>CM021106.1:107286148-107570349 GCA_007115665.2 Sequoiadendron giganteum | reverse complement strand
TCAGGAATAAAAGCCCATGCCTCACTACCAAATACTCGAAATGATGAAATATCAGGCTTGTCATGATACCAAGCCTCCTTAGGAGTCATATGTCGAATCGCCTTGTGAGGCATCCGATTCTGAATATAGTTGGCACAATTGACTACCTCAGCCCAAAAGGATGAATCCATGGACCTAAACTGAATCATACAATTAGCCATCTCCCGTAAAGTCTTGTTCTTTCACTCAACAATACCATTTTGCTGAGGGGTGTAGGGAATAGAAAACTAATGCTGCAAACCATGCTCAGTGCAAAAATCTTTGAAGGCCTGATTCACATACTCCCCCCCATTATCTGTATGTATCCGCCGGATAGAAAGACCAAACTGCTTCTCTACAAATGTCTTGAAGACACGAAAGGAATCAAAGACATCAGACTTGTACTTAAGAAAGTACAACCATGTGCATCTGGAGAGGTCATCAATGAATGTGAGTACATACTTGGCCCCTGAAAAAGAAGGAGTGGGAAATGACATGAGGTCACTATGAATCAACTCCAAGGGTGCCAAAGTACGAGTGGTACTTCCCTTCAGAAAGGGATCCCTGTGATGCTTGCCAAGCACACAACCATGACAAACACCGTAAGTGCAGGAAATCCATGGAAGACCAAGAACAAGTGACTGTGTACTCATCTGTTGAAGATATCTATAATTGACATGGCCCAAACGCTCATGCCAAAGCTGACTCATTGAATCTGCATGTGCTATAAGAGATGAACCTGTACCCTCATAAGGCACAAAGCCATCAAATCTGTAAAAATGAGATGCAGTATCAACACTACCAGTAGCCACAACCAAATCAGAATCATGGAGGTCCCAAATAACCACATCATGTGGTGAGAACTCAACTATCTTACCAGAGCCAGTGTGGCAAATCTGATAAATGGACAAGAGGTTCGTCGAAATGTCAGGAACAACCAAAACATCCTGTAGAGTGCCTCCATCCAAAGAGACAGAACCTGAACCCAAGACGGAAAGTTGTGAAGAGTCACCCACTACAATCTGTGAAGTACCACAAGAGGCAAGAGAAGTGACCAACTGCTGAGTGTGAGTCATATGGTGAGAAGCACCAAAGTCTAAAATCCAAGTGGACCCATTGGTCGATGCTCATGCAGTGAGAGCATGACCCTTCCCTATGGTGGAAGAAGAAGAAGACGGCGGTGAGGAGATGTGTTGCTGCTGCATGGCCTCCTCTAAAGCCTCTAATCGTTTCCAACACCTGGAAACTGGATGACCTTGCTTGCCACAGAAACTGCAAGTGTCGCCTGATTTCTCCTTAATCTTGGAGGAAGACTCACCAGACTTCGAAGATTTCCCATGTTTGGGATTAAATGGTGGTTTGGAATCAAACTTAGGAGGCGGTTTGGAGGAATGCTCACTACCTGCAAAATCTTTCTTGGGCCTCGATTTCTGCTTCTGTTTCCCCTTCGGTGATTGAGCAACCAATGCTTTGCTCTTTGAACCTGAGAGCATATCCATCTGAGAAAGGTGGGACTGTTCCCGAGACAAATGCTCACAAAATAAATCAAAGGTAGGCATGGTAAAATTGGCACCCAAACCATCCATGGTGGAGTAGAAGGAGGAAGCAAATATCTGAAATGGACCACGAAGCTTCGAAAGAATCAAATAAATGCACTCTGTGTCTATCTTGTTCTTCCCACAACCCTGTAAAATAGAGCAGATAGTTTTGAACTTGTTCAAAAAGTCCTCAATAGTGGGGAAGGAATCAGGTAACAATGAAGTCAGCTCTGCCTCAATCTGTAATGCGCGAAACTCATTAATGGCCCCAAAAAGTGTCTCAAACTTCAGCCACATGGCTCGAGGAGTTAGCAAAGCATCAAGGTGAAACAAAAGACTATCTGAAACATGCAGGCATATCAAACCCATAGCCTCATCCATCTTGTTCCTGTGCTACATAATCTCAAAAGCACGCTACAACTGAGGTTGAACCTCATCTAAACAAGACCATAACCCTCATGACCTGAGTAGCGTCATCATACGAGACTTCCAAGTGTGATAGTTATGTGATGTGAGTAGCTCAACTGAAGAGTCTTCCATGAAACCCTGCACCTGTACCTGCTTGTGTTTTTTATTATTATGTGATCTTTCAGAATAGACAGAAGATGCAGAAGGGTTTGTATTTTTGAGAGTTTTGGTGTTCTGGTTTTCTGATATAAATGACAGAAAGCAAGAAAAAAACACCCCCCACAAAAGATAAACCCAAACCCTAGTACAAACTGAGAAGAAGGAAGCAATGCATAAGCAAAATATACTTCTAGACAAATTCTTATGTACTTGGTGAAAATTCTGATAAAAATAGATCACATCATTGAATAGAGCATGTTGAGAGCTTTCCAACGCCTATTCAAGTTTGAAAAACGGAGTCCGTTTGTATCTTTTATGACCCCAAAAGTCAAGAAAGAAGACCTCACTTTGACTAGTAAAAAATATCTAGACTGATAAATTTTTTATAAAATTACTTGCACCATCAAATCGGTGCAAAAATTAGCTTTCCAACACTTCTTCTTGTTTGAAAAATGGAGTCAGGATGCCCAAGTTATGCCCATTTTTGTGAGAGCAAAAAAATGCTGTATTTGACTCCTCTAGCACCTGGGAGCTTTAAAAAAAGAGCCCTTGGTCGTGTGCGCGAACTAGGGGGCTGAGATGGGTGGAGCCCATGGTTACCATATGACCAACCGATGGGGGTTTAGAGGCCCATGGGGGCTGGTAGAGGCGAGCTCATCGGCGGACTCAGCCAGTTGGCGGACTCAGGTCAGCGAGGCCAGTTGGAGTCGGCGGGGCCAAAGCGGGGCGAGCTCGACGGAGCATGGGGAGCCAGGGCGGGCAGAGCGTGGAGCAGCTTGGTGGTGAGCACGGTGGCGGGTGGCCACTTGGCGGTGCGGTGGTGGCCGCTAGGCGGCGGGAGAAAAATGCACGGGCCTCAACAAAATTTATCAAAAAAAACTTTGTTTTTTTGATTTTTTTGCGATTTTTGACTACGTATGGCCTTAGGGCAAAAACATTTTTTCCTTCCAAATTGACTCTAGCCAAAAATGATGATTTGACACTCATTTTAGGGGTTTTTGGGCGCTATGAATCCAATGGCACTGTCCATTTGAGCCCAAAGTGGACCTAAAATTTGGAGTAGGCTGAATCCACCAAAAAAAACTTAGAACCCTAGATTTGCTTCCAATGCAAAATCTCAAAACAAGAACAAGCAGCTACAAATCTGAAGCTCTGATACCATGTTGGAGTTGAGAAGATACAACACCACAAAAGTCCAAAAGATCTTTGCAAGCAAATAACCTATTACAAGGAGAAACAAAGAGAAGCAACAAAAGAAATGCTCAAGAATGTGGAGCAATGTATTCACCTAAAAATGTAAAATGAATAATGATACAAAAAATAGTTTTCAACTACATATAGATGAAAACCCTAAAAAGGAAAACCCTAGACTTGCACAATAATAATTAATAAAGTAATTAATTATTATGTACCTAATGTTAGCTTAAGTGAAAAAGAGTTAAAAGGAAACTTTACATAATTAAAAAAATATTGTTTAATTAATAAAATCATCAATTCTCTAACTTATAAGTTTGTTAAACTTGAGAAGTTTAAAGGTGGTCTTGTTAAGTTTGGAGATGATACATCTATAAAGATGTGTGGAAAACATTCAATTAGTTTTGATGGAATGAACAATACATATAATTTTCTTTATTTCAAAGGTCCCCAAAATAATTTTCTGAGTGTAGGAAAAATGTGCAGAAAAGGATATAATCTTGTATTTTAGGATGGTGGTTATGAAATCAAAAGAGGATCCATAACTCTAGTTGTTGCAGGAATAAGGATACATGGTAATATTTATCAGCTCAAAGGTGCTAATGGTAAGTGCTTTATGACTCAAATCAATGAAAGTTGGCTATGGTATAGAAGAATATGTCACATAAATTTTGATATTTTAGTGGGGATCAAATCTAATCATGTTTTGAGAGATCTGCCAAGAATTATAAAGACTACTAATCCAATTTGCAAGGAATGTCAAGTTGGGAAGAAAAAAATATAGAGGTTTAATATCAAATAATATTCTACTACAAGACCTTTGGAGTCGGGGAATACAGACCTATGGGTTTTGCAAGAACATGGATCTTTCAAAGTGATAGGTATTTCATGTTGTTAATTGATCATTACTCTGGAATGACTTGGGTAACTTTTATTAAAGAAAAATAAAAAGCTCTAGACAAGTTTAAGGCATGTAAATCTATGGTTGAGAATGAAATGGATCTGAAGATCAAGTGCTTAATGTTTGAAAAAGGTGGAGAGTTCACCTCCAATGATTTTAACAAACTTTTGTGAAGATCATGGAATAAAGAGACATTTGGGAGTCCTTAGAACTCCGTAGTAGAATGGAGTTGTGGAAAGAAAGAATATATAGGACAATTCAGGAAGTAGCAAGGACAATTATGAAGGAATCAAATCTACCAAATGTCTACTGGAGAGAATCTATTCACACTATAGTAGAGATACTTAACAGAGTACGAGAAAGATTAAATAGTTCAAAGACTCCCTATGAACTATGATATGGAAGAACTCCTATTGTCAAATATTTCAGAGTGTTTGGAAGAAAATGTTATATTAGAAGAGACTAAGAAAACTCGAGAAAGTTTGATGCAAGGTTAGATGAAGGAATCTTCATTGGATACTCAACAAGAAGCAAGGCTTGTCGGTGCTACAATAAGAGAGTGAAGAAGATTGTTGAAATTGCAAGTGTCAAAGTAGATGAAGAACCACATAAAATATTAGTACTATGTACATTAGAATATGTAAATCGAATTGAATCTAAACTAATACACCAATAAAATATTAGATTGAAGAAATCAAATTAAATAAAGTAAATGTAAACACTAAACCACATTTTCTTCAAATTCGTCCCATTGTCCTCTATCTCCAAAGATTCACTTCAAGATGCTTACTCTCAGTTGTATAAAATAGTAGCTTGTAAAATGGCAGCTTGAGAGAATGAGATTAATAAGAATGCCTATGCATCTAAAATATTAAAATATTGAATTGAAATGCTATGAATGCTAAGATGCGACTATAGTAACTATGCATGAAAATATGAGATTCGAGGTTCTTTTCCACTCACAAGAGGGTTGTATTTATAGATTTTTTAAGGTAGGAATTCAATTAGCCAAGATCGACAGTCGAGTTCAAACCTGTTAGAATGAATGGTGACAGATTGAGAATTCGAAAAAGAGGTGGAATTGTGAGAGACGGATGGAGAATGAAGAGACAATTTGAAAGGTGTCTCTCATAATTAAATAAATAATTATTTAATTATGTGTGAGAGAAATGAAAAGGCTTTAATTAAATATTAGAAATATTTAATTATGTGAGAAGAGAAAAAGCCTTTTAATTAAATATTAAGAATCTTTAATTTTGTGAGAAGAGTGGCAAATTTGGAAAATGATTTAATTAAATATTGAGAGTATTTAATTAAATGTGGAGAGAAGAATATCATTTAAATTGTGAATTTAAACCTGTGATAATTAATGTAAATAAATTATAAAATCTATTTAATTAATTAAGAGGAAGGTAGCATTAATTAAATAAACTTTATTTATTTCATTAAATTAGAAGAATTAGAAAAATGAACAATATAAATAAATAATTAAATTTATTTATATGTAGATGACTTAAGAACATTAATTAAATAATTCATATTTAATTAATTAATAGGTTCGATCAACCAGGACCATTTTTAGATGTGTACAAGTACTAATAGAAGGATATGAGTCTAATGATTCCTCTTACAAAGAAGAAGGAAAAGAGGAAGAAAAGGAAAAGTAGATGTAGGTTGAAGAGGAAAATTTTCCAGAAAGGATTCCTAAGACTCCTAAATATGTGCAAAAGAATTATTCTAAAGATCAAATCATTTGTGATAAGAGAAAAGGTGTGCTGACAAGAAGAAACGTTTTTATGATAGGAGAACAGGAAAATTTGTGTCTATGTTCCAAAGTAGAACCTAAGACAATGATTAAGGCATGTAAGGATGAGAATTAGACCAAGGCTATGGAAGAAGAATTGATGCAGATTGAGAACAATCAGACTTGGGAATTAGTCCCAAGACCAACAAATAAGAATGTAATAGGAACTAAATGGGTATTCCAGAACAAGTTGAATGAGAATGGAGAAGTTGTTAGAAATAAGGCTAGACTTGTGTGTAAAGGATACTCACAAGTGGAAGGAATAGATTTTGAGGAAGCATTTTCTTCAGTGAAAATAATGAAGTCCATTAGGTTTTTTTTTCCTTCGTATCACATAATAACTTCAAGGTTTATTAGATTGATGTGAAGTTCACATTCTTGAATGTTGAGTTGGAAGAAGAGGTATACATTGAACAACCAAAAGGCTTCTAGTTATCATATAATCCTAATATGGTTTTTTAGATTGAAAAAGGCATTGTATGAACTAAAGAAAGCTCCCAAATCTTGGTATGCAAGGCTGGTAAGTACTTATTGTAGTAGGGATTCAATAAAGGTACCACAAAGAGAAAGCTTTACTTTAAAGTTGAGAAGGATCAAATTTTGATTGTGGTTGTGTATGTTGATGATATAATCTTTGCAAGAAATGATGCAATATGCAAGAATATTTAAAATGAGATTCAAAAAGAGTTTGAGATGTCTATTTTAGGGGAGATGAATTTCTTCCTTGGGCTACGAATCAATCAGAAAAAAAAGGAATATTCATTTCATAGTCAAAGTATGTCAATGAAACATTGAAGAAGTTTTTAATGGAAGGCTCTAAACTAGTATGTACTCCTATGGTTATTGGTTGCAAGTTGAGAAAGAATGATCAATCTCCTAAGACTAGTCAAAGCAAGTATAGATAAATGATTGGTGGAATGTTATATCTACCTACTACTAGATTGAATATCATGCATGCAGTTTGTCTTGTGATCAGATTTCAAAAAAATCCTAGAGAATCACATGTAGCAGTAGTAAAGAGGATATTCAGATATTTATAGGGCACTTCAGACTATGATCTATGTTATCCAAAGGATACTAATTTCTCTTTAAGTTCTTATACAGATGTAGATTGGGTAGGTTGTGTGGATGAAAAAAGAAGTACAAGTGGAGGTGCTTTCTTTCTTGGAAGCATATTGATTTCATGGTTGAGTAAGAAGCAAGACTTAGTTTCATTATCTACTGTAGAAGCAAAGTATATTGCAACAACATCTTGCTGCAAATAGGTGTTATGGATGAAGAAGACATTGAAGGATATCATAATATCACATGATAAACCTATTTCTATCTTGTGTGATAATACAAGTGCTCTAAACATATTGATAAATCCGATCATGTATTCAAGGACAAAACATATCTCAATCCAGTATCACTTCTTGAGAGAGAAGGTTTCAAAGAATGAGGTGAATGTGGAGTATGTTCCTATAAAGGCTCAAGTTGCATATATTTTCATGAAAGATGTGAAGGAAATCGCTCCATAAATAGGTCACAACATCAAAGGGACTATTGTGACTTATTTTCATGCTAAAGAGGAGAAAAATCGCTAGATAATTGATAGTAGATGCTTAAATCATATATGACAAGTGATAAGATTACATTCGTTAAACCTGAGAAATTTAAAGGTGGTGTTGTTAAGTTTGGAGATGATACATCTATAAAGATATGTGGAAAAGGTTCAATTAGTTTTAATGGAAATAAAAATATAGATAATGTTTAATTTCAAGGGTCTCCAACATAATATTCTGAGTGTAGGAAAAATGTGCAGAAAAGGATATAAACTTGTATTTCAGGATGGTGGTTATGAAATCGAAAAAGGAGGATCCAAAACTCTAGTTTTTTGTAGGAACAAGGACATATGGGAATTTTTATCAACTCAAAGGTGCTAATGGTAAGTACTTTATGACTCAAATCAATGAAAGTTGAAAATGTAATAGAAGAATGTCTCACATCAATTTTGATAGCCTGGTGAGGATCAACTCTACTCATGTTGTGAGAGATCTGCCAAGTGTTTGGATAAAATTGTAGACTAATATTGAAGATAAACTATTCTTTTAATTATATTAAAATGGAAAATATAACTATAGTAATCCTAGAGAATTTCATAGTGGTTTCCTCAATTTGTTCCTTAAGTGTCAATCGAGGGATTGTAAACTTGGGAAACGTGTTGCAAAATTCTACCTAAGGGATGAAAATAGTGAATTAAATGGGAATGGATGCAACTAATACACACAAAGATTTAATCATAAATCTGGTTTGTTTTTCCCAATTCCTATTTGTGACAGGAAATGTGCCATAAAGTATGATAGGAACTTTGCAATAGCAAAATTGTGCAGTAACAAAAGTGTGTAGTGATGGAAGTAAACAAGCTTTAAATATGTAGACATCTAAATTTTACCACTTATATTTGGTCAAATTTACCCTTTTTCGTCTAAATATCCTCTTGTTTTCATTAATTAAGTAATATTACTATTATTTAATTAATACCCCTAAAGTCTTCTAAATCCCTAAGGTATTTAGTGAAATAATTAAATTCCTTACCCCCTTTATCCCTTTCTTCCAAGGAATTAAATAAATAACCCACTTATTTAATTCCCTTTATGTCCCATCCACATTTAATCCTAATTCATCTCCCAGTCCCATCATTAGTGATGTGACACATCCCTAATCTATGTTTAGAATGTGTCACATCCTCCAACTTTTTCAAGTTGGATCCTAATAATGTTAACCACCGAACCCTCTTCTAATCCTTCATCACTAGTCTAATCAGTCCCCTTTAGTCAACTCTTCCCACATCCCAATGGAATTTTTAATTCCATTTTATTCTGCCAACAACTTTAATGGAATTTTTAATTTTGTTTACAATCCTCATGTCCTTTCCAATGGAATTTTAAATTCCATTTATTTATCCCATGCATTTCTCTTCCTCGTAGCCACTCATAGGTCACATCAGTCACATGGGACAAGGGCCTCCTTTAGGAGGACCTTTTCTTATATAGTGGGTACTTCAAATCATGTGAATTTAAAATTCACATTTATTTCTCCAACAACTTCTCCCATCCCCATCATGACAAGAGAGGACTTTCTAAAATTCCTCACTTGTCACTATCAACCCCAAATGGGGAAAAGGACTTCCTTTTTGAGTAAATCCTCTCCAATCCTAAGGTACTTGCAAGTACTTCCACCTCACATGTCCTTTTCCATGTCACTTGTCATCTTTCCACCTCACATTCTACATGGAAAGATGTGACGATTTGTGAGTCCTCAATTCACCATAGCCCACCATCTTGTCCATGATGGCTTAATCCTATCTATCCATTCTTCTTTAAATTGAGAGGCTTAGTCTCAAGTTAAGGAGGTTAGACAAGAATTAGAGACAAGAGCTATTTATTTTTGTATTCACTCTCTAGAATTCAAGCCATTTTAGCACTCTTAGCATTTGCAGCCATATTAGCCATTATTGCATTCACCTACCATCTTCATCTCAATAACCACTTCCATTATTGCATGAATTTTCCACCAAAGGAGCATACAACCAAGCATCATCAAAGGGCCAACCAACTCGTCAATCTAAACAAGGTATAACTTTTTATGCTTATTTGTTGTTTTTTGTTTAGATTCAACTTTGGATAATCATTGATTGTTTGTTTGTGTATTTCCCTTTTGCATCTCATTTTTTTTTTTCCATTATAGAGTAGAAAAACACTTGCACACAATAGATTACGCACCAATAGTAATGAATTAAATCAGAGTATTAATTCCCATGCAATGCTTTAGGAACATAATGCTTTAGAAACACATTTGCAAATAACTGATAAGAAATCAACTTAAAATTGAATTGCAATTAAATTCAAATAACCAAACTTATTAAAGAAAAATTCTTGAAATAAAATCACACACATTACCATACTAAAACCAAACTAGGAAAGATCACTGGACAACATAATCAATGGGCCCTACCTCCTTGGTTTTCTGGTGATGAAACACAAACATTGCTCTACACCACACTAATCATGCACACACTTCAATAGCTTACAAATATGATTTAAAACAACAGTGTTTTATCATATTATAATATATGTCTATATCGATTTTTGAAAAATACACATAATTATACAAGTAGGAATCGATAAGCTTTGTTTTGGTTTTTTTCGGCCTCTAGCCAACAAACCAAATACGCTCGATAAAAAAATAGATGGTCATTGGTGATATAACAAATTAACTAGTATTCTATCAAAATATCGTAAATATTATTTAAACATCAACCCCTCGCTTCTCATCCATCCATGTCCCTAACGACTTCAACACCTTCCTTTAATCATTTCTTGCCATTTCAGCCACAAGATAATTAGTTTTTCTATAGATATCAATATTTTCTAATAGTTTTAATTTCCTTCACATTATATAAAATATTAATACTTCTTGTGATAAAAAGTGACAAGAAGGCATTAAAGGTAAAAGAAAAAAGAAATCATAGGGTAAAAATATTGAGACTATTCAACCCCCATAATTTCCCCCCCTGCTGAGGGATTTGTATGTCCCCATGCAAAGGAAAGGGTCACCAACCAAGTAATGTCTGCAAAGTGCCTTTAATCTTTATAGCCCACTTCTGCTTCAAATCTTGAACCTACTGCTCATGCTCACTGATGAGCATATGAATTTTTTTTTCCTACAATACTTGTGCAAGTTACTCTTTAAGGTTGTTAATATCATCAACTTGTTATGGTTTAACAGACTGAGCTTCCTATAGCTGGGTTTGGAGAGAATGACTTTCTTATTTTATCTCAGCAAGCTTATCCTTTAAAACTTGGATTTCCTCTTGTTTTTTCTCCCCAAGTTCTTGATCATCATTTTCTTCATCTATCTCTTGATTATCTTAGAAAGGTTTCCTATCAAAAAAAATTTCCATTTCCACATATTTAATTAACTATTGATTTCCTTCACTAACTTGTGTATTAAGGAGGGGTGAATTGTCAAGTTTCTCTTGCTCCACTATAGGGTCTACTTGTTTATCTCTTTCTGGCTTTGCACTAACTTCTTATGGTTGTTCTTCAATATTTTGGGTTGTTGCGGATGGACATAAAGGTTTAAATGTAACATTTTATTCTTGTTCATCCAAGGTCTCATCAATGAGGGAATTTTACACACTGGAACTCTTGGTTTCTTGATCTACATCAACATTGTTGGGCTTAGGAATAGGATACTTATTTTCTTTTGGTTTTTGTACCATTTTCCTTGTTGATCACCTATGTTCCCTATTTCCCTTGCCTTTCTTTATGAATTCAAATAAAACTTTGAGATCTAAGTGAAATTCCTTTTCTTTTGGACTTCCCAAATGACTCACAACATTAGCTAGATCCTCTAGTTTATTCACAGGGATGGTTGAGGATTTAAGTTATTTTTTCCCTTCCTATCACGAGAAGGTTTAGGAGATAGCTCTTTTTCACAATATACATAAAGGTTTTGTTTCCTTTTAATAGGTTTGGTAGATAACCCTTCAACATCTAAAACTTTGCAAGATTTAGCACTCAAGGCTCTAATTTCCTTAGGAGTCAAAGTTAGGGACTTTGTAGATGAATTTTCAACAGTGTTTCTTTTGGAAGGACTAGGGTTCACTTCAAGGTCTTTATTTTCCTCAGAACCTTCCTTGGGTGTTCCAAGAACTTCTTCATCAAAATCTACTAAAGATTCATCTGAAGAGTTTTCAGAAGCTTCAGAACTAATTTTGTCATTTATATTAACAAATGGGTCCCAATCACTCAAGGGAGAGAGCATTTTTAGGGAATGGATGATTAACAGTATGATTAAACCATGGTTGGATAATGAATTATTCTTCCTTTTTTTAACTTCCCTACTCATACAATGTAGAGAGCAATGAAGGAAACAAGGTACATTCACTAATTGATCCCATCGCAAATGCAAAATTAACATAAAGTGTTGAGCATGAACATATGCATACTAATCTTCGAACTTTTAATGTACTGGATTATAAACTTAGCCATACCCCTCTCGACTCTGGGCAGAGAATCCAATTTTGTGTCTTGATCATGAACCATCTCAAAAATGCTTTGCATATGGGCTAGAAGTTGACAACCTTATTTTTCTTATCTGGGAAGTAATCTTCTCTAGAAAATGGTAACCCTATTACCTCTAATATAATCTCAGCAGTGATGGTAAATTAGACACTCCTCGTAGAGACCTGACCATCAAAACCCTTTACAAATTCCAAAGTGACCCTTTTATCAAACCCTCACAACTTCTTGAAATAAATGTCCCATTTGGCCTATTTTAACACTTCATAAACTTATTTATTCTTGTGAGCCCTTATTTCCTCCATTCAAGTAGGTTCATTACGGGGTCTTTGGTCATTATCCATGGCAAACCAGGAAGTGGTAATAGTGAGAAAGCTAAAGAACTTGCAACAGTAATAGGAAATGTCAAAAAAGTTACATTGGTAAAATGTTAAGTGGTAAAATGTTATGAATAGTAGTAATGATGGTTATGAATGAAAATGACTATGGAGCATGAGTGAATTTACTATGGAGTATGCGGTGATGTAAGGTTTGAATTTTCCATGATGTCATGAAGTGAAAGCTGGAATGATTGTATAACAAGGTGATAACACTCCGCCTAGATTAATGAGGAGACATCCACGAGTCCCATCACAATTTAATCAAAAGAAATAGCAACATTTAATAAATGCAAAAGGACAAAAAACTATCAAGCATATTGATACCAATAGAAGTATGAAAGACAACGTGGAGTTGAGATGGTTGAACCAATGAATGTCGATAATGAATAATGAGAAATTGGTAATAAATCAAATAAAAGAAAACCCATCTCTAAGAGAATAGAAGAGGAGACTGTTGCCACATGAGAAGGATGTACCAAGGATGTCAAAAATGATGCCACAAAAGAGGATGAAGGATGGAAAATGGAGAAGGATGGATGAAGAAATGACAACTGTCAGGCATGCAGAAGAAATCTGGTGAATGATGGTGATAGATAGTGGAAATGACAACTCGTAGATAAATTTCTTGTCTACAAGAAGATAGTAATCAACAAAAGGGGAGCGCATGAAAAAGAACATAAGTTGGATCATTAAAGTGGAAGTTCCTATCCAGAGCACGACAAGAAAGAAATCCTGGTAGAACCAAAAATCATGCATGAATCAAAAATAGAAATGACATGATGACAAAGGGAAGAGGCCAAAAAAAGTAGCAAGGAGACAAAAAGGTACCTCCTAATGCAATGAGCAATGAGAAATCTTGTCACACCATAGAATAGGTAGCGATAGGAATATCAAACCGTTGAGAATTCCTAGCACAAAAGAGACAAGAATATGTTTTACCATTTTTTCTTTTTCAAATTTTTTTTATTATGATAGACTGTCGGTATCCCGGTTTTCACTCTATCACCACTTAGAGACATTGCTAAACTAGTTTTCACCTCTAAGTTTATTTCACAACTAACACCCACCAGAATCCAGTTTTCAAGTGTTATTTGGCCAAAAATGCACAAAGGCTTTTGTTATTGGATCTTTTATTGCATTTTTTTTATTTTTTAATTTTTTTTATTATATATATTAGTTTATTCTAGAGAGGTGACAAGAACAAGAGTGAGTTCCTTCGTCAAAGTACAATCAAAGGTTTCTTTTAAAAGGGGTCATTTGTATAGCTTCGAACTATGATTGTTGAAAAGAAGAGCCATGCACTCTAAATCCATAGTGCATAACTTAACAACATCGTTATCATAAACAATTTCAATCTCATAGGGACCAAGTCATCGAGTGTTAAATTTCCCTTGGAATTTTTAGAACTAAGATTCATAGAGCAAGGCCCAGTCCCTAGGTTGGAATGTTTGCATCTAAGTGAAGTGGTCATGCCATTAAAATCTATGTTTTTTCATCACCTTTGCATGAAAAAGGGCTTCCTATTGCATTTCATTTAAGGAATAGAGTTGAGTGATTCATTTGTTCTAGGCTTCACTAAGATTCATCTCTAGTTGAAGAGTAGTGCATAGATTTTTTACTTCAAATTCAATGGGTAAAATAACCTTTTTGTCATAAACAAGCTCATACAGTTTCAAGCCAATGGTTGTCTTCCAAGTCATTTAATGTCACAATTTTCATGAGGATATTCTCCAACTCCTGATTGGTCACCTCCACTTGCCCATTGTCTTGTGGATGGTATGGAGAATATTTTCGGTGCTTGATTTCATATTCCCCCACCAGAGTTGCAACCAAATCAAGGGTGAATTTTGGTCCTTGGTCTATAAAAATTTATCTCAATATGCCATACCTGGAAAAAGTCTCAGAGTATAAGAAGTAGCAGCTTTTGTATCTTGAGCATGTTGCAAAGCAACTACTTCTATCCGTTTAGTGACATAATCAGTAAAAACCAAAATATACTCTAAAATCCCTAGAAGGAGGACTAATGGGTCCTACAAAATCCAAACCCCATTTTTCAAAGGGTTCAATTGATAACTATGGGTGTAAGGGAATTTTATCAAAGCGTGTAGGTCGCCCCATACATTAACACTTATCACAATGCTAAACAAACCTCTTACAATCCTTTAAGATTGTTGGCCAATAATATCCCATAGTGAAAAAATTGTTAGTAGTTGATTGTGCTGCAAATTGGCCTCCATAAGGCTCAAAATCTCATGTGTAGAGTATGTCAAAGGCATCCTCCTTTGCTACACAATGATGCATAATGTTATCAATTCTAGTACAAAAGAGTAAACCATTAATCCAACTATACTACCCACTAAGTCCTATACGCTTTCATCGTTATCTTGGAGAAAAGTGGGGTGGGAACCTACATGTGCAAGATAATTAGCAATATCAGCAAACCATGGGATTTTTACAAAAATGACAAAAGATGTTCATCGAGAAAGGAATCATCCACAAGAACTTGTTCATTATTACATCGCAACCTAGATAGGAAATTAGTAACGATATTTTTTTGTCCCGAATTGTCAAGAATAGTGATATTGAATTCCTACAACAAGAGCAACCATCGAATCACTCATCTTGTAACAACTAGCTTATTCATCCAAAATATGATAGGAGAATTATCTGTATGTACAAACAATTTATACCCAATTATATAATGGTAAAAAAAAATAATCACATAAACTACATTTAAAAATTACTTTTTGGTTACAATATGATTTACCTTTGCACTAGTAAAATTCTTTCTAATATAATAAATGGAGTAAAAGAGAGAATCTTCCTTTTGTCCAAGTATCAATCCCATGGAATTTTTTGAAGCATCAATATGGATGTGAAACGATAGTTCCCAATTGGGTTCTTGCAAAATTGGTGTAGTTATAAGCTTTCCTTTGATGTCTTTGAAGGCTTGTTGGCATTCTAGTGTCCATGAAAAACTAACATATTTACTATAACAACCTCGATGTTCAACTCAATAAATTTTTAATGTTTTCACCTCAAGTGAATAAACTATGTTTCATACCCATTGCTATAAAAAAAACATTTTCCAAAAGAGAACAAATGAACATAAATGACATAACAAATTCCAAGCATTTATTTTATCTCCAATATAATATTCCACATGATATAATTATTCCAAATATTGCATATACAAAATGCATACATAGCTCAACTAAGCTTCCAAGCAATAGATACATAGATGGTCTAGGAATATTCTTTCAAATATCAGTTACCAACTAAGGAGGAGAAGAATCACTCAAGCACTTTTCTCCCAACCATGGACTCAAATGCATTCCCTCGCACATCTAACATCTAATAGATGGACCTACCATTCAATGAAGAGATTGGTGAAGTAACCACATAACTACAACCGCTCTGAGCTTAGTGTTGTGAGCTACACAACTAGAACTTGTAGACACTACAATCCTGAACTAGCATGCATAAAAGGAACATGATGAATTGACAATGGATCCAAAGGTGATCACACTACTTTGGCCAAAGTATTCTCACTCAATATTTCGAGTGACAGTCATCCTATCCACATACACTACGCTAGCTCAATTTGACTTTAGGACACTATAATCTATGCATAGGTAATCATTAACCTTAGAAATAACCTATTCCCCTTTTTCAAAAACATAATGGTATCTCTTCCAATAAATCATAAGCATAAGTTACCCCCTTCAATGGATATTTTAATCCCAAGTATAACATATGAGCTTTCTAAAGTATAATTACATAAGCTTCATATTATCATAGAATAAATAATCATAACCAATTGAATAAATTTAGGAATATATCACAACAATAAGTGATTCTTATCAAGAGTATCCTCTCATTAATAAATTACCTCAATTGGAAATCAATCATATTAATAAATGATTTTATTTGAGAGTGTAATCTCCTTAGTAAAAAGGGTTATTCAAAGAGTAGAATCTTGTCAACAATATGACTTCATATCAAGAGTATAAAGTAACCAAACAGGTAGCAACTCAAACACAATAGATAATCCTACCTATGGCTCCAATCAATTAGCAATTCATAGACTCAAGTGATCAACTTAATCACATAGATGAGGTCCTTAACTTTGGAATATCTTAATCCTAGGATAAAGTCAACATTCATCAATCAATCTGAAAATGTAGGTTAATCTAAATCTATGTGTTCCAATCAAAGATCAAATAAACAACCCAAACAAGTAGATTATTCTCAAACCATTGGTTTCAATGGGTAATCAAATAATTACTCCAACTAAGTAGATAGTTCTTATCCTAGGGTTTCATTCATTAATCAAATATACTTTTCAACCCAAATAGGTTACTCTCAACCTAGGGTTTAATTCAATAGTAAATAATGATCAAGTGATCATTCAAGTATAGATTATAAATATGGCATCTCATCTTATCATATCTTTCATACTATCACTATTGATGTATTGATAAACCTTATATCATTCCTAAGGTTTCCTAGCATTATAAGCTAATAGTGTCAAGTCACTTCATGACATTGATACATTTCACATTATACATGTAGTGTAACTATCTATGTATAGAAACATCATCATCTAAATTCCCATATAGGGTATATAAGAGTATTAAATCACCCCCTTAAGCTATTCACGCTTTCAAAAAATCTAGTATATAATACTATTCATGACATCCACTCCTTAATATGGATTATGTAAAAAAACTCACAAGGAAATCATAACAACCAGATTCTTTTTCTTCACAATAAGTGAATAGAGCATTACTCCATTTCAAGCAATCTAATGCATTTCCAAATAAACATACAAGACATTCAATCTTTCACAAAATGGATAAAACATAAAGATAATAGAATCTCATGCATGTTGTTCACTTTAATCCAATTAACTCACCGGTTTTTAAGCTTGCCTCATCTTAAAACCATCTTAGAAAAAAATTCCTCTCACTAATATTTCCTCACAAAATACCTCTCAACAAAATAAGAACCTCACAAATAAAATTCAAAAAAATGAAGAAGTGTAATAATGTGTATTAGAAGTGTATCCAAATGAGGTAAGCGTGCCTCTACTTATACCCAAAAATGGTATCTATAGGCTAGAAACAAGGCCAATGAATTGACACTTATCAACTTAATTCAATCGACTCAACTTGATAAAAAAAAGGTGGTGAATTCCTATCTCAATACTAATCCAAATAGAATAGTAGGTTGACTCATTGCTTTCCAACAGCATGTTGACTGTTTCAAATTGCACATTTTATGAATCTAGAAATTTACTTACATGTTTAGGAGACTTCTATTGATTCACTGAGTTCATAATATGGCACCAAAAGTTCACCACATTTCCTATTTTCTAGTTGGTTGTTAAATAGAAGAATAAGTCTATATCCATTTGGTTGTGTTTTACATAGATGAATTGGTCTATACCAAATAATTTGACACATTGATTATGGGTTGACCTCCCTTATAATAGCACTTATTTATCATTAATTTTGTGTGTTGCTTTGTTGTTCCCTTGACTTATTCTATGCAAAGTCCAATACTTCATGTTTACCTTTTACTCACCACTATAAACTTGGCGTGGCATTTTTAGTGCTACCTATGTATATATTGTGCAATAATTTTAGAAGCTTTTATTTATGTTTTAACTCCTTTATGGGATACGCACTATTCCAACACCCCATCATTTGCATTCATTAACATTTGAATTGGTTTATTTTTACATGGGTTGCACTATATATTATGCACCCCATTATATAAACTATCATTTATAGAATGCATTGAAATTAATATATAATATCTATATATCTATTATAATGCATCTCATTATAATATATATACACATATATTATTGTATAGGAGTGAATTTGCACCCCTAACACAAATTCCCCTTTTACCCCTTTCCACTTTAGAAAACCAAACTCAGAGGATTAATTCCACATAAGCTCGTTGCTCACACTACACTTGGCACCTATTTTGTGTGTCAGTGGAGGCATTTCTGTTGGGGATGCTTGTGTGGCACGCAGATGTCTACGCAGCACACTTACATCCCTAGTAAATTCCCATGGTTGGAGGAGAAGAGATGTTAAATTTTCCTATTGGAAGTCGAAGTGTAACGCCTCCCTTTGATTGGCCGATCCGAATATGGCAGTTTCTTTCATTTTTCCTTCATATTCTCATTTCATTCATCAATTTTCAAGTTTTACAAGATCTTTTGGCCTTCTCTTGAGCATATATCAACATTCTAGCATTCATCCACAAGATTTGTAGCAACATTTCACACTCCATAGCAGCAATCTATCACTTCACCACTCCAATAGATAAAGTGCAAGACAAATCCATTATAGAAAAGGCTTGAGTTCCTTTCATCTTTCTCCTTCGCTAGCCTTGAGTGCTTTGGATGGAGGTGCTAAGCTCCTCACCCATCTTCTCTATTGTTTGGTTAAGTTAGCACATACTATTTTGTAGTGTTTTTGGTGTAATTTGCTTGTATTCCTTCTTTATCACTTTATTTCTATATCATTGCTAACTTGGTTGTCCGTGGAGGTGGAAATACCAAAACGGGGGTATGACTGAGGTAAACCCCTAAACAACCACCCAACATTTTCTCTATTTTTTGTGTGTAGGTGGAGAGATCTTGGAGCAAGCTAGCGAAAGGATTATTGTATGAGATCATCTTTGTCACCCTTGTAGTAATCTACTTTCTTTATCGCATTTGTCTTTATGTTTCATATTTCATTGTCTTATTTTGCACCTTTAGAAACTCTTAAACTAGGTTGTTAGTATGCTTTTTAGAGGTTAGACCTTTTCTCCCTAGTTTTCTGGCCGTATGGACGCCATCGCACTGCTCTGTCATCCCAGAGTCATGCTTTTTTCCTCTAATAGAGACTTATTTGACACACAGAGTTGGACCTAAAAACTAGCTCACCTAGTCTCCTTTCAACTCTCGAGTTATCTAAGTGATCGAAGGACCTTATAGTCCTCATCATTCTCATCTTGTCCATCCTAACACTCCTTTAAATCGAGGTAAGTTATGGCAGCCATACAACTCTTGGCCTTTTGTGACTTGGGCCCTTGTAGTGGCTGGTCCCCCTCTCTTACAATTATACATATTCTTTTATTAGCAATAACCCCATATTTAATACTATATAAATATACTCACAAATACAAATTAATAATATTACACACATATATATTTACATACAATTAGATAATAATGATATATATGTATACATATAAATTATATATGCAATGTGTGTTTCCATTACGTAATTCACACACATATATTAGTATATACATATATTAGACATATATATCATTACTTATGTTATTTCATTTAAACACATATCTACAATATATTTATATATCAAGTTACCATTTCAATCAATATGAATACATTCATAAATATTAAGTGTATATATACATAATCAATTCCTCATGCCAATATGCTCATATGTATTTCTACTTTTATATATGCATAAACACAATTATGCTCTTATGCACAAGTTGTTGTATATATACGTATCTACATGTATACTTTTAATGTACATACAAATCAATGTAAAGGAAAATATTCACAAAGCCCAAAGACTCAAAGATTCAATCATGATAACTTGGTTGCACAATCAAATAATTAAAAGACATTGCTCAAGAATTTAAACCTATCCTCAAAGGTTAATTACTTGGTTCAAACTGACCCAACTCAACTAGACCAACTAGGTTGTGAGTGTGTGTAAGCTTAGTTAGGTTACATTAAGGGTTACCCGACCAATCACTTCTCTTGAGTGATACTTCCCCTCCCTTCTAAAGAATTGAATCTGTCTCTGCAACTAGCTTAGTACAACAACAAGGTAGTTGGACATTCATAGTAAATCCATTTGCATCATAAAACAAGTGTATCAATAAAGCATTATAATGCTCATATTGCAATGCACAGCATTCAAAACATATTCATTCCTTTGAATCAATAGCATCTTATTGCATGTTTCAGTATTTCATTCATCTAATGAACATATTAAAGTCATAATTAACATATACCATCATATTTACTTATTTAGGTAAAAGTAACTCAGTAACTATGAAACGGGGTGTAACATTTACCTAGCAAAAGAAAAAGAGGTGAGGAAATTTTTTTGAAGTTTTGAATAAACTGTCTATAATATTGAGCATGACCCAAAAAACCACATGCATCCTTTTGAGAAGTAGGCACAAGAAAGTCTTTCAAATTATTTTTAACTTTTTGGGATCTACCTCAATTCCTTTTTCATAAATATAATGTCCTAGGAAAATACCTTCAGTTGAGTTAAGATGTGGCATTTCTCATGACTCAAAGAAAGATTAGTATCAATGCATCTTTTAAGAACTTTTTCTAGATTTTCCTTTGCTTCCTCATACCTGTCACCATAAATAGTAAAATCATCCATGTACACCTCCGCACAATCATAAATTAAATCTGCAAAAATACTTCGGACAACCCATTGGAAGGTAGTAGGTGCATTACACAACCCAAAAGGTAAGAAATTATAGGAAAATGTACGCAATGGGCAAGTAAAGGTAGTCTTTTCTTGGTATTTCGGGGCTATACAAATTTGATTATAACCACTGAATCTGTCAAGGAAAATAACTTCTTTCTAGCAAGCGTATCTAAGACTTGATCAATAAAAGGTAGTGGGAAATGGTCTTCCTTGGTAACCTTATCAAGGGCACTGTAATTGATGCATATTCACCACTTTCCATTCTTTTTAGGAGCTACCAAAAGTGGGGACACCCATTGGCTATCAAAGAAAGGATAGATAAATCCTACATTAAGTAACTTTTGAAGTTCATCTTTGACAATTTCTAGTAGGATGGGGTTCAATCTTCTCTGAGGCTTGCTTATAGGTCTACTTCCTTCTTCTATATAAATATGATTTGTACAAGTAGTAGGATTTATACCTCTCATAAATTGGTAATCCCAAGGAAAAGAATCTTTATGAGAATGCAACATAGCAATAAGGTCTTTTAACTGTGAGGCACTCAAGTTGGGATTTATGTTAAACATTTTTTTAGGTAAAGCTTTCATAGCCTAAGACTAAACAAGAGTATTTACAACAATAAATTGTGAAGTAGATGAGGATGGGTGATCCCATAATACTAGTTTACAATTTTTGGCCAAACTAGACATTAAACTGATATTTTTAAACTAAATATTCAATTTTGGGCACCTATAGCTACTAAACCATGAGGAATTTGAAGATTATGCAAACTAGTGATTTGTGATATTTTGTCTGTAGATTCTAAATATATATATTTTTTAATTTTTGAATCAAATTGAATTTATTTTTCCATCTCATTTGAAAACTAGTTTTTATTAGTAAACACCATTTTTAAGGAGTGATGCTAACCGTATACAACATAAATTTTTTCTATGAAGGATAAAATTCTATTTTTTGAATTTATATTTTTAACTATAATATCTAACAGGTTCATTTGGTTTCATAGTATTTTATTAAATATTTTTTCCTTAATCAAATTTTGAAGTCAAAATAATTACAATTCAGACATAGGCAGATCGTATACAACATAAAGTTTTTGTATTTATCAAATTTTTTTTTATTGGATCAAGGACACAATACCTAGCCCAAACATATTTTTCAAAATTTTATTTTGATAATCTACTATTTTTCCACATGTGTAGAACAAAGAGCTTCATTTTCAGTGAAAACCTATGTTTAATTAAACTAAAAACAATACATAATAAAACCAAAACATATTAAAATTATATTTGATGGATAGATCGTTTCAAGGACTGCCATCATCCAATTAGGTCTATGAATTCTCCTCCATTGTCATTCTAAACCCAAGCATCAAAGGGAAAAAAATTAGTGGAAGAGGGGGAGTTTGAGCAAACCCCCTTGGCTCTTTCGAGTGAAGGGGGGTTCAGTCGAAGGAGGATTCAATCGAACCCCCCTTTTTTTTAATTTTCCATTTGTTTTCTAGAAAATAAGCATGTCATAATATGGTTTGAGCGAACCCAGCATGGAAAAGGGGGTTCACTCAAACTAGGGGTTCAAGTGAACCCCCTAGTTTGTGCAAACCCCTTAAAACACGAATTTTTGATTGTGGGAGCATTTTTACAATTTTCCTTCCTCATCAAAATTGTAAACCAATATTATGGGTTTACCTAGATGGATTAGAATTTCTAGATATTAAAAATGGTCTCTATACAAGTGTGTAGAAATAACCGATGCAAAGTTATGAAATTCTTAATAAAGTATGAATTACTAACTAATGTAAAATTCCCAAATGAGAAATTATCACTTATACCCGAAGGAAAAATCATTTTCTCTAAAACATTATCAACCACATAATGATTTTGCAAGAAATTATTAATAATATTGTCTTCTAATATTTCTTCAAACTCTCTACTTCTATCAATTGTCAAAATAGGTAAAGATTCTTCTAAATCACTATCAATCCATAATGGTTCTTTTGTTTCCAATAATGGTTGTGCTAGAGGGTACAACATCAGTTTCTTCATTTGTTCTCCATTTGAAATCACCATGTTAAGAGACCTAGAATTAATAAAAGCATTAGTTGTAGCTAACCAAGGTCTACCTAAAATTAAGGGGTACACCCTAGATTAATCTTTGGTTGTAAAATCATAAAATTTGTGGGATATTCCCAAGACTCAACAGAAATAATGATGTCTTCAATCATACCTTCTAGTTTTACAAGGGAACGATCTACCATTTGCAAGACTGTTGGAGTAGGTCTTAGACCTTGAAGGTCTAGTCTCTACTTAGTCTCATTTTTTATTACATTTATAGTTTCTCCTAAATCCACAAGTGTATTTGGAATAAATATATCACCAATACATACCTTTATCATTGGGCTCTTGAGATTTGTATACATAGGAACAAAAATCCTTCCCAACATCAAATCTGCAAGTTGTCTAAAGAATTGGACTGTCTTGGGGTCTTGTTTCTTCTGTTGTTTTCTCCCACATCGTTCCTTAACTTATGTTTATACAATGAAACATCTCAAATGGCCTGCAACAAAGGAATTTTAATGTTAACATTATATAAATCATTCATAAAACCAAAATCTAATTGAGATATTTCTTGTTGTCTTGGTTGCTCTTGCAACCTATCTTGAAATGGGAGGCTTGGTTGTTCTTCTTTTGTTTCTTTTGGAGAATCCTCTAAATATATGATAGTTGGCCTTTGAAGATTTTTTCCTTATCTTAGTTGTAAACCATCAATTTCTAATGCATTGACGGGATAAGTTGGGTATCCTTCCAACTCATTGTTATAGACTAGTTGAGCCACCTTATTATTTGGATTGGGTAATGGTTGTACGGGAATATGCATCACTTTTGGCAGTTAACTTGAACTAGATGGTTGATTATATGATGAGGTAACATGTGGTAAGATTTGTTGGGATTGTTGATAATAATTTATTACTGAAGATGGTGGATATGGAGGAAACAATTGATATTGTGGGTATGCTGGTGGTGGTAGTCACCATGATTCCAACAATTATGGAGCATGTAAATATTGTTGTGTCCACTGGGGGTATTATAAAGGTTTTTTCCAACCTCCAAACCATCTAGGTTGGTTCGAGAAAGGATTTTATTAAAAAGGACTTTGAGGTGATGTCTGATAATCAGTTGGGGGCCTTCCTCATGGTTTCCAAGGTCCCCTTTTGGCCATAAAGTAAATAGGTTCATTCATATATTCTACCTTAGCCATTCCTATAGGAAGAGTTTTTAGAATAGTGTTTATATTGGCATCTTCTAAAAAAGACATTTTTGTTTTGTTGTACAAACATTCTTCACCATTATGCCTTTTATGACAAACAAGACAAAAGACAACAAGGGATTTTTTGGCCTCCTTCTGCTTTCTTCATGTATAGAAAGTGTTTATATGTTTACCCATGTGACTTAACAATTCTGTCTTGAGGTCCCCAAGTAATATACCGAATTCTTATTTTGTAACTCTTGATGTCCCTCCGGGAGAGACATGCTTTTTGACATACCCCCTAATTGAATGGATGGACCTTGAATAGTTCCTACACACATCACAAATGTCATCAAACCTCGTTTTAGAAATATCTCCTCCACCCATAAGATTTAAAGTATCCAAACATTCATCCCTAATCCCCCTAAGGAAGAGAATTTTTATAGTGTCATGGGTTAACCCTATGTGCCTGGTTCTTTGTAGACTAAATAGGAAACACTCTAAATAATCTTCTAAAGTTTTTTCCTCATGTTTCATGATGTGGAATATATCATCTCAAATTTCCTTGGTCCTGCAATATTCTTGGTATTTTTCCAAGAATGTTTTCTTCATATCGTCCCAACTATGAATGGTTTCTCAACCTAGTCCCATAAACCATCTCAATGCTACATCCTTTAGAGTAGCCGGAAACAATTTCAACTTTTGTGCTTCAGTATGATAATTGTAACTATGACATAAAATGTCAAATTCAAAAAGGAACATATTGGGGTCTTCCATAGAAAGACCTCGAAAGATGGGAAAGGTTGAGTGTGGTATATTCTTCATAGGGGCATCCTCTTTTGCATGTGCAATGAGAAACTCAAAAGAAATTGTGTTGTTGTTAGCCAATGCTCTCTCATTATTATTGTTGTTTATGTTTTTTTTATTTTTATTGTTGTTGTCCATAATTCCAAGTTCCCAAGGAGTGTAGAAAGTTGTGAATGGCTTGAGGTCCCTAGGGTTTGACCACTTCAAAGCTTATAAGATTCTTGAAATATCCTATCAACCCTTTTAAATGAATCTTCAATAAAATCGTGTTGGACAATAGAAGAAGACTCAAAGGTGGACTCAATGGCACATTTTTTTATATTGAGTTTAGCTGGTTTTTTTTGGATGGGATATTCACAACTAATGGCTTTAATTCATTTTTTGATATTTTATGTTGTGAACTACTTCCTTAATCCTTCTTAAAATGTATCCATTTACTATCTCTACTATGATTCACACATCTATATGCTTTATAATAGAGAAAACTAAGGTTAATTACTTGGGTGAGGTCGATAGTCGCACATAATTTCACCTTAGCGCACTGGTCCTAACTTAATTCACTATACTAATAGGCCTTTAAAACCATTCCCCGACAATGACGCCAAAATTTTTGGACAAAACTATGGACTAATATTGAAGATAAACCATTCTTTCAATTCTATTAAATTGGAAAATATGATTAGATCAATCCTCAGGAATTTCGTAGTGGTTTCCTCAAATTGTTCCTTCAATGTCAATCCAAGGATCGTAAACTTGTGAAAGGTGTTGTGATAGTCTACCTAAGGGATGAAAATAGTGAATTAAGTGGGGATGTATGTAGCTAATAGACACAAAGATTATCTAATTAGAAATTTGGTTTTTTTTCCCTATTCTTTTTTGTGATAGGAAGTGTGACAGGAACTCTTTAGTAACAAAATTGTGTAGTAATAGAACTATGTAGTGTAACATAGGAAAAACGTTGGAAAGAAACTAGTTAAAGAATATTAACATAAATCTAACCTACATTAAACAAAAAAGCACAAATAAAATAATAAAATCAAGTAAATGAAACATTCTCATCGAATATTTGTCCACTTCTTCAAATTATCTCTATTGTCCTTCTCCATTTTTCCTTTTGTAGTATAATTGCCCTCAGATTTTCAATAAGTGTGCAAGTATAGACATTGTATGTATGTGATTATAGAAAAATATCAAATATTACGAGATCTTCTTCCAAAAGTATATCGATTTCGGGAGGAGGAATAATGAAAAAAGTCAGTCAATTTATAGAAAGCTTGTTTTCGAACGATTGACTCAGATTCAAAGGAGAGATCAATGATCGAGATTAAAGAATGCCATGCGATTGAGATTTGTGTCACTTAGAACGTGAGTTGGAAAAGTCTGGAGGATAAAGATTAAATTAAATAATAATTTAATTTGATGTTTAAGACTATTCGAAAATTGAAAGAATAAGATTTCAAGATTAAATAAATGATTTTAATCTTTAGTTAAAAGTATTCGAAAAATAGAAGAATAAGACTTTGAATGAAAAGGATAAAGATAGAATTTGGATAAAATTTTGTTGGAATGCACACATGAATTAATTAATTAATTAAAGATATTTAATTAATAAATAAGTTCATGCATAAGAGTTAGAACTAGATAACTGGTTGGTTGTGACAAAGAGTCTCTTCACAAAAATGATCAGACATTGAATCAGGAGATAACTGATTCATTCCAATAGATCTCGAGTCAAGTGATAAGTGAATAGTTAGATAAGTAGGTGCTAGAAGAATGTGATAGGAATAATTATTTTTAATGAATTAAATGATTATTTAATTCAACATTCAAAATTTGAAGATTAAAAATTAAATAAATAATTATTTATTTAATTGATTATCGAAAAGGTTAATTGAATAATTAAATAATTCAAAATGAATATTTAATTATAGTCGAAATATGATAAAAGGGTAAATTAAATAATAAATTATTTAATTTAGAAACATAATTAATTAATTAGCGACGTAATTAAATAAATAAACTTTATTTAATTAATCAAGTTTGAATAAAGTTCATAATGAATTAATTAAATAATTAAAGTTATTTAATTAATAAAAGAAAGATGTGTATAGGAAATAATTAAATAATTAACATTATTTAATCGTGACCATGCTTATTTAGAAATTATGTTGAAAATGGTACTCGCAGGCCTAGACCAATTTTTCAGTGTCTACAATTTGCCCCTCTTTGATACAATGTAGTTTGTCGTGTTGTGTTAAAGAAAATTAATCAAAAATATGCCCCAGTTAAAGGGAGAATGACAAGGAGGTAGTGGTATGACCCCTCGAGAGGATAGGTAGGTTTGAACAACATGAGTGTGCTCTCGACATAGATGAGAGAACTAGAAGATGAAGGACAAAAGGATAGATGAACATGGATAAGGGTGGTGAAGATTCAAAAAAGAAGAAATGTTAGCGCAGAATAATTGAAATGTTAGTATTAGAAATGGTTAGTAGAATGTAGAATCTTCAATATTTTTCCAAATAAATACTAAGCCTTGCATTAAATCATCATTGGGTAGGATGTGACACAAATGGAGAGAAACACCAGGATATGACATAGATCAAAGTGTGCAGAGTCATCCACTTGCTAATAATAGACAGTCACAGACAAGGATTATCTTAAGTCATACTAAGGGTACAATTTCCCCAATCTTTTTGTCAATACAAACCACAGACAACAAACAAAGAAAAAATGGGTCATGAGATGTCATTGCTCCTCTAAATCCTTCATGGGACATCCTAGAGGGTACTAGTAACATGACTTAGAAACTAAAATTAAAAGACAGTCGACAAACAACATTCAAAGAAAAAGAGTCCTGAGACATCCTTGCTTCTCTAAATCCTTCATGGGACATCCTTGAGAAACATGTAACCAAACTCAAAGACAAAGCCAATAAGATAAAACCAAATAAACCATAAATGTCAAAAATTCAATAGAAATATTTGCCAAAATCTGATCTTGTGTGATTGTTTAATGTTTGACATAGCCTGATGCCAGGGATGACACATACCGTATAAGATGTTGAGTTTGGTTTCGACTTTGTGACTATCTGTGTAAGGCATGACAATGCCTGGTTTCAGAAAGACACATATCATATAAGACCTTAAGCCTGATGACGTTGATGTGACAAGTAGCATAAGGCTATGATGATTGATGATGTCCATTATCAAGAAAGACATATCTTACATAAGACATATGTTTGTTTGTTTCAGAAATTTGTTTGATTTGACTTGATGACATTGCTGCCATGTTTGCTTGTTGATGTGTGACCTTGTCTTGATATTTTGACTATTGTGTTTGTGTGTTGATAGTGTATGACATGATGTACCCTAAAGGACTAACCTAGTGTGGCCTTGAGGGCTCTTCGATTGATGGCCTTTCCTACTTTATACATGCAGAGACCTCGTAGTTCAACTTAGACTTTGACTGACATGAATGATAGGACAAATATGAACTTAACTTGATGATTTTGTGAAGTGTGTGGTAGTGAGTGTGATAAACCCCAGTGGACTGACCTAATGCGGCCTTAGAGGCTCATCAATTGATAGCATTGCCTACATTATATATGTAGAGACCTCCTAGTTCAAAATGACCAATGACTTTGACATATACAAAGAATGAATCATGATTCCCATGTGTGTGATATGTGAGAAACCTAGAAAGACAGACCTAATGCCTTGGGGGCACATCAAGTGATGGCCTTGCCTACATCCAATCGCATAGGCAATGTAGTTTGACTATGTCTACAACTAACTTGACACACTGACTCTAACTCTATTTTTGGGATTTTTTTCATGTTTTATTTTTTTGTCTTTTTGGAGTTTTTTGATGTTTTTTGGATTTTTTGAGGACATTTTTTGATGTTGGGATGATATGTACAAGGTCTAATTGACACAGGTCAAGGATTTACCCCTAGTTGGGTATACGACCTATAGGATGGGATGGGGTGATGGAATACTTGATGTCAATCATTCCAAGTTATGGTAAGGACAACCATTTATCATGGGTGATGGTGGAAAAGTCTAATTAAAATGATGGTAGACGAAGGAGCAAAGTCGACTAGACATGGCACCTATTTGCCAGGTTTTCACCATGGTACTTATCCATAGTGCCACCGAAGTGGTTTTCACTATTGGATGGATTATTTCTCTTTACTATTTTATTAATTTTTCAATTTTTTTGGTGTTACAAAGATGCTTGCTTGCCAGGTTTTCATCAACGTAACAATTTTTATTTTTATTTTTTTTGTTTTTTTATGATTAAGACATGGTTCCCAAAAGCTATGCATATAACCTCTCAAATGAAGGTTGTTGATTGGTGACAAGAGTGTTTCTCCTTCAAGGGTAGAGAGTTGATATGCTCCTGATCCAAAATATTTTGTAACAATGTAAGACCCTAACCAATTTGGTTCAAACTTTCTTGGTTTTTCTCTTTCAAATTGATTCTTCGGGTTCTCCATTAAGACCAAATCACCAATGTCGAAATGTCTACTAAGAAATTTCATGTTATAACTACGACGAAGACAGTTATGATATGCTTGAAGATGATCTAATGCCTTTTTTCTTCATTCGTCTAGGAATTATAATTCATGAATTCATGACACACGATACTCTTCATCATCAATATAACCTTTCAAAGATACCCTTAGGGAAGGTATTTCAACCTCAATAGGTAAGATAGCTTCAAAACTGAATACAAGGGAGTATGGGGTAGCACTAGTGGGAATGCAGATGCTTGTGCGATAGGTCCATAGGGTGGGATTAAGTTGTAAATACTAGTCACGACCAGTGTCATTAACGGTATTTTTAAGGATTCTGATGATTATTTTGTAAGACGCCTTTGCTTGTTCGTTACCTTGTGGATAATATGGTGTGGAAAAGTGATTTTGGATATGGAATTCTTCATAGAGATGGAATACTTCTTGGTTTTTGAATGGATGACCATTATCTATGATGATGGATTGAGGAACACCATACCGATAGATTATGTAGTTTAGGATAAACTTGGAAATTTGTTTGTCGATAATATAGGTCATAGGAATAGCCTCAATCCATTTGGTGAAGTATTTGATGGTGGTTATGATGAACTTACGGTCATTGGAAGATGGAGGGTGTATCTTACCTATGAGGTCAAATCCTCGTTGGGCAAAGGGCCATGCTGAAGTTATCGGGTAGAGCTCCTGTGTTGGCGCGTGTATCAAGTCTCTATGTACCTAACATTGTCGACATTTCTTGACGAAGACATATGAGTCATTTTCCATTGTAGGCCAATAATAACCTAATCTCATAATATTCTTGGATAAGGTAGGACCACTAGAATGGGATCCATAGATACCTCTATGTACCACATGTAAGGTTGATTTTTCTTCTTCAACATCGATAAATCTCAATATGGTATTATCTAAGGCACATCTATAAAGGGTATCTCTAATGATGGTATATTTGGAAGACTTTTGGATAAAGGTTCTACGTTGGTTATTTGAAAAGTCTAAGGGTGAGATTTGGGTATGGAGGTAATCATATATGTCCTTGTATAATGGGGAAGTAGGACCAACAGTTTTACACGCCATCATGGAATCAGGGGCATCATAGGCAGGGACCAAAATTTGTTCATCCAAAAACTCAAATTTAGGCACGTTGCTAGGAATATCCAATAATGAACTAACGGTTTCCATAGCATCTACTACCATGTTCTGAATGCAAGGAATTTGTTGAAATTTGATGTTATCAAAGTACTGCTTAAAACTATTTGCCATGCGCTTGTAGGGAGCAAGTTTCTCATCTTTAGTTTCATATTCATCATCGACTTGTCAGACTACTACTTGAGAATCTCCATAAACATGTAAAATGCTTAATCTTCCATTAGAATACCATTTTTAATCATTTCACAAGGGCTTCATATTCCGCTATGTTATTGGTGCAATGGAAAGCAATTCTGAATGGCTTAGGGATAGTATTGCCTTGAAGCATAACAAACAGTATGTCAGCTCCTAAACCATGATTAGTATGTGACCCATCAAAGCATAATTTCCATGTGTTTCTAGTGTCAACTTGGAAGATGAACTCATCAAGAAAATATGCCACTAAAGGATGGTCAACATTAATTGGTGCATATGCTAACTGATCCACAATTAATTTTCCTTGTATCACTTTCCTTTCTACATACTAGATGCCATATTCACTAACCATCATTACCCATTTAGCCAATTGGCAATATTCACTAACCATCATTACCCATTTAGCCAATTGGCATGTTAGTGTTGCTTTACTTAGGAGATATTTCAAGGATCTATCTTGGCGACTAGCATGGTTTGGTAGTTTAGCATATAGTTCCTAAGTTTTTGAGTAGCAAAAACTACTACAAGACAGGCACATTCTATGAGACTGTATTTTAGTTCATATCCCACCAAAGTATGATTGATGTAGTACATTTCCCTTTCATGACCTTCATCATCATTTTGTGCGAGTAGGGCTCCTAATGTCAACTAAGTTGCTGAAATATAAAGTATCAAAGGTCTTTGCTTTGTAGGCGGCATTAACATAGGTGGCAATGAGTAGGTAATCCTTTATATTTTGGAAATCTTCTTGACATTTGGGTGTCCATACGAACGGTACCCCTTTCTTGAGAAAATGTTGGAATGGATGTATCTTGTTCGCTAACTGTACTATGAAGCATCTGATAGACTGTAGTTTCCCTTGTAGTGTTCTTAGTTGACCGATGTTGGTTGGTGGAGGCATGTCCATTATAGCTCTTCCTTTTGCAGGGTCCACTTAAATGCCTCTTCTACAAATGATATATCCTAGAAGTTTTCCTGATTTAACACCAAGGACACATTTTTTTAGATTGCGCCTTACTTTTTAATTTTCTAGTCTCTAGAGTATCTTGTCCAAGACTTTCAAATGATCTGCTCATGTCAATGATTTGGTTATTAGGTCATCAACATAGTCTTCCATGAGAGTATGTACAAGGTCATGGAAAATAGTAATCATTTCACGTTGATATGTAGCTCTAGCATTTTTGAGCCCAAAAGGCATAACATTCCAGCAATATGTTCCCCATGGACATGTGAAAGTTGTCTTGTGTTGGTCCTCAATAGCAATTTTGATATGATTATACCTAGAGAAACCATCCATGAGGGATAGCATCTCATATCCTATTTTGAGGTCTATTATCATGTCTATGTTTGGTAAAGGGAAGTCATCCTTAGGACATGCCTTGTTGATATGTCTGAAGTATGTACAAATGCAAATGTCCCCAGACAATTTGGTTACTGGAACAAGATTTTATATCCATTCTGCATAATCTATGGATCTGATGAAACTGACATCCAATAAATTTTCAAGTTCACCTTTGACCAATAGAGAAATTTGTGGATGCATTTTTCTTAACTACTATTTGACGGTCTTAATACCTGGTTGTAATGCTAGATGATGCAATATAAGGTCTGAATCCAGCCCAGGCATGTCGGCATATGACCATGCAAATTTTATCTATCTCTTTGTGAAAATTTCTTGAAACTATGGTTGCTCTGTCTCTATCAAAGATGCTGCAAAATATACTACCCGAGGGTTTTCTTATGTGCTTATGTTGATCTCGACAGGCTCTTCTACTAGCATTGGTGATTTTTCCTGAGCATTTGGGATAATGTTCAAACCTCCATCCTTGGGTGACCCAGAGAGGTTTTCACCCTTGAATGTGTACTTTATTTTTACTATTTCTTCGTCCAAAGGTGCCTTTCGGTTTTCAGCTAGGGACTTGTCATTTTAATCATTTTCATTTTTTTCCTTTTGTTTTCATTTTTGTGATTGGAGGTGTGAACAGAATCCCCAAAATATTCCATTTCATCCAAGTCTATGATAAGGCCGACTTTATGATCCCCTCTAGGTATGCCTTCTTGAAGTCTCATGAACTCAGCTATCGCTTTTTCATTCTTGAATATGTCTAAGATGTGTGTACCTTGTTGATCCCAATCAATAATTTGGGGATATACGAGGGGCATTTCATCACCAAATTTATCAAATGTGGAGGCTGACAAGGTGAAGATAGAGTGGTTAACATGGTCACAAAAGTTTTGGACTAACTCCTTTTTATTCTTTTTCCTATGGACAGGTAGACTTTGGGTTTTGACCACTATAAGGTCTAGGTCGTCAAAAGATTGTTTTTTAGGTGCCCAAGATTCATGATCAAGGGTTTCCCAATAATAAAGTTTAAGCCATTCTTCTTTAGACAAGGACTTTTTAGAACAGGGGCTAGAGGGAGTTGGTGTGGGTTGTAGCATTTTATCAAGTTCACTAAATAAATTATCTAGGTCCATTATGCTGGTAGAGGAAATGGAATCCCATTCATATTCATTCGAGTTAGGGGAGTCATCATAAGTTGGGTTAAAGGTGATCCCACAAATCTGGTTTACAATTTCTTAGATGAACTATTTTTTGCTGAAATAGCATAATTTTAGAAAACATAATAATTTTAGCTTTTAAAAGTTACATTTTAAGGATTCCAATTGAAGAGGATTTGATCAAACCACCTTAGATCAAACCCCCTTGGATAGAACCTCGCTAGTTTTAAACCATACCTATAAATGATTCTCCTTTACACTTATCAAAATGTTGATAAAAAATCACTTTTGATTTACCTTTTGGGGGATCAAATGAATTCATTTAAAATTTATTTGAAATGATTATGGTAGTCCTCTAAATGAGCTATCCAATGAATATAAATTTAATATGTTTTGGTTTTATTATATATTTGTTTTTTAGTTTTATTAAAAATAGGTTTTTCATCGAAAATTAATGTATCTATTCTGCACATGTGGAAAAATAGAAAATTATCAAAAAAAAAAAAATGAGTGTGGCAGATATTGAAGTCCTTGATCCAAAAAATAAATAAATTGAATTTTGATATATACAAAAAACGTTACGCATTATACAGTTGTAGTATGTCTGAATTGTAATTGGTTTGACTTCAAAACTTGATTAAAGAAAAAATAATCAATAAAAACCTATCTAACCAAGTGGAAGCACTAGATATCAGAGTTAAAAATATAAATCCAAAAGAATTATAATTTTATCCTTCATGGAAAAATATTTATGCGTTATACGGTGTGCGTCACTTTTTAAAAATGTTGTTTTTTGAAAAAAACCTATTTTCATAAGAGATAGAAAAAGAAGTGTAATTTGATTCCAAAAAAAATGAATTTTTTTTTTTTAGAATCTACAGAAAAAATGTGATGAGACTCTAGTTTGCATCATCTTCAAATTCCTCACGGTTTAGGCACTATAGGTGTCTGAATGTGAAGACTTAGTTAAAAATAATTATTTCAGTGTCCAATTTGGCCAGAAATTGTAAACCACTATTGTGGGATGACCCTCAAATGGTTCATGGGATATCTCAATGTCTTCAAAAGCACTTACTTCCTCTTGTGATGATAACGAAGTACCAGAAATACCAATTCTAATCAGTTGAAACCCTAGGCCGAGTCCTTTTGGTCATGGTGAGACAATGATTGGTTTAGTCCTTCCATTTTGATGTAGCCCTAAACCACTATGCTTGTCATATGCTTTGCTTTGCATGATCGTGAATCCTTTTCCATACCGATCCTTAGATATCTGTATAAACGGTGGAGGGTTTTCATTGTCTTCAATATACAACCAGGAGGTGACATCTTCTTGGTCAACGACTTCGTTACTTAACTCTCCCCATTTGGTCAATGTCATTGTAGGAGGGACATGGAATGTGACTATGGATTATCTCCTATCTGTTGTGCGTAGACCATATGACTTAGGAGGAACCATTTGAATGACACAATAAGATGCTTTCATGTGATATTCTCCATATCCCTTGTCTTGGATCTCGACCTTAAGAGTGGATGACGGTGGTTGCGATGCAATGGACTTGGTAAGAGTTGATGGATCAACATATAGGGATAAGGTGGAGGATGAAGCCTCTTGATTGACTGGCACCTATCATTGTGGTATTTTGCGTAGACTTGTGTAGTACTGAAAAGGATCTAGATCACCATCAATTGTGATCTCTATGCCATTGTATGCAAATTTTAGACATTGATGATAAGTGGAAGGTGTGACTTTCATAGCGTGAATCCAAGGTCTACCTAACAAAAGATTATAGGGAAGGGTGAGGTCCAAGACTTGGAAACTAGTGTCCATAATTGCAGGGCCAATCCTGATAGGGAGTGTGACAACTCCTTTAGATGATCTTTCCTCATCATCATATGCCTTAATGACTATTCTCTTAGTGGTGTACATGCATGCTTCTGAGAAACCTAATGCCTTAACCAATTTCAAGGTGCAAAGGTTCAACCCTGCTCCTCTGTCTACCAAGACTCGTCTAACTTTGGTTTGATGGACAAGAACTTCAAGGTGTAACGAATCGTTATGATTGGTCTTCTTAGTTTAATAATCCTATTGAGAGAATGTGGCATGATGGGAATTGGCTAAGTATCCTACCATTTCTTTAAAATGATTGGCATCTATGTTGGTAGGGACTATTGTGCTTTGCAAGGCTTTGTTGAAAATGGCTCGATGATCTGGTGATATAGTCAACAGTTCCAAGATGGATATTTGTGTTGGGGTCTTCCCCAATTGGTCAAGTAAATTATACTTAAGCTTGGAAGACTGTGCTGGTGGGTCTGATGAAGGACTTGGAAAGGTTATCTTAGTTCTATGTGTATTGACAACACATTCAGGACGTTTCTTTATGGTAATGGTATGGATATGTTCATTAGCATCTCAGATATGATTGATGATGGTACCTGGTTTATAATCGTACTTAGCACTGTTATAATTGGTCGAGGTATTATTCTTAGTTCCCAAACTGGAGGCCTTTCCTTTCCCATGGTCATGTAATTGATCTATGAAGACCTTGTGATCATTTTTTTTCGTATCTTTCTGCCCATTGACTTCTATGGTTTCATCTTCAAAAAAATCTTGTATGATGATTTTTAGTTGTCGGCATTGTTGTAGGTTATGTCCCTTTGTTTGATGGTACTCAAAATAGGAATTAGCATCCCACCATGAGGGTTTAAACTTTCTGGGATCATATTTTTTTGGTTCCAGAGGTTTTATGAGGTTATATTTAATTAGTTCTATGAAAACTATCTCAATTGGTTTCCCCAAAGGGGTAAACTCACATTTAGGAAATCTCCTCTGCGGTCGTTGTTGTTGTGAATTTTGGACAAAGTTGGCAATTTGATCAACATCATTAAGAATGTCATGAGAGGGATTTTAACCTCTAAATTTGATGGCAGGTCCTGCATGTAGGGTCTTAGCATCAACAATACCATCATTTTTTACGTTTTTGTTCCTAGACCAAATTTTTTTTCTATCATTGGAAGCGTTTTGGTGTTGAACAACTAGGTTCATGCCTACTACCTTAATCTCTCCTTTGTCAATAAGAGCTTTCTCAAGTATTATTCCTTTTTTCACTAAGTCCATAAAAGAGGTACAACAATGTACTCGTAAGTCACTTTGTAGTTTTGGGTGAATCTTTTCAAGGAATATTGTGACTTTTTGTTTCTCTAGTATCTCAACAAGACAATGACTAGCTAACATCCTCCATCTCTGGAAAAAGGTGGTGAATTTTTCTCTGCCTTCTTGCATGGTATGACACAAGGTAGCTATCATGATTTCATTGTCTATGTTGAAGGCAAAGTGTTCAACAAACATCTCATCTAATTCGCCCCATGATTTTATACCATATGGTAGTTTAGAGAACCATTCCAATGCTATCGTAACAAGGGTTCGCGGAAAGAGTCTCATAAGGTATGTGGGGTCATACGAGATGTCCATCCATGTTGTAGAAAGTTATCTAATGTGTTCCAAAGGATTCCTCTTCCCATTATACTTAGTAAAATATGGTATAATGTATCCATGTAGGAAGGGTGTCATGTATAGCACTTTGTCAAAGGGACATGGACATAAATCTTGCATTGAGATAGTTCATTTTCCTGACATAGACATATTGTCCATTTGTTGTTGAAGGATTTTCATTTGATTTTGCAGAACATCTACCTGTGTCAATGACATGTTGGTTGCATTATTAGGATTGATGTAAGTGTTTTGAAATGCAATGTTCTGCGATAGATTATGATTTGGTGAGGGTATATATCCTATTTGAATGTTTTAATTTTGAGTAGGAATATGTCTTGTCTGAATGTTCTAATTTGGTATAGGAATATTTCATGTTTGAGTAGCCCCTATGTGTGGAATGGTAGTACTATTGCTGATATGGGGTATAGCTTGTGTTTTGTTCATGCCAACTTTGGCTCTTTTACCAGTGGTGTTTGTGCCAAAGGGGTTTGATGAGGATGCTCCTGTAGTAAATTGTAAACCTTGTGCTGTGCTGAATAGGATCATGTTTAAAATTGAGGATGTTTGAGTAGGTATGCCAGTTGGTATTGTTGTGGTAATTTGAGGAATAGAGACACTCGATGTCATGGTTTGTGTTGGTTGAGTAGATGTTGTTTTTAAGGTGTGTACGTCAAATCTTGGTGGTAGTGTGGCACCTTCTACTAGCATCTTTTCCAAATATCTTTGAGGATCATTTTCCAAATACTCATTCATAAAGGATGTGAATTTTGGATCTTGAACTGCAGCATCTATGTCTTCTACATAAATTTTTCCATGTGTGTCTCTAGTGACATGTTTTTCAAGCAAAGTTTTGTGTGGTCTCTATGTCCCTGATGGTTGGTTTCCAAAAGTATTGATGAAGTCATGTGGGTTTTCCATCTCTTTTTGTTTCTTTCTAGACCTTATTTCAACCATGAAAATGTTGCTCAGTATGAGGTGATGTAAACTATGCCTAAAATGATATGATCTAGTCTTTGTTTCTGGTATTTTTTGATATAAAGAATGTCACTAAAATTATGGATTTCTAAAATAATGTATGCTAGGATGACAATATGAAAAATTTCGAGTAGACTATGACTGTAAATGATTCTAAGTGGATACTACCTACAACCTATGGAATAATCTAAAGCTATGACCTAACTTTACCAAGGAACTTGATGTAGGAAAAGGATAGACTGATAACTTGGTGAATTTCCAAACTAGACTAATGAGTTGGAAGGATTCACTAGGACTAAAGTGACTAGGTTCAATGATAATGATAATCGAAGCATGAACTTATCCAATAATGCGGAAATTTGTCCTATTCTAAGATATGAAAATTCCTATGAGGTAACTAAGTTTTTCAACTAAGATGGCTATCTCTAAAACTTAGATGACACCAAAACAATGCAAGGTTTTTGAAAAAAATTCCTAGTTTTTGTCCAAGGTTGACCATAAGAAATAGAGACGAAAAATGATACTTTTTTTTTTCGGACTATGATTGTGATTTTGAGATATTTGTTGATAGTAAATTGCAATTCAATTGGTAGATGTGTTGCTAAAATTGACAGATGCGTTGTAGGTTTTAGATGTGGTTAACTGATGAAATTTTGTCTCGGTCATTGATAGACAATTGCGACTTACACAGACATATGTGGTTAAAATTATAATAGATGTGACTCACTATTCAGATGTGACTCAGAATCTAATCTTTGTGAAGACTTTGTTGACAAACACATACGATTTTTTGTTTAACAATTGCGACTCGTAATGACACATCCGGTTTTCCAGTGAAAGATAATATAAACTGACTTTGTTTTGTGACCACGTTTTTGGAAAGTAAAGAATATGATCACAGAAGACAATGTGATTTTAGTTTTGATGTGTATGAACATGTTAAAACTAGAAGGCATGTACAATTCCTAAAGTTGGTAGTGACAATATTTAAAGATATCAAGTTTCCACAATCCATCTTTCTTGTTTGAATCTGATTTTTGGATTTGATTGTGTCAATGTTTTTCCATCAAAACATTAACACAATCAAATCCAGAAATCATATTCAAACAAGTTACAATATTCACTGAGTTCTCACTTGGGTTTCCCCAGCTACATATATTCAAGGCAGATGACTAGTAGCTTGACCCCATTGGCTCCCCTCCACGACACACACTTCTTGGGGCATCCAAGCTACAGTACCCATGAACTCCCCATGGCATACTTCTCATCTCTACAATGAACCGTAAAAATATGAGACGGCTTCACAGGTTTCACCTGCTACACCAGTAAATAGAAGGATTTTGGCTTAGCTATAAACAAATTAGCTTTTTAGTTTGGACACCCATTTAGAAGAGTCGTGCGAGAGGTAATATCATCCCAGTCTATAGAGGTTAGGCTCTGCAGGTTTTGACACACCTCAAGGGTACTAGGGAATCAATAGCTGGTTCGCTGGGATCTCTGTAATATTGAGCTGTCCTCAAGCATTAAAATTTTATACAGGTTGAGAGTGGCTCGACGAAAAATCCCGTCACCGGTTTTGAGTCGCGTTGGTTACTCTTAACCACCAATGTAGGCCCAAATTTCTAAAGTTAGTAATCGGTTCTCTTACACCCAAGATCGCATGAATTCGGAAGGGGAGAGGATACTACAATGTACTTAATCAAGGTTCTAATCTAAACATTTACAGACATGAAAGACAGTAGTTAATTTTAAGCCCAAAATAAAAAAATTCTAATCTACCAAGAAAGATGTTTTTTTTTTATTAAAATCCTTCAACCTAGGTTTTGCATGCAAATTGTCAGTAGTTTTAATCATTTGTCTTTGTCAAAGGTTCTGGAAGAAAATTATTTTAGTAGTTTAATTTTTTCAAATATTTCTTCGGCGCTCGTCTTGTAGAAAATAAGTTCGAAATTTTATGTCTTCTATGCTACATCCTACAAATAGTATTTTATCCTCCTAAACACACATTGTAAATCAAACATTAGCTAAAATAAAAGCGAAAATAAAAATCGTAAAACAAAAACTCAAACTTGAAATGTTACCATCTAGATGCGTCGTTTAAAGCTACAGATGTGTTGCAGTTTTCATCAGTCAGTTGCATCGCAGAAAGCCACAAATGCATCAAATTTCATTAGATGCATCTCAGGATTCGTTAGTTTCACCATTTAGTCAGTCAGATGCATCGTTTCGTATGATACCTGCAAAAAAAGTAGAAACAAAAACGTCTACGAATTGCGAAGATGAATGTCTTCACATTGGGTTCACCAAATTGTAACATAGGAAAAATGTTGGAAAGAAACTAGTTAAAGCATATAAACATTAATCTAACCTATATTAAACAACAAAGCACAAAGAAAATAACAAGCGCAAGTAAATGAAACATTCTCACCGAATATTTGTCCACTTCTTTGAATTATCTATGTTGTCCTTCTCCATTTTTCCTTTTGTAGTATAATTGCCCTCAGATTTTTAATAAGTGTGCAAGTATAGCCATTGTATGTATGTGATTATAGAAAATATCAAATATTACGAGCTCTGCTTCCAAAAGTATATCGATTTCGGGAGGAAGAATAATGAAAAAATTCAATCAATTTATAGAAAGCTTGTTTTTGAATGATCAACTCAGATTCAAAGGAGAGATCAACAATCAAGATTGATGAATGTCATGCAATTGAGATTTGTGTCAGTTAGAACATGAGTTGGAGCAGGATAAAGATTAAATTAAATAATAATTTAATTTGATGTTTAAGACTATTCAAAAATTGAAAGAATAAGAGTTCAAGATTAAATAAATGATTTTAATCTTTAGTTAAAAGTATTCAAAAAATAGAAGAATAAGACTTTGAATGAAAAGGATAAAGATAGAATTTGGATGACATTCTTTTGGAATGCACACATGAATTAATTAGCTATAAAGATATTTAATTAATAAATAATTTCATGCATAAGAGTTAGAACTAGATAGTTGGTTGGTTGTGACAGAGAGTCTCTTTGCAGAAATGATCAGACATTGAATCACGAGATAATTGATTGATTCGAATAGATCTTGAGTCAAGCGATATATGAATAGTTAGATAAGTAGGTGATAGAAGAATGTGATAGGAATAATTATTTTTAATGAATTAAATGATTATTTAATTCAACATTAAAAATTTGAAGATTAAATTAAATAAATAATTATTTATTTAATTAATTGTCGAAAATGTTAATTGAATAATTAAATAATTCGAAATGAATATCTAATTATAGTCGAAATATGATAGAAGGGTAAATTAAATAATGAATTATTTAATTTAGAAAGAGAACTAATCAATTAGCGATGTGATTAAATAAATAAACTTTATTTAATTAATCAAGTTTGAATAAAGGTCATAATGAATTAATTAAATAATTAAAGTTATTTAATTAATAGAAGAAAGATGTGTATAGGAGATAATTAAATAATTAACATTATTTAATCGTGACCATGGTTATTTAGAAATTATGTCAAAAATGGTACTCGCGGGCCTAGACCAATTTTCAGTGTCTACATGTAGTGATAGAAGTAAATAAGCTTTATATATTATGCACCAACAGTAATGAATTAAGTCATATTATTAATTCCCACACAATGCTTTAGAAACACATTTGCAGATAGGAAAATGCTTGAAATCAAATCACACACATTACCACACCAAAATCAAACTGAAAAATATTACTGGACAACACAAGTAGCGGGCCCTACCTCCTTGGTTGTCTGGTGATGAAGCACAAACGTTGCTCTACACCATGATAATCATGCACACACTTCAACAACTTAAAGATACGATTTAAAACAACTGTATATTCTTATATTATAACATATGTCTATATCAAGTTTTGCAGAATACACATATTTATACTAACAAGCATCGATAAGGTTTGTTTTGGTTTGTTTTGGCCTCTAGCCAACAAACCAAATATGTTCGATATACAAAAAAATGGTTGTTGGTTGTATAACAAATTAACTAGTATTCTATCAAAAATAGCCTAAATATTATTTAAACTTCATCCCCTCGCTTCTCATCCATCCACATCTCTAACAGCTTCAACACCTTCCTTTAATCATTTCTCACCATTTCAGCCACAAGATAATTAGTTTTTCCATAGATATCAATATTTCATAATATTTTTAATTTCCTTCACATTATATCAAATATCTATACTTCCTATGATAAAAAGTGACAAGGAAGTAAAGGTAAAATAAAAAGGCAATAATAGGGTAAAAATATTGAGACTATTCAAACCCCATCACCAAGAATTACAAAGCCTATCAATCCAATTTGCAAGGAATGTAAGGTTGGGAAGCAAACAAGAAAGAGGTTTACTATCAAAGAATATTTTAATACAAAACCTTTGGATTTGGGGCATATATACCTATTACAAGATCAAGAAGCTTTCAAGGTGATGATCATTTCATGTTGTTAATTGATGATTACTCTAGAATGACTTGGGTAATCTTTCTTAAAAAAAAATCAAAAGGTCTAGACAAGTTTAAGGCATTTAAAGCTTTGGTTGAGAATGAAATGTATATGAAGATCAAGTTCTTAAGATTTGACAGAGGTGGAGATTTCACCTCCAATGAGTTTAACATTGTTTTGTGAAGATCATGGAATAAAGAGGCATTTGTCAGCCCCTTGAATTCTATAGCAAAATGGAGTTGTGGAAAGAAAGAATAAGACAGTTCAAGAAGAAACAAGGACAATTATGAAGGAAGCAAATCTACCAAATTTCTATCGAAGAGTATCTATTCATATTGCAATTAAAGTATTTTTTCCTTTTGGTCCATCATCTTTCCATGGTACCTCTATTGTTATTGTGGTGGCCTCTGTTATGACCTCCTTCTCAATAGTTATCATGGTAACTCATGGAGGGTTTTGCACCATTAATTTATGGTACAACATAGTGTATATTTTTAAGTGGTCTTATACTTTCTCTTAATTGAAGTTCCCACTATCCATGTGCCAAATAAACATTCAATTCTTCTATAGCTACCCTATGTTCTATCCATATCGCATATTAAAATAAATGCTTCCCTACTCAATCCATGAACCATTGGTGCATATTCATCTTCTTCATGAAGTAACATTGGGAACCTATATGTGTCATGTTTGTACCAATTTATATTTTATAATATATAATTATTATATTTCTAGATGATTTCTCAAGTTCCCCTCTTACAATGGTAGCCCTCTTGGCGCCTTTGATTATAAAACATTCATTCTTTAGATGCTCTTCCCTATTATAATTTTTTTAAACCAAATTTTACTTCTTCTAGGTGGGGGAGAAGTATCAACCTTCTCACCTATCATTATAATTTCTTACTTCAACATTATGTTTCCCACCTCTAATTTAAAATTATCAATTTTACTCTTTACTACTAAATCATTCTCCTATATCTTTGACTAGGATTCTATTTTGGTGATCAATTTTATTGCATCCTTATATGAAGAATAAATATTCTCATCTAAGTTTTCTTTAATGTGAGGGATTAACCCTAGAATAAACCACTCAATTTATTTATTTTATGTAAAGGTTTCTTCTAGTTTTCTAATTGTACTTTTAAATAATTGTTCATAATATTTTATTGATTCTTCCTCAGTTCATAATTCCCTTTTTTATTTATGTTTTTTGTTCATTCATTAGGTGAATTGAAATTTTTCAAAAATAAGACTCAATTCTTTCCACCTTTTATCATGCTTAGGGAATTCTTTAATGCACCATCTTAGTGTCTCTTCATTGAGGATCTTCACAAAATCATATAATTGGGTCTAGTCATCATTAATGTCAACCCCACTCTAATGAAATTCCAAGGTAAAGAGATGTTTGCTAGAATCCATGGTGTATTTACCAAAAATAACGAGCTTAATTATATGTGGATCTATATTTGGAGGAGGTAAAGGTGTTCTTGATTTATTTTATATGTTTAGGGATTATCCTTTCTCCTAATATATTCACTACCCTTGGATCTCTTTCTCTATCTTTATCATTGCTTCTTTGTCTAGCTTTTCTCCTTATCTACTTGACCAAAGTCCTTGATATACCATTATCTCTTGGAAATTGAACATCTAATAACTCACTTCCTAATATTTGTCACAAATCTCATACACAATTTCTTCTTGATCTTGCTTTCTCTAATTCAATTAAGGATTCACTACTTATATGGATTCTTTAGGAACTCATTAATTTTGACATGTGAGGTGACTCTTAGTCCATGAGATTCATATCCTCATAGTGTCTCTTTAGGCTAGGGAATGTGTTGGTTGACATGTCATTAGTAATTGATTTATCTTTAATATTATTTGATTTATTTACTTCCTCAACCTAGGAATTGCTCTCATCTATCATCTCCAAAGTTTCCTTGGAAAACTTATTTTTTGGTGACTTCTTTTATTATATTGCTAAATATTATCTCCTCTTCTTCCCCAATCAACAACTTCTTTAATTGCTCCCTTATTTACTTCATATTCTTCAACATAGTAACCACATCTATAGCATCCCTATGAATAAGATCAAACTTTTATAAGTTCATTGTTGCCTTATATTATTTCAAATATCTTATCATTCTAGTTGGATTTTTCTCTATAGTTCTAGTTTATTTTATAAACCTCTATTTTTATAATATTTATGAACACCATGTCTATTGACGATCTACCTATCTTAATACTAAGGTTTTTATCAGTTGCTTCCCTCTTGATACATTCCCTTGATGCTTCTCACACCTTTCTAAGCTTTTCCATTTTCTTTCCTCTCAGTCCTAACATTGTTTCAATATTCTCTCATCTTCCTTATTTTCTACCATGATCTTTAAATCCTCTTCAAAACCTATCTTGATCTCACCAATAATTTATTTTACTCTCTTGTAATCAATTTTTTTCATAAATATTTTATTGATTTAATTTATCCATCCGTAACTCCTTTCATTTTAATGCCTTAACTTGTCAATGGGTAGTACTAAACACCTAACACTACCACAACTTTATTTTTAATACCTATAATGATCTCTCTATTGTTTTATATTCTACCAGGGTAATTTTACAAGACTTACCTTCTAGTGCACTTATGGGTTTTCATCATTAGTCTCCATTAGATCACTCTTCTTATTTTACAACTTAATAGGTATATATCCAATTACACTTAATAATTTTCAGAAAGACATTCACAAGGACATTAGGACTCAGTCTGAAAGCCTTTTTAAAGGGTGGATGTGTTACATGGGACTAAGGACATGGATATGCATAGAGGTTTCTTAGATATGGAGGACTTTTCATTGGTCACTCTTTTGATTTTTAGAAAGACTTTCATTGGGAAATAATTTCTTGGATAGGGAGGTTGTCAAATTTAATTGTATCAAAATGCACTTTTCCAATTTATTTGGGTGGTTAGGTGCAGATAAGACATGTATCATGTTGTAACTGGTCCAAGAAAGTTACTAGGTGACACATAGAAAAATATCACTATCAACATTTGGCTTGGTTGTTAAAAGATTATCTTGTGTTGGGTTTTAATTGTCTATTAGAATCTATAGAAATCTAAGTTGCATTAAGTAGTTGGGAACTAGGGTTTAGGCTTCGCGTATGCTAACTTACTTTTATGGAAGATTGTATAAAGAATAGTAGGAGGTTGAAAGAAAAAGATTCAAAGAGGAGCAAGGATTACGAAAATCGATACCTAATATTTATGGAAGGAGTAGGATCAAGGTGAGGGAAAATTTGATACCACTAAGTAATATGGACAAAAAGGTAAAGGAAACGGATTAAGGATTAGGGATATAAAGCACGCTAGATGCAATTTTTGGTAAAGGAAAACATAGAAGTCCAAAAATCTATGACTCAAGAGGAATGGTTAGGGATCCTTAATGTGGTGTGCCTAATGTTAGAAGAAAAAAGAGCAAGGGAAATATAGTGGAAGACTTTCAAGGTTTAGAGATTGGTTTTACCACATACCTTATGCCTTTTGGGTATGATGGTATGACTAATCCTACAAGAATGGATCCCACAAGAAGTAAGCAAGATGGGAAATGGGGTTAAGGAAATGAGTAGGGGAATACTAAAATCCTAAGATTTTGAGACTTAAAGGAAAATCTAATCCTCAAATTAGGGATTGGAGATGGTGAATACTCAATGCTAAAGGAGATGAAGCATGAAGAAGAGTATGTGGAGAATGATTGAGGTTCATCAATTTGTTACACCCCGTGTTTTATTACCTATTTACTATTACCTTTGTTGCTAAATCTCTTTAATAAATGTGAATCTGTTTTGCATACATGAATTTTGATGCAAATATGATGAATAAATGTTTGATTCTATTTAATATTTTGTGATGATTCTGCAAATGAAATATATATGATGCATATGAATGTATTGATTCGGCTAACTACTTTATGGTGAACTAAATTGAATGTAGAAATGGTTTCAAGCCTCCAGAAGAGAGGGTAAGTATAACTTAGGAGAAGAACTTGGTTTGGTAACCTTTAATTTAGCATTACTGGGCATTCACGCACTCACGCCCTAGTTGGTTTTAGTTGAGTCAAGCTAGTCGGGTAGATGGTAAGTGATCTTCAGTTTATTTGTGTATGTTTATATTGATTTGCGATCATGTTTTATGAAGGGTTTGTAATGAGGTATGTGATGAAGTCTTGATGATAAGTGGAAATCCTTCCTTGTGTATTTATTGTTATATCGATGAGATATATACATAAAATGTATATATATGTATGTGTCTATGGTAAACTCATACATATGAGTGAATACATGCATGAGTATACATAGGTAGATGTACCTACACATGCTCATGGGCAGATTACCCATGTGCATGAGAATACCTCAATTGCACTAAGGTGTCATATATATATATACATTATGTGTATATATGTCGATCGATGGATTTGTGTGTATGAGTGTTTTTATAAAAGATATTGAAATGGTATTATGTATATGTATACATATTAATATATATGTATAAATTAATATAGTTACATATATATAAATATTTATATTTATATGTAATTGTATATATATACGTAATATTATTCTTTATATTTATATATTATATATATATGTTTATTAATTAAAAATATTTGATAACTTAATAATATATATATATATAATCTAATGGATAATATATATATAAATGAAAGTTGTTTGAGATAATCTCCAAACAAAATACATAGTGTTATTTCTAAGTGAAGTGTTGTAATTAATAAAGCACATATATGATACATAGTGCAACCTTTAATAGAATGATAACCAACACATAAAGTAATGTGAGACCAAGGCAACCATTGACTGAGGCACGTATGAGTTTATTTTTTGTTGTGTAAATGTTTGAGAAGGAAGTTAATACTATTTAAAAGCCTTATGAAGTGGTCAACCCATGCTCTAATCTTTGGTTGTCAGCATATGAATGTGGCACCATTTGGTAAGTGTTTGAAATTCATAAGAATTCTGCAAAAATGCACATGAGTCCATAAATAGCCTTGAAACTTAGTCATGAGAAAACTTGGTAGCATTATGTGAGTGAGTCTGAATTAGGAAACTTGTTTTGAGCTTGTTGTCCCTTATATCAATTCGACCCAACCATTTAAATTGTGAGGATTGTTATGTGTTGAAAACTTGTGAGCTAGCTTGGTGAGTTGTTGCATGGGGATGGAAAGGTGGCAGAAATACTAACTTGTTTGTAGCCTTTGGTTTCTCACAAATTAGTATAAATAGAGGTGCTCATTCCACCAAATGTATCACTTATCAAATTGATTTCCTTGTGTTATTCTTTTGTAATTTCTGTGCAAAGTGAGTTGAGATTTGTTTTGTTGTTTCACATTTGTTTTGTGAAGAGAATTAGTGAGAAGCTAATAGAGGGTTTTGGAGGTTCTTGGAGGAAGTTGCAAGCTAGATCCACTAATTTAGGACAGAGGAATAATCAATTGGATTTTTAAAGAGGAATGCTAATTTCTAGTCCTTTGTTATTATGTTGGAAATATTGTTTATTATGTTGTCATGTTGAAATATTGTCTTTTATTTGTGTGAGATGCTTGGATATGCTTGCATACCACTTGGTCATTTCTTGCTTTGTGAAACCTTAACTTTTGATATTACTTATATAGATATGTATACAATGTTGGATTTTATATGAATATAAATATTATTTGTGCTATACATAGCATGACAACACTCTAGGTGTGTAGCATAAGATAGATTTGTTTTGTGATACTTGTTTGCAATGTCAGTTTATTATGAGTTAATGGGAAGGTTATTCTTGGGGTTAGGATAATCCACAAGAAAGGAAATAACCTAGAATAGAATAGTTAATAGGAAGGTTATTCTTGTGGGTTAGGATAATCCACGAGAAATGGAATAACTTAGAATAGAATACTAATGGTCAAATACAAATCAAGCAATTGTAGCATATGAATGTAGATGACCCTCACTCGAAGTACTGGGTGTTGAATCTTTGGCCAAAGTAGTGTAGGTAGCTAGTGTCTACATTGTGATTTCACTATGATCCAAGTACATGCTAGGTTCAGAATATCATAGAAATAGAGGTTAACTTTATGGTAAGCTCTAGATATATAGGACACATAATCAACTAAATTGATCATTAGAAGAAGGAATTACAACAATCTTGGAAATAAATTCATTGCAATGTGGTAGTCAACACATAATCAAGGGTTCTTAACAGCTCTAATACTTATTGTAGGGGCATACCTAGAAAACCAAAAGCAATTGCCAACTTTTCACTATGATGGCAAAGAAATAATCTTTTTTTCTTCCTTTTCCACACCACTAAATAAATGCCGTGCATCTGGAAAATACCTTGTTGCCTTCATCTCCCAAGCCAATTTTTCCAACTTTGCATAAATTTACTACGTCTATGGATGTGATACATCTCTTACACAAGAAACACAACATTTAATGGCCTCCAATCCAACTACATTTGAGAACCTTTTTAATTTCTTATTTTTCATCAATCGTGTTACCATTTGCTCACACCACCTACCCACTTCTACATAGAAGTTTGACAAAAATGCATAAGCCGCGTCTTTTTTAGGATCCAAATAGAAAATTAGCCTCATCATAAATACTCGCCTATATTCATATGTGATATGCAAGCAAAAGAAAATAGGTCCAGACAATCACCACAGATATAACTACCATCTTAATAATAAAGTTCAGGGTGTCCTTAAAATAGTTAGCATAAACAAGTAGGTCAACCATGCGATTGAACTATTTACGACCTACATGCACTAAACCTACCTGACTACATGCACATATAACACAAGAAAAGCTTATGTTAAGATATGTTCTAGAGTGCTTCATTAATTCAAATATTTTGAAAGCATCCTTCCAAAATCCATTTTGTGCATATCCCACAAACATTGCATTCCATGAGACCACATTTCTTTGAGGCATTTTTTCAAACAATTTACATGCCTTTTTTTATGCTTCAACATTTTCCATACATGTCTACCAAAGAATTTCCAACAAAAAATATCTAACAAAAATATTTGATGGATGCCCATACCCTTCTCTTAAGCTCTCATATTGGCATAGTCGGAGAGTATGCTGCCAATTTGTTTTGCTTGAAATATTTTAAAGCCTTGTCAACAAATCCATTTTCTGCATATCCTGCAATCATGAAATTCCATAGAACCATATTTTTGGAAGCATCTTGTCAAACATTTCCTGCCACTTGTCTATGCTTCCACATTTTGCATACATGCCTACTGCAGCAATTGCCACTACAACATTTGTCAAAATTGCTATATTTAAAGCTCCCATTTTGACATAGGCAGGGAGGCTGACAACAAAGGTCGTGGAGTTTGGCTTTAAGCTTGCGCTTTTTTATTTTGTATTGAAAAATGTTGTAAGAAACATTACAAATTAAATAAATAAGAGTTCGACAAAGGGACTGAAGAAAGGACAACAAACTCGAACACCATCACCAAAAAAAACATACACATTAGTGACAACCAATAACACTGTCCCAGCTAATATAATACAATCAACAATACAAAATTCACCACTAATGACGAAGCCCAACCTAAAGAACAACACTAGCAATCACACAATTGTGCATTACAGCCAAGTTGCAGCCAACATTACAATTAGAAGCTAAGCTGAACAAAGTCATTACACTGTAAACTTAATTTTTTTTTGTAAATTTCTACCACCATGGAGATCCCCTATGTGTAGCTGCAAAAATTGATGCCTAATATCATCCAAACATTTTTTAATATCACCATTTTTTAGACTCATCTTTTGCTGCGAGCATAAAATGATGAATTGAAACATTGATGTCAGAGTAAAATTTTAAAATATTTATTTTTAGATGTAAAATGTGATTAGAAAACACTGCTAAACACCTGATTTTCTATAAATGTAGCAAAATACATTGTCTCATATAATCGACAACTATATCATTATGAAGATTAACACCAACTAATGCTCCATTCCACTATAAGGCATGATCAAACATGGAGGTAATTGACCAAAAATAGTGTTGAAAGTTTTTGAAAGCTTTTCAACAAATCAATTTTGCATATATCCTCCAATCATTGCATTCGTTGAAGCCACATATCTTTAAGGCATTCGGTCAAATAGTTCACTTGCCTTGTCTATGCTTCCACATTTTGGATACAAGTCCACCTCAACATTTCCAACTACAACACTTATGAAAAAATTCCTCTATCCTTTATGCTTCTATAGATACCTATACCTTGTTCCAAAGCTCTCATTTCAGCACAGACTGAAAGTACGCTGGCAAACGTAAATTGCCACATAAAGTACCGGGTGAACCCACAAAAGTGGTTTACAATTCGAGTGAGGAAGGAAAACTTTCAAAAACATCACCCATTAAAAAAAAAAATCATTTTGGGGGGTTCGAACGAACTCTAGGCTTGAATGAACCCCAAAGAGATTTGCTCAAACAAAAGTTTGAGCAAACCTCTTTGCATGTGGGAACCCGCAATTCCCATTGTGGGAAGGGGGTTCGCTCGAACCCCCCTTATTCCTCATCCCTCCCATGAGACACAAAAAAACCCTAAATTTTGACACTTTGAAGCTCAGGTTGAGGATGAAAATAGAAGAATTTTCACAAACCCAACTGAAATCCAGTAGTCCTCAGAACAAGCTATCCAACGAATATAATTTTAATATTTTTTGGTTTTATTATGTATTTGTTTTTTAGTTTTATTAAACATAGGTTTTTCATCGAAAATGAAGGTCTATGTTCTGCACATGTGGAAAAATAGCAAATTATCAAAAAAGAATTGAAAAATATGAGTACACCAAATATTGAAGTCCTTGAACCAACAAAAAAATAATTTGAATTTCGATATATACAAAAATAGTTACGCGTTATATGGTCGCGCTATGTTTGAATTGTAATTGATTTGACTTTGAAACTTCCTTAAAAAAATATATATTCAATAAAAACTATCTAACCAAGTGGAAGCACTACATATTGGAGTTACAATTCTAAATTTGAAAGAATTAGAATTTTATCCTTCATTGAAAAAAAATTATGCCTTATACGGTGTGCGTCACTTTTTAAAAATATTGTTTTTTCTAAAAAAAACAATTTTCGTGAGAGATGGAAAAAAAGTACAATCTGATTCCAAAAATTTTGAAAAAAATATTGTTAGAATCTACAAACAAATTGTGACAAGACTCTAGTTTGCTTCATCTTCAAATTTCTCACGATTTAACCTGTTTTCCCAGTCGGGCCCACATACAATGCAAAATCAAAAATATGTTGCAGAACACAATATCTTCTTCAAAATTATCTCCAAAACACTTTTGATTTACTCCCCTACATAATGCCATGACTGTTATTTACAACATTGGCTGCAACAAACTTGTAGAAGTAATCATTTTCCATCTACAATGGCTTTTGTTTTGCTGTCAATTTCCATCTGCAATGCCTTTTGTTTTGTTGATTAAAGGATTTTCATGGGAAGAGCAAAAAAAAATCTTTTTAGCTGATAATAAAATCATTAATCTATGAACTGACTCTGTAGAACGTCTCTAGGCCTAGTAAATTCTTTCAATGAATTTAAAAAGACTTAATGGAGTTTCTTGACAAGCCTAAATTGTTGAATTGAAGAATTTGAAATGGAGATTTACACAAAAATTACAGAGCAAAGAAACAGAGCATACACACAACACAATTGTTTATCGTGGTTCAGCCAATTTGGCTTACGTCCACACTGAGCAGAGGTCTTTTTATTAATCTTAAAAACAACTTGATTACACAGATACAACAGCAACGTATATAAAGGAGAAAACTCTCTCATATGCCAAAATAGGAAGAGCCATGGGAGAGAGGGAAATTAGAGACCGTTGGGATTCAACTTCTTAACAAACTCCCACCTGATGACCAACGGATATTGCCATATCTCTGCTCATATCTTCAGATTTATCTTTTCTTTACAAGCCCAAGAGAAGTTCTTGCACATTCGAACTTCTCCTTGGGTACAACCTTCGTCAAAACATCTGCCAAATTGACCTTTGTATCAATCTTAATCACTTGCAATCTGCCCTCTTCAACCATATGATGCACAAAATGAGCATGAGTGTCAATGTGCTTTGATCGCCACTGAGATGAGTGATTATGAGCCATAAAAATGGCACTACAATTGTCACAAAACAGAATATAAGAACTTTGTTTGTACTGCAAATCACTAAGCAATCGTTGTAACCAAATCATCTCTCGAGCACCTTCAGAAAGAGCTAAATATTCAACTTCAACTGAAGATAAGGCAATAGAATGTTGCAACCTAGAGGCCCAACTAATAGCAGCCCTAGCAAACATGAAAGCATAACCAGTAGTAGACCTCATTTTATCCAAATCTCTGGGAAGATCAGAATTGCTAAATCCTTGCAATTGAACATTGTTGCCATTAAAACACAAACTATAACCAGAAGTACCTTTAAGATACTTCAAAATGCATTTCACCACTTCCCAATGTTGCTTCCCGGGATTGCTCATGAACCTACTTACAATTCCCACCGCATGAGCAATGTCGGGACGAGTAGAAACCATAGCATACATAATGCTACCCACCACTGATTTGTAAGGGACACGAGCCATAAAGTCTTTGTCCACTTGTGTTTGGGGGCACAAACCGATGATAAATGAAAATGAGAAGCAAGAGGAGTAGAAACAACTTTCGCATCAGTCATACCAAACCTATCCACCACTTTGTCAATGTAATGTTTTTGTGACAATGTAATCTCCTTCTTCTTCCTATCCTGAGTTATCATCATGCCAAGAATCCTTTTGGCTGCACCTAAGTCTTTCATTGCAAACTTGTTGGCCAAGTGAGCTTTCAACTCACTAACAATCTTCGGACTGGTGTCAGCTATCAATATATCATCAACATAAAGAAGAAGGATAACAAAATCCCCATTAGGAAGTTGCTTATAATAAATGCATGGATCAGATTCACACCTTGTGAAATTGTGTGCAAGCATGAATTTATCAAACTTCAAGTGCCACTGACATGAGGCTTGTTTGAGCCCATACAAACTCCTCTTCAACCTGCAATAAAGATGCTCTTTTCTCTTCTTGAAAAAACTTTGAGGTTGCTCCATGTATAACTCCTCATCAACTTCGCCATGTAGAAATGTTGTTTTGACATTGAGTTGTTCCAATTCAAGATCCCATACCGCTGCAAGTCCCAAAATAGTGCGGATAGTTGTCATTTTGACAACCAGTGAGAAAATTTCATTGAAATCAATCCCTTGTTTTTGAGCATACCCTTTCACCACTAATCGAGCTTTGAACCGTTTAGAACCTCCACCTTCATCTTTCAGTTTGTAGACCCACTTGTTCTTAAGTGACTTTCGATTCGGTAGTAAAGAAACCAAATCCCATGTTTGATTGGTTTCAAGAGATTTCATCTCTTCTTCCATGGCTTTTAGCCATTTATCCTTGTCACTGCTATTACAAGCATCTTTAAAATTAATCGATTCAGCTTGCTCAGAGATAAGAAGTTCTGGTTCTGCCTCTTCAGCAAACAGTAACTTATAATCATAAAATTTTGAAGGAATCCTCCTGTGCCTAGAAGACCTCCTTAAATTATCATGACTCCTTTCATTCTGCTCACAAATAGAATCCTGAGAACAATCAGTTTCTCCTTGCATGACTCCTGCAACACTCTCTCCTTCTTGTGTGGCTCCTGCAGCACTCTCTCCTCTTTGGGTGGCTCCTGCAGCACTCTCTCTTCTTTGTAGCACTCTCTCCTGCATCACTTTCCTGTTTGTGTGGCTCCTACAGTCTCATGTAAAATACCATCTGAATGTATGTTGCCTGGTAGTGATTGAAAGGAAGGCGTAGAGTATGAATAAGAGGTAGAGTCAACAGCCAAGGGAAAACCCATTTCGTGAGGACCGATAGAAGGAAGCGCGTGAGGATGACTAAAACGTGGCATGGTGAAGTCCGTTGGTTCTTTAAAGAACTGAGAGCATGAAGTCCCATGGCGGTGAAGAGAAGAGAACGAGTCCTCCTGCACAGAACTTGCTTGGCTCCCAATTAGTGAGTCATCACTATTACCAGATGAAGTAGGAGGCACCAAAACAAAGGTGGGTGAGGCAGAGATTATAGTCGGAACATAAACAAGGGAACTCTGTGTGATATTATTGTCATACATGGAGAAAGGCACATATTCATCTATGCCTACTGGCTGTGATTTCTCTACTGGACACACAGTTGCATTGAAAACCACATCTCTACTCCTCACTATTTTCTTTCCAACCGGATCCCACAATCGAAAACCAAATTGGTTTGTACTATAGCCCACAAAAATACACCTCTGTGATTTAAAATCCAGCTTTGTCCTCTTTTCTTTTGGAACATGGACATAAGCCTCACATCCAAAAACCCGGATGTGAGAGTAAGAAATCCTCTTTCCCTGTCATTCCTCTTCTGGAATACCAAATTCTAATCAAGATGAAGGAGTTCGATTGATTAAATAGACTGTTGTGTTGTAGGCTTCTACCCAAAACTCTTTGCCCAAACCGGCATTGGAAAACATACTTCGTGCTTTCTCAAGGATGGTTCTATTTAACCTTTCTGCAGCCCCATTTTCTTGAGGCGAATAAGGAACAATCTTAATCCTTCTTATTCCGTGATCTGCACAAAAATTATCAAACTCCAAGGAAAAAAATTCACCTCCATTATCTGTTTTTAAATACTTAAGTTTGTGTCCACTTTGATTCTCAACAAGTGCTTTGAAATGCTTAAATTTTGTAAAAACTTCAGATTTATGAGAAAGCATATAAATCCAAACTTTCCTAGTACAATCATCAAGGAAAGTAACAAAAAAATTTGCCCCTCCATAAGAGGTTACCTCTGCAGGTTCGAAGACATCCGAGTGTACTAACTCCAAAGGTGTTGTCTTCTTGTCGTGTCCATTCTTCAAGAAACTGACCCTCTTTTGTTTCCCATGAAGACAATGCTCACAAAACTCCAAATTTGCAGATTGGAGACCCGGTAATTGATCACAATTCAGCATTACCTCAAGACCTTTCTTGCTTATATGGCCTAGCCTTTGATGCCAAAGTGAAACATCATTGCCCACAAGTGTCATAACAACTCCCACCTCATTAACAGGTTTCACAATATAGAGACTATCGGTCTTGTCTCCTTTTGCAATAGCCAATGAACCTTTGACTATTTTCCACGTATCCGTGAGTTCGGTTTTAAAACCTTGGATATATAATTGGCTGACTGAAATCAGATTCCTCTTTAATTTATGAACATGTCTAACATCTTTGAGCAATAATTTGGCTCCACCTTCTAGATGCAAGACAACATCACCTTTCCCGATGATTTTACATGCTTTGTTGTCACCCAAATATACTTCTCCAAAATTGCCTTCTTGATAATTTGTAAATGCATTTGTGAGAGAGGAAGCATGAAAAGAAGCGCCAGAATCAATAACCCACGAATCAAATTTTGTATCTGTAGTGGATAATATTAAAATACCATCATCCCTATCATGAGCAACATTTGCTTCACTGTCCAAAACCTTTTTCTTGTGCCTTCTTATATTTTCGATAATCCTTCTTAACATGACCAGTTTTGCCACAAAACCAACAACCGCTTTGTCTCCCTCTTGAATGTGATCTTTTTGCAGATTGGGACCTTTGATTGTAGTTATTTCTGCCTCTATTGTAACTTCTCCCCCTATTTTCAGTGTTGATCATAGAAAGAGCATCACCGGTTGAGGACTCATTATTTTTCCTCCTCAAAATTTCAGATAGATCAAAGGATAATTTCTTTGAATTTGAAAGTGTGGTGCCTACTGTTGTGACAACACCATCCCAGCTATTTGGGAGAGAACTTAAAAGCAAAACAGCCTTGCTCTCTTCATCTTGCGTCATGCCTACGAAGGTTGCTTGGCTAATCAGAGTGTTGAACTCATTGAGGTGATTTGTCATAGATTCTCTTTCCCTCATTTTCGGCTTATACAACTTTTTCATTGTAAATATTGTATTTGTTGTCGACGCCATTGCATAGTGGCAGCGAGTTTATCCCACACCTCCTTCGTTGTTGACTCGTTTGAAACATTGTCATTTAAGGCAAGAAAAATTGTTGCCATAGCTTTTTGATCAAGTTTATCCCAAGCTTCATCTGTCACTGCGGTTGGCTTCTTCGTTTTCCCTTCGATCGCAATAGACAGTTCTTGCTTGATCAGCAGAGATTTCATCTGAATCTTCCATATGCTGAAATTCCTCCCAGAAAATTTATGTATTCTCGTATCCTCCATTTTCAGAAATTTTGACACAATTTCCAATCAGCCTCTCACTAGACTCTGATACCAATTGTTGAATTGAAGAATTTGAAATGGAGATTTACATAGAAAAACAGAGCATACACACAACACAATCGTTTATCGTGGTTCAGCCAATTTGGCTTACGCCCACACTGAGCAGAGGTCTTTTTATTAATCTTAAAAACAACTTGATTACACAGATACAACAACAACGTATATAAAGGAGAAAACTCTTTCATATGCCAAAATAGGAAGAAACACAGGAGAGAGGGAAATTAGAGACCATTGGGATTCAACTTCTTAACATAAATCTGGCCGCGTTACTGAGAGTTGCTTGCAGAGAACAGAGGTTCTATCTGCTTAAAGACTAATTGTTTTTTAAATGATGCCCAAGCATCTACGCCTCTCAATAACTTATGTTAGTGCTATCCTATCTTAAATTATGTGTGGCGGAGCCATCTATGTGATTTACAAAATCATCACTAAGAAGGATACAAAAAGCCACTAGATCGTAATCAGAATAATGTGAACGTTTGTAAAAGGCAAGAAATAGCCCCCAAAAAACAGATAGAAAAACTAACTTCTAAAAACCCTGTGTAACAAATGATACAAAAGATTTGACATTGTGATTGAAATCGTTAGATTAAAAGGCCTATTATCCATTTTTTTAATCTAAAAAATGAGTTTTATGATATTCAGAAAGTGTAAAACCTTTCATCTATTAACACAAAAAATAGATATACAAAATGAAACAGAACCTTAATAGCCCAAGCCAAGGGTTTCCAAAATAGATTCATCATATTAAGAAAGAGGCTCAAGATTCATACAGCAGTACATCTGCACAAGAATCTTAAGAAGATATATATTAATTTTCTGAATGGCTAAACAATAATCCGCGGAAAAAATAAATCTGTACAAACCACTAAACAAAACGGCCGAGCTCGACCATCAAAGAAGATGCACAATATCTCAAGCGCTGACCGAAAATGACAAGCCATAGATAATAATGGAGATCGGATTGGAAAAAACCCTCAGTGAAAAAAGCATGCAAAAAATGCCAAGAAAGATCCAACAAGAGCAGATGCTAGAGAAGGCACCACCGCCATATAAGCGGCTCCTGTAATCGGAGATGGAGTGGGCGCCTCTTCCTCCTCTGCCCCAAATACTACTGATATCATCATCATTATCATTATTAGGGCCAAATTTAGGGCGCAAGTGTTGCTGTGTGCTGCTCCAGCCATCTCCACACCTCTTTTATCAAAGATCGCAAATGCCTACAACAAGATCTGGGAAACCTCAGACCGAAATGAATACAGATGTGGGATGTCAGATGAAAAAGTAACACGCTATAGAGCGGGCAGTAGGAATGGATTGAAACGATTGAGAGGCGAAAGGGATATTTATATACAGCAAATAGGCAATCAAGAAGGCTACATTACAAAAGTGGCGATGATGCCGAAATTTATATAATATAATTGTTCTCCTGAAAAGCTGTCGTGGGGCCAAATCCAGTAATCTTCCGTTGGAAGAGTGCAATTGCTTGGCAATGTAAAGGTGGCATAACGAGGTACGTTATGTTCACATGGTTGTATGATTAGGGATGGCTTTCCTTGTAAGTTCGAGATTTAATTTAGATTTAAGAAAATAAAGGTACCCATCACTTATATTCGTTGTCTTCATGGGCCCCTATCACCATTGTACCCTCACCGCGTTGTCAACAAGGACTATAATTCAGTTTCCATTTTTGGATTGTGGAATGGTGACAAATGTACACCTTTCACTTTTTATATTTGTTTTGAAATCATTTATTGATTTGTGTATTATTATTTAGTATAGTGATGTTCTTAATTGTTTATTTAGTCTTCAAATTGTTGTTTTTATCTGATTTGATATCAGGAAAGAAATTGTCTCTAATGCAAGGGAATACTAGAATATGAAGGCTAGCTAAAAGTCATGTTCTTAAATTTGCAAAGATTGAATTCATGTGTCCAAATCATATCCATAATATAATTGGATGTAAACTTGTAGGATTGAATTTGTAGTTACATAAATGATAAGGAGAAACAAACAACATTCATTAACTTTCAAAATATTCATCTAATCTTCAATTATATTTTTACAATATTGATATATCAAATTTGGTCATCTACATAATTTTCCAACTAAATATATTTATTATTTTATTCAATTTCCAAAAAGTTAGTTCATTTACATTTATAAATTTCCACAATTCTTTAATATAAAATAGATATTATTTATTTATCCTAAATTTATGTAGAAAGGATTTTACGCTCTCTCTCATTTAAAGAAAATATATTTTTTATTTTCCTTTTCACGTGAAAGTTTTGGAACAAATAATTCTAATGGACAAGAAATGAGTTTACCAACATATTCTCATCTATTTATGCTAGGAGTAGACCATTCACTCTTAGAACTCCTTGTCAAGTCATTTTGTAGGAGTGAAGGAGAATAAATGACACCCTACAATTATAATTATAAAAAGATATAATTTGTAATTCTAGATCAATCCTCAATTATTAAAGAAGTTGATAATGATAAATTTAAATAGAAATCCAAAGGGTTGAGACACAAATAAATTGTCCATCTAATATTTAGTTAGATGTTGACTTTGATTGCTTTGATTGACATAAGTGTTGTGAGAAAAATCTCAAAATTAAAAAATGGTACTAGATTAGTGAAGAAGGGCATGTGTCATGAATTTTGAGTTTGTTAAGGCATAAAACTAGGCAACACCCATATTTTTTTTCTTGGATATTTTTCTCCCACGTGGTTCTATCCACTACTTAATTTCACCTTTGAGATTTAAAAAATTAATTCACCTACACCTATAACTACATTTAAGAAACTAGGAGTGCTAAAAATAATATTTTGGGTGCTACTATAAAAATAGGAAAGACTATTGCATTCCTTGATAGTAATCACACGTTGTGCTAAATATAACAAAATTAAAAAAAAATCAAATAAAGAATTTTGATGCAACTAAGATGATCTGACACTTAAACTAAGGTTGATACTATTCCATTATTATTCCCTTGTGACGACATGATGAAAAGACCTAGATCATATTTTTTAACCAACCCTTACCTTTCATACATTGATTTTCTTAAAAATGTCATGGAGAGGGAATTCATTTAGTGGTTATACTTTACCCTCAAGTTATGTCTTATCTTTAATAGAGAAATTATAATCTATATCATGCATTCTTAATATTTAAAATTAATATGTATATGATAAAGGAAGGTATGTAATATCATATGTTATGTGAGGAAGGTATGCAATTGGAAACATCCTTATTTCCTTTATAGTCTCACTTTGTCTAGCACCATCAAAATTCCACTATGCACCTCTTTGCTTGTAGAATTTTTAATAATCTTCTATGCAATTTTTTCCTCTTTATTTTTTGAATCTTAAGGTACTTATTGGATCTTTAGATTCTTTTTCCATTGCATAATAAGATCTCATTTGAAGGCATGGTCTCTAATTTCTCATTAAAAAATTTTAATACAATTACATATCAATTCCTATATAGTTTTATGTTCATATTGAGAGAATGTATTAATGCAATTAGATATTGACAAATGACATAATATTGTATGGATTTGGGCTCATTCCTTGACCTTCACCTATCCCCATTCATACACATCCCCATGCATTTCTCCACACCTTATCCAATTTTGCACACTTTCTTACATATTCCACATGTATTACAACATTCATGAGCATGCATTTATTTTGAGTGTAGACTTTATTGTTCATCATCATGGTTTATTACTATGTGTAAGAACAATATTGTGACCACAAATTTGACCCATGAATTTCCAAAATTTAAATTCAAATATGGTTGACTCCTACCCTTTCCACTAAGTATAGTGAGTTGACCAAACACAAGTTTGCATTAAATATTGGTATGTCTTACTATTAAAGGCATTCAATTATTTTCATTTCACATCCTCATATCCTTAAATGTCAACCTAAATTGAATCTAAGGATAAATTATTAGAAGAACACTTCAATTTGGTGTACTCAAGCAAATGATCTCTATCTTATTTTATATTCTAGAAAGGTAAATGTACAAGACTTGTTGTGTAGTGCACTTAAGGGTTTTAATCATTAGTCTCCATTAGGTCAGTCTTTTTATTTTTCAGCTTAATAGGAATAGATCCAACTACCCTTTAGAATATTTAGAAAGACATTCTTATAGACATCATGGCTCAGTCTAAAATCCTTTTTCAAGGGCTAATATATTGCATAGTTCTTAAGACATGGAAAATCTTATTAGTAGCAATCTAGATTGTTAATGAGGGTTGTCCCTACAAGACAATCTCTAAGAATTGAGGATAGATTCCCCATCTATCTAAAGCTAACCCTAAAGCTATTTGTGTTATGGGGGGTGTGAAAAATGGATTGAATTTGATTGGATATGTTTAGAGGTTGCTTGGATATGCATAGAGGTTGCTTGAAATCCAGGGGCATTTTCATTGGTCACTCTTTCTAATTTTAGAAAGGCATTCATAGGGAAATAATTTCTTGGATAGGGATGTTATCAAATTTAATCATATAAAAGTGCACTTTCCCACTTGCTTTAAGTGATTAGGTGCAAGTAAGACATATGTTATGTTGTGATTAGTCCAAGAAAGTGATTAGGTGACACATAAGAAAATATCACTATCAACATTGGCATTTGCTTGGTCATTAAGAATTATCTTATGGTGGGTTTTGATTGGTTGGTAGAAACTATAGAAGTCTAAGTTGCATGGAGTAGTTGGGAACTAGTGCTTAGTCTTACCACATGTTGACTTACTTCTAGGGAAGGTTGTATCAAGAATCTTAGGATTCTGAAAGGAAAAGATGCAAAGAGGAGAAAGGATCAAGGAAAGGGATACCCAATACTGATGGAAGAATAAGTGAGATCAGGGTGGGGGAAAATTTGATACCACTAATAAATATGGACAAAAAAGGTAAATGAAAGGGATTAGGGATCATGATGTAGAGTGCTAGATGCACTTTTTGGTAAAGGAAACATACAAGTCCAAAAATATATTACTCAAGAGAAATGGGTTAGTGATCACTAATGTGGTGTGCCTAATTCTAGAAGAAAGAAGAGAAATGGAAATAGGGTGGAATTCTTTCAAGGTTTAGAGATTGGTTGATACAGGGGCTTTCGGGAGTCATAAATTTTTACTTGGTGGTTTTTACACTTTCTCGAGACCAAAATATTTCATCTAAGCCCTCAAAATAAGCTTTAAGTGTTTTTTGGGGGTTTTTAGAAACTATCTTTTTAAATAATTTGGAAAGTTCATGTTTCCAATTTGAATTGTAAGTTGAAATTTTGTGTAACCATAGTGGTAGGATGAAATTTGGAAAAATCCAAGCTTAAAGGGATAGGCATGCAAAATTACCAAAAATGGAAAATTATAATAATTGTCAAAAACTATCAAAAATGGTAATTTTTGAGTTTTTTTTCAGATTTTTAGATATAAGGGTGTTTTTATTTCATTGTAGGGGAAAATGATGAATAATTCAACAGTGTGGATTTGAATCAATTCTCTGTTTGCTAGGTTTCTTTATGTAATAATGAAAAAATACTGTCAATGGTTTGTCTGGTTTCATCATTGGTTTTACCACATACCTTATACCTTTTGGGTATGATGGTATGATTAATAATACAAGGTATGGGTCCCACAAAGAGGAAGGAAGATGGGAAGTGGGATGAGGGAAATGAGTAGGAAAAATGCTAAAATCCCAAGAGTTTGAGATAAAAGAAAAGTGAATTGTCAAATTTTGAACTGGAGATGTTGAATACTCAATGAGGAGAAGAAGCATGAAAAATAATAATTGGAGAATAATTGAGGTTCATGGATTAGTCATATGGCTTAAAAAGTACATGATTATATGGAGACCCAAAATCTTGAAGGGAAAAATAGATATCCCAGAAAACTTTCCAAGAACAGTATGCACACTCAATATCATATGTTTCAAATACAAGAACATACTACTATGCCTTATAGCGGAAACAAACATAGATAATTTTCCCATTGTATTAACCCTTCTAGGAAAGATAATGTAGTTTGCGGATCTAAGAAAATTTCGGCAACATAACGACATGTACAAATCAACAATTCAAGAATGAAAGAAGAAGAATAGAAGAAAGATAGATAGAAGAGAAGAAACACCAATATACATGGGGAAAACCCTTTCGAGTAAAAAACCCCACACTCCAAAGCATCGAACCAATGTATTAATCTGCAACAAAAAGGTTACAATACACTTTCAGGCTCACAACCTTAACATTGAGATTACATCTTGCTCTTCTGAAGGAAATCTGATAGCTTAACCCTTCAATGAATTAACTCAAACTAAACACTCCCTCAAGCACCTTATTTATAGAGAGATACAAGCATAGAGGTAGCTTCATGAGCAAGCTACAATAAGGAGTTATGCAAAACTCATCCAAATCCATTTGGCACACATTCCAAGGACATATTTGACCTTTGTGACACATGTGCATGAATTTATTATACCCCCAACCAACCTCCATACTTGGGCACCCCAAATTTTCCCAAAATAGGTATGACAGATTCACTTGCACACCTTACAATGTCATAGAATCTGTCATATATGACAACCTCTTATAGTTGTAAGAGAATTTGTCATAACAAGCTAAATATAGAAGATGCTCTTACACACTCTTACAACTTTTTCATATCCCAAACTTGGGCGCCTACCTTATCCATACAAATATGACATGTGACACTTGTCACACCTGTCATAGAATCTCTATTTTCAGCTCTTACATGTCATAGATCCTGTCATAGGAATCTGCCATACAATGATGACTTACACAATGCTCATAGTGCCAACACATGGCAAAGAATCTCTACACAAAATGGGATGCCCACATTCCCATGTGGCAAAAAAGCCATCCATGCCACCTCCCAGTGTGATGACAACTCACCATGCCAACTCACACAAAATGACAACATTAGATGAGCATGAAAAATACAATATAGGCAAATAAATAATAAATCAATGTTAGGAAAAATGCCAAGGTTGAGACACCTTAATTCCCAACAAATCTTAGGGTCAAAGGAAAAGTTAAAGTAGGGAGTGGAAGCATGGGGAAAGCCATGAAAAAGTACCTAGATAATGAGAATTCTAACAGACTAAAATAGTCAAAGGTTTCAAAAAAATGGAAATGTTGGGTTTCAAGGAATGGAGGGAAAGAATATTAGCAAGAGGAAACTTATATAAACCCAACCAAGGCTATAAATAGACACAATCAACCCTAACTTAGAAATTTCTATAGTTTGAGATATTTAAGCATGTGACAAGTATAACAAATGGAAAAACACTACAACAAGAACATTTTTGAATAAGGGGGTCCATTGAAGGAATTCTTAGATTGGTTATAGATGGTAGACAAAACATGGCTCTATTAAGAAATGAAGTACTAGACTTAGATAAATTTTCACTTACTAATATAGACCCCAACAACACCTACAAAGGAGCAAGACAAAGATATCACAACAACAATTTTATAGGGACAAATATATAAATCTTTGATCATATAAGAACATGAGGAATCTATAGGCAACAATATCAAACTAAAAAATAATTAGAAGTACACTATAGTCCTTTCACTAAGAATGATATGGAAGGTAAAGGCTCGAAAGGACAAATATTAATTGAGGGGTTCTAAAATTAGAGATGGTGTTGCAAGACATAAATAAGTGGAAACTTTATTAGAGATTTTTCCTAAACATTCTAGGTTAAGCAAACCAACTTAGGAACACATACATTATGTTTTATCATAATTTAAAGATTTTCAAAATATTTCTCAAACAATAAATTAATCCTCATGAATTAAACATGCCTTGGAGTAAACCATGGAAAAATGTGTGCAAGTGAGTTAATTTCTTCTTCATGAAATCAACTAAAGTAATCATTAGAAGTAGTAATTGCAACAATCTTGGAAACAAATTTCGTTGCAGTGTGGTTATCAACACATACTCAAAGGTTCTTGAAAACTAACAATTGTTACATGGAGAATTTCTAGAAAACCAAAAGAAATTGTCAACTTTTCACTATGATAGTTGTTAGAGTAAATTAATCATCAATAATTTACTCTAGTACTTAGTGAAAACTTAGGAAAAGGTCTTCAAGTTCTGATCTCAAGTGTTATTGCATTAATCATGCATTTTAATCAATTAAGTGACTTAATTGATTCATGCATTATGTTATCTCACTTTTGTCTTAGTCAGAACTCCATCTCATATTGAGTTGAACTCCACCAATCAAGGATCTGATGTTGAGTTCATTTGTGTCTACATAAGGATATTGAATCCTTAATTGTATTCATTCAATAATCAATAATCATTAAATTGTTTCACATCTTTTGTTGTGCAATTTCTCATTCATCTGTGATAGGTTTCTCTTCAGAATATCATCAAGGCTTGTGGAATCTCAATCTCAAATTCTTTCATGGTATCATAGATCCAGATCTGAAGATCCTTGTTTGCATTCATGTGATTAGAGCCAGTGTGGTCAACCTCAAATCGATTTGATCGTTGCTCGAATCATTTTCATTGATGATAATTTTTCATCTCTATGAAATTTCATTTGCTTACAGTTTTTTGTTATCATTTAACACTAATCCTGTGTGTTCGTTGTGAGTTTTGAACTGCCCGCAAAGGGCTTTATTTCAACACCACTGAAAGGCCATCAATCGTCTTGTGCTCATCCACATGGTAGGAAGTCTCAACACCATCCATCGATGTGCATTGCATTGTTTGGAAGTCTCATTAGAGGCCATAATCACGCAAGGTAGTGTGCATCGTGAGAAATCTCTCATTGGCCTCAAAATCAACAAAGGCCACGCCTCACATAGAGGCTATGTCGGCCTACACCATACAGGTGCACTTTGTGGGAGGGTGAACCCACAAAGGTGGTTTACAATTCGAATGAGGAAGGAAAACTTCCAAAAAATGCCCCCACTCAAAAAATTATATTTTGAGGGGTTCGAACGAACTCAAGGTTCGAGGGCGAACCTCAAAAGGGGTTCGTTCAAACCAGGGTTCGATCGAACCCCTTTGCATGTGGAAACATGCATTTTCCATTATGGAAGGGGGGTTCACTCTTGCCTTAGTTCGAGCGAACCCCCCTTTTCCAACCTTCCCACTCTCCCTCACAAAAAAACTTCCAAATTTTTGCCCTTCGAAGCTCGGGTTGAGGATGAAAATGGAAGAGACTTCATAGACCCAACTGGAATATGGTATTCCTCAGAGCGAGTTATCCAACGAATATAATTTTAATATGTTTTGGTTTTATTATGTATGCGTTTTTTTAGTTTTATTAAACATAGGTTTTTCACTGAAAATCAAGCTCTTTGTTCTGCAAATGTGGAAAAATAGAAGATTATCAAAATAAAATTTTAAAAAATATGTTCATGCTGGGTATTGATGTCCTTGATCCATTAAAACAAAAAAAAATTAATTTCGATACATACAGAAAAAGTTATGTTGTATACAGTCCGCCTATGTCTGAATTGCAATTGGTTTGACTTTGAAACTTGATTAAGGAAAAAATATTCAATAAAAAACTATGAGACCAAATGAAAGTGCTAGATATTGTAGTTACAAATCTAAATTCTAAAAAAATAGAATTTTATCCTTCATACAAAAAAATTTATGTTGTATACGGTGAACGTCACTCCTTAAAAATGTTGTTTTTTAATAAAAACTAGTTTTTGGAGGAGATGGAAAAAGAAGTGCAATTTGATTCCAAAAATTTTGAAAAAAAAATATTTAGAATCTATAGACAAAATGTCACAAATCACTAGCTTGCATCATCTTCAAATTCCTCATGATTTAGCCGCTATAGGAGCCCGAAAGTGAAGATTTAGTTAAAAGAAATCAGTTCAGTGTCCAGTTTGCCCAAAAATTGTAAACCAGTATTGTGGGATCACCCAGGATCCTAACCACACCATAGATGTCTCTTTTATAATCCACGTAGGGGCTATGATAATTGCCATACATGGCAATTGAAAACTTGAACAAAGCTTGAAGTTTTTTCTTGCCTACGTGATTTTTGAAGACAACTGTGATTTCCTTTGGTAAGGCCGAAATTCACCCGATAGATGCTGTGATTTTGAATGTAGAGAGGTGTCAATATTTCGAAGAAGAAGCGGCTGCTAATTTTCTTCACAATGGCCAGAATTGGGCGTAATATTCCATCGATTTTGGGATATGCGTTGGATTAATTTGCACCACCGACTTGCTTTGAAGGTCACTGAAATTCTACATGGTATCTGTGATGGTAATTGTGATGGTCAATTTGGGAGCATAAAGGTCACGATTTGTAATCAAGGCCTGGTTAATCAACTCTCTGGGCACACGAGTTGCAACCTGACCACCTCATTTTGCCTTTTTTTTCTATGTTTCTCCACCTTCAAATGTGTTTTTTCTTTACATGTTTAGTTATGCTAAAAAGCACATGCAATAAAATTACAAAATAGAAGGGGGGTTTAGATATTTGAGAAAATTTGTAAGGGGTATATACCAATTTGAAAAAAAAATCTGTGAGGTTGGTTTTTTCACCACAATGGAGGCAGATGTAAACCTTTGTATCTAGGTTTCTTTCATTTTGCTTTTGAATAAACAAACTTGGAATATTAAAAGTTGCTAATTAACTGTTAAGCTCTACACTACTCCTCCAATCGACAGCCAAAAGTTTTTTTCTGTTCTAAATTCCTGTCTGCATGAACTTCCAGAGTCGCATCCTCTTATGCTTCCAGAGTTTCTTTCTAGCAAGGTTCCTGACTACATGAGCTTCCAGAGTTGCATCCTCGTGTGCTTCCAGAGTTTCTTTCTAGCAGGGTTCCTGACTACATGAGCTTCAAGAGTTGCATCCTCGTGTGCTTCCAGAGTTTCTTTCTAGTGAGACAATATTGAGCATTGGATAAACAATGACATCATTCCTAACATAGGGCATCTTTGCAGTTCTTCAACAGTTGCAACTTTCTTCTTTAGTTTGGATAAATTATTGACGGCCACATCATCGTTATTGGCTCACCATCTTCATCGTCTTTGCAGCTTGTTCTCTATCCGTCTTCACAAGATCTTGGATTGACATCATCGCTTTTCGACATGTGGACACGTGAGCAGTTTTCAGAGGTACACATCATCATTCTTTTCCTTCATCAATCTTTGCTTCTCCTCAGTTTTTATTCAGGGGGGGTGTTGGAGTAAATTAATCATCAATAATTTACTGTAGTACTTATTGCAAACTTAGGAAAAGGTATTCAAGTTCTGATCTCAAGTGTTATTGCATTAATCATGCATTTCAACCAGTTAAGTGACTTAACTGATTCATGCATTTTATTAGCTCACTTTTGTCTCAGTCAGAATTTCATCTCATATTGAGTTGAACTCCACCAATCAAGGATCTGTTGTTGAGTTCATTTGTGTCTACATAAGGATATTCAATCCTTCATTGTATTCATTCAATAATCTATAATCATTATTGTTTCACATCTTTTGTTGTGCAATTTCCCATTTCTCTATAACAGGGTTCTCTTCAGAATATCATTAGGGCTTGTGGAATCTCAATCTATAGGCAACAATATCAAACTAAAAGCTATAAATCTTTGATCATATAAAAATGAGGAATCTATAGGCAACAATATCAAACTAAAAAAGAATTAGAAGTACACTATAGTCCTTTCACTAAGAATGATATGCAAGGTAAAGGCTCAAAAGGAGACATATTAATTGAGGGGTTCCCTAATTTTATCTAAAATTAGAGATGGCGTTGCAAGACATGAATAAGTGGAAACTTTATTAGACATTGTTCCTAAACATTCTAGGTTAAGCAAACCAACTTAGGAACACATATATTATGTTTTATCATAATTAAAGATTTTCAAAATATTTTTCAAACAATAAATTAATCCTCATGAATTAAACATGCCTTGGAGTAAACCATGGTAAAATGTGTGCAAGTGAGTTCATTTCTTCTTCATGAAATCAACTAAAGTAATCATTAGAAGTAGTAATTGCAACAATCTTGGAAACAAATTTCATTGCGGTGTGGTAATCAACACATACTCGAAGGTTCTTGACAACTAAAAATTATTACATGGAGAATTTCTAGAAAACCAAAAGAAATTGTCAACTTTTCACTACGATAGTAAAGAGATAAAAAATAATCTTCCCTTTCGACACCACTAATTATTTATGTCTTACATTTGATAAATATCTTACTACCTTCATCTCCCTAACCAACTTCTCCAACCTTGCATAGATCTACTATGTTTCTGAATGTGATTTGTCTCCTACACAAGCAGCGTGTACCATTTTATAGCCTCCAATCTAACTACATTTAGGGATTTTTTAGTTTCTTATCTTTCATCAATCTCTTTACATTTGCTTTCATCAATCTCCCATTTGCTCACTCCACTTGCCGAGTTCTACATGGATGTTTTTAGAGAACACAAGTCTCATTTTTTTAAGATCTAAATTAAAAAATAGTATTGTTTTAAATACTCCTAAGCCTATATTCATATGGGATCTCCAGGCAAGAAGAAAACAGATCCATGTAACCACCACAAGTTCAACTAACATCTTAATGACAAAATTTAGGGTGTCCTCAAAACAGCCAGCAGGAGCAAGTAGGTCAACCATGTACACATAATGATCAATTGTAACCGTTATGCAATAAGAGTCACCAGTGTGATTGAAGTATGCACAACCCACCTGGCTGCATGCACATATAACACAAGCAAAGTTTAGGTAAGGATATGTTCCAAAGTGCTGCAAAATCCATTTTATGGATATCTCATAAACATTGCATGCAACGAGTCGAGGCATTTTGTCAAACATATTACGTGCCTTGTACATGTTTCCACATTTTCCATAAATGTCTACCAGAACATTTCCAACGAAAATATCTAACAAAAATCCCCCTTCCATTAAGCTGTCACAATGCCATAGGCAGGGAGCATGCTGCTAATTTGTTTTTTTCGAAATATTTTAAAGCCTTGTCAACAAATCCATTTTCTACATATCCTGTAACCATGGCATTCGAAACCATTTTTTTTTGGAGGCATTTTGTATAACAGTTCCCGTCCCTTGTCTATGCTTGCACATTTTGCACATATTTTTACCAAATCAGATGCAACTACAACATGCCTTTATGCTTTGATGGATGCCAAAGCTCTGTTCCAAAGCTTAGTGCGCTCTTTAAGCCCAACCTAATATCCTATTATAATAAGCAACAAAAATGCCCGTTAAAAATAAACAATTGTTTGTGCAGAGACATATAAGAACCCAAACATAATAACAAAGTCCGCCTTAATCACCGATAATCATTTTGTGATTCCACCCCCTTTGAAAGCAGAGCATGCCCTCTGTAGTTTTTCCGCAAATTGTTGCGGGCATTACAACCTCATATGAGTCTTATGATATTCAGAAAGTGCAAAAACCTTACATCTCTTAACACAAAAAATAGATATACAAAATGAAACAGAACCTTAATAGCCCAAGCCAAGGGTTTCCAAAATAGATTCATCATATTAAGAAAGAGGCTCAAGATTCATACAACACTATATCTGCGCAAGAATCTTGAGAAGATACATTTATTTTCTAAATGGCTAAACAATAATCCGCGGAAAAAAATTCTGTACAAACCACTAAACAAAGTGGCCGAGCTCGACCATCAAAGAAGATGCACAATATCTCACGCGCTGACCGAAAATGGCAAGCCATAGATAATACCTAACAGAGATCGGATTGGGAGAAACCCTCAGTGAAAAAAGCAGGCAAAAAATGCCAAGACAGATCCAACAAGAGCAGGTGCTAGAGAAGGCACCACCGCCATGTAAGCAGCGCCTGTAATCGGAGATGGAGTGGGCGCCTCTGCCTCCTCTGCACCATATACTGCTGATATCATCATCATTATCATTATTAGGGCCAAATTTAGGGCGTAAGTGTTGCTGTGTGCTGCTCCAGCAATCTCCACACCTCTTTTATCAAAGATCGCAAATGCCTAAAACGAAGATATGCAACTTTGCGAAGCCTCCGACCGAAATGCAGACAGATGAAAAAGTTAACAGCCTATAGAGAGGGCAGTGGCAATGGAATGAAGGGATTGAGAGGGGAAAGGGATATTTATATACAACAAATAGGCTATCAAGAAGACTACAGGCGGAGAGGCCGAAATTTATGTAATCCAGTTGTTGTTGTGGGGCCAGGTCCGGTAATGTTCCGTTGGAAGAGTGCAATCGCTTGGTAATGTAAAGGTGGCATAACCAGGTACGATATGTTCACATGGTTCACAGGCTTTTCTTGTAATTTTGAGGTTTAATTTAGATTTAAGAATATAAAGGTGCCCATCGCTTCGATTTGCTGTCTTCATGGGCCCCTGTTACCATTGTACCTTCGCATTGTCAACAAGGATTGTAATTCAGTTTCCTCTTTTGCCATTGTATAATGGTGAAAAGTGTATTTCTTTCATTTTTTTATATTTGTTTTGGAATCATTTGCTATTTTGTTTAGTGCATTTTGCATGTTTATCAATGATGTTTTCAATTGTTTATCTAGTTTAAGGTGTTTTTACATGATTTGACATAAGGGAAACAATTATTTCTAAACATCCAAATCAAATGTGAGTACTAATTTTTATTCGAGGACATATTAAGAACATCAAAGCTATCTTAAAGTGATGTTCTAAAAATTTGTAACGATTGAATCCATGACATAGATAAGATCTATACTCTTGAGATTGAATTTGTAATTATAGAGATGACAAAGAGATACACACAATATTCATTAGTTTCAAAATATTCATCTAATCTTTACTAACAATTTTACAATATTGACAAAAGAAATGTGATCATCTATCATAATTCCCTAGCTAAACATATTGATTATTTTATTCAATTTCTAAACATTTAATTCTTTTACATTTATAGATTGTCACAACTCGTTAATATAAAATAGATATTGATTGTTTATTTATCTTTACCATTTATCATTTTACTATTAATCATTATCTAATTTATTACCATCAATTATGATTATATTATGTATTATTAATCAATCAATTAAACAATATTATTGATTGAGTTATCTCTTATATCTTGATCAAATCCTCATCCCTCGTCTAATCGTTCAAAAATTTATAAATTCGTCATTTCTTTTGTCATTTCAATATCAAGTATTTTATGTAATATTACTCTATCGCTTTTATTATCAAAATATTGTAGTGTTATGCTACTGATTTGAATCTATATCATTTACAAGCAAGTCATTTTAGTGTGCTCAATTGAAGGTTTGTAGTTGGACTAGGACCTAGTTCTTTTTAATTTTAAGTCATATTTTTGAGTTTCTATTTTCTATTGCAGACAATTGAAATATGTGTACAAGTTAATCTATCCAATTAAATTATGGATCATTAATTTGGTGAATTTGAAGTTATACATGATAGGATATTTAATTTTAACATTTGATTGTTGCATGCTAAAATTAATAGAGAGAGAGAGAGAGATTTTTCATCAACCATTTCATGCCAACGTTCCAAAGATGTCATGTGTACATGGGGAGCTATGCTCGAGGTAGTATGTCATTTTCTTATGGACTCAATAATTCACCTTTAAGACCTCTTTAACATACCCTTTGCACACTAAAATATAAATTCTAGTAATATAAACATATAACAACAAGACACAAAGATTGAACCCCAATTGATCACAATGGTCTTACAACTTTTTTTAAAGATGGAATAATTTTAGAGGTGAAAGATCCCAACAATAAAATCCTAGGAAACATACTCATATGCATCTTGGTTCAAAATAATACTTTTTACAATCCTTTAGGATAAGAACAAACCTCTCCAATTTGATACATGATTTAAATTGCAATCCATCTATTTAAAATTTGATCAACTAAACACAAATTCTTTGAAAAATGGATAGCACAAAATAAAATCTAAAGTTCCAACTATAAAACAATGGCGTTAACATAAAACCCAACCAAAACCAATAAACCCTCTTTGCTCCTTATCAAATTTCGTGTGTGCTTATTAGGTCATTTTTCTTCATACTCTTTGATTTGATGAAGAAACAAAAATAAGCTAAGCCAAAGCCAAATATATAGCTAAAATAACAACGATTAGATAAATATTGCACATGATATCTTTTTATTGACCCCTAATAGTAGAAACTCTTTGTACTTTGTTGTCGAGCTTGGGTTGGAAAGCTATATGATCATGGTTGGGCTCAAAGAGCACACCCTAAATATTGACTGCTCAAGTAGTTCATGTGGGTCTATTTAATTTGTTTATTTTGCCAACGCCTATTTTGTTCCACATAATATTTTCATTAACCGTGATAGTCATTATTCAACCACCTAGTTCCTATACATAAGCCAAAGCAAGCTCAAACTTATCCACCATTCTTGCGCTACAACACTTCATGAGCTAGTCACATTGTTTCTTCATATGCAACAAATAGGTTTCCAACTAGATCAATTTATATTCACTAGCGTACTTCTAGCATCTGCTAAAATCGAAGCTTTGAAATAGGGTATATGTATCCATAGAAGCATAAAGAATAGATGAATTTTATTAGGTGTTGTAGTTGGAAATGCTTTGATAGAAATATATGCAAAATTTGGAAGCATAGACAAGTCATGAATTGGTTGACCAAATTATTCAAAGAAGTGTGGTCTCATGGAATGCCATGATTGTGAGATATAAAAAAAATGTATTTGTTGAAAAAGATTTAAGAACTTTCAAGCAAATATAATTGGCAGGTGTAAAGCCAAATGTTGCAACCTTTTCCATCAACCTCCCTACTTATGCCAATATGGTAACTTTGGAATAGGATATGGAATCCATAAAATTATAAAGTATATATGAATTTGGTGAGATATTGTAGTTGTAACTATCCTATTAGACATGTATGCAAAATATGGAAGCATAGAAAAGTTATGTGAACTATTTGACACAATACCCCAATGAGATGGTGTCTCATGGATTACCATGATTATAGGATATGTATAATGTGGAAGCATAGACAAGGCATGTGAATTATTTAACAAAATGCATTGAATAAGCATGTTCTAATGGAATTCCTTGATTGCATATATTATTCACAAAATTAATTTTTTTTAAAGGTATTAGGAAACTTTAAGAAATTTTAATTGAAATGTGTAAAGCTAGAATCTACAACCTATGCCAACATCCTCCTAGCCTATGACAAAATGGGAGATTTGGAATAAGGTACAAAAATCCATCAAAACACAAAGGAAAGAAAAAGTGTGTCATATGTAGTTGCAACTACTCTAGTAGACATGAATGCAAAATGTGGGAGCATAGACAGACGGTGGAAATTATTTTGAGACCACATTTCTTACTCGTTTACAGGAAATTTTGCATCCTTATTCTATTCTTCATTTCTCCAAACATTTAGCACTCTTTTTGTTTGTTGTTATATATCCTGCCTTTTTTCTAAAATATTGTATGGTTGCTCTCTATAGTTGTGCCAACATACCTATACCAAAATTAGACTTTGTTCCTCCTATTAAAGCAACTTGATTTTTTTCAATAGGGCCCTCCTATTATTTTCCATCAACCAGCTTATTTAGTTTCAATATTTCATTCTTAGTAAACCTTGTAAATATCTTTAAACAATCTTGTCTATCACAAATTTAATTTCTAGTATATAAACCAATTTCTTATTTTGTTATCATTTCTCAACTGAGTCCCATTTAGATTAAGAATTTAGTTTAAGTAAGACATGTTAAACAATCTAATTAAAAATAAAAATATATTTTTATTTATTTGGTAGATAATTTTTATGTGTTTGTTTTAACTTAAGTAGAAACCATTTAAGATAGATCACTCATTGAATCCTAAGATAGATAATTGAAAAGGTTCCTACATTTAAATTATTTAGGCTATCTATTTTCTATCTATATTTGTAGTGAACTTGATGTGAATCCTAACCTTCATTATTTATTCCTTTCTTCATCCTTAGAAGAAATTTTCTCTTTAAACAACAAAATTTCATTCTAATGTTTGGAAATTAGTTAGTTCTACTTTGAATTTATTTTCATCATTCAACAAAGCTTTATTTTTGAGTAAACATAAACATAGTCACAACATATATACCTTATCACTATTAGGTTATTGTCCATTTACAAAACATTGTATTTGTCTTTTATTTTCTCCAAAAAATAAAAACTCTACATTTTTCTACTCAAATTTCCTATTTTATATAAGGATGAACCATTTTTGTTGTCTGTTGATAGAAATTATTATCCTTCCTTCTTTGACTATCCCTTACTCATACTTATCTCTTATAGGAATCCACATACAAACATATTCATATATTTGAACCTTCCTCTTCCTTCTTTCATTACCATTCCTTCCTTCTCCCATTTTCATCCACCCCACATGGTGTCCCTCTACATGTCTCACTATAATGACCACTTTGATAATGAACTCCTATTAGATGATGGTAAGTTTTTCACTCACCAAAATTGACCATCACTTGTCTCTCCTCCAAAGTAGGCTACTCAATGATGTCACCTAATCCTAAATCTCTTCACTCACATACTCCTTAGCAAATATCATCATCACCCATCTTGAGGGGATAGAGATATTACATGGTATATGAGATACTATGCACACTCATGTCCCTTAATAGTCTAGTTATCCTACCTTCATCCCTCTCTTCTAGCCAACCTATTTTATTTTTCCTACCACTCAATATTCCTTCACCTAAATTTCCATGCCTACTCCTTCTCATCTAGCCCACATTCCTACCATTTGTTTCTCTCTCTCCATTCCTCCTTTTAACTATGATCACATTCCTTTAGGCAACCACTTTACCTCCTACCCTTGTGTTCCACCCTTTCAACCCTTACCCTTCACTTATCTTTCTTGATCCTCTCTTGCCACTAGTGTCACTCTCTCTCCTATCTTACTATTAACCTCACAAGCCTTGCCACATGCTTATCAAAACATGAATTTTTTTACATATTCTATCATCAATGTTCCAATATATGCCCATAACCCTATCATTTACCTCCTACTTCAATAAATTTCAATAATGCAATGCTAGCTATATATTCTCCCACCATCATATACCCTAGGGAATGTAACCTTAAACCTCCTCCACAACATAATATGTTTGGCTATAATAAATCACCCATAAGAACCATATTTCAACATGTTAAACATTGACATACATGTATAGTTGGATAAGTGATCCTAAGATACATGTACAATCCTTTATAGATCAAAGTGCATTGATTATTACTTGATGATCAACTCATAGTTAAGATATTTCTCTATTTATCAAGGAAAAAACCTTAAAATGGATCTACAATTTATCTACTTGTTTTATGGGCTCCTTCCTATATATATCACTTATCTTTTCATGAAACACATTCAATTCAACATAGGGTTGCAATTTAGCTTCATAAATGTTATACATTGCATTCAAGGTGCAAATGAGAAGGTGGTGAATTTTATATTCTATTATCTATGCATTCTTTCATATATCTCCTATATCTTCTTCTTGACTCTAATATTTAGAGGGTATTTATTAAGAATATTTTCTAAAAGCTTCACAATGAAAATATCTTGCTTAAATATCTAATTTTTATAACAATATGTGTCACCTTGTATGATTATACATAGGTGATAAATCATTTTAAGGTCATCTCCTCTTTGAACTTTGATGCCACTATTTCTTTAACCCCATCCTCTTCTCAAGAAACCAATAATTCTAAAATGAACACCAAAAACTTATAATTTTCTCCTTAACTTAAAATTAATCAAACAATTAACTAAACTAATTGAAACTATCTTAAACCTCCTCTTTTTCTAAACTTACTATCTCCCTTTGTTCACAAGATAACTCTAATTAGATGAAGCTAGAAAACCCCCCAATTCCATCTTTCATGAGTTTCTTTCCAATAACCTTATCCAACTTCATCTTATTCAACCCTTGAACCCTAAACTCTTCTTATTCTCCTAAATTTTCTAGTTCTTTGTCTATAGACCTATTTTGATATGAAACATGCCTCACTATCATCCTCTCCTTTTTTTTCTTAAGTATATCTTTAGACTTCTTTATCAACAAATCATGCTCCTCCTCACCTAAATATTTTTCTTATTCTTCACTTTCATAAGATTATCCTAGGATATGCTTCTATTAATCCAACCCTAGGCAATTACTAGGGTTTTTTTTCTCTTTTTCTTAAGTTTCTACATGGTATTTTCCTTTGAGCTTTCCATTTTTTCTTTGTATTACTTTTCCAATTTCTCCTTTGTTAATGAGGATTCTCCTATTCTACATTTTTCTCTATATTTTATTTCTTACTTTGTCTAACATTTTCTCCTCTACTTTAGTTATTCATTACTACTTTAACATCATAGGTTACATTTCAACTAGACAATTATTCACTTTCTATTCATGTTGCCAACACATTCTTATAGAGCTATTGAATTTTAGACAACTAGAAATATCATGTGATTTATAACTATGAAAATCACATGTGGAATTTTCTCCTTTTTCTTCTACACTCAATAGCATAATGTCCTAGTTTATGATAGTTAAATTATTTTTTCCTTTTGGTCCATCATCTTTCCCTAGTACCTCTATTATTATTGTGGTGGTCCCTGTTGTGACCTCCTTCTTAATAGTTACCACAGTGACTCATGGAGGGTTTTGGACCTTGAATTTGTGGTGCCACATAGTGTATATTGTTAAGTGGTCTTATACTTTCTCCTAATTTAATTTCTCACTAGCCATGTGCCATTTATAAATATTTAATTCTTTTATAGCTAAATCCTATGTTCTATCCATACCCATATTAAAAAATGCTTCCCTAGTCAATCCATGAACTATTAATTCATATTCATCTTCTTCATGAAGTAACATTGGACACCCATTTGTGTCATGTTTGTCCCACTTTATATTTTATAGTATATACTTACTATATTTCTAGACAACTTCTCAAGTTCCCCTCTTATGGTGGTAGCCCTCTTGGTGCCTTTGATTATCAAACATTAATTCCTTAGAATGTTATTCCCTATTGTAATTTTCTTAAACCAGATTTTACTTCTTCTAGGTGGGAGATAAGTATCAACCTTCTCACCTTTCATTATAATTTCTTACTTCAACATTACGTTCCCCACATCTAATTTGAAATTATCAATTTTATCCTTTCTTACTAAATCATTATCCCATATCTTTGACTAGGATTCTATTCTGGTGATCAATTTTATTGCATCCTTACACAAAGAATAAATATTCTCATCTACATTTTCTTTAATGTGAGGCATTAACCCTAGAATAAACCACTCAATTCATTTCTTTTATGTCAAGGTTTCTTCTGGTTTTTTTACTGTAATTTTAAATTATTGTTCATAATATTTTATTGATTCCTCCTTAGTTCATACATTAGGTGAATGGAAATTTGTCAAAAATAAGTTACTCAATTCTTTCTGTATGTTATCATGCTTAGGGAATTCTTTAATGCACAATCTTAGTTCCTCTTCATTGAGGGTCTTCACAAAATCATATAATTGGGTCTAGTTATCATTAATGACAACCCCACTCTAATGAAAGTCCAAGGTAAAGAGATGTTTGCTAGAATCCTTGGTGTATTTACCAAAAATAGTGAGCTTAATAATATGTGCATCTATACTTGGAGGAGATAAAGGTGTTCTTGATTTATTTTGTATGGTTAGTATTATCCTTTCTCTGAATATATTCTCTACTCTTGGATCTCTTTCTCTCTTTTTATCATTGCTTCTTTATCTAGTTTCACTCCTTTTCTACTTGACCAAAGTCCTTGATATACCATTATCTCTTATTAATTGAACATCTAATAATTCAATTCCTAACATTTTTCACAAATCTCATACACAATTTCTTCTTGATCTTGCTTTCTCTAATTTAGTTAAGGATTCACTACTTATATGGATTCTTTAGAAACTCATTAATTCTGACATGGGAGGTGACTCTTAGTCCATGAGATTCATATCCTCATAGCATCTCTTTATCTTCGAGAATGTGTTGGTTGATAACACATCATTAACTTAATTGATTTATCTTTAATATTCTTTGATTTGTTTTCTACCTCAACCTAGGAATTGCTCTCATTTGTCATCTCCAAAGTTTCCTTGGAAAACTAATTTTTTGGTGAATACTTTTATTATATTGCTAAATATTATCTCCTCTTCTTCACCAATTAACAACTTCTTTACTTCCTTATTTAATTCATATTCTTCCCCATAGCAACCACATCTATAGTATCCCTATGAAAAAGTTCTAACTTATGTAAGTTCATTGTTTCCTTATATTATTTCAAACGTCTTATCATTTTAGTTAGATTTTCTCTATAGTTTTAATTTATTTTATAAACCTTTATTTCTATAATATTCATGAACACCATGTCCATTGAGGATCTACCTATCTCAATACTAGGGCTTTTATCAAGTGCATCCCTCTTGATACAGTCCCTTGATGCTTTTCACACCTTTCTAAGCTTTTCCATTTTCTTTCCTCTCAATCCTAAGATTGTTTCAATATTATTTCTTCTTCCTTATTTTCTATCATGATCTTTAAATCCTCTTAAAAAGCTATCTTAATCTCACCAATAATTTCTTTTACTCTCTTGTAATCAAAATTTTCCACAAATATTTAATTGATTTAATTTATCCATCCTTAACTCCTTTCTTTTTAATGCCTTCATTTGCCAGGGGGTAGTACAAAACACCTAACACTACCACAACTTGTTTTTTAATACCTATAATGATCTCTATATTGTTTTATATTCTAGCAAGGTAATTTTACAAGACTTACCTTCTAGCGCACTTATGGGTTTTCATCGTTTGTCTCCATTAGGTCACTCTTCTTATTTTTCAACTTAATAGGTATAGATCCAATTATAATTTAGAATTTTTAGAAAAACATTCACAAGGACATCATGACTCGACCTATAAGCATTTTTCAAGGATTGATGTGTTGCATAGGACTAAGGACATGGAAAATATTATTGACCTAGCAATCTAGATTATTAATGAGAGTGGTCCTTAAAAGACAATCTCTAAGAATTGAGGGTAGATTCCCCATCTATCTAAGGCTAACCCTAAATCTATTTGTTTTGTGGGGGTGTGAAAAGGGATAGAGTTTTCTTGGATATGGATAAAGGTTTCTTGTGTTGAACATATGTTGTCATTGATGTCAAAAGAATATTGTTCTTGATGCCAAAAGAATGCCAATTATGCTAGTCAGTTTTGTCAATTAATGCAATGGCATCCGAAAGATTGGATAATGCATAATATTGTCATGCCATATCATAGAATTTTGAGTTGTGGATGTATATGTGGATAGTTATGGTAATGGAATCAATTGAGGAATTTATGGAGTATCATACTACACCTATTCATGTCAATGGAAGTGATTTGGAAGTTTGATCTAGAATGTTTGAGGTAAGTTACCCATACAATGAGATTGTTCTGATAACATGTTTTGATCTACATTTCTTCATGTATGTGAGTTATGTCCTACGGTTTGAAAGGAGAGTATGTCTACACGTGTTTTATCTCATTCCACTGTTTTTGAAATGGATGTTCATCAGGCAAAATTTTTGAAGTGATAAAAGGGTCATCGTGTTGGTTAATTAACCAGTTTGGTGTTTTGGATCGATGCGGTAGAGGCAGCGTATCGATGACCGTTGGGACCAGATAAGTCTACATTGGGAACCACATAAAATGTTCAATCTTTGGGAGTAGCATGTGGGATATTGAACCTAGCCTATCACACATTTGGTTAAGGATTTTTTTTTGTGGCCGACGTACAGATATTATTTCTATGTTTTCGGCCAACACATGAATGTAATTGTAAATATAATTCATATATATAGATGTATAAGATATGTCCTATTTATGGATGGTTTTTGGAATGTTCTGTAACTAGGGATTCAATGCAAATATTAGAGTGATGTAATGTGATTTGCATTCCAATCAATGTGTTCCATTATCAGAAGATTATATGTTGTGTGGGAGAGTGTCTAAAAGTTGATTAGATCAAGTATAAGTTGTGTTATTAGTCTTGAAGGTCTGCAAATCATATCTTTGTAATATGATAGGACTGGTGTCTTTACCATTGATTTGGTGCTCAGATCTTTGTGTTGGGGATTGGTATCTCCAATAGGTTGGTGCTTTCAAACATAACTGGGATTGGTGTCTCCGATAGGTTGGTGCCTATTTCATGATTGTAGTGATTCATTATTTTGCGAGGTTGGATTTGGGTAGTAGATCCAAACAACTGTTCTCAGTATGGTTTTTCTCATCTTGGGTTTCCGTGTATATCTTGTGTTCTCATGTGTGGATGTGTGTTTATGTCTATCATTTGAATAGTTGGTTTAATGATAAAGTAAGATCAAAAAATGCTACTAAGGATAAATTGGATTTGAAGTTGAGATTCTACATATACTAATTCACCCTCCCTCTTGAAGTATATTGTGTTCCCTTCAACTTAGATATGCATAGAGATTGCTTTGAGATGGAGGCCTTTAAATCATTGGTCACTCTTTTGATTTTTAGAAAGGAATTCATAGGGAAATCATTGCTTGGATAGGGAGGTTGCCAAATTTAATCGTATGAAAATACACTTTTCCACTTGCTTTGGGTGGTTAGGTGCGAATAAGACATGTATCATGTTGTTACTAGTCTAAGAAAGTGACTAGGTGACACATATGCAAATATGACTATCAACATTGGCATTAGCTTGGTTATTAAAAGATTATCTTGTGGTGGGATTTAATTGGCTGGTAGAATCTATAGAAATCTAAGTTGCATTGAGTAGTTGGGAACTAGGGTTTAGGCTTACCGCATACTAACTTAATTGTATGGAAGGTTGTATAAAGAATATTAGGAGTTTGAAAGAAAAAGATGAAAATCGGAGCAAGGATTAGGGAAATGGATACCCAATATTGATGGAAGGAGTGGGATCAAGGTGAGGGAAAATTCAATACCACTAAATAATATGGACAAAAAGGTAAATGAAAGGGATTAAGGACTATGGATATATAGAGTGTTAGATGCACTTTTTGTAAAGGAAAACATAAAAGTCCAAAAATATATGACTCAAGAGAAATGGGTTAGGGATCTTTAATGTGGTGTGCATAATGCTAGAAGAGAAAATAGCAAGGGAAATAGAGTGGAAGACTATCAAGGTTTAGAGATTGGTTTTACCACATACCTTATACCTTTTGGGTAATGATAGTATGACTAATCTTACAAGAATGGATCCGACAAGGAGGAAGGAAGATGTGAAGTGGGTTTAACAAAATTATTAGGGAAAATACTAAAAGCCCAATATTTTGAGACTTAAGGAAAAGTGAATCCTCAAATTAGGAATTGGAGATTGTGAATACTCAATGCTAAAGGAGAGGAAGCATGAAGAAGAGTAAGTGGAGAATAACTGAGGTTCATGTGGATTAGTCTTATAGCTTAAGAAGTACATGATTATATGGAGACCTCAATTCCTAGGGCCAAAGGCAAAGATAGAGTAGGGAGTGGAAGCAAGGGGAAAGCCATGATAAAGTACCTAGATAATGAGAAGTCTAAAATACTAAAATTATCAAAGGTCTTAGACAAAAATGGAAATATTGGGTTTCAAGAAATGGAAGGAAAGAATATTGGCAAGAGGAAACCTATAAACCTAACAAAGGATAAAAATAGACACAATCACCCCTAACACTTAGTAATTTCTATAGTTTGAAATATTTAGGCACGTGACAAGTAATAACGAAAGGTGAAACACTACAACAAGAAATTTTTTGAATAAGGAGGTTCATTGAAGGAGTTCTTAGATTGGTTATAGATGGTGGCCAAAACATGGCTCTATTAAGAAATAGATAAATTTGCACTTACTAATATATGACCCAACATCACCTAGAAAGGGACAAGAGAAATATATCACATAGCAATTACAGGGATACAAATGTAAATAATTGATCAAATATGAATGATGGACTCTATAGGCAATGAAATCAAACTAAAAAAGAAGTAGAAGCACACTAGAGTCCTTCCACTAAGAATGATATGAAAGGTAAAGCTCAAAAGGACCAACATCAATAGAGGGGTTCCCTAACTTTATCTAAACTTTGAGATGGTGTTACAAGACATAAAGAAGTGGAAAATTTATTAGAGAATGTTCATAAACATGCTAGAATAAGAAAATTAACTTAGAAACCCATATGTTAAGGTTTATCATAATTAAAGCTTTTCAAAATAACTTCATACAAGTAATTAATCCTCATGAATGAAAAAGGCCTTGGAGTAATCCATGGCAAAATGTGTGTGCAAGTGAGTTCATTTCCCCTTCATGAAATCAACTAAATTGATCATTAGAAGAAGGAATTGAAACAATCTTGGAGATAAATTTCATTGCAATGTGGTAGTCAACACATAATCAAGGGTTTTTTAGGGGTGTGCCTAGAAAACCAAAAGCAATTGCTAGCTTTTCACTATGATGGCAAATAAATACATTTTTTCTTTCTTTTCCACACCACTAAATAAATGTCTTGCATCTGGAAAATACCTTGTTGGTTTCATCTCCCAAGCCAATTTCTCCAACTTTGAATAGATTTACTAAGTCTATGGATGTGATACATCTCTTACACAAGAAACACATAACATTTTATGGCCTCCAATCCAATTACATTTGGGAACCTTTTTAATTTTTAAATTTCCATCAATCTCATTACCATTTGCTCACACCACCTACCCATTTCTATATAGATGTTTGAAAAAAGAACATAAGTCACATCTTTTTTAGGATCCAAATAGAAAAGTAGCATTGCCATAAATACTCTTGAGCCTATATTCATATGTGATATGCAAGCAAAAGAAAACAGGTCCAAACAATCACCACAAATTTAACTAACATCTTAATAATAAAGTTTAGGGTGTCCTTAAATGGCCAGCACAAACAAGTCTAGGTCAACCATGCACACATAATGGTCAATTGTAATTGTGATGCAATAAGGGTCACCCATGTGATTGAAGTACGTACAACCTACATGTACTAAACCTACATGATTGCATGCACATATAACACAAGCAAATCTTATGTCGAGATATGTTCTAAAGTGCTTCATTAATTCAAATATTTTGGAAGCATCCTTCCAAAATCCATTTTGTGCATATCCCACAAACATTGCATTCCATGAGACCACATTTGTTTGAGGCATTTTTTCAAACAATTTATATGCCTTTGTCCATGCTTCCACCAAAGCATTTCCAACAAAAAAATATCTAACAAAAATCTTTGATGGATGTCCATACCTTGTTCTTAAGCTCTCATATTGGCATAGTCGGAGAGTATGCTGCCAATTTGTTTTGCTTGAAAGATTTTAAAGCTTTGTCAACAAATCCATTTCCTGCATATCCTACAATCATGGCATTCTATGGAACCATATTTTTTGGAGGCATCTTGTCAAACACTTCCCACCCTTTGTCTATGCTTCCACATTTTGCATACATGCCTATGAGAGAAATTGCCACTGGGTCAACCCACATAAGTGGTGAACACTTTTGTGGAGGAAGGGAAAAGTCTTTTTTTCCCTCTACACAAAGTGAAGGGGTTCGGCCAAACCAAATTGTTCGCTCGAACCCCTTTGAGATGTGAGCAGAAATATTAAAATAAAGGGGTTCGAGCAAACTAGGGTTCGGTCGAACCCCCTTTAATAAGGATTTAAAAAAAAAAAAAAACTGTCATTTTCTCGGACCCCGTGAATTTTTTTAATTATTTTAATGTAAATAGGTTCAGTCGAACCCCCTTTAAGAGGTTCGGCCGAACACCCTTTTTCCCCTATCTCCTAAAAAAATAAATTTTTTTGTAAAAAATTATCGTTCAAAGCTCAATTTGAAAATGAAAATGCAGAAAAATTCAGAAACCCAACTAGATAATGATAGTCCTCAGAATGAGCTATCCTTGGAAAATAATTTTAATATGATTTGCTTTTATTATGTATTTTATTTTTTAGTTTTATAAAACATAGGTTTTTCACTAAAAATCAAGATCTTTGGTCTGCACATGTGGAAAAATAGCAGATTATCAAAATAAAAATTTTAAAAATATACTGAGGCTGGGTATTGATGTCCTTGATCCATTAAAAAAAATAAAATTGAATTTTGATTCATACATAAAAAGTTATGTTCTATACAGTCTACCTATGTCTAAATTGCAATTGGTTTGAATTTCAAACTTGATTAAGGAAAAAATATTCAATAAAAAACTATGAGACCAAATGAAAGTGCTAGATACCATAGTTACAAATCTAAATTCGAAAAAATTAGAATTTTATCCTTCATACAAAAAAAGTTATGTTGTATACGGTGAGCGTCACTTTTTAAAAATGATGTTTTCTGAAAAAAACCAGTTTTCGTGGGAGATGGAAAAAAGTGCAATCTGATTCCAAAAATTTTGAAAAAAATATTTTTAGAATCTAGAGACAAAATGTGATGAGACTCTAGTTTGCATCATTTTCAAATTCCTCACAGTTTAGCCGCTACAAGAGCCCGAAAGTGAAGATTTAGTTAAAAGTAATAATTGCAGTGTCCAATTTGCCCAAAAATTGTAAACCACTATTGTGGGATCACCCCACTACAACATTTGACAAAACTGCTCTATTCAAATCTCCCATTTTGGCATAGGCGGAGGAGGTTGATGAAAAAGGTCGTGGAGTTTGGTTTTACACTTGCCAATTGCATTTGCTTGAACATTCCTAAAACCTTTTCAACAAATCAATTTTGCATATATCCTGCAATCATTGCATTCAATGAGACCACATTTCTTTGAGGCATTCGGTCAAATAGCTAGTGTGCCTTGTCTATGCTTCCACATTTTGGATACAGGTCCATTAGAGCATATGATACCTATGTTGGAAATGAAGCCCAACCGTCACTACCCTTTCGTATTCCTCTTCCCATCTCTCTTCACTTGCTTGAAGAGTTGATACAATTCCCTCTTATTCTCTTTTTGGTGTAGATGAAGACTAATGTATTTTGGGTTGATTAATAAAATAGTTTGTCCTACTTTCCTTGGTGGATGTAGCCATTTTGATGGTGAAGCACATTAAAAATGGTTTCCTATTATTGTCTTATTGTTGTGTATCTTTTTTCATATTTTTGAGTCTAATTTTCTGCATATTTTTTTTTCAATCTACTTTTATTTACTCAACAATTGGTATCAGAGCCATGGTGCTCAATCATTTGGCATGAGAGGTTTGATTTTGAGTGGAAGCAATTTCGTTTGATGAAGGAAGTTGTAGGAAATCACAAGGGAGGTCAAAATCTAGTGGGAGAGATGTTGGTTGCTAGTATTGTGGCAAGCAAGGCCACATCAAGAAGAATTGTTGGTTTTTGAAGAAGGCTGAGAATCAACCAAAAAAAGATGAAGTGAATCCGGTATGTGAAGAGGATGTCGGTGCAACAATTGGTGTTCTTGTTTCAGCCTCAGAAGAAACAACACCAAATGTTTGGGTGCTTGGTTCAGGAGGATCGTTTCATGCCACTCTATGCAAGGAGTACTTCAAAAATTTGCAAAGCGATGACTTTGGTAAGGTTCTTCTTGGCAATAATGAATCTTGTGATGTTATTGGCAAAGGAGATGTTTTGTTAAAATCAAAAAATGGAAATAGTTGGTTGTTGTGAGATGTTAGATATGTCCCTCAACTCAAACAAAATTTGATTTCAGTTGGACAGTTGTTTTCACAAGGATGTAAAGTTGATTTTGAATTGAATAGATGGAAAGTCACAAAGGGGCCTTGGTAACTGCTCAGGGCAACAAATTAGGCACCCTGTATGTAGTAGAGAGTCACGCTTCATGTGAGATGGATAGGTTAGATGGTGTAGTTGATTTAGTCATTGATGAATTTCTTAACCTATTGGAATTTGATAAAATATTTGTGCAAGAAAGTGCAAGAGTCTTTGCAGGAAATACAAAAATTAGAAAAGCAATGGTATGGAATGATGATTTTGAAAGGGAAAATGGTAATGCCATTTCAGAGAGTAGAGTAGATGAATCTGAAGTTCTTGTAGAAACTATCAAGGTCGGTGAAGAGGAGGTTAAAATCGAAGAAAATGTAGTTACAGTCACTGAGAAGATCGAAGTTGTTGATTCAACTCCATTAGTAGAAACATCTGCAGTTGATGCTGTAGAAACCCCTATCGAAGTTACTATTACCAAAGAAGCTATTGAGGTTACTATTACATTGGAGCCTTATGAAAATGTTAAATCTTGTGAAGAAAGTTGTGACAACCTACGAAGATCATCTAGAAGGAAACCTAAGCGCAAGTTTAGTGGAGGTCCCAAGACACTTTGTAATGTGTATAAAAAGATGGGACAAGAACAAGATCTAATATCCAACAAGAATAAGATCCACGACAAGCGCAAGAGAGAGAGGGATATTTATTCTAGGAAGCAACATCATCAGCGCAAGAAGATGAAGAGTCTTGGAGGCGGATGGTGGCCCATGGGTCTTAGCTGCTTATAGTCGGTAATTGGGCTGAAGTTGGGAAAGCGAACTTATTTCGAGGCCACATCACCCTCGTCGTCGATTAGTCCAAAAACAAAGAAACAACGAAGTGGGGGTGCATTATCTGTATCTATTGTAGCATCCGTCAGTATACACCAGAACTTATTCAGGAATAGGTCAAAGAAATCGAAATGTTGGGATTCTGTTGCTGCTTCTTTGAATATCAAATCCAAGAAGAAAAAGCAAAGCTGCAAACAAGGGGTGGACAAGCGTCAAGGTGATACTAAAGGGCAATGGCTATCCAGCCCCAGGAATGCACCGGGGAATGGATGTGCCGCTTCATGTTGAATAATGCATAGCATACCATTAAATCAAATCAAGTACATAACTGACAGCCTGCGCATTTATCCATATTTTTGATCTCCAGCACGTCTCGTACAGCGAGCGAATAACTGTATAAATATTTACAAATATTACTATCCAAATATTTTGGAAGGGTTTTTCTGGACTTATGAATAGTATGTTTTGGAGACTATATTAAACTTATATAAATTTGATTTTTATAATATATATTTTTTACATTGTTTTATTCTATATAAAATAAAAAAATAATTTTATGTTTAATAATTTTTGAAAATGATTTAAATTATTTGATTTGTATTTAGATTTAATTTTTTAATTATTTTTATATTTAATATTATTTTTTATAATTTTTATTTGAATGTGTGTTTGTATTTACAATTAATAATATTATTTTAAAAATGTTAATATTATCTTTAAATTATTTTTATGTCTATTATAAATTTATATTTTTCTTTAATTTTTTTTTTTATATATTTAACAATCTTTTAAAAGAGAATTATTATTTGAATTGTGTTTGTATTTATAGTTAATAATATTATTTAAAAAAATATTAATATTTTCTTTAAATTATTTGTATTTGTATGTTTACTACAAATTTATATTCTTCTTTAAATAATTTATGTTTAACAATTTTTTAAAAGAGTCTTAATTTTTATTTTTTTTATTTTCAATTTAAATTGTATTTAATGTCTATCATTTTATATAATTTATTTATATATGGTGACTAAAATATTACATTCCTAGCTGATTATTTAAATGTTTAATAATTTTGAAAAAATAATTTAAATAATGAGTTAAATGAATTAACATTAACATACAAATAATAATTTAAATATAATATTAACATTTTTAAAATAATATTATTAACTGTAAATATAAATACACACTCAAATCAAAATTATTAAATTTATATTATTTTTCCAAAATTATTAAACATTAAAATAATGAGTTAGGATTAGTCAACCTATAAATAAATTATATAAAAAAATAGACACTAAATACAATTTAAATTGAAAATTATAAGAAAGAAATTTTTTTAAGTATAAAAACTCTGGCCCACATTTCTTCTTTGAAAAACTAAAGGAAGTTGTAAATCATCAGAAGATGAATTTTTATTTTTATTTGAAGCATGGAGTCTCTAAGATTAGTTAGATTTAAAAGAGCATTCAATTTGTTTAAAATGTTCTATTGAGATAGTATGAGGTTAAGGTTATCACTCTCAAGGAATGCTACTTTAAGCTTGAGTAATAGAGATCGGAAAACATTTTCGCAATTTAAACAAGGGTTGTAAAGACTAAGTTTACATCAAATAAAAAATTATTTAACATATAAATTATTTTGATAAAGACACAAGCTCTTAAAAAAAGAAAATAATAGAAATCATTTTATAGTAAGCATATAAATAATTTAGTTAGGAATGTAATATGTGACTAAATTTAAATTATTTTTCCAAAATTATTAAAAATTTAAATAATCAGTTAGGAATGTAATATTTTGATCACCATATAAATAAATTATATAAAAAGATAAACATTAAATACAATTTAAATTGAAAATTATAAAAAATATTTTTAAGACTCTTTTAAAAGATTTATCAAACATAAAAATTATTTAAATATTTTTTTAAATAATATTATTAACTATAAATACAAACACAATTCAAAACAAAATTCTTAAAATATATATTAAATATAAAAAAATTAAATACAAACACAATTCAAATAATAAATCTCTTTTATAAGATAGTTAAATATTTTAAGAAAAAAAAATTAAAAAAATAAAATAAAATTATAAGACATAAAAATAATTTAAAGATAATATTAATATTTTAAAAATAATATTGTTAACTGTAAATATAAATACACATTCAAATAAAAATTATAAAAATAATATTAAATATAAAAATAATAATAAAATTTAATCTAAATACAAATCAAATAATTTAAACTATTAAATAATTTAAATATTTTCAAAAATTATTAAATATCAACTTAGACCACATAGATTTTGCAGATCTTATTTCCCAGATTGGTGTTGTTGTGAAGCAGTGTCAAGAAGAGCAGCTCATGGGGCACTTGGGTGTTGTATTTTATGAATACCTTGGAGGAGAATATCCAAAAGTTTTGGGATCCATTTTGGGGGCATTGAAGGCTATAGTAAATGTTATTGGTATGACCAAGATGACTCCTTCAATAAAAGAATATGTTTTTCGTGGTAGTAGTCATGATGTGCAGGACAATTCAAAATCTGATCACCGTGATGAACCGAGTGTAATTATGGAAACTTTAATTGAAATCACATCATTTGGTCCTCTTGGTCTTGATTGCAACAAAGAAGGATTAATTGTTATTGATAGACAAAGGATTAAAGTTTGGTTGAGCTGGTTGGAATTCTCATCGGGATTGATCGGTCAATGGACTGGTTACTTGGTATTGTAGTTAAGTAACATTGAGTTTCAAGGAAAGTGGGGACAACAGTGCGATTTGGACTTCAAGTGGGAGATTGTTGAAAATGAAACCCAATCGCCACTGCCCTTTCGTCTTCCTCTTCCCATCTCTCTTCACTTGTTTGAAGAGTTGATACAATTCCCTCTTGTTCTCTTTTTGGTGTAGATGAAGACTAATGTATTTTGAGTTGATTAATAAAATAGTTTGTCATGCTTTCCTTGATAGATGTAGACATTTTGATGGTGAACCACACTAAAACTGGTGTCCTATTATTGTCTTATTGTTGTGTATCTTTGTTCATATTTCTGAGTCTAATTTTCTGCTTATTTCTTTTTCAATCTGCTTTTATTTACTCAACAACCTATACCTTGTTCCAAAGTTCCCATTTGAGCACAGGCTTACGCTGGCAAACGTAAACTGCCCCGTGAAGTACTCCAAGGCGGGAACAATGGGTAAGGTTGAGTTTTGTTTGGATATTGCGCGGGAACTGGGCGGCTGACTAACTACTACAGGGTTTCCTGTAAGGAACAGATTGAATGGGCCCACATGAGCCACCTAAGCAGTCAACGCTTAGGCGTGAACTCTTTAAGCCCAGCCTATGATCATAAGCCACCAAAATGCCCGTTCAAAATAAACCGTTGTTTGTGCGGAGATAAATAAGAACCCAAACATTATAACAAAGTCAGCTTTAATCACCGACAATCATTTTGCAACTCTGCCCCCATTGGAAGCAGAGCATGTCCCCTGCCACCACTGCCTCTGCAGAATTCTCCACAAATTGGTGCAGGCATTACAACCTCATATGAGTCTGAACTCATTATACTGTTATCCTGGTCGGGCCCGCATACACTGCAAAATTAAAAATATGTTTCAGAACACAATATCTTCTTCAGAATTATCCCCAAAACACTTTTGAGTTACTCCCCTACATAACGCCATGACTGTTATTTACAACATTGGCTGCAGCAACTTTGTAGAAGTAATCGTTTTCCATCTACATCGCTTCTGTTTTGCTGTCATTTTCCATCTGCAATGCCTTCTGTTTTGCTGATTAAACGATTTTCATGGGAAGAGCTGCAAAAATTCTTTTTAGCTAATGAAATCATTAATCTATGAACTGACTCTGTAGAACGTCTCTAGGCCTAATAAATTCTTCCCATGAATTTAAATGAAGACTTAATGGAGTTTCTTGACAAGCCTAAATCTGACCGCGTTACTGAGAGTTGCTTGCAGAGAACAGAGGTTCTATCTGCTTCAAGACTAATTGCTTTTAAATGATGCCCAAGCATCTACGCCTCTCAATAACTGATGTTAGTGCTATCCTATCTTTAAGTATGCGTGGCAGAGCTGTCTATGTGATTCGCAAAATCACCAGTAAGAAGCATACAAAAAACCACTAGATTGTTCTCAGAATAATGTGAGCGTTTGTAAAAGGCAAGAAATAGCCCCCCCAAAAAAGTTAGAAAGACAAACTTCTGAAAACCCTGTGTAACAAATTATTAAAAAGATTGACGCTGTGATCGAAAGCGTTAGATTAAAAGACCTATTATCCAACTTTTTTTTATCTCAAAATTAGTTTTATGATATTCAGAAACTGTAAAAATCTTACATCTCTTAACAAAAATAATAGATATACAAAATGGAACCTTAATAGCCCAAGCCAAGGGTTTCCAAAATAGATTCATCATATTAAGAAAGAGGGTCAAGATTCATACAACACCAAATCTGCGCAAGAATCTTGAGAAGATACATTTATTTTCTGAATGGCTAAACAATAATCCGCAGAAAAAAAATTCTGTAGAAACAACTAGACAAAGTGACCGAGCTCGATCATCAAAGAAGATGCATAATATCTCATGCGCAAACCGAAAATGACAAGCCCTAGATAATAACACAGATCGGATTGGAAAAAACCCTCAGTGGAAAAAGCAGGCGAAAAATGCCAAGAGAGATCCAACAAGAGCAGGTGCTAGAGAAGGCACCACCGCCATATAAGCAGCTCCTGTAATCGGAGATGGACTGGGCGCCTCTGCCTCCTCTGCACCATATACTGCTGATATCATCACAATTATCAGTATTAGGGCTAAATTTAGGGCATAAGTGTTGCTGTGTGCTGCTCCAGCCATCTCCACACCTCTTTTATCAAAGATCGCAAATGCCTACAACAAGATGTGCAGCTTTGAGAAACCTCCAACCGAAATGTAGACAGATGTGGGATGTCAGATGAAAAAGTAAGACTATAGAGTGGGCACTGGCAATGGAATGAAGGGATTGAGAGGGGAAAGGGATATTTATATACAACGAATGGGCAATCAAGAAGACTACATTACAAAAAAGGCGGAGATGCCGAAATTTATGCAAACCCGTTGTTCTCCTAAAAAGCTGTTGTGGGGCCACGTCCAGTAATGTTCCGTTGGAAGAATGCAATTGATTGGTACTGTTCACATGGTTGTATGATAACATTGAGGTTGTATGATTGGGGATGGCTTTTCTGATAATATTGAGGTTTAATTTAGATTTAAGAATATAAAGGTGCCCATCACTTGTATTTGTTGTCTCCATAGGCCCTGTCACCATTGTGCCTTCACCGCGTTCTCAACGAGGGACTAGTTTAGTACTCATTTTTGCATTGTGTAATGGTGACAAATGTATACCTTTCTCTTTTCATATTTGTTTTGGAATCATTTCATTTTGATTTTGTTTTTAATAATAAATTTATAAATACTTTGCTTCTATTCAAGGATGGATGTATAGGTTAATTTATATATATTTAGTTATTATTCAAATTCAAATATAATTTTTTTTATTATTATGTATGTAAATTATTTTTTAATCTTTTGTGTTGTATTAAAGGAATAGTTTCTAGTTTCTTTGAGATCATCAAGATATGTGTAGATTTCTTGTATTTGAAAAGTTATCATTTACTATTTTGTATATTATAGTCTAGTGTATCTTGCATGTTCAAGAGCGATGTTTTCAATCGTTTATCTAGTCTTTAAACTAGTATCCTCATATGTTTGACACAAGGGACACAATTATCTCTTAACATCCAAATCAAATGTGAGAACTAATTTTATGCAGGGACATACTGAGAGCATCAAAGCTAACTGAAAGTGATGTTTTAAGAATTTGAAACAATTGAATTCACATGCCCAAATCAAATCATGGCATGGATCAACTCTACTATTGTGGGATTGAATTTGTAGTTACATAAATGACAGAGAGAAACATACTACATTTGTTTCAAAATATTCATCTAATCTTCACTTATTTTTTTACCATATTGACAAATCAAATTCGATCATCTATCATAATTTCCCAAGTAAATATATTTATCATTTTATTCAATTTTCAAACATTTAATTCATTTACATTTATAGATTGTCACAACTCTTTAATATAAAATAGATATCAATTGTTTATTTATTTATTTATTTATCCTCAACTTCTGTAGAAAGGATTTTATGTCCTCTCTCATTTAAAGAAAGGATTTTATACCCTTTCTCATTTAAAGAGGATTTTTTATTTTTCTATTTCAAATGAAAGTTTTGGAACAAACAATGCTAATGGACAAGAAATGGGTTTACTAACATCCTCTCATCTATTTATGCTAGGAGTGGACCATTCACTCTTATAAATCCTTCTCAAGTCATTTTGAAGGAGTGAAGGAGAATAAATAGCACCCTACAATTATAATTATGAAATACCTATCATTTATAATTATAGCTCAATCTTGAATTATTGAATAAGTTGGTAATAAAAAATTTAAATAGAAATCTAAAAGGCTGAGACATAAATAAAGTGGTTTTATAATTTGTAATTCTAGATCAATCCTTAATTATTGAAGAAGTTGGTAATGATAAACTTAAATAGAGATCTAAAGGGTCGAGACATAGATAAAGTGTTTATATAGTGTGTAGTTAGATGTTGACTTTGATTGCTTTGATTGGCATAAGTGTTGTGAGAAAAACCTATATATTAAAAATGATACTAGGATAGTGAAGAAGGGCACGTGACATTAATTTTGAGATTATTGAGGTATAGAACTAGGTCACAACCACAACTTTTTCCTTGGAAATTTTACTCCCATGTGGTTCTATCCACTACTTAATTTCACCTTTGGGATTTGAAATATTAATTCACCTACACCTATACCTACATTTAAAAAACTAGGAATACTAGAAAGCATCTTGTGGGAGTTACTATAGAAATAGGGAAGACCATTGACTTCCTTGATAGTAGTCACACCTTTTTTCCAATGTGACAAGATCTAAAAAAGTCAAATAGAGAATTTTGATGCAATTAATACTAATTTGAGAATTAGAATAAGATTGATACTGTTTCATTATTATTCCCTTATGATGGTGTGATGAAAAGGCCTGGATCATATTAAATAAAACCAACCCTTACCTTCCATACATTTATTTTCTTAAAAATATCATGGAGAGGGGATTCATTTAGTAGTTATACATTACCCTCGTGTAATGTGTTCTCTTTAATAGAGAAACTATAATCTATATTATACATTCTAATTTTTTTAAATTAATATGTATATGATAAACAAAGGTATGCAATATCATATATTATGTGAGGAAGGTGGATAATTGGAAACAACTTTATTTCCTTTCCAATCTCTCTTTGTCCAACACCATCAAAATTCCATTATGCACCTCGTTTCTTATTGAATTTTTAATCATCTTCTATGTAATTTTCCCCTCTTTTTTTGTTGACTCTTAAGGTATTTATTAGATCTTTAGATTCTTTGAAATTTCATAAGAATATCTCATTTGAAGGCATAATCTCCAATTTCTCACTAAAAGGTCTTAATGCAATTACACATCAATTCCTATATATTTTTGTGCTCATATTGAGAGAATGCATTAATGCAATTACATATTGAAAAATGACATAATATTGTATGAAGTTGTGCTCATTCCTCAATCTTCACCTATCCCCATTCACACACATTCTCATACATTTATTCATGCCTTATCCAATTTTATATAGTTTCCTACACATTCCACATATATTTAACCATTCATGATCATGCATTTATTGTGTGTAGACTTTATTGTTCCAACATATTGGGTCATTCCCATGTGTAAGAATAATCTTGTGACTAAAAAATTGACCCACGAATTTCCAAATTTTAAATTAAAATTTGTTGACTCCTCCCTTTTCACTAACTATAGGGTAAGTGCAAAAAGATGGGGAGCCAAAAATGGCCAATTTACTTTTGCATCCTAAAATAGCAAAAATGCAAGTGCGTTATAATAAAATGCACTCGCGTTATGGGTTGGCAGTGACCAAGCCTAGGCTTGGTCATTACCAAGCCATAATGTGAGTGTGTTATAACACACTCACATTATGGTTTAAATTTCAAAAAACACACGCATTTTGAGAAAAAATGTGCATTTTTTGAAATCAAAAAAATATTTCCAAAACACGAGCATGTTATAACGCACTCACATTTTGGTCTACATTGAATTTTTTTCTTCTATTTTTCTTGTCTCTTTATTCTTGTTATCTTTCAGGGAAACTATATACATGAAATAAAAATTTAATTATAAGTTGAAATTTACATATGAACATTTACTTTCTTCTACTTTAAGTTATATTTCATGTATACATTTTCAGGATGTTTGAGAGTAGTTTCGGATCTCTAGGAGTTATAATTGAAATTCTAGATTTTTGAAGATCTTACAATTTTTCAGATAGCCAAATTTCAGTAATCAACATGTTAAATATCAGTAATTAGGTCAAATTCCAGTAATCAACAAGTTGTATCATCTTTCTCACTCTACCTCACTCATTGTTTATCCCTTATGCTTTAGACCTCTCTCTCACACTCTCTCCTTCGCTCTATACTTCTATCTATCTCACCTCTCCCTCTCTCCCTCCATACCTCCCTTTATTCCTCCTTCCCTCCTTCCCTCTCTAATTTTCTCTATCTCACCCTCTCTCTCTTCCTCGCACCCACCTTCCCTCTCTTCTTCACTCTATCTAACATATTCCTCTACCTAGATCTCTCCATCCCTCCCCCCTCTCTTTCAATCTCTCCACCTTCCTCCTTCCCCCTCTCTCTCTTACTACATCCCACCAACCTTCCCTCTCTACTTCTCTATATCTAACCTATCTATCACCATCCCTTCTCTCTCTCTCTTAATTTCTCCTCCTTCCTCCTTCCTCCTTCCTCCTTCCCTCGTCTCTCTCTCATTCTCTCTATTACACTTATCTCTCCCTCTATCCCTCCTCCCTTCCATTTCTACCTCTCTATCTCTCTCCACCACTCTCTCTCTATCTTGCCTCTCTCTCCCTCCCTACCTCTCCCTCTCTCTCTCTATTACTCCCTCCCTCCTCCTTTATATCTCCCCTTCCCTATATACTTCTCTCTAGATATCTCTCTCCATCTCTACCTCTCCCTCCCACATTCCCTCTCTCTCTCCCTCCCTCTCTCCCTCTCTCCCTCTCAATCTCCCAACCTTCCTCCTTCACTTTGTATTTATCTCTCACACACTCTCTCCCTCCCTCCCCCATCTTGATCTCTAACTATATCCTTCCCTCTCTACTCTCTACCTCATCATTCTCTCTCTCCATCTCTCTACTTCTTCTTTATGTCTTATTCCATATATACCAATATCTCTCACTCCATCCCTCCTTACCTCTTTAATTCTCTCTCTATATATATCACTTCTCTCTTCCTTCCTCCCACCCACCTTCCCTCTCTACTTCTCTCTATCTAACCTATTCCTCTCTACCTCACTCTCACTCCCTCCCTCCTCTCTCTTAATCTCTCCACATTCCTCCCCCCTCTCTACCTCACTCTCTCTCCCTCCCTCCTCTCTCTTAATCTCTCCACATTTCTCCCTCCCCCTCTCTCGATATATCATTATCTCAATCTCACTTCCCTCCCTCCTCTCTCTATATCTATCTCTCTAATTCTCCGTCCCTCCTCCCCCTTCTATATCTCTCCTTCCCTATATATACTTATCTTTATCTCTTTCTCTTAATCTCTACATATCCCTCTCTCTCGCTCTCTCTCCTAGTCTCTCCCTCTCTCTCAATCTCCTAACCATCCTCCTCTCTCTCTCTCCATATTTCTCTCACTCTCATCTTTCATCTCTACTCTTTATCTCACCATTCTCTTTGTCTACTTATCCCTCACTATCTCTCCTTCCCTATATACTTCTCTCTATATCCCTATCTCCATCTCTACCTCTCCCTCCCTCCTTCCCTCTTCCCTCTCTCTCCCTCTCTCTCAATCTCCTCACTTTCCTCTCTCTCTCTCTCTCTCCTATCTTTCTCTCTCGCTCTCTACTCTCTATCAAGCACCATTCTCTCTCCCTCCCTCCCTCCCTCCTCTCTCTATCTCATCTCTCTCCCTCCCTACCTCCCTCCCTCCCCTCTCTAATATTATCTATCTCCCCCTTTCCCTCCCTTCCTTCCTCCCACTCACCTTCCCTCTCTACTTCTCTCTATCTAACCTATACCTATCCACCTCTCTCTCCCTCCCTCCCTCCTTCTCTCTCTCAATCTCTCCACCTTCCTCATTTTCTCTCTACTTCTATCTCTATCACGTCTCTCTCTCTCTCTCCTTCCATCTTTACATCTCCCCTACCTCTCTCTCCATCTCACCCTCTCTCTTAATCTCCCAAACCTTATATAAAATATCATACATCCTAATCCATATACCCTAAACCCTAAACCCTACACCCTCGAACCTCATTCCCATACCCTCAACCTTATAACCTATAACTTGAAAATTGTCCCTTAACCATAAGAATACACTCTAAACCCTACATTCAATCTTGTACCCTAAACCCTCATTGTATGAAAAAATACCTCAAAGAAATGTGGTCTTATGGTGATGTTGAGGCATTTTTTCATACAACAAGCACTACATTGTCAATGTTACCACATTGATGCATTAACACGGTAGTGATCTTAGTGCTCATTGCTCATACTCCATTTCTATGAAGGCATATTTTCATACAATGATCACTAAGCTCACTACCTTGTTAATGCGACCACATTGACAAGGTAGTGAGCGTAGTGCTCATTGTATGAAAAAATGGTTCAAAGAAATAGGGTCTCACGGTGATGTACATCACCGTGAGACCCCATTTCTTTGAGGCATTTTTTCATACAATGAGCACTACCTTGCCAATGTGTTAATGCGGTAGCATTGACAAGGTAGTTCTCATTGTATCAAAAAATGCCTCAAAGAAATGGGGTTTGACAGTGATGTACATCACCATGAGACCCCATTTCTTTGAGGAATTTTTTCATACAATGAGAATTACCTTATCAATGCCTCAATGTGGTAGCATTGACAAGGTAGTGCTCATTGTATGAAAAATGCATCAAATAAATGGGGTCATGGTGATTTACATCACCCTGAGACCCCATTTCTTTGAGGAATTTTTTCATACAATGCTCGCACTACCTTGTTAATGTGTCAATGCAGACACATTGATAAGGTAGTGCTTGTTGTATGAAAAAATGCCTTAAAGAAATGGGGTTGACAATACAGGGTTGATGTATTACATTTAGGGTTTTTAAGGTTTGAGGGATTAAGGGTTTAAGGGTTGAGGGATTACGGATTTAAGGGTTGAGGGATTAAGTGTTTAAGGGTTGAGGAATTAAGGATTTAAGGGTTGATGGTATAGGGTGTAACATTAGAATAAATCTGTGATAAGATCTGCAACTAGAACAAACAATTGTCAATCCTAATCTAAATCAAAACTAATCTAAAAATCTAACAATAAAGAACGAATATGAAAACATGATAAAAACTAAACAAACTGAATTGATCTCACCGAATATGCATTCATCCCTTCGAATTATCTCCATTTCTCTTCTCCATTTTGCCTTTTTAGTATTCTTTCCCTCAGATTTCTTTGTTTGAATGCAAGTATAGCTGTGTTGAATGTCTGAGCAAAATATCAAAGAATGGTCTCTTCTCAAAAGTATGTGATTTCGGGAGGAGGAATAATGATAATGACAGGCCATTTTATAGATTTTGTGTTTTCAAACGATCAGCTCAAATTGAAAGAGAGATCGATGGATGAGATTGATGAATGCCATGCAATGTGAGTTCTGTCAGATAGAACGTGAGTCAGGAAAACTAAAAATAGAACAAGATCTTAATCTTCAGTTAAGAATCTTTGAAAATAGAAGAAATAGACTTTGAATGTTAAAGACAAAGTCAGAACTCGAAGATGAGGAATTCGAATGCATAAATAAATTAATTAATTAAATAAAAGATATTTAATTAATAGATGTGTACATGCATATGAGTTAGAACTAGTTAATCGACTAGTTGTGACGGAGAGTCTTCCTACAAAGATGATTAGTAGTTGAATTCAAAGATAACTGGAGAACTAAAAATAGATCTCAAGTCAGAAGGTAAGTGGAGGATTAGATAACTGAATGATAGAGGAATGTGACATAAATGAATTAAATGTTAATTTAATTCAACATTCAAAGATAGAATATCTAATTAAATAAATAAAGATAATTTATTTAATTTAACTTTCGAAAAGGGTAGAATTGAATAATTAAATAATAAATATTTAATTATAGTTGAAAAGGGGATTAAAGGGGGTAATTAAATAAAGATATTTAATTATAGTTGAAACATTATAAAAAGAGGGTTTAATTAAATAATACATATTTAATTAAGAAGGAAGAATTAATTAGCTAGGGACATAATTAAACAAATATAATTTATTTAATTAATCAAGTTGAATAAAGATTAATGATGAATTAATGAATTAATTAAAAAGGGTATTTAATTAATAGAGGAAATATGTGTTAAAAAGGTTAATTAAATAATTGACATTATTTAATCATGACCATGGACTTATAGAAAATTATGTCGAAAGTGGTGTTCATAGGCCTAGACCAATTTTAGGTATCTATAGTTTGCCCCTGTTTGATACAATGTTGTTACGACACTGTGTCAAAGAAAATATGCCCCAGTCGTGCCTCAGTGTGAATTGGGTTAGGGTATGCCCCAGTGAAAGGGAGAATGATGAGGAGGTAGTGGTATGCCCCCTCGAGAGGATAGGCAGGTTTGAAGAACATGAGTGTGCTCTTGAAATGGATAGATAATGGCGGTGAAGATGCAAAAAAGAAGAAATGTTAGCATGGATGATTTCAGAATGTTAGTAAGAAAGAATTAAGCTTGATTGATTGAGAAAAAGACATAATCTTTGATATATTGCTAGATACGCTATACTTGCTTGTTATCATCATTGGGTGGGACATGACACAAATGGATGGTACACACTATGATATGAGATAGAACATAGTGTACAAATTTATCCACCTATGAAAAATAGATAGTCGTAGACAAGGAGTGTCTTAACCCAGACGAAGGACAAGATGCCCCAGTCGTTTGGTCAAGACAAACCACAGACAACAGGCAAATAAAAGACGGGTCATGAGATGTCATTGCTCCTCTAATTTCCTAATAGGACATCCTTGAGGAAACTAGTAACATGACTCAAAATCCAATGTTAAAAGGACAATTGACAGACAATAACCAAAGAAAAAGAATCTTGAGACATCGTTGCTTCTCTAAATCCTTCAAGGGACATCCTTGAGAAAGCTAGTAACAGGATCTTGCACAAATCGATAAAAAGATAAGACAAAATAAGATATAAATTCATAAAGCCAAATAAATGTATTTGCAAAAACTTGATCTTGTGGGATTGTTTGATGTTGATGTTTGACATATCGTAATGTGAGAGAATGACACATACCGCATAAGACATTGAGTCCGGTTTCGACTGGGTGACTTTTGTATAAGGCATGACAAAGCCTGGTTTCAGTAAGACACGTGTTGTATAAGACGTTGGAGTCTGATGACGTTGAGGTGACAAGCCACATAAGACTATGACAATTTGATGACATATGTTGACAAGAAAGACATATCTTGCTAAGACATAGGTTGATCACTTTGACAATGTGTTTCATATTGACTTGATGACTGTTTGAGATGTTTTTCCTTGTTGTTGCATGACTTGCTTTGATTCCTTGACTGATAAATTGTGTGTGTGTAGACAATGTATGACATGAGATGATATGCTAAAGTACTAACCTAAAGCGGCTAAAGACATGCATCTGATGAATGATATGTAATGTATGTGATAGTGAATTGAATGTGAACCCTATTGGACTGGCCTAGTGTGGTCTCGGGAGCTCATCAATTGATTAGCCTTGCCTATGTTGTACACATAGAGACCTCGTAGTTCGACACGAACAATGACTTTGAATGTACAAAGCAATGTGATTTTATGTATGTGATACATGACAAACCTAGACTAAAAAACCTAATGCCTCGGGGCCACATCAATTGATGGCCTTGCCTACGTCCCAGTCGCAAAGGCAATGTAGTTCGACTATGTCTACGACTAACTTAACATGACCAAATTGACATGATTGACTAGACATGACTGACTTGACATGATTGACTTGACATGATGAACGTGACATGATTGACTTGACACTGTTTTTGGAATTTTTTGACTATTTTGATTTTTTTTGGATTTTTGATGTTTTCCAATGTTTTTGGGATTTTTTAGGATATTTTCGATGATGTGACGTTATGTACAAAGTGTTAGGTCAAAGAACAAGGATTTTCCCCTAGTTAGGATTATGATTTGGAAGATGGAGTGGGTAATGTGACAAAATGGACGTTTAGATGTCAATCGTTCCAAATGATGGATAGGACAACCATTTATTATGAGTGATGGTGAAAAAGTCTGATTAGAATGATGGTAGATGAAAGAGCGAGCTTGACTACACATGGCGCCTGTTTGCCAGGTTTTCACCATGGTACTTATCCATAGCACCACCGAAGTGGTTTTCACTAGTGGACGGATTTATTTCTCTTTACTTTTTTGATTTTCTCAAAAAAAATTTATTTTATTATTTTTTTGTATTTTTTCAGATTAAGACACAGATTCTCGGAGACTTAAGCGTAGAACCTCTTTAGATGTAGACTGTTGATAGGGGACAAAAGCGGTTCTCCTTTAGGAGTAGAGAGTTGGTATGCTCCTGATCCAAAGGCTTCTATGACAATGTACGACCCCAACTAGTTAGGTTCAAACTTTCCTGGTTTCTCGCGTTCCACTTGGTTCTCAGGATTCTCCATTCATACCAGGTCACCAATGTCAAAGTGTCTATTGAGAACCTTCTTGTTGTAACTATGACGAAGACGATTCTGATATGCTTGTAAATGATCTAATGCTTTATGTCTTCGTTCATCCAGCAATTCTAGCTCTTGTAATCTAGAGACACGGTATTCTTCATCGTCGATATGACCCTTCAAGGATACCCATAGAGAAGGTATTTCAACCTCAATAGTAAGATAGCTTTGGACCCAAATACGAGGGAATATGGAGTGGCCCCGGTGGGAGTACGGATGCTTGTGTGATAAGCCTATAAGGTAGGATTGAGCTGTAGGTGCCAGTCACGACCAGCGTCATTGACAATCTTCTTAAGGATTCTAAAAATAGTTTTATTAGACGCCTCAGCTTGGCCATTACCTTGTGGGTAATATGGGGTGGAAAAATGGTGTTTGATGTGGAACTCTTCACATAAATGGCGTACTTCTTGGTTCTTGAATGGGCGGCCATTATCTGTGATTATGGATTGAGGCACACCATACCGACAAATGATATAGTTTAGGATAAACTTAGATATTTGTGTGTCGGTTATGTATGTCATGGGGATAGCTTCGATCCATTTGGTGAAGTATTCAGTAGCGGTGATGATGAATTTGTGGCCATTAGATGATGAAGGGTGTATCTTACCTATGAGGTCAAGTCCCCATTGGGTGAAGGGCCATGGTGAAGTAATTGGCCGAAGCTCCTACACTGGTGCTCTTATCAAGTCTCCATGTATTTGAGATTGTCTACACTTCTTCACAAAGATGTATGAATGTTTCTCCATAGTAGGCCAATAGTAACCTAATCTCATAATCTTATGGGCTAGAGTGGGACCACTCGAATGAGATCCGCCTATACCCTCGTGTACCGCTCGCAAAGTTATTTGTGCTTCCTCAACATCGAGACATCTCATTAGGGCGTTATCTAAGGTATGTCTATACAGGGTTTCTCCGATGATGGTGTACTTAGCAAACTTTCGGATGAAGGTTCGATGTTGGTTATTAGACAAGTCTTGAGGTAAGGTTTGGTCAGTGAGGTAATCGAATATGTCTTTATACCAAGGAGACGTAGGACCAACAATGGTACAGACTATCGCAGTATCAGGGACATCATAAGCGGGGATCAAAAGCTGTTCAACTAGAAACTCGAACTTAGGGACATTACTTGGAATATCCAACAAAGAACCCACGGTTGCCATTGCATCTGCAGCTCTATTCTGGATACGTGGTATTTGTTGAAAAGTTGTCATTGAAATACTGTTTAAAACTGTCAGCCATCCTCTTATAAGGTGCAAGCTTCTCATCCTTAGTCTCATAATCATCATTCACTTGTCGAATTACTAGTTGAGAGTCACCAAAGACATGTAGGCTCTTAATGTTCCATTGAGCTGCCATTTTAAACCTATCTCTAAGGCTTCGTATTTTGCTATATTGTTTGTACAAGGGAATGCAATCCTGAATGATTTAGGAATGGTATCACCTTAAGGTGTGACAAACAAGATACTAGCCCCTGAACCATGATTTGTGTGTGATCTATCAAAGTACAGTTTCCACTCAGTTTTAATGTCAAGGTTGAAGAGAAATTCATCTGGAAAATCTGCTACTAATGGATTATCTGCCTTTATAGGTGCGTTTTCTAGTTGATCTACAATGACCTATCCTTTTATTGCCTTCCTTTCGACATACTGAATGTCATACTCACTAAGTGTCATAACCCATTTAGCCAATCGGCCCGTTAAAGCTGCTTTACTTAGGAGGTATTTAAGTGGATCAATTTGCAATCAACATGGTTTGTCGATTGAGCATATAGTGTCTAAGTTTTTGGGTAGCAAAGACTACCGCAAGATAGGCATGTTCTATGTTGTTGTAATTCAATTCATAGCCCACTAAGGTTCGACTGATATAAAAAACTGCTCTCTCACGACCTTGATCATCGTGTTGTGCGAGAAGAGCCCCTAATGTCGACTGAGTTGCTGAGATGTAAAGTATCAATGGTTTCCCCTCTGTAGGTGGCATTAGGACTGGTGGAGTAAGCAAATAGTCCTTGAGTTGTTGGAAGGCCTCTTGACATTTAGGTGTCCACACAAATGGCACTCCTTTTTTGAGTAAATGTTGAAATGGATGTATTTTATCCGCCAGTTGTACTATGAAACGCCTAATGGACTGTAATCTCCCTTGTAGTGTTCTGAGTTGACCAATGCTGGTTGGAGGAGGCATTTCTATGATTGCTCTTACCTTTTCTAGATCTACTTCAATGCCTCTGCGAGAGATGATATACCTAACAGCTTCCCTAATTTGACTCCAAAGACACACTTCTTCGGATTTAGCCTGACATTGTAATTTTCTAACCTCTGGAATATCTTGTCCAACACTTTCAAATGGTCTTCCCTTGTTTCTGACTTGGCTATTATATCATCTACATAATCTTCCATGAATGTATGTACAAATTTATGAAAAATCGTGGTCATTGCTCGTTGGTAAGTGGCTGCTGCATTCTTAAGGTCAAATGGCATAACATTCCAACAGTATGTGCCCCATGGACACGTGAAAGTTGTCTTATGTTGATCTTCAGGTGCTATCTTTATCTAGTTGTATCCAGAGAAACCATCCATGAGGGATAGCATCTCATATCTTGCAGTAAGGTCTACTATCATGTCGATATTTGGAAACGGGAAGTCATCTTTAGGACATGCCTTGTTGATGTCTCTAAAGTCAGTGCAAATTTGAATGCCCCCAGTTGGCTTAGTCACTGGTACAAGATTCGATGTCCAATCTGCATAGTCTATTGTCCTTATGAATCCTACATCCAGAAGTTTCTTAAGTTCTACCTTGACCAATAGAGCAATTTGCGGATGCATCTTCCTCAACTTCTGTTTGACTGGTTTGATACCTAGCTGTAATGGTAAATGATGCAATATTAAGTCTGGAGCTAGCCCAGGCATGTCAGCATATGACCATGTGAAGTTTACTTGTCTCTTTTTGAAGAATTCCTTGAATTCATGTTGTTCTTTTTCTGTCAAAGAAGTTGCAAAATATATTATTCGAGGATTCTCTTATGTACCTATGTTGACTGCAACAACTTCTTCCACTAGCATGGGTGACTTTTCTTTTGCAATGGGGAGAATATTTAAACCTCTATCCTTGGGTGCCTTAGAGAGGTTTTTGCCCTCGGATACGTCCTTTATTTTGACTTTTTCTTCGTCCAAAGGCGCCTTTCGGTTTTCACCTAGGGACTCATCATGTTTCTTTTCATTTTCATTTTTGTGACTAGAGGTGTAAATAGACTCCCCGAAATATGCTTTATCATCCAAGTCTATGGTAAAACCTGCCTTATGATCCCCTCTAGGCATGCCTTCTCTAAGTCCCATGAACTTAGCAATTGCTTTGTCGTTCTCGAATGTATCTATGATAGGTGTACCTTGTTGATCCTAGTCAATAAGTTCAGGATATACAAGGGGTATGTCATCATCGGAGTTTGTAAGGGTAGCTATTGACAAGGTGAATATGGAATGGTTGACATGGTTGCATAAGTTTTGGACTAACTCCTTCTTGTTCTTCCTCCTAGGGGTAGGTATATTCTGTTGTGGGACAATGGTGAGGGCAGGTTCATCAGAAGATGGCTTATCAGGTGCCCAAGATGCATGTTCAAGGGTTTCCCAATAATAGTTCTCTTGCCATTCTGCTTTGGACAAGTGTTTCTTAGGACGAGGACTAGACTGTTTCGATACAGGTTTCACATTGAGGTCCAACTCTCCAAATAAGGCATCTATGTTCATAGTACTAGTAGATGAGAGGGACTCCCGTTCACTATCACTTGAGTAAGGGGATTCATCATAGACTGGAGGTTTGTCGTAAACTAGAGGTGTATTGGAAACTAGGGGTTTGTCGTAAACAAGGGGGTTGTTGTAAACTAGGGGAAATGGTTCATGAGATGTCTCAATGTCTGCGTAATCATTCACTTCCTCTTGAAACGTTGATGAGGTACTAGGAAACCCAATTCGAAGTGGTTGACACCCTAGCCCTAGATATTTCGGTCGTGGGTAGACAATAATTGGTTCTGTCCTTCCATTTTGATATAGCCCTAACCCACTGTGCCCATCATAGCCTTCCTTTTGCATTATCTTAAATCCTTTTCCATATTGGTCCTTGGCTATTTGAATAGATGGGGAGGGGTATTCATGTTCTTCTTGATACAACCAGGAATCAGCTTGATCCACTATTTCTTCACTTAAATCTCCCCATTTTGTCAATGTCGTTGTAGGGGGAACATGAAATGTGACCATAGACTGTCTTCTATCTGCCATGGGTAGGCCATATGCCTTAGGTGGAATCAGTTCAGTAACATAGTATGATGCCTTTATATTATATTTGCCACAACCTTCGTCTTGGATCTCAAGTTTTGGAGTGGATGATGGTGGTTTGAATGAAATGGACTTAGTGAGACATGATGGGTCAACATATTGGGATAAAGTGGATGATGATGCCTCTTGTTTAACAGGCACTTGTCATTGTGGAAGGTCCCTTAGGCTTGTACAATACTGGAAAGGATCTGGATCACCATCAATGGTGATCTCTATGCCATTATAGGGGAACTTGAGACATTGGTGGTATGTTGAAGGTACGACTTTCATTGCGTGTATCCAAGGTCTACCTAACAACAACTTGTATGGGAGGGTGAGATCCAAGACTTGGAAGCTAGTGTTCATGATTGTTGGGCCAATTCGAATAGGGAGTGTGACAACTCCTTTGGACGATCTTTCCTCATCATCATAAGCCTTGATGACTATACTCTTAGAGGTATCTGCATAGTCTTCTGAGAATCCTAATGCCTTAACCAACTCTAGGGTACACAGGTTCAAGCCTGCTCCTCCATCTACCAAGACTCGTCAGACTTTGTTTTGATGGACTAAGACTTCAAGATGTAATGGGTCATTATGATCTGATTTTTCAGTTGAGTAGTTCTGTTGGGAAAATGTAGCATGATGCAAATTGGTCAAATATTCCACCATCTCTTTGAAATGATTGACATCTAAATCTGTAGGAACAGTTGTATTCTATAGAGCTTTGTCAAGGATGGACCGATGCTGAGGTGATAAGGTCAACAATTCCAAGATAGATATTTGCACGGGGGTTTTACTCAATTGATCGAGAAGGTTGTACTTGAACTTGGAACTTTACGTAGATGGCTCGGAAGAAGGACCAGGAATAGTAATCTTAGTTCTACGTGTGGTTATATTACATTCTGGATGCTTCTTGATGGTGAAAGTATTGACATTCTCATTTGCGGCTCGAAGGTGATTTATGATCTTTCCTTTACCATAGTCATACTTGGTATTGTTATAGTTGGCCGATGGATTATTCTGGGGTCTCGAACTGGAGGCTTTTCCTTTTGTGTGGTCATGTAACGGGTCTGTGAAGACCTTATGATCATTGTTCTTAGTGTTTTTTTGCCCACCAACCTCTATGGTTCCATTTTCAACAAAGTCTTGTATGATGTTCTTTAATTGGCGACATTGTTGAAGGTTGTGCCCTTTCGTTCGATGATACTCGCAGAAAGCATTATCGACCCACCATGAAGGTTTGAACTGTCCAGGATCATACTCTCTTGGTTCTAAATGTTTGATAAGATTGTGTTTGACCAATTCTTTGAAGACTACCTCAATTGGTTGCCCTAAAGGTGTAAATTCTCGCGTTGGAAATCTCCTTTGTTGTGGCCTTTTCTGTTGTGAATTCTGGATATAGTTAGCCGTTTGATCAGGACTATTCATCATGTCTGCTTGTTGATTGTATCTACTAAGGGAGATAACCAGTCCAGTATGTATGTGTTTAGCATCAATTATGCCATCATTCCTGACATTTTTGTTCCTAGACCAGAACTTGTTTCTATCATTCGACACATTTTGATGTTGGACAACTGGGCTCTTGCTTGGTACTTTGATTTCGCCTTTGCTAATAAGACCCTTTTCAAGGATGATCCCCTTTTGTACTAAGTCAATGAATGAAGTGCAACAGTGTACCCGTAAGTCACCTCTCAGTTTGGGGTTGATGTTTTCGAGGAAGATAGTGACCTTTTGTTTTTCAGGTATTTCGACGGGACATCGGCTAGCTAAACTCCTCCATCTCTGGAAGAAAGTGATAAATGTCTCGACATCTTCTTGTGTTGTGTGGCACAAGGTTGCTATGGTTACTTCGTTGTCTATGTTAAAGGAAAAATCTTCGACAAAATTTTCAACCAATTCCACCCAAGTTCATATACCGTATGACAATTTGGAAAACCATTCCAACGCTATCCCTATGAGGGTTCATGGAAATAGGCGCATCAAGTAAGTGGGGTCATATGATATGTCCATGCATGCTGTTGAGAATTCTCTAATATGTTCTAAAGGATTCTTCCTCCCATTATACTTAGGAAAATTTGGTATAATGTATCCATGGGGGAAAGGTGTCATATAGAGTGCTTTGTCAAATGGGCATGGACATAGGTCTTGTGCTGATATAGTTCGTTTGCCTGCCATAGACATGTCGTCCATCTTTTGTTGTAGAGTTTGCATTTGGTTTTGAAGGATGTCGACTTGTGTCAAGGACATGGTGTTCGTGTTATTTGGATCAATGTAGATGTTCTGATACGCCATGTTTTGTGATGGGTTATGATTGGGCGAGGGAATATATCTTGTCAAAATATTCTGGTTCGGGATAGGGATATTTCTTGTCTGAATGGTTTGAGTCGGTATAGGAATGCTTCTTGTCTGAATTGTCTGATTTGGAATAGGAATGCTTCTTGTTTGGATTATTTGACTTGGTATAGGTATATTTCCGCCAACTTTTGTTCTATTACCAATCATGTTGGTGCCAAAGGGGTTGGAGGAAGTTGCTCCCGTAGTGAATCGTAAACCTTGTGTTATGTTAAAAGGGGTTGTGTTTACAATTGATGATGTTTGTGTTGGTATACCTGTTGGTATCGTTGCGGTTATTTAGGGAATAGAGACAATAGATGTCGCATTTTGTGTTGGTTGAGTTGACTGTGATGTCAAAGAATGAACATCAAATCCTGGAGGTAGTGTGGCACCTTCTACTAGCAATTTTGCTAAGTAGCGTTGTGGATCATTTAGCAAACACTCATCCATGAAGGATGCAAACTCAGGATCCTGAACTGCTGCATCTATGTCTTCTATGTAAATCTTCCCATGTGTGTCTCTGGTGACATGTTTTTCAAGTAAAGACTTATGTGGACATTTGCTGCTTGACGGTTGGTTTCCGAATGGATTGATGAATTCATTGGGGTCTGTCATTGCTTTTTATTTCTTTTTGGACCTTGTTTCAACCATGAAAAAATTTGCTCAAACTGGGTTATGCAGACTATGTCTAAAACTGATATGACCTATGCCTATGTTTTTTGGATTTTTTTGACAATAAGGATGTTGCTAAAGATCTAAAATGACGTATGACTGGACAGAGAATATGCAAAACTCTAAGTTGACTAATGATGACAAATGAGTCTAAGATGGGTATAACCTACCACCTAATGGAATAAATGCATGCAAAAGTTTGTTTTTGATGAAGGAACCTAAACGTATGACAAGGACAGTATGATCATATGACACCGAATGATGGTAGCTAAGACGTATATGACGCCTAATGATGCAAGGTTTTTGAGAAAATTTAACTAGTTTCTAATCCAAGGTTGGTCCTAAAAACCTAAAGCAAATAGTGACAAAGATGTTTCAAACTCAGCCCGTGGTTTTCTTTTTTTGAAATTTTCTGTTGACAGGCAAATGCGGTTCACCTAACAATTGCGGTTTTTCCTCTGACAGATGCGGGTTTTCTTACAGATGCGGTTTTCTAACTGACAGATGTGATTTAACAGAACACATGTGGGTGTTTAACTGATAGATGTGGTTTACCACAACACATGTGGTTTTTGAACTGACAGATGTGGTTTGCATGCACAATTGCGTCTCATAATGTGACAATTGCGACTCGTAATATGCAAACTGGAAAGTGAATTTTTTTTGATAGACAAATGCGGTGTTTCCCCTAACAGATGCGACTTGCTATGACACATGTGGTGTTTAAACTGACAATTGCGACTTTATTTTCTGACAATTGAATTTTTCCTGAAACTTGTTTGACTGACGTTGTTTGTTTGATCAAGATTTTGACGAATACAGCAAAGAGCAAACACAACAATCAATATATCTTCTATTTTTGTGATGTAAGGACTGTTAAGACTCGAAAACATGTAGAACCTAGGCTTTTAGAACAATATTTGCTAAATCCTTACTTGGATTTCTCTAGCTACGCACATTCAAGGCAGATGACTAGTAGCTTGACCCCACTGGCTCCCCTCCACAACACTCACTTACATGGGGCAGCCAAGCTACTGCACCCATGAAACTCCCATGGCATACATGTCACCTCAACACAAGAAACGTAAATTTGTAAGATGGCTTCACAGGTTATACACCTGCTGCGCCAACAAATAGATAGGATTTTGGTAACTCTACAACAAGGTGTTTAATAAGGGCATTCTGTTCGTGGGACACTATCCAACATCGGCGAGAGTCCATTTCTGTCCATCTCATTGGAATAGTGCACGTGATTCTTGGGGTTTTCCCAAGAATCCACTTTTATATACCGGCTGGAAGTCGCTTGGCTTTAGCGTGCTATCGGTCTGAGTCATCTTAGGGTGAGTACTTTTTCCCACCAAGACAGGCCCAAGTTCTAGAGTCAGCAACCATTTCTCTTACACCCAGGATCGCATGACTGCGCAAGGGGAGAGCATACTTCGGTGTACTAAATCATAAGGGTTACAAAAACGTGCAAAGCACCAGACAAAGAAGACAGTGGTTCTTTTTAATCCAAATGACAATTTTCTATCTATCAATCAGAAAATTCATTTTAATCCCACACGATGATTATCTATCTACCAAACAAAAGCTTATTTAAATAAATTAACACAAAGACATTAGGTCCTGCATGCAATTTATCAATAGTTCATGGTCTTCAGCTTTCATCTTGCAGAAAAATTATCTTGGGTTTGTAAATATCTTCAAAGCTTCGTCCTGCAAACACTATATTATTCCCCCTTAACACAATTGAAATCAACCATTAGCAAAAATAAAAAACAACTTCAAAGGCGAAAATGAAAATATGGATGCACGAAAATCAATAAAAAAGAAGAAAAAATTTTACCATGTAGATGCGACTTTTTGAGCCACATATGCGGTTCGAATGTTGATAGGCGGATGCGACTCGCAAAAATGTTGACAGGCGGATGCAATTCGTGACTTCGCAGATGTGGTTCGTGATGACAGATGTGTCGTTGTTTTTAATAGATGCGGCTCGCAAATACAGATGTGTCATTTCCTGTGACAAAGGTGGTGTGCCGTACGGAAATCTGCAAAAAAAAAAAACAAAAAACAAAAAAATGAAAAAGTGAAAAATAGATGCGCGGATTTTGAAGTGGATTCACGTTGGGTTCACCAAATGTAACATTAGAATAAATCTGTGATAAGATCTGTAGCTAGAACAAACAATTGTCAATCCTAATCTAAATCAAAACTAATCTAAAAATCTAACAATAAAGAACGAATATGAAAACATGATAAAAACTAAACAAACTGAATTGATCTCACCGAATATGCATTCATCCCTTCGAATTATCTCCATTGCTCTTCTCCATTTTTCCTTTTTAGTATTCTTTCCCTAAGATTTCTTTGTTTGAATGCAAGTATAGTTGTGTTGAATGTCTGAGCAAAATATCGAAGAATGGTGTCTTCTCAAAAGTATGTGATTTCGAGAGGAGGAATAATGATAATGACAGGCCATTTTATAGATTTTGTGTTTTCAAACGATCGACTCAGATTGAAAGAGAGATCAACCGATGAGATTGATGAATGCCATGCAATGTGAGTTCTGTCAGATAGAACATGAGTTAGAACGCGAGTAAGGAAAACTAAAAATAGAACAAGATCTTAATCTTCAATTAAGAATCTTTGAAAATAGAAGAAATAGACTTTGAATGTTAAAGACAAAGTCAGAACTCGAAGACGAGGAATTCGAATGCATAACTAAATTAAATAATTAAATAAAAGATATTTAATTAATAGATGCGTACATGCATATGAGTTAGAACTAGTTAATCGACTAGTTGTGACGGAGAGTCTTCCTGCAGAGATGATCAACAGTTGAATTCAGAGATAACTGGAGAACTAAAAATAGATCTCAAGTCAGAAGGTAAGTGGACGATTAGATAACTGAATGATAGAGGAATGTGACATAAATGAATTAAATGTGAATTTAATTCAACATTCAAAGATAGAAGATCTAATTAAATAAATAAAGATAATTTATTTAATTTAACTTTCGAAAAGGGTAGAATTGAATAATTAAATAATAAATATTTAATTATAGTTGAAAAGGGGGTAATTAAATAAAGATATTTAATTATAGTTGAAATATGATAAAAAGAGGGTTTAATTAAATAATACATATTTAATTAAGAAGGAAGAATTAATTAGTTAGGGACATAATTAAACAAATATAATTTATTTAATTAATCAAGTTGAATAAAGATTAATGATGAATTAATGAATTAATTAAAAAGGGTACTTAATTAATAGAGGAAATATGTGTTAAAATGGTTAATTAAATAATTGACATTATTTAATCATGACCATGGACTTATAGAAAATTATGTCAAAAGTGGTGTTCGCAGGCCTAAACCAATTTTAGGTATCTACATAGGGTTTAGGGTCCAATGTATAGGGCAGAGGTATGAGAATTGAGGGTTGACCTAGTTTAATGTATAGGTTAGAGGGTTGAGGGTTTGAGGGTTTGAGGGTTGATGGTATAAGGTTGAGGATAAAGGGTTGAGGGTATAGGGCTGATAGTATAAGGTTGAGGTTCCAATGTATATGCTAGAGTTTTGAGAATTGACTGTTGACCTGGTTTAATATATAGGTTAGAGGGTTGAGGGATTAAGGGTTTAAGGGTTGAGGGTTTAGGGGTTGAGAGACTAAGGGTTGAAGGGTTGAGGGTTTAAGGGATGAGGGATAAGGGTTTAAAGGTTTAAGGGTTGAGGGTTTAAGGGTTTAAGAGTTAAGGGTTTAAGGGTTAATGGATTAAGGGTTTAAGGATTGAGGGATAATGGTTGAGGGTATAAGGTATAGGGTTGAGAGGGAGAGAGGGAGTGGGATAGACTTGAGAGAGGGAGGGAGAGATGGAGAGAGAGGGAGATGGAGAGAGAGTGTGTGTGTGAGAGAGAGACCAAACATCACTGGGAGACCACATTTCTTAGACCCATTTTTTCAAGCAGGCCACTACATTCCCAATTTCATTGAATTGGCAAGCTAGTGGGCCAATTCAGTGAAATTGGAAACCTAACTTGGCCTATTTAAAAAAATGGGAGCAATAAATGGGGTCTCCCAGTGATTTACATCACTGGAAGACCTTATTCTAAAGGCATATACTAACCATTCTTGGATGGCTTTCTATGATCTCTATTTCCCTTTGAATTGGTATCAAAGCTAAGATCCATATTTTGCATGTGCTTGCATGTGAGTTGCATGTACTTGCATGTGATTTTCATATACTTACATGTCACTTGCATGTCACTTGCATGTTAATGCATGTGAAGATTCATGGTGTTTAAGGTTTTGGAGATTTCTTGTATTATGATTCATTAGCTTGACAAACTTGAGAGAATTTGTCTTGAAGGAATTGGTTGATGATTAATCCTTGTCTGAGTGGAAGATCTATAATTAATTTGTTTTTAGGAGACAATAGGCAATGTGAAGGATAGTGAAAGATGGAGTGTTTAGACTTGATCATGAGATTTCTTGTAATATGAAATTGATTTGGAGCTCCTGTTTGATGGTTGAATAGCCCTTTTGTATGGTGGTTACTTTTAATTTTGTGGTTTTGTGCATCAAATTTTTCATATTGGGTGTCTGAGATGGGCTCCCTGGTCATATGGAGAGGCTTGTGTTGTTATGAATTCAGTTTGGTGTGCTTATGTTGGGTGCTTTGTTTTAACTCATGACATTGGAAGACATTGTTTCAATAACCTTGAAAGCATGTAGGCTATAAAGTTGATCATTGGATGATCTGAAAGCTTATGGAACAACCTCTCTCTCTCTCTCTCTCTCTCTCTCTCTCTCTCTCTCTCTCTCTCTCAAATGCATGTGCATGATGGTGGTGGAGTTAGCCTACAAATGGGCCTGAAATCTTGAACCACTACTTTCTTAATGGATTTTTGTACTTGCATGGCTTAGATTCATGTTCCTTGGATCTGGGGATTTTATGGATTTTCAATTAAAAATCTATGGTGATGCATATTCATAATAATCAATTATTTTGGATTAAATGTTATGTTTTCTCTTTGAAGTTTGGGTTTTCCAGATGATAAGTGGATGTGGATGTGCATGTGTGTTGAAAAACATGGTGGTTTTATAGTTTTTCCATGTTAAAAAAATTACAGTTTTGTAGATCTGTAGATAAGTATTTTCTGGGTCGTGGTCTTTGGATGATTCTAGATGTAAGATAGTTGAAACTTTGCATGCATGGTTTGAGGAGATATCAAATATTCTCTGTATGGAGGTGTTGGTATGTGATTAGTCACTCAAAATTTTCGTGGTGAATCCTTGGAGGGTTCCCAGACTATGGTGTTGGTGTTGTGGCTTTGTTTGGAAAATCAGATATATTGGTGATTTGGTGTTTGAGCCATGAAAAGTTGCATGATATCTTCTTTGGTATCCTAGTTTTGTATGTTACTAGTATGATGATGGGTTTGCATGTTCAATGTTTGATATCTATGGGTCATTCAGTTGTATGGGTTATCACCCATTTAGTTGCAGTGGGATGACTCTGATGTGGAAATTTTATATCCACGAGATTGATTTGAATTTGATACAGACTTGATTAGTTGACCTTGTCTGTGGTCATTGGTATATGGGTATGTGTTGCATTAGGATGAGAGGATGCTGTTGAGTACTTGGATAGTCTATTATGGGGGCCTATAACATGTTTTATCATGATGTCATGGATAGATTGGATACACTATTTTGTGTGAGCTATTGTGACAATGATGGTTTTATTTCCTTTCCTTGGAGATCTTGCTGCCACTTGATATTATTTTCAGATGGACATGTGAGTGTGTGGACTTGGAGGATCTTTAGATTAGGAAATGGATGGTCATGATTCTTGGATAACTCAATATCATTGTTCAGTGGGAAATTTAGTAGTGACTATGGATTCATCACTTGGTGATGGATGATCTTCTTTAGTGTTGCAGATGTTACTAGGAGGAGCTCTTAGATCTTGTTGTTGTAGAAGGGTTCTTTTGCATATGCATATACACTATTTGGAGATGGTCACCTTCATGAGAGGGAAGATGTGTGACATCTTAGAGCCATAGAGGACTCTTGGAGTCTTTGGTTGGGGTGTTGGTAATGCTATAACATGTGATGTTGGTTTAGAGTATGTTGTTGGTATGTCATGGTATACTCTTGATGGTGCATTAGAGTTTTGGAATATTACATTGCTTTTGAGACAATGGTTTGTTCAGTTGGAGCATGTGATCTCCTTGGAGGAGATGGTGATCCTCTACTGAGAGGATACGTTCTAGTGTTGTGCCATGATGGATTCTTGATTACACATTAGAGTGTTGGCATGCTATTGTTTAGATCATGATGTCATAATAGGTTCCTGATTGTAGTTGGAACTTTGATAGTGATCTAGAAGTTCTTTGTGTTTTGAATGCATTGGTCATGTGCTTGAGAGCTTCATGAGAGTGGCATGTTTGCATATGGAGCTTAGCATGAGTTGATTAGTTGTTAGTGCTCATGGATGCATGGAGACGTGGGTGAGGCTATGTTATTGAGATGGGTACTTTTGATGATATCTTAGCAGAAAGTTTGAGGAGATTTTCACCTAGACATGGGCGTGAGTTCATGATAGACCTGTGAGGGGATTGCTCTTAGATGAGTCATGATGATTTGGATATCTTGGAGGATCATTCTCATTCCCTACTCTTGGTCTACTTAGAAGTTTGTCACTTGAGAGGCATGGCCCTTGGTCCTTTCAGGTACATTATGATTATCTTTCATAGATATGGATCTTGAACTATAGTTAGATGGTTCTAGAGGATTCATTATGAGAGATGATCAACATGGTTATCTCCTTGAGCATATGGATTGAAATTTTGATGTCATGTATGAGGAGTTTAGGAGATGGTAGTGGTTTGATTTCTTGATATAGGAAATGGATCTAGTCTGGTCTTCTCTTAAGAAGCTTACATCAATGTGATTACATGATTCATATGTCATGTTTGATTTTGGAGATTGATTGGGATAGGTGTTGTTGAGGATTTTATTTGGGGTTGTGGAGGATATCATACTTGACACAACTGAGAATTTAGAGGTGTGTGTAGAAGGACATTCTACATGTGTATGATGTGAAAAGTTTCTCTCTTTGGTCTTATTTTTTTCTTCTTGGATGTTCAGATTCACATGATGTTGGAGTTTGGATCATGTGTGGAGCTATAGTGATCACTAGTTTGTGGTCATGTGTTGTCATTTGGTTTGGGTGATGACATGGAGGTTCCTTTTATCTCTGTCCTTTGTTGGATGTGGAGAACATGGGAGAGTTCTGGAGACTTGTGGTGAGAGATGTACTTACAACAGTTTTTGGTTATAAGTTATGCACGCCATTATGGATGGTTCCTTATACTACATGGATACATACCCTATGTGATGCTATTGGTAGACTCGGTGTGCCTTGATGTCTTTATAGACTAGACCTTATCCATGTAGTGGGAGTTCTTGAGATGTGTTTGTCTTCATTGATTGTTTTGGCACAGGGAGCTTGTGATTGCAATTGATGGGTTGGATATGTTGTTGGCTTGAGTTTGTTGGCGTTGCAGATACCTCTTGAGGTATGGTAATTTGGATGGATTAGCATTTGTTGTGGGTCCTATTTCTAGTCTTGTGGGTTTATCATTTGGATGATGGAAACCTATTTTGGTTGTTGTTCTGGTTGATGGCTTATCTTATTCTTTGGAGGATTCTTTGGCTTTAGAATTGTGTTCTGATTATAAGCTTGGAGTTGGTTGAGCATTTGTTTAGCTTGTGAGCACAATGGAGTCATGACAATATCCTATAGCCTTTGCTATCAATTGGATTTGATGTTTGTGTTCTTTAGACTGGTGCATATACACCATGGCTTGTTCCTTTTCTTTTGGAGGATTTCATGAACTGTTGCTTGAAATGGTGGACATCTTGGATGTTATTGCAGGGTCTTGATTGGAGCATGAGAACATTGTTTGAGATTCATGTGATTGCATGTATGGTGATGATGATTTGTTTTCATCAATTGACTCTTAGCAATTAAATCCTCATGGACTCTTGGTATGTCTTCGACAAGTAGGAGAATATTGGGATTAAGGTGTCTCAACCTTTAAGTCCTAGAATTATTTTTGGGATTAATATTTATGCAAATATCGATATATCCTAAGTTGCCAACTATAATAGTTGTCATAACACTTTGTGGGATTCATCGAAAATATATTTATCCTTCATGCAAGGTGCAAAGCTCAATAGAGTGCCACTTGCCATCTAGGCGCTTCATGGAAGCATTATTGCTTGTGCCAAATTCATGGAGGTGTGCCATAGTGACACTTGTCACTCATGCGCTCATTTGGAAATAGGAGTTTATAATTTTTTTTTGGAGTTGCATGGTGGTGACATGTGTCATGGCATTGTTGAGTTAACTATGGCATGCACCTACTTTTGTGGAAGTTGGCACCCACTTTGAAAAGTCAAGATTGGAAATTGTTGCTATTTGCAAGGAGAGTTGTGCACGGATGTAGTTTCTATTCCTAATTGAGTTAAACTTGAAATGTGGATGTTCAATTTTTTGTCAAGTTCATTTTTCATGTGCATGTTGCATGTAGTGCCTTTCTTGTTACATGTTCATGCATGGGCTTGGGCTTAAGGAAAATTCTATCTTAGACAATGTATACTCTATAAATACAGGTGTTTTTCTAGATGAGTGATGAGAGGAGTGTATTTCATAGTTTTATTCTGTCGGATATTCTCCAAAAGAGCAAGATGTAATCTCCAAGTTTAGGTTGCGAGTCTGCAGGTGTATTGTAAGAATGTTGTTATAGATAGATACATTGGTTCAAGCCTACATGAGCATAGACTATAATTGTATTATAATTGGTTTTGTTGTTGATAATGCAATTGATCTGTGATGTTGGAGTGTGAGGTTTTATACCCGAAAGGGTTTTCCCCACATATATATGTGTTCTTTCTCTTCTGTCAATTGTTATGTTCTTTAATGTTAATTAACATGTTATGTTGTTGAAATGTTAATGGATCTGAAAACTAGATTTCTTTCCTCTAAGGGTTAATGAGATGGGAAATTATATTGTGTCCTTTTTCATTTTAAGATAGTTACAGTATAAACTTGTATCACAAAAACAACATAAGATATTGGAGGTATATACTAATTCTCGGATGGCTTTCTGGGATTTCCATTTCCCTTCTCATGCATGCATACATACATATAATCACAATATAACAACAACTACAATTAATGAGAATTTATATAATATATATATATTTCTATATTTGTATGTATATATGTATTATCAATATACACATATACATATATATTATATAATTATATATCACAATATAACAACAAATATATATAATGAGAGTTTATTGCAACAACTATTTTTTCTAAATTTAATATAAATATAATAGCTCTTATGGAGATAATCTAGTGTAACTCAGATCCTTCTTCTTTATAATTATCAACCAATATATGGTCATATAATTGTATCCACACTTTTATTTCCAAATAGACCCTTGTTCTTTATAAGTATCAACCTATATATGGTCAAACAATAGATATATTCATACCAAACTTCAACACAATGCACACCTCCATGGGATCAACTATAATATATATGTTATCGCGATATGTTTTAAAATGAACTAAAGTTATCAGACTGATTGTGATCTTTGCTTGATGAATAACCAGATAATAATAAAAACACAAACTCATCATGGGTTTTAAAACATTTCATAGTTTTATTTAAGTGCAAACAAAAATGGTCTCTTTTGCATTATGAAAATTAGGAAATGATCTACTAGTTGAGCATGTTCTAATAGTTGTGATAGCATTTGTTTATAAAATGTTCAATATTTTTAACAATATTGGACCAATAGTTATGACTTTGAAGTTGTTAGTGTTGATGATGACTACCCATTATTAAATGAAATGTATTCTTTGGATTTAAAAAACAATCAATCATGTGATGCCACATCAGCACCCAATAAAACATGATGTAGATGCACAAGTATTAATCTCACTTTTTTTTGAGTCTTTTTAGACACTTTGACAAAAAGCATGCTGATGTGACCCTAAAACCTTAGTTATAAACACAAGACTTACCAAATAAACTGCTGTGAAAAATCGAAAATAAGATTTTGAAAAAGGGAAGAGTTAAGATGCTCAACTAGTAACTACTCTCCTAACCACTTATAGATTACAAAGATCACAAATTCTCACAATATTTATAAACAAAATGCAAACCATTTTAGCACAGGCTGGAAGTACGCTGGCAAATATAAACGGATCCGGTTGGAAACCTGTTTGTTGGACATGCGAAACAGTGCGACTGCCTCGTGAAGTACTCCAGGGCCGGAATGGTGGTAATGAGTTTTGTTTGGTGTATGCGCGGAAACTGGGCGGCCGACTACTGACTGTAAGGTTAAAGGGGAACCGAAACAGGCTTTGGTGAAAGCAACAGATTTAACGCTTAGTGTGTGCTCTTTAATCTCAGCCTATGATCATAAGCCACCAAAATGCCCGTTCAAAATAAACCGTTGTTTGTGCGGAGATAAATAAGAACCCAAGCATTATAACGAAGTCCGCCTTAATCACCGATAATCATTTTGTGAAGCAGAGCATCTCCCCTGCCACCACTGCCTCTGCAGATTCTCCACAAATTATTGCAGGCATTACAACCTCATATGAGTCTGAACTCATTATACTGTCTGCCCGGTCTGGTCCACATACACTAGAAAATAATAAATCTGTTGCAGAACACAATATCTTCTTCAAAATTATCCCCGAAACACTTTTGAGTTACTCCCCTACATAACGCCATGACTTGTTATTTACAACATCGGCTACAAAAACTTTGTAGAAGTAATCGTTTTCCATCTGCAATGCCTTCTGTTTGGCTGTCATTTTCCACCTACAATGTCTTCTGTTTGGCTGATTAAAAGATTTTCATGGGAAGAGCTGCAAATAATCTTTTTAGCTGATAATTAAATCATTAATCTATGCATGTAGAACGTCTCTAGGCCTAATAAATTCTTCTGATGAGTTCAAATGAAGACTTCATGGAGATTTCTGACAAGCCTAAATCTAAACCGCGTTACAGAGAGTTGCTTGCAGAACAGAGGTTCTATCTGCGTCAAGACTAATTACTTTAAAATGATGCCTAAGCATCTATGCCTCTCAAGAATTGATGTTAGTGCTAACCTAGCTTAAAGAATGCGTGGCCGAGCTGTCTATCTGATTCACAAAATCATCAGTAAGAAACATACAAAAAGCCACCAGATCGTTATCAGAATAATGTGACCGTTTGTAAAAGGTAAGAAATAGCCCCCAAAAAACATAGTTAGAACTTAGAAAACAAGCTTCTGAAAACCTTTTGTAACAAATGATACAAATGATTGACACTGTGATCGTAAGCGTTAAGTTAAAAGGCCTATAACCCATTTTTTCTCGTCTCAAATATTAGTTTTATGATATACAGAAAGTGCAAAAACCTTACATCTCTTAACACAAAAAATAGATATAGAAAATGAAATAGAATCTTAATAGACCAAGCCAAGGGTTTCCAAAATAGATTCATCATATTAAGAAAGAGGCTCAAGATTCATACAACAGTGTATTTGCGCAAGAATCTTGAGAATATACATTTATTTTCTGAATGGCTAAATAATAATCCGCAGAAAAAAATTCTCTACAAACCACGAAACAAAGTGGCCGATCTCGACCATAAAAAAAGATGCACAATATCTCATGCGCAAACCGAAAATGACAAGCCTTAGATGATAACAGAGATCAGATTGGAAAAAACCCTCAGTGGAAAAAGCAGGCAAAAAATGCCAAGAGAGATCCAACAAGAGCAGGTGCTAGAGAAGGCACCACCGACATATAAGCAGCGCCAGTAATTGGAGATGGACTGGGCACCTCTGCCTCCTCTGCACAAAATACTGCTGATATCATCATAATTATCATTATTAGGGCCAAATTTAGGGCGTAAGTGTTGCTGTGTGCTGCTCCAGCCATCTCCACACCTTTTTTAAATCAAAGATCGCGAACGCCTACAACAAGATCTGGGGAACCTCAGACCGAAATGAATACTGATGTGGGATGTCAGATGAAAAATTAACACGCTATAGAGTGGGCAGTAGGAATGGAATGAAACGATTGAGAGGCGAAAGGGTATTTATATACAACAAATAGGCAATCAAGAAGACTACATTACAAAAGTGGTGAAGATGCCGAAAATAATGTAATCCAGTTGTTCTCCTGAAAAGCTGTTGTGGGGCTACGCCAGGTAATGTTCCGTTGGAAGAGTGCAATTGCTTGGTAATGTAAAAGTGGCATAACCAGATACGATATGCTCACATGGTTGTATTATTGGGGATGGCTTTTGTCATAGGTTTAAGAATATAAAGGTGCCATCAGTTGTATTTGTTGTTTTTATGGGCCCCTATTCACTACATTGTCAACAAGGACTGTAATTCAATTTCCATTTTTGCATTGTGTAACATGGTGACAAAAGTGTACCTTTCACTTTTCATATTTGATTTGGAATCATTTCATTTTGATTCGTTTTTTTAATAATAAGTTTATTATGTTGAAGGTGTTTTTTATTTGAATTGGATCAACTGATTTTCAAGATCAATTGTTCACGTTTTCAAAAAACATGCAAGACAATTGCACTATGTTCAATCGTCTGATCATTTCGTGTCAAATTTTTCCTTCTCAACTTTTCGCTTCTTATACGGATTGTGTATTCCCCTTCATCGACAAGGGGACGATTCTTTAAAAGTTGTGCTTGATGTTTTACCGCCTGTTCTCCAAGAACGTTCGAAAGATAAATTATGTCTTTTTGTCATTTATTAATCACCTCACCAATTATATGTCCAAGTATGTTAATCATGTGTTAAATGACAAATTATATTATATTATTTATTATATTCATATTTAAATAATGCAATGATATATATAAATTATTTATATTAATATTAGATATTATATTATATTTATATTGTATGTTGTATATTATATTATTTATTATATTTATATTTATATTATGTATTGTATAATTTATAAATAATATAATATAAATATAAAGATACTATAATATAATATTGCTTTCTCTCTTTCCCAAATTATATCTATTTCTTTATCTCTATTATAATATTTATTATCAGTTACTAATCGAAAATATATATTTAGTATCAATTAATACTTTGAATATAATATATTTATATAATAAGTATTATATTATATTATATAATATAATGTATAATATAAATATAGATATAATAAATAATATATAAATATATTTCAATAATCTATAGTATAATATATAATATAAATATAATAAGTAATATATAAATAATATAACATAATATCCATAAAGATAATATAAAATATAATATATGATAATAATGGTTTAATTTTTATATATAATAATAAATATAATTATATTATATTTGATTTCATTTATATTATATACTAGCACTTGCATTAGAAGGGGTGCAATGGGTACGCCAACAATGCCATGCAATTTTGAAAGTAGTATTGGGTGAATAGAGATACCTAGAGTTTTATAAGAAGTCCTAACTTTCAATCATAAGTAATTTATATTGATACAACAAATGTTTATTGATTTATTTCTCTAATTGAAGGTTTGTGTAGAGCTAAGCCTCTAATTGTGAATGTGGGTGTTTACCAAGCATCACACATAATTCAATTAAATATGAAGAGATGAATTATAGGAAGAAATAAGTTGAACAAAAATATTGAAAATATCTCATTCAATGTTTTCAAAGAATAATAAAAGTATATTCAAATTAATATAGGTAATCTAATGAAGTTAATATGTTAACCAAAACATTGACAAAGAGAGAGATAGAGATCATCAACCCCAAGTGCAACACAAGTGTTGAACATGGTGGAGAAGGAATGCACTTTAAAGAGAAAGAGCTATAATGATTATCCCCACTCCTAACACAAGGATATAAAATCAAAGAGAAAGAGATGAAAGAAGTTGAGCAATATGTGGAGAAAGTTGTTAGGTTCAAATTATTGGCATGACATTCTAAAGACCACAAACCATCTCCTCCAAAGTGAGTGGATAAAAAATGTAAAACTTGCTTACACATGCTACAATGCCTTTGAGTTTGTGATAGAGGACAAGAAAGAAATAATGAGAGTTACATTAAATTATTTTCCTTGCTTTCCTTGTCAATTGATGGTAAATAAGATGAATTAATTTTGTTGTTGATCTATTCACGTTTGATTTTTAGTTATTATTGTTGTGTGTGAGACTCATCAGGATGCTCTCAAGAATATAATTTCATCTACCATGGCCAAGGAAGGCACCCACATAGGGGTGGCAATCACAATTTTACTCTCCATAAAAAATATATTTATATTTTCTATTCTAAGCATTTAAACACTAAATTTCATCTAATTTTGCATAAATTTATAAAAACAAAAGTATGTGGTGTGAATCAAGATAGCTTTGCAAAGAATTGAACATTATCCACTATATACATGAGTTCCAAATTTTCACAATGGTACTTTTACAAAAATATTGTACTCCTCAAAAGTTATCAAAGCATCACACAAAAATATTCACTTAATATTTATCTTGTAGTTATGTGTTTTTAAGGTAATGAAATATGAAACTTGATTATCACATATTATTCAATTTTATAAAAATAGTTGTCTATAAATTAAAATCAAGACATAACCCACAATGTTAAATATTTGCTTGATGTTAGTTAAAATCAATACATAACCCACAATTTATACAAAATAAGAGCAAACCTAATAGATGATTCAAGCACACTCCATGCCTATAAAAAAGCCCCGAAACACTCCACAAACTAGACTAGACAATGTCATGTTATACATAACCATCACAAACATACAATTAAATATTTTGTCTACCCTCCAACTCTACTAATAAATTTTAGGTTTACATAATTTATTCAAAATTGGATGCTTATGAGAAATTTCAAAAAACTCAGTTTCACTAAGTAATTTACATGATCTTGCTTAGGTTCTAATTCAATTCCAAAACCCTCGGTGCCACTTATAATGAAAGAACAAAAATAAAGAGTGAGACTATGACTTCATCTAATCATCACACAAACCCCATATACCATTGTCATGACTTTAGTATTCCCCATTTCAAAAATAACAAGCCTACATCAACATAATAGCATATTAAACATTAATCTCCGCCATCAATATAAATATAAACGAAACTAACCTCCATAATAGCCTACCTATATGTTTTATCAACAATGCCAACTTGTGCATGCAGTTGTCACATCTCAAAAAATTATTAAAAAAGAACTTATAAAGCAAAACATATGACTCTTTCCAAAGGACAACAAAAATGAGAGATCATTTACTTACTCGTAATGGACGACACCCATCTATAGGTAGACCTTCTAGACTAATGTGCTTCATATCTCAATGCTCAATAAACAAGTAATAATAGTAATGATTGAATATTAATAAAAAAATTATTTACAATGTGTTTTCTCTAGGAAGATTGAGATTCCATTGTCTTTCAAAATTTTAGTTTCCTCAAGTCCGTAGACAACTATGCTCTTCATTGTGAGAACTCTTCAACATCATTTTTTAAAGTGTCATAATGGTTGTTTCCATCAAATATAAATCTAAATGACATATCTAAACTGTCATTACTAAATTACTCATATCCAAATTATCATTACCACTGCGTAGTCTTACTATATCATAGTTATAACTTGTCTAGACTATAAATGGTAATACTAATGTCTAATGTTTATAACATTGTTGTAAACTTACTATAGCTTAGAAAATTTACATCAAATCTAAAATTAAATGACATAATATCGAAATTGTCATTACTACATACTCAAATCTGAAGTGCAATTACTCAATATGAATGCTACTATTTATATCATCGATGTAAGCTATAAGAATCATCAAACAACTATGTGCATAAAATATATATTACATTTACATATCTAAAATATTACTAAACATATCTAAACTGTCATTATTCAATAATCATATATAAATTTTGCATTATTGTGGTAACTATAAAGTTATTTGCATCAAATCTATACTTGACATATCTAAAGTATTACTACTCATATATAAACTAACATCACTCAATAATCCTATACGGTGTTTACATCATTGTTGTGAGCATCAAAGTAGATATTTGCATAAATACAAATCTAAACTGACTTATCTAAAGATATTAATACTCTTATCTAAATAGTCATCACTCAACATCCATATGTACTTTTTATATGACTAATGTACAAGCATCATTATCATTGTTAGAATGAAATTTATAAATCTAAACAACCATTTCTCAATAATTAAAATGTTATTTATCTAGATCATTGTTAAAAGTATTATAACAAAATTTTACACCAAATCTACAAGACATTTCCAAACTATCAATGCGTCTATCTAAAGTATCACTACCCAATACTCATAATATTTTCACATAATTGGGGTATCATTATAGAAAAATTGGTGTATCAAAGTAACAATATGCATAATATATATATCTATATGCCATTATCTAAACTATAATTACTTAATACTCATGATGAAAGATTAAGGATCCAAAAATTAGCTATGATATACTCAAAAGTAGTGGAGAAAACATATCAAAACTTTGAACAACCATTTGACATATCCCTTAGCAGGCAACCTGATGGGTGTTTCCTACATTTGACTAAAGATGCATCTAGGTTGTTTTTAAAAGAAACTCAACTAAAACATCTACTTCACATCGAGCACCATAGATGTGAAAATACAAGAACTTGAACTCATCAAATCCCAACAAACATGATACTCATGCATGCAAATAAGCAAAAAATGCTACCATTGACAAAACACACATACATATAGGGACATAAGATCATCAAGTAGGTAAACATATATAGGGATAGAAGATCATCAACCAGGTAAGCAAAAATAACATTGAATGAAGGATTGAATCCTATTGTTAAAGCAACACTTACCGATCGAGGAAGCACAAAACGAGCAACTAACCAAAAAATGAATGAAAAAAGCAAGCTCAACAGATATTACTCACTAACTAAATAATGCATATCTAGTAGCAACAAAAGTGGTGAAAAGACAAGAAGTAATTATGATTGCACCTATTCACTCAAATGATAGGTTGGATAGTCGAGGAAGATTTCAAATATTTCTAATGAAATCAAATCTTCCAAATAAAATTAGATTTTATCTCAAACCATGTATTACTTTAATTAAATAATCTCTAACTGTTCCGACTGCTTACATGTGATTGCACAAGTAGATCCATCCAGACCATTCAAACAAGCCATACACATCATCAAATAGATTTTTGTTTGAACAAATTAATTAAAGAGTTGTCGACACAAACCAACTGACTAACACCGTTCACCACCGCCTACCTCACTATCCATCATAAATTCTTCAATAACTACTATGTTGCTCATACTGTAAAATAATGATTTAAATGATCTCCAAAGATGAAAGTTGTTTACTGCTAGAAAGAAGTTGTATACTGGTAGATGAAGATTATATAGTGGTGTGGGACAAGTTTCAAATGAAACCTCCAACTATATGTAAGCTACCAACTATATATATATATATATATATATATATAAAAGTTAATTTGTACTATATAAAAAATTTAATTATTAATTATAATAATTTTAGATTTGTATTTAATAATTTTTATTATAGAATATATTATATTATAATAATAATATAATTTAAATATAAATAATTTAATTTGTATTATATAAAATATATATTATATATTATATTATATTTATATCAAATAATTTATAATATAAAATATAATATGTAATAATATATATTAAATTTATAAATAATATTATATATAATTTAGTTTATAATATATAATATTATATTAATATTATAAATATATTCATCATTTATATATTATAAAATTATACAACATAGTTAATATTACAATTATATATTATTAATATATTATATAATATATAACCTTGAAAAAAACATGATGTCTTCATGCTCTACTAGTTTTCGCACCTCGTGAAACCTTAGCAGAATTTCCCCTTGCAGATCCTTTACTAGTGGAGGAGTTTAGGCTGACTCGAGCAATGGAGGAGGCCATCCCATAGTGCTAGCATGTATAGAGGATGGATAAAATGAGGAATATGGTGAACATGTGGAGAACAACTTTGTGTTGTTCAAAAACCCCTGTCGAGTCGATGCCTACAACTGATCTAGCTAGAATCAACTATAGAAAGCCAAATACACCAGGATCAAATGGATGTTTGTGTAGCTTTTAGAGTGGGGTCTTCTGGAGGGGGGCTTCCTAAAAAAATTTAGTGGGTGCTTTTAATATTTTCAGGATTTTTTTTTAAAGTGGATGGTCTCATGAATTTGTAGAATCGTTTAAGCTCCTATATTTATGGAATTTGGTGGTCTCATGAATTTTATTATTTTGCATATTCAATTCAGCAGAGTAAATAAATATAAAATAATAAAAAAATTAATTGGAAAGAATTTTAAAACTTTATATGATTGACAAGTGGTAGAAAAAAGCCTAAGTTGGTGGGGCAATTTCTAGCCCCACCCCTTTTGCACCCGCTTAAGTTTTTAAACTAAAAAGTAGGTTCTACTAATTTTGAGGAAAATATTCTCATTAATCATGTAGCATTTTATTTTTTTGCTTCATGGGACCCCCTACTCCTTCAAAATAGATCCCAAAGCCCCTCATGGGACTCCACCCTTAGGGAGGTGCTTGCAACAAATGGTGCATGGGCTTCAAACAATGAGGTTTTGCAAAAAGTTCCCTTTATTTATTATGATGTAAGAAATGTTTTCCTATTGAGCATTCTACTTCCCAATGTCAAAATAAACAAATATATGAGAATGGATCTCATAAACTAAGTGGAAGGCCCACTTGGTGGATAGGGGTAGAGCCCCATCACTATGCCATTTAAACACCAAGAGCTCCAAAAGATACACACACATGCCAGGAGCTTTCAAAGGGTATGACAAAATCACATCCCCTACACCTAACTTGCATAACTCACCCACAAAATTCACACAAGGAGCCTCTAATGAAGAGGTTTTCATGGAAGTTTCATCCATTACATAAGAGAGAGAAATAAATAAGAAAGTAGATTATAAGGAGGAACCAAAAATGCTTTCAAATGTAGACCCCTGAGAATATCATTGTTGAAGACAAAAAGTCATTTTAAAAGGAGAAATGGAACAAAATTTTGCTCTGTTGAATGGATAGAAGTAAAGAGGAAGAATACATCCTCCTTAAAAGTAAATCACCAAATGATGTTAAGATCAGAAAAAGGAAAAAAATCATGAAGAAATGTGTAACTCTGATGCACCCTTGTGAAAGGGTTGATGCAATTTTTTAATTATGTCATTGATATATATTCACACTAGTAGAGTTTGGCAAACAAATGACTATCTGACTAAAGCTTTTACTCACGACAACTAAAAATGACTAACTTCTACTAATTTTTTGCAACATAATTATAAATGACTAAATAAATGACTAATTTGATCGTCAAGTAAAAAACACAACTAAATAATTAGTCACACAGATAAAAATAAAAGTGGGAAAAAAAAGCACATATTTTTTATTCATTTTTTGAGCATATTATTATTCATGTTTTTTGGTTTTGGGAAAAGGAAAGCAACACAGAAGGAAAATCAACACGTAAGTATATCAACATTACAGAGTTGCGATGGGGATTTTTGAATCAGGCAGGGAGCTACAAATTGTGAGGGAAATAACTTTTAACAAAACACAAAGGCTTTGATTCTGTTTATGTAGTTTAGATCTCCTTTTTCGCTAGAGAATAATGCATCCCTTGCTTATTTTGGACATGGCTTAGGGTTTTTGTGGCTTTCGAGGGTTTTGAGGTAAAGGGTTCGAGCCCAGGAAAGCGATTACTTCCGCTAGAGGTTTGCACATTTTTGTTAAACAAAGTAGAAAAAAGAGAAAGTGCCATGGCTGAAAATATTTTGGACCTCTCGCAGCCCATTGACGTTCCTCTTCTTGACGCTACTGTTGCGACAGTAGCGTCTTTTTACGGTACGGTATCCAAAGAAGAGGTGAGATTTTGGTGCTTTGGGAAAAAAATGTTGTTTCTCCTTTTTGCTTAAATGAAAAAGTCGTAGATGATAGATTTCTCAAAATTTCTTTTGGTACAAATTTTGTTTTTGTGGTTGATGGCAATGACCACATTTCAATTACCCATAGAGCTCATGGCTGCCCTGAAATATGTTTGTCCAACATTTCCTATTTTGATTGTTTTATTGTTGTCCTTGTCTTGCAAATGTAAAATCATTGGAAAACCCTATGTAAAATCTTCATCAAGCTTGGTTTGCTTCTATACCGCATTACCATGAAGGATCATAAGGAGAAGTGCGGGCTAGCGGTACTACTTGCCACCCCGCAATGGATGGATAAGTAGGCGATTGTGATGCGGTGAATGGTTGTGAAGATTGGAAGAATGAAATGTAAAGTGCAAGCTTGCGACAGTTGCAACACGACTCTGCGATAGGGCGATAAATCCAGTAAAGGATGGTTAAATGGTTGTTCGCCTATATTGTAACTGTTCAGTGGTATGAAAGTGGAAACGATTGATACATATGGAGATTTGAATTGACTGATTTGTATGGAGATTTGAAATCTAAGAATACTAAGGATTTTAAGTGATACCCAAATTGCCATTCTGTTTCAATAAGCAAGTCCTGGGTTTTGATTGTTCCCATCAGAAGCTTATTCTGTATTGAAAAGTGCGAGCATTAGTCCTAGGTTTAAATCTCCTGAGGAGAGCTTGTAAGATTTTTATATGTTTTAAGGTTCTTGGGTTTATTAGATCTCATAAATTAGAGGGAAATTGGTTAAGGCACTTGGGCTAAAAATATTTGAATGTATCGAGTTCATTCTATACTTTCCTACTACATTAGGATGTTTGGTTGATAAGAGTTGAATAATTGTGTATAATTTGGTGAGTGTTGAAGATTTCAAGCTGAGACACAACCTAGCAGGGAAAATCCTTTTGCCAAGTATGCAAAAATCAGACTATTGTGTTATTTTAGCTTTTGCATGGTTTGGTGAATTATATTTTGTTGACAGGCCTTTAATTGTTGTGTCACACAGATTGCTTGCCTTCTATAGATTGGTGTTTATTGCATGCTGGAAAAAATTTGTGCAGCCAATCTTTGCTCTTGTTTATGCTAACAAGTGTGTTTTAGTGTTGTAACCCGAGCTTATCAGCTCTAAATAAGGCTTGCATTTGAGCCCCAAGCCTCACCATCTCCAAAGTATAGTTTATGACTTTTGGGCTATTTTCATAAGAAAGACATTTGAGTGGTGGATGCTCTTCATTTTCCTCTGCTCTTTGTGTGCCACAGTGTTTATGGGTTTGGCTATCTGATTATTTCACATTCATTGGCCAGCTATGGATCACATTGAGTACAAAATTTACCTACACTGAAGTACTCCGCTGAAATATAGACTGATGTATCTTATGTTATCAATTACTATCACATGCCACATTTTTCTTTGCTATTACATGACACATTTCTATTGAGTATTTATTCAATTGTGTTCAAAGTGCTTATAATGTTTACACTTTTATTGTGTGTCACATAGGTGAATATTGATGTATAATTATGGAATGCAGGTTAGTCTCAATGCTTTTTTCGCTCTTATTTTCAGAGCTCGTGCAATACAACCAAACTTCAAGCTCTGTCGTTGAATCTATCTGCATGCATATTATTACGTTGGTGTTTTCTCACTGTAATAAGAGGAATGCTAAATGAAACAAAACTCTTAATTTTATTTCATTCATTGATGATTTCTGCACTTTTTTATTAACTAAGTCTCCCATCTAACAATATGCCCCCGGCTCTCTTTTTTTATGAAAAGTTGAAGCTACATAAGTCAGTGCTTGCAATTGCAAGATGTAAATGTTCAGTAGCTAATAAAATGGACTATAAGCATTTCTAAACAGGGAATATTTAAAGGTTAACAAACAGGGGATATCATGATATCCACCGTAAAGAAGTGCAGTTACAAAATTATAAATTATGTTAGATAAATAATTTTGATTTTAATGTTGGAACTATTGTTGCATTCATTTTTACTATTTAATTTTATTATTTCAAGTACCTTGTTCAATGTTGATGATTTCATAATGACATGCCTCTCACTCTACAGTCCTCTTAGACTGTCATTTGTCTATTGTATTGACCTCTTTTCTATTCATTTTTTGGTGTATCCTCTTTAGCTATCATTGAATCTCATATTCATGTACTTATAAAACTCTCTCCACTTTTGGAGAATAATAGAGACCCCTAGTTGCATGCAAGTTGATGCAAGTATGGTGTACTACCTTGAATGTCTCTATTGCATTCCATTTCAGTCTCTCTTTAACAATATTAATCACCCTTGGATTTCACAAATCTATTGCATTAAACTCAGACAAGGAAACTTGTGGATCATAGTGAAGACAGTGACTGCCAACTTTGTTGCATTTGTTCAATGCTTAATAAGTTTTTGATTAGAGGAAAAATAGGTTTTGAATGGACCCAAAACCATTTACAATAGGTTTTGAATGGACCTGAAACCATCAGGTTTTAAGGGGACCCGAAACCCACACAAAGAAGAACAAGCTGCCCTAAAAATGGATTCAAAGTCAATCAGCAGTGCAATAGGGAAGCAACAAGCCAGCAACCAGTCAAAAGCCAATGGGCTGCCTAGAAAATACCCAATATTTTACATTAATCTTGAACTCATTGGTTTTGACGGGACCAACAACCCACTACAACCCGTTGGTTTTGACGGGACCACAAACCCATTATCTTTGGATTTTAAAGGGATCCACAACCCTGTACATCCAGGTATTGATAGGGACCTTGAACCCAAGGATATTACTTGCAAAGCATAGATCAGGAACAAAGCACCAACAACAGAAGTTTCTGAGCCTAACAAAACACCCTTTCCACCTCTATAGGAAAGGTCATCACAAATGCACAAGGCTCCCTCAACCATATAAGGGTTTTGACAGAATTCCTCAACCTGAAACATGGGTTTTACATGGATCCCATAACCATGAATGAAGATTTCCACCATAAGGCAGCCATGGGCCGAACAACACAGAGCATCAAATAGCCCCCAAAAGCTACAATCTGCATCTTCCTTGCAGCCCTTCACCATCTCCAAATGAGAAGCATTCTTAAACCAACACATCTCTTCTCCCAAGCAACCCCTCTCCACCTCAATAGAAGAGGCATTCACGTCAATAGAATGGGCTATAGAAGAAAATGAGTGAAGAGAGAAAGAATACCACCCCCAACACTAACAAACCGCCTCTCCCCTGCACACCTTCTCCACCTCTATAGAAGAAGCATCCACCTCCATAGGATTAACAAGAAAGAAAACGAAAAGTTGACAACAAAGATCTTTACTACCAGTTAGAATCCTCACCTCTATAGAAGAATTTAGACCAAATAGTAAAGGAAGGACTAAAGAGACCCTGAACAACATTAAATATTTGAAACACATAGGGGTCTTGAAAATCATCTCCCATAACCATATCTCTTCCAAAAATATAGGGGAGTTCCTTGACCAACAAAAACAGGGGCTAAGAAAGAGAAACCAATAAACATTCACACCCCTACACAAACAAAATTGGAGAGAAAACTCCAACCAATATTTAATACATCCTCCATAGGAAACAAGAAGCCTGCAAAAGAACAAGAGGCAACATCACCAAGCCTGGTAGGGCCAAAGTTACTGGAAAAATTGGAGCCTTTCCGAGCAGAACAATCGCCTAACTGCAATAAGAAAACAAAACCAGGGGAAAGAGGCACCACCAAGGGAAACAGAAGGAAACCAGCTTCAGAGATAGCCAACCTAGCATCTACAACCGCAAGATTTGAATCAAGACAACACCGTGACTCCCCAAACAACATCTGAATCCTCACAACATTCACCCAAGACAAAACCCTTTCATTTCTATCAGCAGCCACCAAAAACAGTCTAGCAAGCATCCATAGACACGGGCCAAACCATAACAATAGGAGATCCACAAATAGGGAAAAACCCACAATAAGAAGAGACCCCCCTCCAGAATAGAGACAACCTAGAATAAAAGGCCATGACCTCCATCACCAAGAAGAATGGTGAAAGAAGCCCTCAAAAAAGAGGGTCTAGTGCACACAGACCCCATTCCTATGACACTCCCCAGCCAATAGTCTCTCCAAAGCAGAAACTAGCCGCCATCGTCCTCCCCCAGATCTCCATCATCCTCATCCTCCTCTGATTCCCCTTCACCAACAACAAATTTCAAATCGCCTCCTTGCGCGTGCTCTCCCGCTCTCACGCTCTCACGCTCGCCATTAGACTTGGTATTTGTTAAGCATAAGTGGTTTCAATGCTCAATAAGTTGTATAATTAATAGAATTTTAATTTTTCAGCATCATGACATGCCTTAAATTTGTTTAAATAAGGCCTTATTTCATAGTTGATGATGGTAGATTGAATTTGAAATTTTGTTAAGGGTTTCATGCTTACAATGGTAGTTTTTAGTTTACAAAACGTCATATTGCATAGTAGATGCAATCTCAAATCTATGAAAATAGCCCTTGATTGCTCAATGTGGTCATACTTGTCTCCTGAATTGATTATTGTTATCCACTTCTATATGTCTTAGAGATCTTTCCAGATTTTTTTTGGATATGACCATAAAAACTATATTTAAACAAAAGTAAAAGCAGTTGAAATTCTAAGTTTGGTCACTAGTTTTTTATGCTTTCTCCTCTAAATCAAAATGCATCACTCTTCGACAGGAACTCGATGCTTGCATCACTTGTTCATAATGTTATAGTTAATGCATGATTTAAAAAAAAAAAACTATCATGTTTTACACAAAATCATCTTTTTACTTCATGAAAATCTGTTATTGAGAAATGGGAATGTCAAATCTGGTTGGAGCTTATTTTGGACACTCTATTTGAAAAATTAAAGGAAATTATTTAGATGAAGTTGATTACATGATTGAGATTTAGATTTTAGAATTTGAGGAATGAATATGAAATTAATTGTTACCATTAGGCATTAGGAGTGATGGTTAATTGAAGATACATGGTTGGCTTGAAGGACTGATTTTTCACCACGCTTGTGGAGTCTTTCCCTATTTAGGATGTGTGCTACAAATTCAAAATATTTAACATTTTAAACTATGTCAAATTGAATATGGAGTGATATTGATGAAGTGTCGAATCTTTGCTACAATCGGGTAGCCACAATAGGAACCCTATTGCTATTTTTCTTATTTTCTAGTGCAATGTGTTTATCTAAAAGAGTTTGCCAAGTTCTGATTATTTTTTTGATGATGCTCTTTCCATTTGTTCTTGTCTTACTGACATTGCTGATTAATGTTGCATTTGTTCATTTCTCCTTGTTTTTAGCTTTGAAAGATTTGCATCTACATTTTTGTTTTTTCTAGTTCAAACTTTAATCTATTATTGAAATGCATGATGACAAAACCAACACTTTTTAATCTATGCAAGCTTTGTTTATGTCCTATCTGATACTTCTTGATATTTTTGAATTGGGTACTAAAATTCTGCCTTGAACATTTAAAAAGCATAATTAAATAATAAGTGGAATGGATTGTTATCTAAGGAATTTTTTTCCTTGTATAGGTACAAATTTATTGTGGTTTTTCTTTGAAACCAATAATGAATATATTTGTGGTTAAATTGATGCTTGATCTTTGTAACTGGAGGCTGAAAGCAATGCCCACTTTGTGAGGTGGTTAGATGGCAGTATGTAGGTGCTTATTGGAAATGAAGTTCTTGATATACTTATTCAAGATGCAAGATGTGGTAATGCTCATCTATTTTTATGCCATGGAAAGGTATGTTGACTTAAAAACTTTTTAAATTTGAGATTAAATTTTTTAAATATTTCCAAGTAGCATATTAGCATATTTTCCACTATGAGAAATGATTTTAATCTACCTCCAAGTCCGTTTTGGTGAAGCTATGGTTGAATTATGAATTCTAGTTGAAATATGGTTGTATTATTTCAAATTTTCAATAAATGATCTTATGCATATTTTTCATTAAACAAATATGCCCGAGAGGAAATGTTAAAAGTTTGTTATGTGCCTGTATACTTTAGAAAAATTACTTAATAAATTTCAAACACAATGCAAGGATTTACCAATTTTAATCATCTAATAAAAATGACATGCTTTTATGTTTTTGTACAAGTACAACCACAAAACTTTCTCTACTTGTCTATGCTATTGCTCACTATTATGCTTTGATAGATTTTTTTCAAGCATCCATAGCTTGTTTGAAAGCACATGTTTTAGGCTTTTAGTCATAGTAGCAAGACACTGAACTATTTGATAAAATGATTTTGTAGACATGTATGAAAAATATGGTAGCATAGTCAAGGCAATACACTGTTTGAAAAAATGTCTCAAATAAATGGGGTCTCAATGATGTAATGCCATGAAAATCCATAGACATGGCAGTGAACCATTTGGAAAAACGCATCAAAGAAATGTGGTACTTAAAAAAATAAACTCTGTTATAGTCGGTTTTAAATCCTAGCATAGTTTTAGTTATGGACATGAGTATTTGACAGAGTGATTTAAGGTATATATATGTAGGAACAAAATGAATACAAAATTTGAGCACCTTGATATACAATAGATGTGATCTTTTCATAGTCCATAATAGACCTTCCAACCATGGTGTATTTGGTGAACGACATCACCAAGAGAAACATGCACTTCATAGGATTCTCTCAGGTAGCTTGGTCTTGATATTTATATTTTTCTTCTAATGAAGGTGCATGTAAGATTAGTGGATACTTAATTGTAGCTAATTATTTTGGGAATGGCATTGGAAGGGCACTCAAGTTGCTTTAGCTACTTTTATTGAAGGGTATATTGGAGACAAGGTGGAAAAAGTGGCATTACTGGGTCCTGTAGCATATGTTTCCCATCTATATACGCCCATTGGAGTTGTTGTTGTAGTTCTTCATCTGGACAAAGTAAGTTCTCAAAACCAAAGCTCTGTAAAGTGTTTTAAAATGTTCTATGGACTTTCCTTAACATTCTCCCTTCTTGAATCCTTAATAAATTCCACTAATTCTACTTCAAATAGGTCAACATGTTTAAACATTTTTCTATGTATTGATTTGATTGAATTTCTACTTCATCAACATTATAGATTTTACAATTTCTTGGTTGCTCCCAAGGCTACCTATATATGTTTAGTTGTGTGAGAAGGTTTATGATATATATATAGCTACCAAAACCTTCTAATTTGTATGTAATTGTGAGTTGATTTACCATAGTTTTGTTTTTTTGGCTAGTTGTTATGCTTGTGAAATATTTTTTATTTAATTATTGATGATAGTATAAATTTTCAAAATATTTACCTAATGGGAGCATATATGTCTTTTTTCACAGGTCTCTCAGGATCTAGTATTGCACTCATTCAACACAAAAATGTGAGCATATACCTTATCCCAATTTTCTTATTCTAATCTTGTGTAATCTAGAGAGACTAGATATCAATCAAATGAAGCAAATTAAACAATCACTCCATCCCAGTTTTTTTTGTTCTTATCTTGTGTAATCCTAAGACATCAAACGAACAATCAAATGAAACAAATGCATTTATCAATATGACACAAAACCTTAATAATCTATGCAAGAAAATAGGAAAGAAATATGTGGATATGATATGTGCAACAACAAACCTATGTTGCTTTGAAGGCTTAATTGATGCTATGACTAGGAAATTATCATAACTTTTTTGTGCCTTTAAATTAATCTCCATAACAATTTTATCTTCATAAGGGAACAATTTTACTAAAATGGATTAATTGCTCACGCATTAATTGTTGCATCAACAATTTGAGGAGAGCTTTCTATGAGAACAAGAGACTCAAACTACTTCAACCAAGAACCTAGCTCATCTAGCTCAAGGTAAGTACTATATTATTGTGTTTGACATTTTGAATTTAAACCAAAAATAGGGGTATTAAGAATACAACTTCCATATAAATTATGCAAAATTTAAAGACTAATTGTTTGAATCAATGAGCAATTCTTCTTGAAGTTGTATACTTTACATGATGGATTATTGAAGTACTTTATAATGATACTCTTTTGAAATAGTAACAAACATGTTTGAAATAGTTTTGAACATGTTTCACTTGTTGACTCCCTAACCTAATGCATGCAGCGTATAAAGAAAAAAAGTTCCAGAAATACGATTATGGGTTGTTGTAGAACTTGATAAAATATGGTTCAAAAGACCCTCGTATATATGATTTATCCAAGGTTCCCAAGCAGAAGTTGTTCCTGGTTGTAGGAGAGAATGATATCTTGTGCTTTATGTTTAGATATACATGTAGTTGTAAGCTTAACTACTAGATACCGAAGAACTATATCGACTAATCTACAACACATTTTAACCATATTGTATTGTCAATTTATTTAGCCTTTCTAAATAATGTAGACTCTATACTATTATCATATACTAGCTATTAGACAGCTTGGCCCACTGCTTTATGCAATAGTTTGAATGTGTTTTTCAGGGATCTTAGTGTTTTTTATCCGTTTTGGAGTTTTCTAAGCAAAAAAATGCATTGTAACAACTTTCTCAGTCACAACACTGAGAAACACACTTTGTAACACATTTTTCAAAGCAAAGACACATATTTTTGTCTTGTATCTACTATAAGAACACCTTTTCTCAATAAAATTTTAGTATTTTTCCTTTAATAGTTGTTTTGAATTATGTGTAAATCAATGATTGATCATGTTTTTTTGTGTTTTATTTTTAAACCTCAAAAGTATTATCTCATTTCCAACACTTTTAGGTAGAAATCAGTGAACCAAAACAATTAAATAAACTACCAAATGACTAAATATACTACTAATTGACAAAAATAAGTGAATAAATATGACTAAATATAATGATTATGTAATTAATAAACAATGTATCAATATACTGCCAGTTGACAAAAATCAATGAACAAAAACAATTAAATAAACTACCAAATTGATGAAAATGATGATTAAAATTAATGACTAAATATACTACCAATGGACGAAAATCAGTGAATAAAAATGACTAAATAAGTCACCAGTTGACAAAAATAAATGACTAAATTAATAACTAAATATATCAATGAATAAAAAATGACTAAATAAGTGATCAGTTTACAACAATCAATGACTAAATATACTACCAAATCGATCAATAAAAACAACCAATAAATGACTAAAAATGGTTTAGTCATCAATTCAATCGCATTATAAATGAGTGACAGTAAACTACTAATAGTCATGTGATCATGTTTAGTCATTTATATACAGTTTTTAGTAGTTTTTTTAATCATATATTATTGTTTTTGTACTAGTGTCAAGGGAGTGGACCTCTTGTCCACAACTCCCCTAGCAAAAATAAATAAATATATAATATACTTATTATAAATAACTATAATATAATATGATTAAATTTGCAATATTCCCTTTCTATCTATTGAGCTCTCTCTCGTATTCACTTCATCTCTCCCTCTATCTCTCATGCTCTAAATCTCTCTTTCTCTATCCCTATCTATCTCCCTCTCACTCCCCTATCTCTTTCTATCCATATCTTTCTCTACCTCTTTCTCCATATCTATCTTTGTATCTCTTTCCCTAAGGCTCTCTATATATATGACCCTCTATTTGTATCTCTCCTCCTCTCCCTCTCCCTCCTATATATTGATCTATCTTTCACCCCCCTCTTCTTCTCTCAACCTCTCTACCTATCTCTCTCCCTCTCTCCCCACTCTTCTCCTCCTCCCTCCTCTACCTATCTCTCTTAATTTTTCTCCCTCTATCTCTCTATCTACCCCTATCTACCCCTATCTCTCCCTCACTCACTCCCTCCCTATCCCCTCTCTCTCTCTCTCTCTCTCTCTCTCTCTCTCTCTCTCTCTCTCTCTCCCTACCTATCTCTATCTATATCTCCTTTCCTCACTCTCTCCCTATCTCCCCTATGTATCTATCTATCTCTACATATCTCTCCCTTTCTCTTCCCATATATATCTATCTCCTATGTATCTTTGTCTCTCCCTCTCTCTATCTCCTTCTCTCCATCTCTATTTATCTATCTCTACTTCTCTTTGTTTGCATGTATCTCTATCTATCTATGTCTCCCTCTCTCCCTTTATCTCTCTTTATATATATCTCTCTATCACTCTATCTCACCATCTATATCTCTCTCTATTTCTCCCCTCCCTCTTCCTCTATAAATGTCTATCTCTTCCTCTCTATCTCCCTATCTCTCTCTATCTTTATATCTCCCTCTAACTCTCTCTATCTCTCTATCTATTTCTCTCCCTCTTCCTCTCTCCCTCTATCTTCCTCTCTTTCCCTCTATCTCTAGACATGTATCCTCTCTATCCATCCATCTCTCTCCCTCTCCCTCATCCTAGACATCTATACCTACATCTCTTTGCCTCTCTATCTCCATCTCTCTACATTTCTTCTTCCATCTCTCCCTCTATCTCTACCTCATTATCTCTCCATCTCTCTCTACCCCTATATCTCTCCCTATCTCTCTATCTACATATCACTTCATATCTCTATCTCCCTCTCTATCTTTCTATCTTTCCCTCTCCCATTCTCTCCCTCTCTCTCCCTCTCTATATATTTATCTCTCCCTCTCCTTCTAGATCTCCACCTCCATCTTTATCTTTATCTTCCTCTCTATGTATATCACCTATCTCTATCTCCTTACCCCCCCCTCTCTCTCTCTCCCACTCTTCCCCCCTCTATATCTCCCTCTTTTTATCCCTATCTCGCCCTCCCTATCTCCCTATTGAAAACATAACATGGCCTTGTTGGTAATGAAGCATAATTATTTTCTTGGTTAAAAGGTTTTGTTTTAGTTGTGTTTGGATCCCTAATTATCTTCCTAATTGAGTTTCCACACCTCTTCGATGTACCCATTGCACACCAAGGTGTGATTTCTAGTAAATAGTGTGCTTTTTTTTAAGAGAAAATGTATAAGTTAACTTTTATTTATTAGTCAAAATTAAATATGATTAATTTTATATTTTTTTATGATTATTATGTGTCAATTTAAGGTGTAAAGTTTTTATTTGATCTTTTGTGTTGTATTTAAAGGAGTAGTCCTAATTAATTTGAGATCATGAATCTATATATGTAGGTCTCTTGTATATAAAGAGCTATCATTTACTACTGTGTGCATTGTTGTCTAGTGCATATTGGATGTTTAAGAGTGATGTTTTCAATCATTTATCTAGTCCTTAAACTGGTATCTAGATATGGTTTGACACAAGGGAAACAATATCTCTTAACATCCAAAAAAATGTGAGAGCTAGTTTTTATGTAGGGACATACCAAGAAAATCAAAGCTAGTTGAAAGTGATCATCTGAAAATTTATAACAATTGAATCCATGTACCCAAATCAAATCCATGACATAGATTAGATCTACACTTTTGGGATTGAATTTCTAGTTACAAAAATGATAGAGAGAAACACACATTATTTATTAGTTCCAAAATATTCATCTAATCTTCACTAGTTATTTTTACGATATTGACAAATCAAATTTGACCATCTATCATAACTTCCTAACTAAACATATTTATTATTTTATTCAATTTTCAAACATTTAATTCATTTATATTTATAGATTGCCACAAATATTTAATATAAAATAGGTGTTGATTACTTATTTATTTATCCTAAATTTCTGTAGAAAGGATTCTATGCTCTCTCTCATTTAAAGAAAGGATTATTTGTTTTCCTTTTCAAATGAAAGTTTTGGAACAAACAATGCTAATGGACAAGAGATGGGTTTACCAACGTCTTCTCATATATTTATGTGAGAAAAACTAAAAATTAAAAAATGGTATAAGATTAGAGAAGAAGGGCACTTGAAATGAATTTTGAGATTGTTAAGGCATAGAAATAAGTCACAACCACAATTTTGTCTTTGGATATTTTACTCCCACGTGGTTCTATCCACTACTTGATTTCACCTTTGCGATTTAAAAAATTAATTCACCTACACCTATACTTAAATTTAAGAAACTAAGAGTGCTAAAAATCATCTTTTGGGTGCTACTGTAGAAATAGGGAAAACAATTGACTTCCTTGATAGTAGTCACAACTTGTGTCCAATGTAGCAAGATAAAAAAACATGTCAAATAGAGAATTTTGATGCAACTAAGGCTAATTTGAGACTTAGACTAAGGATGATACTATTTCATTATTATTCCATTAGGATGGTGTGATGAAAATGCCTATATATTATATTATACAACCAAACCTTACCTTTCATACATTGATTTTCTTAAAAACATCATGGAGAGGGAATCCATTTAGTAGTTATACCTTACCCTCATGTTATGTCTTCTCTTTAATAAAGAAACTATAATATATATTATACATTCTCAAAATTTTAAATTAATATGTATACAATAAAGGAAGGTATATAAGAGATCATATATTATGTGAGGAATGTGTGTAATTGGAAACATCTTTATTTCCTTTCTAGTCTCACTTTGTCTATCACCATAAAAATTCTACTATGCACCTCTTTGCTTGTTGAATATTTAATCATCTTGTATGAAATTTTCCCTCATTTTTGTTGACTCTTAGGCACTTCTTGGATCTTTGTGTATTTCTATGTATTACATAAGAAGATCTCAATTGAAGGCCTAATCTCCAATTTCTCATTGAAAAGGTCTTAATGCAATTACATATTGTTTTCAATATAGTTTTGTTCTCATATTTCAAGAGAATGTATTAATGCAATTATATATTGTAAAATTACATAATATTGTGCGATTTGGGCTCATTACTTGACCTTCACCTATCCCCATTCACACACATTCTCATACATTTCTCCACACCTTATCCAATTTCACATGTACCTTCCTACATATTCCACATTTATTGTGCACCATTCATGATCATGCATTTATTTTGTGTATGATTTATTGTTACATAATATTGGGTCATTCCCATGTGTAATATCAATCTTTTGGTCATGAATTTAACCCATGAATTTCTAAAATTTAAATTCAAATCTAGTTGACTCCTCTTTTCACTAATTATTGTGAGTTGAACAAGCATAAGTTTACATGAGTTATTGCTATGTATTAGTATTTAATAGAATTAAATTATTTGTATTTCACATCCTCATATCATTTTTCATCCTAAAGCATGCAAGGATCAATCATTAGGAGATCACTTCAATTTTGTGTATGAAAGAAAATAAAAAATCCCATAACTGTAAACTAGGACATATGGATGATCACTTGGTGTTTGTTGATCCTTTGCATGATCATAAAGTTGATATTTTTTTAGGGTTAACCTAGGAAATAATGTACAGGTTACTGATATTGCATCCATCTAAAGGTATTTTAAAATATTATCAATATTGAGAGAAAATAATGCATTAGTGAATTCAATAAACTAGAGAGTAGGAGTGCAAAAGCACTAGGATTGTATCTATGAGTTATAGGAAAAATCAATGAATGGGTAAGTGATCTACAAGGGAATATTTGACCTATCACAAAGTGAAAAGACTATTCCAAATCTAAGGAAACAAATAAATAAAAATATCGTATTTCATAGCTTGAGATAATCTAGATTTTAAAATTGTAATTATTATTCATCATCAAGCCTAGAGCTAAGCACATCTATCTACTTTGTATTTGTACTTAATCAAATTAGTATATAATTCTAAACTATCTAGGACCATAGCTATGAAATAGTAATCTAGGTTAAGTTATGCTTTCATGTACATACATTTTATTAGATTAACCCATATTTACTTTAGGAAGAGGTTATTTTGCTATACATTTTTGGTGAACTTGTTCACTCTTATATGACCTTTTCTGCTAATTAATAGGTTTACATTATTATAATTTTAATTACCTCTTATTTCCATATTTGACCCTCCTTTTCACTTTTGTGCTTCATTCATACACTTATTTTAGGGTTTTGGTTAGTGATAAATTTAAGAAAAGTCAACTAAAAAGTTGAATAAAGTCATGATCAAACTAAATGAATTAAATTTCATGGCGAATCCTTCCTTTTTTTGAAAATATATTAATTTCCTTGGTGAATGTATGCACATTACTAGAAATTTGTATAAAATCTTAATTGATAGTGCTAGGTGCATTAATTACCATGGTGAATCCTTCCTTTTTATAATGTCTTCTTATGGAAGAAGAAATTATTAACTTGATCTAAGCATAAAACTTAAAGTTATCTAAATAATGGATCCATCAATATTTGCATAGTTGGTTGGTGTAGTCCCCCTACATATTCTTTTATTTTTCCATAATGTTTAAGAAATGACCTAGGGGTAGCAAACAATGGTGAGGTCAAGGGGCCAAGCACACATATACTATTGATAAGGCATTAAAGAACACACAAATTGAAAATTTTGGGAAGGTCTTAGAACACACATAGATTACACATTTCAAAAATCTCAGTAACATACTAGAGCAAGCATTGGGAATGGATTGAATAGATTGAGAGGGGAAAGGTATATTTATATATAATGAATAGGAAACTAAAAATACTTTACATTGCAAAAATAGTAGAGAATTTTTTTTTTAATAAAAGGCTTGTAGCTAACTTAATATATTTATATAATAATTTAATAGGTTACAAAAACATTGTTCACACCTGAAAGTATAATAGTAGAGATGTTGACATCTATGTAATTCAATTATTTTCATGAAAAATAAAAAAACGGTAGTTATAGGCCCACATCCATAACATGTTCCATTGCAAGAGTATGAATGCTTGGTAATGTAAAGGTGTCATAACTAGGTATGTTATGCTTATATAATTGGGGGGTTGTTTCTCTTATAATTTTGAGATTTAATTTATATTTTAATATTTATAAAAAGAATATAAAGATTCCTACCTCTCCATATATAGTACCACTTCTACTTTTTGTCTCCATGGTACCATATCACCAAGATACCTTCATTAGTTTGTCAACAAGAATTAATTTAGTTTTTTAAATTTGCATGGTGGGAAATGTATACCTTGCACTTTTAATTCTTCTTTGACTCATTTTTTATCTGATTATCTTTTAAGATGATAATAATTTACAAATGGTGTGTTTTTTAGCTAAGACTGAATACACAACTCGATCCTTATCCATTTTAGCTTTCATTGGGGAATCACAATTTCCTATTTTCCAAATATATAATTTTCTTTATGATTGGATTTAGTTTTCTATTTATTAATTTATTTCTAAGGAAACTGGTCCATAAACTTGAAATGCCAATTATTCATATTTTTTAATAACTTTAATTTTTTAAATTTTAAAAAATATATATGTCATCAATCTAGACACAATTATTTACAAAATAAAAATAATAATTTTATGATTAGTTTATCTCAAATTATGCTTGTCGTACACGAGGGGTTTTCAAAAATAGAAATTATGGCCAATAAAAATTAATTAAAAACAAATTATTTGGAATAAAGTTACAAAAAATCCTCATCAATATTTAGTATAATACACATTTTTCCCCAAAAGGAATTAGAAAATTAATTTTATTTAGGTCAAATTTGCTTGTCATATACATGCATGTATTAAATTGTAGCATCTGTATATTAGAATAAATTACATATTTGAAAACTAAACTCAAAATACTAAATTTCATATTATGAGAATTTTTAAAGATTCTATGTGTAAGTGCTTCAAATTTTTAGTCTAATTGTGAAAAAGTTGATTTCCAAGAAAAACAATTACATTAATTATCCAAAAAGTGGACCCAACTTCTTGCACTTACCCATCTCCTCATCATAAAATGAAACTAAAAAAGGTTTAGTAGTGGAATAATCCCTAGCATGAGGCATCCCCACAAAAGTGTTTATAGGAGCATGGAAATATGAACCTACATCCTATGTATCCATAGGATCTCTAGCGATATGTGTAGGAGCCACAAAGTTAGAAATGTGTTTGAACACCTATTAAAAATATATACTTTTAGATCGAGAGTGTGTAATGAAAGGATTTGTATAAATCTAAACAAAATGATTAGGTTGGGAAACCAAATTATTGCCCTCATTATTAATATTATCACATCTATAATTCTATTATCAATCAAATCCTAGACCTCATGCTTGAGAGCCATACAAATATGTGTGATGGCTACTAATAGTTACAAAAATAATTTTTATTATATCATTTATGGATTCCCATAGATGGATCCAATGGATGAATGGAATGAAGGGTGATAAAATTAGCATTCAATAAAATTTGAAACATAGTGTGTAGAGGTTCACTCAATGGTGTTAATTCCATAATAGTATGAGGCTTGAAAGAAATAATATTAGAATTAGTAATCATATTATTTGAATATAAATTTATTTCTTTCTTACCAACACCCTTGTAATGAACACATGTTCATTCTCCAAAAACATAATAACATTTCTTCATCAAATCACTAATTTTTTTAAACAATTCAATGATTAATTATTTCTCCTAAGAGAAAGATATAAAATTACTTCATTATGTTATTCATTTATAATAAATGAATATACCTTCATCCATTAATATTACAACTAACTTGTAATTACAACTAAGAGGTTCAAAAGAATAATTTCATTAAACAAATCATTAGTGAGTATTTTATCATACAAAGTACATATTACAAAGTACCATCCATATTGTGATGTTCCATATCATAGAAATTTATAAATTATCAATAGTACATATATCATGTGAAATACAAATAATGTCTCTAAGTAACCAATTATTAGTTATTCATCAAGTGCAAGAAGGAGAGCATCACTTGAGTGTTTTACCTCCAACTACATAATAGTGGTTCCCTACACACCTTCCATCAAGAAGTGGATCTACCCTTCATGAGGGTAGCAGATAAAGGGAATAAAAAATTACATCATGCCATCTAAGAGCTATTGTTGTGTTCAATTACAAAAAATATGTCATACAACTCTAAAATCCCTCTAGAAAAGTATGACTCAATTTGACTATTTTGTAAATAAATAGACAATGTGAACCAACAATGCAAGTAGTAATAGACATTTTTTTTTTTGCAAAAGTGGCAAGCCACTATAATATAATATATATAATAATAAAATGTTATAAAATACAATTTACTTTGGCCAATTTTTTGATAAAAATACACATTATAGAAAGGAGATGTGTGTTGTATTCATTCACACCTCTATCTCAAAATATTTTTTAGGAATTATTATTTCATATTCAAGCATACATAATAGTATAACATTTGAAAAATAGGCATATTATGCATGACGTAATATTTTCTACACTATGAATACATCATTTCTATCACTGACTTGGTTAATTGGTATCAAGAAAACATATTCCGATACAAGTATTTAGTCAAGTAGTAAAAATACTTTTCTCTAATAACTAGAAAATTGAAATTCAAACATGAGTCCAAATATCAAACCCTTGAGATAAACAAAATATTATAGAAAAAAAATTCCAATTGTACACTTGAAAGATGTCAATGATACAAGGAAACTCTTGGGTAAATTTACAAACTTGTGTCACACTTTATAAAGGAATTGACCAACAACAAAAAATAGTTATGAACTTTGACCACATAAAAGTGGTATTTATGTTTTGAATTTCAAAATGATGTAAACTAATGAAATGTAGAACTCTTGATGAAATTTATTCCTGTAATTTTTCATATTTTTTAAAAATTGCTTTCATTATTTTTTTATCAATTTAAGAACAAATTTTGGAATGTTGTAAATTTTAGGAAAAAGTGGCGTTTAGTTGACGTCAAGAAACAAATTGAATTTTTTTATTTTCCCTTGATTTTTTTCTCCAAATAGGTAGCTTCAATATCTAGTGCATGGAAAAAAAATTCAAATTTTTATGTATATTTCTCTCGTAATAATGTTTTTAAGTCAAACTTAATAGAGTTCGATAGTTTCCATTTGATGTTAACTATTGTCTACATTTACTCTCCATAATGGAGCAAAGAGGGAGCAAAAAGAGGAGCGAGGGGAGAAATTTAAATTTAGGGGCTGATGTTGGAGAGGAAGGAGAAGATTCAAAAGAGGTGGATGGTTTTTTGCTGTTGGGTTGGGTGTTGTTGTTGGCCTATTGGGTTGTGGAATTTTTGTTGTTGTTGGGCTGTGTGTTGTTACTGATCTATCGAGATGCGGTAGGGTGGTGTTGGCTGCTATCACTGGCTTGCTTGGAAGTGTTGTTGTGGGGCTTCTTGCTACTGTCGCCCTATTGGGCTTCTGTGGCATTCTTACTTTATTTTGGCGTTGGTTTCTATCCTACTGTGTTCCGGTTTTCTGATTCTATTAGCTATTTGGGCACTTTTGAATGCTCCTTTTGCCTCTTGGGTAGTGGTGCTCTTTTTTTGGCCATTTTTGCTTGTTGGTTTTCCCCTGGTACTTGTTTAATGAGTTATTTTTATCTTTCAGGGGTTTCTTTTCAGAATGGGGGGTGGGTTGTTGCTTTCCTCATCTAGTGTCGACCCTATGCAACTCCCTTGGCCGTTTGATGAGGTCATGGGCCTTTTGGGTCTTAAGAGGGTTGTGCTTAATGACTATTTTACTATTGAGATTGTGATGGAGTGGTGGTTTTCCCCCCATTTTTCTGTTGTGGGTGTTTTCTTGGCTGTGGAAGGCATTCCTACTTGCCTATGTTTCGTTGTTGAGTTGGTGATGTTGGTTGACCATGAGTTCTTGAACCCCCTATGGTCTATGATGTTTTATTTTCAATGGGGGTTGTCTTTCTCTTGGAGGATGCTTTGTTTGGGTTGCTCTCGGATTTTGGTTTAATGGCTGGGCTATGTTTATTCGAGCCCTTATTTTTCTTGGAGTGAAAGGGAGCCTATGTTGCCCCTGTTTCTGATTTTTTGTTGTTGTTTGGGATATGTATAATGTTGTATCTTTTGTCTCAGATGAAGTTTTGGCCTAAGGGGATCTTTCTCCTTTCTCCTATGGTGTTTGTGTTTGTTGAGTTTTCCCTTTAGATTTTGGAGTGTTAGCTTTCTATTGGGACCTTCAACAACTGTCTTCTATGGAGGTGAATGTGGCTTCTATTGAGGTGGAGTCTCCTTTTGAGGTGGATCTAACTTTTGTGTCTTTGATGGGAAGCCTTCTGTTCTGGTACCCTCTTTTTAAGATCCTATTGAGGTGGATGCTTGTCCTATTGAGGTGGTTTTGGAGGTTGCCAGAGTGTTGTGTCTTTGGTGGAAGGGATTTTCTTGTCTTCCTTGGTAGCTACTCCTATAAAGGTGGAGTGGGGGTTTTGTCAAGCTTTGTTCTCTTAGATCTGTTGGACTATGTTGGCTAGTGGGTTGGTTATTTGGATGATGGTGTCACTCCTTATGGAAGGTGGTTTTTTATTGACTCTGCTGGTGGGTTTAAGGTCCTCGTTAAAACTTGGTGTATTGTGAGGGATTTTGGTCTCTATAATCTGGTTGTAAGTGGGTTTCAGGTTCCCTTCTAAACCTAGTTTGGGTTCAAGATCCCTTGTAAAACTTGGCTTTGTTGGGTTTAAGGTTCCTATCAAAACCTTCTGATTAGTGTAGATTTGGGTAGTCTTGCTATTAATTTGGTGATCTGATGTTGGTTCGCTGCTGATTTTCTATGTTAGATCCGTGAGCAGCTTGTTCTTTTTTGAGTGGGTTTCAGGTTCCTGTCAAAACCTGATTGTTAATGATTTCAGATCCATTCAAAACCTATTGTCAATAGTTTTAGGTCCATTCAAAACTTGTTTTTCCCATATAATCAAAACTATTGTCTACTTTTTAAATCATTAAAAAAAAAAAATTATACCCTTTTGAAGAGGATTCTCTCCTCCACTGCATCATATGTTTTTCAAAATTTTAAATATATTTTACTATTTTTAAAAAATTTCTAAGCAACCTCTTTTTTAATTTTAAAAACCTACTTGCATTATTTAAAAAATATATATTAAAACTAATCAAAATATTAAAAAATAGTATATTTGTATTCACCACTCCGAGCTCTACAAAAGGGTATTTTTATTTTTTCTTTTTAAATCATTTTGATTGAAGAAATACTTAGTTGAAGTTGAAAATTTCATAAAACTTTGAAAAGGGCTGAGCTGGCTGCTAAGTAGGATGCCAGCTAGACAATTTTAGTCGAACCGTTTTTGACTGAGCATGTTTCGGTCAGAAGGGTTTCAACCAAAACCCTACCAACCATAAATTACTTGGTCGAAAGTATGTTGATTGAAATATGTGAGGCTGAAAACATAGAGATATAAATACTTTTTATTTATTTATTTTTCAATTCAAGGAAATTCGAGAAAATACAAAGGAAGACTTATTTTGACAAAAGAAGAGCTATTTTTGAAGGTACATTGATCTTCAACTTATAATTTATTATGTTACTCTTTTCATGGGTGCATTTGAAGTTGTAGACATGCAAAACTAACATCATGCATCCCGCTCTAATTAACATTCAATTATGCTATTAATCAATTAAAACAATTTATTGATTGATTCCCTAAGGTTCATCATGCTTAATTAAATAAATCAAATTATTTCATTAAGTCCTTAGGTTCTTCTTATTTGATTCAATAAATCAAACTGATTTAAATCAAATATCAAACTCCTAAAATCCTCCAAGTTAATTAATCTAAATTAATTAACCTCTAATCATGATCGCCCATTCTCTAGCTTTTGACTCAACTAGAGTCAAATCTAAACTCTCAACTAACCCACCCACTTGCACCAATAAATCATTTATTTGATTTATTAATTCTTCTAATTTCTTTCAAAAAGGCATCAAGATGGAATATTCTATCAATTTGAAGCTTCCCTCCAAAGGACTTGTCCCTTCCAACAAAGCATTAAATGCTCTTACATGTCTCTTGCACAAGTCAAAGTTTGCATTTAATGCACCTTTCATCCCCCCTAAACATGTCTTTTCATGCAAATTCAAATTTCAAATTGGCACATTGGCCAAGACTTGCACATTCCTCACCCTCTCACACCTTGACAAGTATCATCTTGTCATTGGCTTATGAATGATCCCACATTCATCAAAATCTATCAATCTCCTAACCTTGAATCTATAAAATGCAAAGCATTTCTCCAAAACAACTACAACACAATTTGAGAACAACACAACAACACATTTTATGCAAGGTTACTCTCTACATGTGAGAACTAATCTTGCTCTTCATTTGGCAATCTTGCTTATTAGGGGGTGGGAAAGGGCTTTCTTTCCACATTTCAAGAGGCACCACTCCCACTATGGAATAGGTTTATTTCATGTTTTATGTTCTTTGATCATTCTTATCATTTGTTTTCATTTCGAATCATGATGTATTATTTCATAGGGATATTATATTTTTGCTTGGTTTTGCAATACTAATCAACCATTTGCAGATTTTGATGTCCACAAAAGTTAGTTTTCACTATTTTTCATTTGAATATGGTTGAAAACTAGGGTTATTAGGTTATGGTGTACTCATACAAGGACCCGCAATTTTGGATCATTCAAGTGAACCTACAAACTTGTAGTATGAAATTTGCAAACATATGCTTCACTTCACCTAGTGTGTTTTAGAAAATCATTATAAATTTTAGATAACTATCTTCTTGAGGCATTAGTCATGTCCTCATTTTATGTGGTTCCCTGAATGTGTAATAGTTTGCACAATCATGTTTTCCCTTGCACCTCTTCTCTTCTTTACTTTTCATTTATTTCTCATGTGGATTTCATCCCTTGTTCTTGTGCCTAACTCCTTTCTTGTAACATGATCTACTCTCATGTGTTCACCCTATCCTTTTACATAATGTTCCTCATGCCCTCTCCTTCTATGTCAATCCTCTAGAATCCCCAAAACACCTATTCCTATATTGGACTATAAAAATTCCTTATCCAACCTATTGTGCCCCTACATCAAACTCCTTAGGTGTGAAATAATATGAATCCTTATTACCAAATGATTTGAAGTGGTAGTTCCACTATTCAAACTTCATCAAGATTGTCTCATCCTTCCCTAGGCACTCCTACTTTAGCATGATTAATATGTTTTTTTCCTTATTTTTTCCTCAACCTTACCTACATGGCATACACTAACCCCCTCTATCTAAGTCCATTTCCTTCAATTGTTCTCAAATTTTCTCTATGAGATCATGTATTGTTTTCTTTCCTTTGACCTTATTCTCCATCCTTACTCCTTCCTTTGTCCAATCTCCTTTACTAGGGTTTAAACACTTCACTTAAACCTTTTTTTCTCTTTGATGTATTTTGTGGACACCTTTGTACCTTCTTGAGGTAGTTTCCTCTATGTTAGTGAACTTTTCTTAGGTTGGTAGTTCTTGTAGCACTTATGTGTTCCATTCTCCTTCCTCATTTCTCTTTGTTGAGGGTCATATTTCATTCTATTGTATTCCCATTCTCACTCAATTGGATTTTATTGAAAATAATGTTGATGCCTTTCTATGGATCCTCTCCTTCACATGTGACTACTTTTTCCATCTATATTTTATCATCAAAACTTGACTAGATCTTTCCAAACCTTATGAGTCATTTTTCTCATGCTCTTGCATTAGGTTTGCACATCTTAGGTTCACTTGACTCAATTATGTTATACTTGGAGATCAAGTCCCCTTCTTGAAAATCCATACTTGCATGCTTTTCTAACTTCTTCATGCCCTATAACCAATATAAATCATCTACTTCTTATCCTTTTATGGTGTACTATCTTCTTGAAAACTTAAGGTTTACCCAAATTTCATTTGTTAGCCCTTTTTGTTCATACATAATCACATACCCTACATTATACATTATTTCTACTTGTGCAAGTTTAGATTCCCCTTTTCTTGTATCCTCTAGTTCCTCATTGATAGATGCTTCATCATGTGATTCAATATTAGATCTAGTTTATATTTCTTGTGAAAACATTATTTTTGATCTCATGTGCTATCTAAATCTAATGCTTTAGCCCTATATTCTTTGAATACATTAAGGCTTGTGATACATGTAACAATTCCCCTTCTTTAAATACATAAAGGGTTGTGATACATTTAATTTAATACCCCTTCTTTGTCTCTAAACTATTTTCGCAATTCAAGGATCTCCATGATGCCTTTTTAATGATGATCTAATTGGATTTCCTTGTCACATGTGATATTGAAAATTATGAGCATATCTTGTCAAATATAATATGAGCTAGTGATTGATGCAGGAACATCCAAGTTCATAGGTGATCCTGCATCTCCCCAAAAAAAAAACATTTTCTTTTCTCAAATTTGGTGTGCATTTTTTGTTTAACTTGGCGTTCTTGGCATTTCTCAACATGACAAATCATCTCATTTATTCAAATTTGCAAATTGGAGTTTCCACACTTACCCAATTTCACTTGCTGGGAAAAAAATTACATTTTTTTTTGTTTTCAAAGTTGGTGAAGGTTGAAGAAAAATCCTTTGAGGGGAATAATATTAAAGGAATTTCACTCATATTGGTGAAAGTTTCAAGGAAAAATTCCTCACATTTTGAGAGATATTAATATGTTGGTGATTTTACAACATTTTTAATTTCTAAAGATTTGTAAATTTTGGTGCAAATTCCTTTTACGAGAAGCTTAAGGAGGTCATTATATACATCTTGGAAAGTTTTCACACAAAATATAGATTTTGGAAAATAGTTATGGAAAAAGTCATTTTTCAACCTTCCTTGTGCACTTTGCTGTAGTTGCATAAAATAATTTTTTAAAATTATGTATGTAGACTCAAAGCTATTATTGGAGGAATTTTAATTGTTTTAATATTAATATTTTGATATAATAATTTGGTTGGAGTCATTTTCATTCTAAGTGCTACATACATCAAGAGAAATGAAAGGTTTTCGAATACCCTTCAACGCCTCATTATTTACGTAATTTGTTGTTGATTTCAATCAAAGGAAGCATGCGTGTTATTTGAAATCTATTTTTGTGAATTGCGAGTGTGTGTGTTTGGTAGAGGGAGTACCCTCTTACATCAATTGATATCAGAGCCAGTGGCCTTGAGCGTGTGGACAAAGCGCTGAATGTGAGGTGGTCTACACCAAGACCTGTAGGTGAAGAGTGAAGCGGTGAATATTATATAAGGAGCTCAAAAGGATTGTTGCAGGTGTGTGAAGAGTCCTGAACAGTTGAGAGCTGAAGACATTAAGGTGGTTGTAGATTGAGAGTGCACTGAAAGTGTTTGATGAAATGTGAAAGAAGAAGAGTATGAGTTTGGCCTTGGGTAAGGATTTAAAAATTTCTTTTATTGAGAGGAGAGAGAATGCTGGAGGAAGAATCTTGGGAGATATCCAAGAGATTGGATGCCTTAGAGTAGAATAGAAGGAACAAAAAAAGAAGAGAAAAGAAGATGGGAAAAAGTGAGTCACAAAATTTTCCTAATTTTATTTTGTGTAGGAAAGAATGATGAAAAATAAGATGGGAGAATAGTGTCTAAAAATGAAGATGAAGAATATGTTGCAGCAGTGATTGAGAAAGTGAAAGAAGTGAGAAGCGAAGAGAAGAATGTAGAAGAGGTTTCCAAAAATAAGAACAATGAAGATGCAACAACTGTGGAACTTGAAGTTGCAGCGATGGAGTGTGAAGATGTTCCAACAAGTAGAAAAGATAGAGATGATTTTTTGTTGAAAATGTCAATGATAGAAGAAGAATAGATGAAAAAGATTTTCGTTGCATCAAAGGGTGAAGAAGGAAAAGTCTTAGTTGATGCTACTGAGATGAATGAAGTTCCAATAGTAAGTTTTCTTGCATTTTGTGATGATGTTTATTTATTTACAATAGTAAGAGTAGAAGAGGGTGTAGAAAAAGAAGAGGTGAATGCAAAGAAGCAGATGGATGTATTCTATTTAGATTTATATACACATGTTATAGTAGGTGACATAGATGAGACATGTGGGAAAGATGGATTTTGGTGGAGGAGGTCGGATAATGGTGGGTTGGATACCACAAAAGAGGAGAGGAGAAGAGAGAGTATTTGGAGGAGGAGGTCAGTTTATGGTGGAAGAAATTCCATGAAGGCAAGGAGAGGTGATGTGCAAATTTGGTGGAGATGAAGGGTGATTGTTCCAATGAAATGCTAGAAGAGGAGGAAGAAAAATCTAATGGAGGTATCTATTTCAATGGTGGAGTTTGTTGCAGGTTGTTTACAATCTGAAAGGTTAATCATATTATCTCACTCCGTTTTGTGAGCCCAAGCTCATAAAATTTTCTTACCCAATGTATCTGATGTAGGAGCATCCAAGTTCATAGGTGATCCTACATTGCCCAAAAAAAATTATTTTCTTTTCTCAATTTTGGTGTGCATTTTTTGTTTAACTTGGTGTTCTTGTCATTTCTCAGCATTACAAAACATATCATTTGTTCAAATTTACAAATTGGAGTTTCCACACTTACACAATTTTGCTTGCTGGGCAATTTTTTATAAAAAAAATTATTTTTCAAAGTTGGTGAAGGCTGAAGGAAAATCCTTTGAGGGGAATAATATTAAAGGTGTTTCACTCATATTGGTGAAGGTTTCATGGACAAATTCCTCACATTTTGAGAGATATTAATATGTTGGTGATTTTACGACATTTTTAATTTCCGAAGATTTGTAAATTTGGATGCAAATTCCTTTTAAGGGAAGCTTGAGGAGGTCATTATACACATATTGGAAAGTTTTCACACAAAATAGAGCTTTCAGAAAATAGTTATGGAAAAAGTCATTTTTCAACCTTCCTGGTGCACTTTGCCGTAGTTGGATAAAATATTTTAAAAAAAATTATGTATGTAGACTTAAAGGTATTATTGGAGGGATTTTAATTATTTTAGTATAAATATTTTGATATATCAATTTGGTTGGAGTCATTTTCATTCTAAGTGCTACATACATCAAGAGAAATGAAAGGGTTTTGAAGACCCTTCAATGGCTCATACAAGAATTTGAAAAGAAGTTGCAGATTGGAGAAGCTAATAGAAAGAAAATGCTGTAGATTTGAAGCAGATTTCTCCTAGGGAGATTGAGAGATCTCAACCCATGAGAGGGGCTTGTGAAGGAATTTTTTTGTGAGAGTGTGAGAGGAAAGAGACGAGTCTTTTTGTAGAGTATGAGAGGCCATGAGAGGCCAAATTTGCTATAGATTTTTATGATGAGATATTTTATGTAATTTATTGTTGATTTCAATAAAAGGAAGCATGTGTGCTATTTTCAATTTGTTTGAAATATATTTTTGTGAATTGTGAGTGTGCCTATTTGGTAGAGGGAGTACCCTCTTGCATCAATTGGTAGCAAAGCCAATGGTCTTGAGTGTGTGGACAAAGCATTGAATGTGAGGCGGTCTACACTAGGACCTATGGGTGAAGAGTGAAGTGGTGAATATTATCTAAGGAGATCAAAAGGATTGTTGCAAGTGTGTCAAGAGTCCTGAATAGTTGAGAGCTGAAGAAATTAAGCTGGTTGTAGATTGAGAATGCACTGAAAGTGTTTGATGAAATGTGAAAGAAGAAGAGTATGAGTCTGGCCTTGGGTAAGGCTTTAAAAATTTCTTTTATTGAGAGGAGAGAGATAATGTTGGAGGAATAATTTGGGAGATATCCAAGAGATTGGATTCCTTGGAGTAGAATAGAAGGAAAGAAAAAAGAAGAGAAAAGAAGATGGGAAAAAGTGAGTCACAAAATTTTCCTAATTTTATTTTATATGTAGGAAAGAATGATGAAAAGGAAGATGTGAGAACAATGTTTGAAAATGAAGATGAAGAAGATGATGCAACATTGATTGAGGAAGTGAAAGAAGTGAGAAGCAAAGAGAAGAATGTAGAAGAGGTTGCCAAGAATGAGAACAATGTAGATGTAGCTGTGGAACTTGAAGTTGTAATGATGGAGTGTGAAGATGTTGCAGCAAATAGAAAAGATAGAGATGATTTATTGTTGAAAATGTTAGTGATAGAAGAAGAATGGATGGAAAAGATTGTCATTGCATCAAAGGGTGAAGAAGGAAAAGTCTTAGTTGATGCTAATGAGGTGAATGAAGTTCTAGTAGTAAGTTTTATTGCATTTGTGATGATGTTTATTTATTTGCAATAGTAAGAGTAGAAGAGGGTGTAGAAAAGGAAGAGGCGAATGTAGAGAAGTAGATGGATGTATTTCATTTAGATTTATATACACATGCTACAATAGGTGACATAGATGAGACATGTGGGAAAGAGGGATTTTGGTGGAGGAGGTTGGATAATGGTGGGTTGGATACCACAAAAGATGAGAGGAGAGGAGAGAGTATTTGGAGGAGGAGGTCGATTTATGGTGGAAGAAATTCCATGAAGGTAAGGAGAGGTGATGTTCAGATTTGGTGGAGATGAAGGGTGATTGTTCCAATAAAATGCTAGAAGAGGAGGAAGAAAAAGCTAATGGAGGTATATGTTTTAGCAATGGAGTTTGGTGTAGATTTTTTACAACCTAAAAGGGTAATCCTATTATCTCACTCCATTTTGTGAGCCCAAGCTCACAAAATTTTCTTTGCCGATGTGTCTGATGCAAGAGCATCTAGTTTCATAGGAAATCCTACATCACCCAAAACAATAATTTTCTTTTCTCAAATTTGGTGTGCATTTTTGGTTTAACTTGGTGTTCTTGGAATTTATTAGCATTACAAAACATCTCATTTGTTAAAATTTGCAAATTGGAGTTTCCACTATTACACAATTTTGCTTGTTGGGAAAAAATTTACAATTTTTTTTTTTTGAAAGTTGGTGAAGGATGAAGAAAAATCTTTTGAAGGGAATAATATTAAATGTGTTTCACTCATATTGGTGAAGGTTTCATGGAAAAATTACTCATAGTTTGAGAGATATTAATATGTTGGTGATTTTATGACATTTTTAATTTATGAAGATTTGTAAATTTTGGTGCAAATTCCTTTTAAGGGAAGCTTAAGGAGGTCATTATACACATCTTGGAAAGTTTTCACATAAAATAGAGCTTTTGGGAAATAGTTAATGAAAAAGTTGTTTTTCAACCTTCCTGGTGCACTTTGTTGCAGTTGCATAAAAGAGTTTTAATATTTTTTTATGTATGTAGACTCAAAGGTATTATTGGAGGGATTTTAATTATTTTAATATTAATATTTCAACATATCAATTTGTTTGGATTCATTTTAATTTTAAGTGCTACATACAACAAGAGAAATGAAAGGTTTTTGAAGACCCTTCAAAGCCTCATACGATAATTTGAAAATAAGTAGATTGGAGAAGCTGATAAAAAGAAAATGTTGTTGCAGATTTGAAGCAGATTTCTTCCAAGGAATTTGAGAGATCCTAGCCCATGAGAGGGGCTTCTGAAGGAAATTTGTTGTGAGAGTGTGAGAGGAAAGAGATGAGTCTTTTTGTAGAGTTTGAGAGGCCATGAGAGGCCAAGCTTGTTGTAGATGATTTATGATGAGATGTTTTATGTAATTTGTTGTTCATTTCAATAAAAGGAAGCATGTGTGTTATTTGCAATTTGTTTGAAATCTATTTTTGTGAATTGTGTGTGTGTGTGTTTGGCAAAGGGAGTTCCCTCTTGCATCAGTGATCTACACATTTAGGTATATCTCATGATGTTTCTCTTTCTATGTTTTATAATACTCATTTTATTAAAGATCCACATATTGATGCATTTAGTGGTGAGAGTAAGTGATATATCATGATCTAGTGTATCTAGTTACATGATAAATATTTTATTAATATATACAAAATATGCTCATGATATGTTTGTAATTTATGTATTTAAAGAAATTTTAATTGATGAACCTTTATTGTGGTTTAATTTTAATTGATGAACAAGTTTATTGTGGCTATATATTTATCATATGGTTGGACATATTCTTATCATCCTATATCACTGGAGAAACAACATAAGTAATGTAGACCTTATATTTGAAAATAAATTCAAAATTTGAGAGTGATGATGCTAAGATAATATGGTTGTGATCTTCTTGGGGACAAATTCTTTCAATATCATTAGTTAAGACCTATTTTGTTTGTCTTTTCTTTATTTTTATAGATGTTTGTGTTTTTTTTTTTTATGTTGATACAAAGATACTAATAATGGTACACATTGACACAAGTGGCAATGAACAAGTGGTGTGCGGTTCGTGTTAATTATTTATTACATGTTGTGTATGAATTTTCCCTCTGAATTTTAGATGATGCTTGAGGTTATAGAGTGCTTATAGTAAATAATCTCATTGTGTTTCAACCAATGTTATAATTTTTTTTTACTTTGGCTTTAACAAATGAAAAATATTTAGTGTTCATTGCAATATTAACTACATTCATTGAAAGCATGTGTGTACATTTGTATGCAGGCTTCAAATTTGAGCAATTTGTGATGGGGAATCAAAGGACTAGAAAGAGGAAGTATGATCGAAAAAGAAAGAAGAGAAAAGTGAATGAAGGAAAATCTACTCAAGAACAACCCATATAAATTATTGATGACCAAGGTAACATATAGGTACAAACAAAATTGAAGGTAGTAATAGAATTTTTTCTATGGTATGGAAAATCTAATGGAGATGGATGAGGATTCTCTTTTCAATAATATTTCATCTAACTATATGTTATCTGAAAGCACCATAAAATTACACTCTAAAAGAACATGAGATGAATTTTTTGAAGAAAAATATCTAATTGGAAGAGCACAATTATGTGCAAAGTTATTTAGGTGAAAATAAATGACTCCTGTTTTGGAGTTTTTAGGGACTAACAATAGGAAAAAGTCATTAGGTTCATTAAAACAAACAATTTTTGAAAACTTGCAAGAAGCATTGAATTGTATTGAAAACAAGAGTCAAGCTACTAATCCAAGTGTTGCACATAGAGAATTGATGACTGTAATTTCTAACAAGCAATTATCACATAGAAGACTAGTTCAAACGATTTCCCAATTAATAAATTTTTCTAGGAGTGTTACAAGTATGAATGTGTTTGGTGGTGTTGTCATTAATGTTGTCATTGATTTTAACACAGTTCAAAGTGATTTCAGTTGGTGCATGTATAGTTGAGATACTGTAGAAGTGTTGAGAGTACATGAAACTATATTTATGGTGTTGCAGATGTTTTGATGCCAACTGCTTTTGAGAAAATTAATAAATAATAAAGATAGTTTTGTCTATGTGTTCTAAGTGTGCTCTAGTAATGTGCTCTACATTTCTTCTATGTTGATCCTATGTTGTGTGGATTTGTAGTATTGTTTATGGGCTTCAATGGATAATATATCCTAAGTTTTAGCTTCTGGGTTTATGGAGAGTGAAAGATGTGTTCATCAATGTGTGAATCAATTTGGAAGAACTATTTGTCTGTGTACTGGGATAGATGTCTCTGCTTTGTAGTCTTCTGGTGGTTTGTCTCAGATCTTGCGGATTTGGAAGAAGGATAATATTGATGATCTTTATGTTCTGATAAACATGCTTGTGGTTTGGTGCTCTGAAAGGCGTGTTCCAAAGCTATTGTGTGTGTCTGCATGGTCTGGTTAGACTGTTGAAGAGTGTTCTATGTATAAATATTGTTGCAATTGATGTGGATGTATCTAAAGGTTTCTAAGAGGTGCTCCAGTGTTTGGTGAAGTGCATTGTGTGATCCACATGTCATCATCTTGTTGTGGATGTGCGTACTTCAAAGTTCATTGGTGTTTTCATTAGGTTTCGTTGACCTGGTGTTTACATGTTACATGGAGAGTAAGCATCGATTAAGGAAGCATGTGATTGAATCAAGATGTTGTTTGGGTCCTAATTAGGTATGTAATTGGTCCACTCTCATTCTTATCCACCGCGAGAATGTTGAATCACCGACCTAATTTGAATTTGTAAAATAAAGGATGTGTAGGTGACCTTGGAGAAAGTTTTGAAGATTGAAGATGGTATAAATACAAGTCAAGATGTTGCAAATTAAAAGTATGAAGTGTGAAATGTGTGAAACAAGTGTGAAATGTAGAGTGTGTGAAAGTGAATCAAGGCAATAGTACTTTGATGTGTTAGACTCTTGAAAGTAGTGAGCTGATGGTGTTTGCAATCCTTTGATCAGGCTACAAATGTGTGGAACCTATTATGGTGGATTTTCTATTATATTTCTTTGTTTTTAGGTAGTGAGCCTCCTTTTAGATAATGAGTCCTATCTGTAAGTAGTGAGCCTTTGTATCTAGAAAGTGAGTCCTTTCTGGGAAGTGAGCCCTCTAGCAGGGAGCCTTTGTATCCGGTATTGCATTACTATTATATTGTGAGTTAATCCTCACCATGGTTTTTTCGTCATTGGGTTTTCCACGTAAATCAAGTGTCTCAAGTGTTTTCTTTTGTTATCTGCATTTCATGTTTATACTTAATAACATATTAAATTTAAAGTGGAATTTATTATGGTCAGAAGCGAAATTAATTTGGTACAACTGATTCATCCCCCCTCTCAATTGTCTTGTGTATTTCAACAATTAGTATCAGAGCTTTAGTTCCTTGGAGAAGAGCTTAACTGCTTGAGGTAGATCAGATGGTGCACAAGTTGCAAATCCCTATATTTGATGGAGCTGACTACAGTGACTGAAAAGTGAAGATGAGAGGTTACTTGATCTCTCTTTGTTTCAAGACTTGGAAAGCTGTTGAGATAAAATATGTTGAACTGACTAGTGGTCATTCTTCTGTAGATGAGATTTCTGCCTATGAGGAGAATGAAAAAGCAAGGTATGCTATCTTCAGTGCTTTATCCAAAACTAAACAGACAAAATTTATTTCTTTAGGCATTGCTTATGAAGTATGGGAAAAGTTGAAAGATATCTATGAAGGAAATGATAGAGTCAAATTATCAAGGAAGCTAACAACAAAGCACAAATTTGAGAACTTGAGAATGCAAGAAGGTGAGGACATTTGTAAAGAGTGAAAGTCTTTAATTCTAAATAATCTTATTTTTCCTTTAATAATTTCATTACATTCCATATAATATCGTAACTCCATCCATTAACATTGTTTAATCCACAAGATTCCAAAAATATCGACTTAAAGTCTACAATAAGATTCATAATACATTCAATTACATTTATAAACACGTGTCATCTTTCACGATATTTATAATACAAAACATTGTAAAATAAATTTACAATTCAAGACTTAGGCATTCTGTCACCTTAAGTTCTACAATAATCATACATGAATAAAATATAATAGAATAGATGAAGAAATCTTTATTTGATCTTCAATCCAACCGCTTATCTTCAAACATGAAGATGAGAACAAGGTTCAGGTGATTTTTTCGCCCAACCTCGAAGCTTACGCTTCCCTGAAATTCCTTAGTCATTCAAATAATACCCGACCTTGCACGAATTGTTTAGCAAAAAGAAGTCGACAAGCAGGATGGAATCTGATGCATGCCTAGTATAACTAGTAATTCCACAAGCATTTCATTTTTTTAATTCATTTAAGAAACAAGCAAGTTCGATACTAGGATATGGTAGAGAGTTATAAATATTCCATCTGTTTCAATGATCCTTAAGTTACTTGGCCAAGTAAAATGTCATGCATGACAAATAATAGTAGTTTTGAAAAAGCAAAACTACGCTCTCTATAAACCCATATTCGGCACCTGTACCGAAAGGTAACTTTCAAAACACATGACATGCACATTCAATTATCAAACATGCATGGTTCCATTCAAATAAATAAATTATCTTTCCAAACACATGTCATGCACATTCCATTATCAAGCATACATGGTTCCATTCAAAAATAGATAAAAGAAGGTGTAACACACGTATGTAACTAAGTACATATAAAACAAGAATTTAATAAATGAGCACACATTCTTTTGGTTCATTTACTCATAAAATTCATCTATACTTCAAAATAATCCTTTTCTATTTGTTTCATTCAAAGTAAGTATATTTTTAACTTTACCATCTTTCTTTTTTGTTTTTCATATTTCCTTGTAAATAAATATCTTTTCAAAAATATAATATCTCATATTTACTTTTGTTTTGCATAAATTTAGTATCGTTTCTTGAGAATTATCAAAATCCATGGTTGTTCTTTTCAAACATATTTAAATATACAAAATTATTTAATCTTATAATTTTGGAAAACATTCCACAATTTTTATTCTGTGATAATTTAATAACTTCGTGTTCTTTTCTTGCAATTTCCAATTTTCTGTCTATACAGTTTAACGAATATAGTTTTCTTTTCGGAGTTTTCTAAATCTAAAACATGTTATTTTCTGTAGAATTCTTCACTATATTTAACAGAATAAATCTTTAAACATCTAGTTTTCTGTGCAAATCTTTAAACATGCTAAAACAAAATTCTTTAAACAAAGACTCTACTGTTTCTTAATAGCTTTCTTTTTCATGGTTTTCTTTACTGTTTCATAATAGTTTTCTATTCATGCTCATTCTTTTCTTAATAAAAATATGGTCTGGTGTTTGATCTTTCTTCCAGATTTGACAAAACAACAATATGTTCTCATTTTTACTTTTTTTGCAAAAGAAAGAAATAAATAACACAATTACATTCATTGTTTCAAGACTGATAAATGTTTATTTCAACAAACTTACCTATTAATCTCATTGAATAGTTGTGTTTTCCTAAATCTGGTTTGTTTTGTTCCCTCTATCAATTTCTCCCGTTGTTCCTTCTTTCTCTCTGCCCTTTGTCTACTTTCCAAGTTCTCTTCTTTTATTTTCCTGTTCGAAATTCTCTCTTCTCTTCTCTGGCCACCTTTCTTTCTTCCTATCTCTGCACCTTTCTTCCTCACTTCCTTTATGCTCTGTATTTTCTTCTTGTCCATGCCTTCGCCTCTTCACTCGCATATCAGGGAGAGCATTTTTCTGTTCTCTATCCTTCCATCCACTCTCTTGGACACATCCATTCTCCTTCTGCTTGTGTGGAATGAATGGAGGGCATAATCTGTTCTTAATTAACTCCCCTGGCCATGCCCTCCTTCTTGTTCTTTCCACATGTCTTCTTTCAGCTAGTGCACCTCTTTCACTTCTACCTCCACATGCATACCTCCCTCCTCCTATTCTCTCGGCCAGCTCCTCCTCTCCCTTACGTATGAGATCTGCTCTCTTTATCCATGCCTTTCCTCTTCTTCCACACGCCTTCTCCCTTACTTCCTCACCTCTCTATTCTTCTCTGCCGCGCACCTCTCTTTACCTGTCCCTGTGTATTAAGAAGATATTTTATCTTCTATTCTCCTCCCCTATTCCACTCGCATATGGGAGGTAAGCAACCTCTGTTTAATGAAAATCAAAACTATCTATCTCCTCCAGCCGCGCATAGGAAAGGAGCAGCATCCAAAATAAAATAGAAATCCCACTGTTTTCTGTCTAGCTCTCTCTCAAAACGGATTTACTCTTCCTGTTGTCAATTCAAATTTCCTCTCTCCCAATATCATGAAAAAATGGTGGAGTCACCAATAAATCAGATCCACTTTTTATGTTTTGATCTTCAGAACTCCAAGTTTCTCTCTTTGATTGCATGCAAAAAAATTTGATTGTGATTTAATTGTTTTCAATTTGTAAACTGTTATTTTGAATTCAATTTCAATTTTGATTGCAAACGTATTGTTGTTCTCTCTTTGTTTTTAAATAACTAATTTTGATATTTATCTATTTCTATTTAAACAAATCTCTTCTCCTTCATTTATTAAACAAGAAAATAACAATTAAATCAATAACACAATTAAAAGTTTATTCCAATAATTTAGAATAAAGCATTATTATTTTCAACTAATAATAAAATATTTACTCAAAGAATTAATTCTTGAATAAAAATCAATTTCCTCACAAAAATAATCAAATTTCCATTTAAAACAAATACATTCTTTTTCGCAATTTCATTCAAACGAAAGCATAGTCATAATAACCTTTAAAATTTAAACCATTTAATCATCACGAAAATACATTATAATTAACTAAGTGGTGTGTGAGATTCCATCATCCTTATTAACATCTAATGGCTAAACGACTCTACCTGAACAATGTTCTTTCCTTCATTCTTGTTCACCTGTTCCTGCGTTCACTTGCACTCGAATTCTCATCAGCAACGACAATCCCCGAATTTCATAATAATGAATTTCAATTTCAATAATCATCAATTTCAATTTCAATTTCAATTTATATAATCATCTAACATAAACATTGAAATTCTCATGATTAATAATCACATTAAAATAAGTGATAAAAATCAGTACGTGACATCCTTCCCCTCTTGGAAGAGACATCATCTCAATGTCTTATTATTCAATCAATATGCATAGTATCTCATCAGTAAAACATAGTATTTCAATCGTACTAACATCATAGTTCTTAAAACATAAGCATAAGCAATTCATAGTAGCATGCACGCTATCCAAGTTCACAACATGTGAATCAAAAACCAGAGTATCAAGTATCTCATGCATTAAGCAAATACTAGTCTAAGAAAGCAAATGAGGAAAATGGCAGTCAATCGTCTTAGAATCCTCCCATGTAGCACTATCCTCAGTATACTGGTCCCACTGGACCTTGTACTGAGTACTATCCCTATTAACGCTAGTCTATAAGTAACTAGATTCATGACTTCCAGTACATCAAAGGGTCCCATAAATCTTGGAGCCAACTTTGATGATTTCCAAAAACACGTAAGATTTACAAAACATTCTTCCTATGCAACAATCTTCTCCTTTCTAGACCTTGCTTCAAGTGTCCTTACTATCACATAGGGAAATATCGTATGCTTCACACATACTTACTCTCCCAGAGAGCTTTATTCTATAAATACATCCAATATATAATAATAACTATATTTAGTGATCGGACTTCATTGGTCCATGAATTTATCCTCAGTATAACCCAAATGGAAGAGGAATGCCGGTGTATTGTACACTACATCGTGGGTCCAATCCTTTTCATTTGTATTTACACTTTTAGACAACTCATAAATGGAGTCCATTCGCCACTTACACATTCATTATCCTTACCATAAAGTACTTTCCCTTGATTACTTGTCTATCTCAAGCATAACCTTGCTCCTAGACACTTGTCAATTTTGATACTGCTCCATACTTAAGCTTTGTTATCAATTAAGTTTCATCGATCGCTTCGTTATATTATTCCTTTTTGACATTTTATCAAGTCTATGATTATATCCAAGCCTTTTTCAGCTTTAATAGAGTTTCCTTTCTTTCCATATAATGGTCCAAACTTCAATTTTAGAAGTTTACAAATCATTCAAGATTTAATCCACCATTTTACTTATTTGACTAAAATAATATATTGCACATTTATTCAAATGAATGTCTCTTGGTATGATTTTGTTTACACAACCCTATCATTATTTGCTAAACTGAAATAACCTTTCAGGTTTACTAAGCAACTACTTACCCACAATATATTATTTAGGACCAAAATCCTATAAGTCAAGTTTCCAAAAACTGTTGGTTTCTTTGATGAGTCTATCCACTAGAACATTATGTTAATTATACTAACATCGATAGATCAATTTGTCTTGTGTTCTACCATTTTCCTTCTAGAATCTCAAGAGAGTTACATGTCCTACCAATGATGACTTTTGGTCTTCATTTCCTGGCATACTAGACATTACCTTGCTACATTCTGTGCATCTTCTTACTCTATCTTCTTCTAGATAATAGTGGATCCTTATCTGAGAATTCCCTTTGTCATTCTGATGTCCTAACTCTGACATTATTTTCCTCGTTCCATTCTCGAATCTTCCAAATTTTGGACACATAGGTTCTTTTATATCCAACAATAGTCTATCCTTTGACTAAGTGATAACCTATTTTGATCTTACATCATTATTAATGTTTATGTAAATGGTTATAGGTTTTGCAGATATAATTCCCATTTATCTCAAGACATCCATACCATGGATTTTCTTTTGTCCTTGGATTATTTTCAAAGATGCAATTCATCTTTTAACTCAATCTAATTTCCTTGATTTAATCTGGTACTAATTTTTGAGTATTAATCCTCGTTCAATCACGTTGATCTCTAGATAATAAAAAATTTAATTTCATATCTAATCATCAAGCATAAACATTTAACTCCATGATTTATTAATTATATAGGAGAGTCTCAACTTCAATATATCAAATTTGAGCACAAGTAACAATTCTGATGTTCTTCTCCGTAAGATTTTCAGCATTTCCTTGCTAAGTGAAAATTATATGATGTTCTGTCATGACAATAGATGCTTCCTTTTGAAAGTGTTTCTCTTTTAATATAAGAGCTACTTAAAGTAAATTCTTGTCAATAATACGACTTCCTTTAACTTACTAGGCATCCCTCCTATGCTTCTATCCTTATAGAGTTTCATTATCTCAAATGATATTCAATCGCATGGGCAAATCTTAAACCCAATATTCCCTTCCAAGTCTTCAGATGGAATCCTTAATTGTTGACTAGTCCAATTGTTTATAGATTTCCTTACTCTATATGGCTATAGTCAAGACCCAATGTACAACTCATTCAAGTTTAACTCCTACTTATAGGTGTTAAAGAGTAGTCCAATACGTAACCCAACTTAATAGGTTTTAGTCTCATCATAAGATCTCTCTCTTTATTGAATGAACTTATTGTCCAAATTAGGTTATCTTTAACCCAAGGTTTTATTCAAGAGTAAGGTAGTGATTAAGTGATTTAATCATTCTCATTAAGATATTTTGGTGTGGTTCACATAACGTCACATCTTACTTTATTTTTCACTTCATCTCAATGGCTTAAATAGCTAACCTTTTTTTCATCCATAGGTTTCTTAGCATAGTAAGCTTCAGTGTCAAGTCGTTTCACGACATGGATATATTTCATATAGAAATAACATCGTTATTTAAATTCTCTATATAAAGTATATAGGAGTATAGAGATACTTTCTTACAATCACGATTCTCTTAGATCTTCCTTGTCAATCCCATAGACAATGATCTTCCTTATCATGTTCAAGTTATCTACCTATCCTTTTCTAAGGCATTGATAATAATATCCTTTGATCTTTAGATCAGATAATCATAAGGTATAAAGGTCATAGTTCTTAACCTTTCCATTTGTCCTTTTCCCTTGTGGTCATAAAATGTATGACTTAATTGTCCTTATGACTTGCAAAGAAGTCATAACCAAGTTTTTTCTAGGTGGGGTACTTAGCTTGAGTCAATCCACTCTCTTCCTTTCCCTCTCCTTAGTGCTTCCACAACTTTCATTCTTCTTATGTTGAACTTCTAGCAATTTACTTGCTTTTTTTTTTTTATCTCACAGATTCAACATATTGTATCATTCAGTAGGAGATCCAATGAATAATCGACAAATTTTAGGATTTTAATAGAAATAAATAATATTCCATCTTCTTTCTAATATCCTTTTTAATGGAGGAATATCCATGCTCACAAACCTCTTTTATTGATGTACTTCTCCACTCAAAGTGTTACTTCCCTTGCAACTTCTACTATCTTGACACATAGAGCCCTGTTGTATTCCTTTTCCCTTTTGGAACCATTATTCATAATTTGTTTGATTCCAAAAACTTCAATAACCTCATTAATTGTTTCCTCTGACCATTCTGGTCTTTTCTCAATTCCTCGGTACTAATTCTTTTCTAACAAGATCTTTATCTTAACACAAGAGTTTAAGTCATGAGTTCCCCAACCCCTGAGGATACTTCCTTCGTTCATATCCTACTTTGAACAATCTAGTTTATTTTGAATTTGCATACATAGATTCATAGTGTTTACATTAATCCAAGAGTTCCTGACTCTTTTACAATTGTAGGTTGCTACAATTCAATTTATTTCATTCCTACTCATTCTTTTTTTCTTAGAGTCATGTATGTACAGGTTATTCTTCCTAACCTTCCTACATAACCTGATTGCATAATCTTCTGTAATCCTAGGTTTTATCATAAGTTGTTGGTTTAGGAATTTTGATTCTAGGGACGAATCTTAAACTAGTCCCAATTTACACAAGTTACTAATGCTTACATCTTCCTTTTCACTTCCTTAAGATCTTTTCTCTTGTCGTTCTGGCACAAGAACTTTTCAACCTTTATCTTCTGATAAGGTTTACACATTATTGCGTAATGAGCTCATAGGTTTCAGTGCAAAACCTGGTAGCTCTGATACCAAATGTAAAGAGCAAAAGTATTTAATTCCAAATAATCTTATTTTTCCTTTAATAAGTTCATTACATTCCATATAATATTGTAACTCCATCCATTAACATTGTTTAATCCATAAGATTCCAAAAATATCGACTTAAATTCTACAATAAGATTCATAATACATCCAATTACATTTATAAACACGTGTCATCTTTCACGACATTTATAATACAAAACATTGTAAAATAAATTTACAATTCAAGACTTAGGCATTTTGTCACCTTAAGTTCTACAATAATCATACATGAATAAAATATAATAGAATAGATGAAGAAATCTTCATTTGATCTTCGATCCAACCACTTATTTTTTAAACATGAAGATGAGAACAAGGTTCAGGCGCTTTTTCCACCCAACCTCGAAGCTTACACTTCCCCGAAATTCCTTAGTCATTCAAAGAATACCCAACCCTGCACGAATCGCTTAGCAAAAAGAAGTCAACAATTAGGATGGAATATGATGCATGCCTAGTATAACTAGTAATTCCACAAGTATTTTCATTTTTCTAATTCATTTAAGAAACAAGCAAGTTCGATACTAGGATATGGTAGAGAGTTATAAATATTCCATCTTTTTCAATGGTCCTTAAGTTACTTGGCCAAGTAAAATGTCATACACGACAAATAATAGTAGTTTTGAAAAAGCAAAACTACGCTCTCTATAAACCCATATTCGGCACCCATCCTAGAAGGTAACTTTCCAAACACATGACATGCACATTCAATTATCAAGCATGCATGGTTCCATTCAAATAAATAAATTATCTTTCCAAACACATGTCATGCGCATTCCATTATCAAGCATACATGGTTCCATTCAAAAATAGATAAAAGAAGGTGTAACACACGTATGTAACTAAGTACATATAAAACAAGAATTTAATAAATGAGAACACATTCTTTTGGTTCATTTACTCATAAAATTTATCTATACTTCAAAATAATCCATTTCTATTCGTTTAATTCAAAGTAAGTATATTTTTAACTTTACCATCTTTCTTTTCTGTTTTTCATATTTCCTTGTAAATAAATATCTTTTCAAAAACATAATATCTCATATTTACTTCTCTTTTGCAGCAATTTAGTATCGTTTCTCAAGAATTATCAAAATCCACTATTGTTCTTTTTGTTGGTGTAATTAAATGTTTTGTACCTTGTCCTAGGTCATAATTACACCTTAGTTAAGTTTACTTAGGGACCACATAGGAGTTGTTGGAGAATTTCCACCTTTGGTGGACTTATCTTCTTATCACTCTATCACCTCCACCTTTCATGGACATATCATGTGATTAGGGTTCCACCTTTTGTGGTAGATCCACTATTTGTGGTGGTTATCACATTATCACCTTTCCACTTTAGGTGGAGTGATAGCTTTTCATTGTTGTCTCATGTCATAAGATTATGACACTTGTCATAATCTTATGCACTCCTATATTCTCACCTTGGCTATATAACCAAGGGGTCTCTACTACATTTGTACACACATATTGAAGCATTCATTGACATAGAATATAGTTTATTCTTGTCATATTATTTTCTCTCTTCTTTGTGCTTTCTATTTGGTCCATAGATCTTGGCATCCATAGCCAATTCTAACATGGTATCAAAGCATGTTTGATTCTAACACTTTTCAAACATATTTAAATATACAAAAGTATTTAATCTTATAATTTTGAAAAACATTCCACAGTTTTTATTCTATGATAATTTAATAACTTCTTGTTCTTTTCTTGCAATTTCCAATTTTCTGTCTATACAGTTTAACGAATATAGTTTTCTTTTCAGAGTTTTTTGAATCTAAAACATGTTTTTTTTTGTAAAATTATTCACTATATTTAACGAAATAAATCTTTAAACATCCAATTTTTTGTGCAAATATTTAAACATGCTAAAAAAAAATTCTTTAAACAAAGACTCTATTGTTTCTTAATAGCTTTCTTTTTCATGGTTTTCTTTACTGTTTCATAATAGTTTTTTGTTCATGCTCATTCTTTTCTTAATAAAAATATGGTCTGGTGTTTGATCTTTCTTCTAGATTTGACAAAATATCAATATGTTCTCATTTTTACTATTTTTGCAAAAGAAAGAAATAAATAACACAATTACATTCATTGTTTGAAGATTGGTAAATGTTTATTTCAACAAACTTACCTGTTTATCTCCCGCAGTAGTCGTGTTTTCCTAAATCTGGTTTATTTTGTCCCCTCTGTCAATTTCTCCTGTTGTTCCTTCTTTCTCTCTGCCCTTTGTCTACTTTCCAAGTTCTCTTCTTTTATTTTCCTGTTCAGAATTCTCTCTTCTCTTCTTTGGCCACCTTTATTTCTTCCTATCTCCATACCTTTCTTCCTCACTTCCTTTCTACTCTGTATTTTCTTCTTGTCCACACCTTCACCTCTTCACTCACATATCAAGGAGAGCATTTTTTTGTTCTTTGTCCTTCCATCCACTCTCCTGGCCGCATCCCTTCTCCTTCTGCTTGTGTGGAATGGATGGAGGGCATAATCTGTTCTTAATTAACTCCCCTGGCCGTACCCTCCTTCTTGTTCTTTCCACGTGTCTTCTTTCAGCCAGTGCACCTCTTTCACTTCTACCTCCACATGCGTACCTCCCTCCTATTCTCCCAGCCGACTCCTCCTCTCCCTTGCGTATGAGATCTGCTCTCTTTATCCATTCTTTTCCTCTTCTTCCACATGCCTTCTCCTTTACTTCCTCACCTCTCTATTCTTCTTTGACGCAGAACTCTCTTCACCTGTCCCTATGTATTAAGAATATATTTTATCTTCTGTTCTCCTCCCCTATTCCACTCACGTATGGGAGGTAAGCAATCTCTGTTTAATGAAAATCAAAACTATCTATCTCCTCCAGTCGCGCATAGGAAACAAGCAACATCCAAAATAAAATAGAAATCCCACTGTTTTCTGTCAAACTCTCTCTCAAAACGGATTTACTCTTCCTGTTGTCAATTCGAATTTCCTCTCTCCCAATATCATGCAAAAATGGTGGAGTCACCAATAAATCAGATCCACTTTTTATGTTTTGATCTCCAGAACTTCGAGTTTCTCTCTTTGATTGCATGCAAACAAATTGATTGTGATGTAATTGTTTTCAATTTGTAAACTGTTGTTTTGAATTCAATTTCAATTTTGATTGTAAACGTATTGTTGTTCTCTCTTTGTTTTTAAATAGCTAATTTTGATATTTATCTATTTCTATTTAAACAAATATTTCCTCCATTTATTAAACAAGAAAATAACAATTAAAAAAAATTATTCCAATAATTTAGAATAAAGCATTATTATTTTCAACTAATAATAAAATATTTATTCAAAGAAGTAATTCTTGAATAAAAATCAATTTCCTCACAAAAATAATCAAATTGCCATTTAAAACAAATACATTCTTTTTCACAATTTCGTTCAAACGAAAGCATAGTCATAATAACCTTTAAAATTTAAACCATTTAATCATCACAAAAATACATTATAATTAACTAAGTGGTGTGTGAGATTCCATCATCCTTATTAACGTCTAATGGCTAAACGACTCTACCTGAACAATGTTCTCACCGTCATTCTCATTCACCTATTCTTGCGTTCACTTGCACTCGAATTCTCATCAGCAATGACAATCCCCGAATTTCATAATAATGAATTTCAAATCATTTCACTTGCATTTAAATATCAATTTCAATTTATATAATCATCTAACATAAACATTGAAATTCTCATGATTAATAATCGCAATAAAATAATTGATAAAAATCAGTATGTGACAACATTGCAAGCTACTATCAGAGAGTCTAACGTGCAAAAAATGAAATAAAAAACCAAGGTGGTACCATGACAAATGGAGATGTAATAGAGAAGATTTTGATGACCCTACCAGAGAATTATAGTGATAAGGTCTCTGCTATTGAATAATCGTATGATCCAAAGACATCTACCAAAGAACAACTATTTGGCACTTTGACTGCATTTGAGATGAGGAATTTTGGAAGAGAAAAGGAGAAATATTAAACAACCTTCAAAGCATGTAAGATAGAAGATGATTCAGATAGTGATGGTTCAAAAGAGTTGGAAGCAAACTTTACAAGGAAATTGAAGAAAGGTACCGGTAAGTAAAAAGGTATGCTACCTTTTAAATTCTTCAGTTGTGGAAATATCGGTCACTATGATTCAAGATGTTCAAATACAACTACACACAAGAAGAACAAATATAATAATAAAGACAAAAAGGATAGAAAGTTCAAGAAATTGTATTATGTTAGAAAAGATGCTGGAATTTCTAATGATGAGTCTGATTTGAGGATGATAAAGATGAATGCTTGTTTCTAGCCTTGGAGAATAAATATGTTGCAAGTATGGATGTTTTTGGTAGTGTTGTCATTGATGTCAACACAGTTCAGGTTGAGTAAGTTGTGTATTTTCCAAGTGCTTTTGAGAAAATTTGAGAAATAATAAAATAAAAATTAAAGTATGTTCTAAGTGTGCTCCGGTATTGTGCTCTGCATTTCTCCCGTGTTGATCCTATGCTTATGTAGATTTGTAGGTGTGTTCATAAGCTTTAATGGATCATATTTCCTAAGTTTCAGCTTTTGGTTCAATGGAGAGTAGAATATATGTTCACTGATGTGTGAATTGGTCTGCCAAAACTATTTGTTTGAGGACTGGGAGAAATGTTTTGGCTCTACAATCTTTTGATATTTGGTTTTAGATCTTGTGGATCTTGGAAATGAATCTCTTTGATGGTTTCTAATATCTATGTTCTGACAAATTTTCTTGTTGTTTTGCACTCCATAAAACTTGCTCCAGAGCTCCTGTGTTTTTACTAGTTGGTCTGATTTGACTAGTGAATAGTTCTCTAAAATTGAAGTTGGTTGTAATTGTTGCAGATGTACCTGAGGTGTTCTCAGAGATGGTGAAATTACTGATGAAGCGTGTTGAGTGATCCACATGTGATTATATTGCTAGAGATGCATGTACTTCAAAGATCATTGGTGTTTTCATTAGGTTTGTCTGACCTAGTGTTTACACTTTACATTTGGCTTTTGCATCAATTTGAGAAAGCGTGTGTGAGTTTCAAGATGTTGTTTGGGTCCTAAATTTAATATGTAATTGGTCCTCTCTCATTCTTATCCACTGCGGGAATGTTGAGTAGGCGACCTAGTTTAAATTTGTAATTTAATATTGCATAAGCTGACCTTGGTGAATGTTTCTAAGGTTGAAGATGGTATAAAAGAAAATCAAGTTGTGGTGAACTTAATATCCATCCATCAATCATCCACAAATCGAGCAAGTGAGTGAAGTGTGTGAACAAGTGCGAAAAGCAGAGAGTGGAAGAGCGAATTAAGGTAGCAATACTTTAAGGTGTTAGATTCTTGAAAGTAGTGAGCCGATGGCATCTACAATCCTCTGACCAGGTTGCAAATGTGTGGAACCCTATTGGTGGATCTTCATTTATCTCTTTTTATTTTTATGTAAGCAGTGAGCTTCCTTTCTAGACAATGAGTCCTTCTCAAGGCAGCGAGCCCTTAATCTGGGTAGTGAGCCTTTGTAATTGGGTAGTGAGCCCTCTGGCAGTGAGCCTTTATATCTAGTATTGCATTACTACTATATTGTGATTTTATCCTCACCGTGGTTTTTCCTTCATTGGGTTTTCTATGTAAATTTGGTGTCTCTGGTGTTTTGTTTTTGTTTCATGTTTACACTTAATAACATATTGAAGTTAAGGTGAAAATATTAAGTTTATAAGTAAAGAGATTTGATACAAATAACTCACCCCCCCTCTCAGTTGTCTTGTGCATTTCAACAATTTTTATTAGAGCTCTGGTTCCTTGGTGAAAAACTTAACCACTTGAGGTAGATCAAATGGTGCACAAGTTGCAGATTCCTATCATTGATGGATCTGATTACAGTGTCTAGAAAGAACATATGAAAATTTATTTGATTTCACTTAATTTTAGTATCTGGAAAGCTGTGGAGACAAAGTGTGTGATACTAGTAGCTGGTCCTTCCTTTGCTGACGAGGTTGCAACTTTTGAAGAGAATGGAAGAGCAAGGTATGCTATCTTTAGTGCTTTATCTAAAACTGAAAGAAAAAAAATTATTTCTCTACCTACTGCTCATGAAGTATGGACAAAATTGAAAGACAATTATGAAGGAAATGATAGAGTAAAGTTGTCAAGGAAACTAACTGCTAAGCAAAAATTTGAGAACTTGAGAATGGAAGATGGAGAAAACATTGCAAGCTATTATAAGAGATTTGAACTTATAGCAAAAGAAATCAAGAATCAATGTGGTACCATGACAAATGAAGATATAATTGAAAATATCTTGATGACCTTACTAGACAATTACAGTGAAAAAGTATCTTCTCTTGAGGAACAATATGATCCAAATAAATTTACTAAGGAGCATCTATTTGGTGTCTTGACTGCATTTGAAATGAGAAAATTTGCAAGAGATAAGGAGAAGACTGAAAAATACTTTAAAGCAATGAAAATAGGAGATCTGTCGGATGATGATGATTCAAAAGATTTGGAAGCAAAATTCACAAGGGGATTGAAGAAAGGCATTGGTAAATACAAAGGTAAGTTGACCTTTAAGTGTTTCAGTTGTGGAAATATTGGTCATTATGCATCAAGATGTCCTTATAGAGCTACACAAAATAAGAATAAGGATAATAACAATAATTACAAGGATAGAAAGGATAGGAAGTTCAAGAAGATGTATTATGTTAAGGAAGATGCAATAATTTTTGATGATGAATCTGACCTTGAGGAAGATAAAGATGAATGTTTGTTTCTAGCCTTGGAAAAGAAAGTTCTACCTACTAACCATGGAAGATGTGCAAAAAAATCTAGTCTAGAGAGTAAGAAGGATGAATCAGAAGGTACTCTAGTAACTTCTTTTCATTCCAGACAAGATGAAGACTTTTGGGTAATTGACAACGGATGTTCAAATCATATGACTAGAGATAGGAGTAATTTTACTAAACTTGAGAAATATGATGGAGGAATAGTTATGTTTGGGGATGATTCTGATGCTAAGATTGTTGGTAAAGGAAAAATTAGCTTTGATGGAAAATATAATACTGACGATGTTTATTATGTAAAGGGTTTAAGGCATAACCTCTTAAGTGTTGGAAAAATGTGCAACAATCTATCAACTTAAGGGTGGCGATGGTTAGTGTTTTGTTTCTCAAATTAATGAGAGTTGGATTTGGCACTGGAGGATGGGACATGTGAATTTTGATAATTTGGTTAGGATCAGTTCTAGGGAATTTTTCAGAGATCTACCTAGAATCACAAAGCCTTCAAATTCAATCTACAAAAGTTGTCAGATGGGAAAATAAACAAGAAATAGTTTTAAAGGAAAGGATCAATCATCTACCAGAATTCTAGAATTAATCCATACAGACCTCTGTGGTCCTACAAGAATAGGAAGCCTAAGTGATGACAGGTACTTTATGCTCTTGATTGATGATTACTCTAGGATGACATGGGTTACATTTGTTAGAGAAAAGGCTCAGACTCTTGATAGATTCAAATTTTTTAAGGTAAGATTAGAAAATGAGGCAAACTTGGAAATCAAATGCTTAAGGTTTGATAGAGGTGGAGAATTTACATCTGGTGATTTCAATGCATTCTGTGAAGAACATGGCATAAAAATATAGTATTCTACTCTTAGAACCCCTCAACAGAATGTAGTTGTGGAAAGAAAGAACCAGACTATTCAAGAGGCTTCCAAAACTATGATGAAAGAAGCCAATTTTCTTGATGTGTATTGGAGAGAAGCAATCCAAACTGTTGTTTACATTCTTAATAGAGTTCAAATCAAAGGTAACAACATTAAGACCCCTTGTGAGTTATGGATTGGTAAGACTCCTACTGTAAAATACTTTAAGGTATTTGGAAGTAGATGTTATATTAGAAGAGATGAATAAAATCTTGGAAAGTTTGATGCTATATGTGATGAAGGAATTTTCCTTGGATATTCAAATAACAACAAGGCTTATAGATGTTTTAATAAGATATTGAGGAAAATAATTTAAAGTACTAATGTAAAGGTTGATGAAGCTATGTATAGACCAGTGGAAATAACTGAAGTTGAACCTGATGATCCAATCTATGTGCAAATACAAGAAGAAGAAAAGGAAGAGAAAGAAAAAAGTGATGAACAGGAAGAAACTTCAGAACCTACACCTAAGACTCCTAAATATGTTCAAAAAAATCATCCGAAGGAACATATAATTGGAGACAAAAGTGAAGGAGTGAAGACAAGAAGCAAAGTGCTTGGGGTAAATTTGTGTTTACTTTCTAAGATAGAACCTAAGACTATGAGTGAAGCATGTAATGATGAAATTTGGGTTAAAGCAATGAACTGCAACAAATAGAGAAGAATGAGACATGGGAACTAGTCCCTAGACCCGCAAACAAGAATGTAATTGGTTCTAAATGGGTATTCAGAAATAAGCTAAATGAAGATAGTGAAGTGGTAAGAAATAAAGAAAGACTTGTATGTAAAGGATATTCATAGGTTGAAGGAATAGATTTTGAAGAAACTTTTGCACCTGTAACAAGAATGGAAGCCATAAAAAATTTCTTGGCATTTTCAACTCATAAAGACTTCAAAGTATATCAGATGGATGTCAAGTCTGCATTTTTGAATGGAGAATTGGAAGAAGTATATATGGAGAAAACAAAAGGCTTTCAACTGTCAAACATACCGAATATGGTTTGTAAATTAAATAAGGCACTATATGGACTAAAGCAAGCTCCCAGAGCTTGGTATGCTAGATTAGATAGATACTTGACAAAGCAGGGATTCAACAAAGGGTCTGTAGACAACAATCTTTACTTCAATGAGAAATAAAAGATATTGATAGTTGTGGTGTATGTTGATGATATCATCTTTAGTGAAAATGAAGGTATGTGTAAAAGATTTGCTAAAGAGATGCAAAAATAATTTGAAATGTCTATGATTGGTGAACTGAATTTCTTCCTTAGACTCTAAGTAAATCAAAATAACAAAGGGATAGTCATTTTACAATCTAAGTATGTCAAATAATTGTTAAAGAAATTTGGAATGGATGACTCCAAACTGGTTTGTACCCCTATGGTAACTAGATGTAAGCTAAGTAAGGATGATGAATCTGCTAAAGTTGATCAGAGCATGTACAGATCCATGATTAATGGAATATTGTATCTTACTACTACTAGACCTGATATCATGCATGTAGTATGCTTAGTTACAATATTTCAAGAAGAACCTAAGGAAGCACATGCTACAACTGTGAAGAGGATATTTAGATATCTTAAAGGAACTCGAGACTGTGGATTATGGTATCCGAAGGACAATGATTTCACTCTAAATGCCTACACTGATGCAGATTGGGCTGGTTGTTTAGATGACCAAAAATGAACAAGTGGCGGTGCATTCTTCCTTGGAGGAATATTAGTTTCATGGTTGAGCAAGAAACAAGATTCATTTTCTTTATCCACTGCAGAAGTAGAGTATATTATAGCAAAATCATGTTGTAGATAGGTACTTTGGATGAAGAAAACCTTGATGGATGTAGGTATGGTAAGTGATGAACCTATCTCTATATTTTGTGACAATAAAAGTGCTATAAAAATTTCAAAGAATCCAGTGATGCATTCCAGAACAAAGCATATATCTATCAAGTATCACTTCTTGAGGGAGGAGGTATTGAGGAATGAAGTTAGACTTGAATATGTACCTACCAAAGCACAAGTTGTAGGCATATTCAATAAGGCCCTTCTGAGGGATACTTTTGAGTATCTTAGAGGGAAGTTAGGGGTTACTACCCCTCCTTCCTTGAACTAAGTGCGCATGGAGGTGCATCAGTCTAGTGTATTCATAGACTCTTTATTCTGGACTAATGATTGAGGTCTACTCCTCAGGGGGAGTAGTTAAGTGCATTGTTGTAGTATGTGATGTGGGTGTACTCCTTAAGGGGAGTGAAAAAATATTTATATGGAAATAAATTCCTTTGCCATTGATGTCAAAGGGGGAGAGAGAAAATCATGAGAAAATTTTATGCTTGGCAGGTTGTCACTTCTGAAAATCATGTATGTTGTCTTTGATGGTTTTTCACATCATGTGTTGCCATCAATGAAAAAGGGGGAGATTTTTGCAAGTATGGATGTTTTTGGTAGTTTTTTCATTAATTTTGTCATTGATGTCAACATAGTTCGGGTTGAGTAAGTTGTGTATTTTCCAAGTGCTTTTGAGAAAATTTGAGAAATAATGAAAGCAAAATTAAAGTATGTTCTGAGTGTGCTCCGGTATTGTGCTCTGTATTTCTCCTGTGTTGATCCTATACCTATGTGGATCTATAGGTGTGTTCATAAGCTTTAATGGATCATATATACTAAGTTTCAGCTTCTGGTTCAATGGAGAGTAGAAGATATGTTCACCGATGTGTGAACTGGTTTGCCAGAACTATTTGTTTGAGGATTGGGAGAAATGTTTTGGCTCTGCAGACTTTTGATATTTGGTTTCAGATCTTGTGGATATGGGAAATGACTCTCTCTGATGGAATCTATGTTCTGAATTTTTTTCTTGTGGTTTGGCACTCTGAAAGACCTGCTCCAGAGTTCTTGTGTTTTTACTGGTTGGTCCAATTAGACTGGTGAAGATTTCTCTAAAAATGAATTTGGTTGTAATTGTCCCGGATGTACCTGAGGTGTTCACGGAGATGGTGAAATGACTGATGAAGCATGTTGAGTTATCCACGTGTGATTATCTTGTTGGAGATGCATGTACTTCAAAGATCATTGGTGTTTTCATTAGGTTTGGTCGACCTGGTGTTTACATGTTACATTTGGATTTTGCATCAATTTGAGAAAGCGTGTGCAATTTTCAAGATGTTGTTTGGGTCCTAAATTAAATATGTAATTGGTCCTCTCTCATTCTTATCCACTGCGGGAATTTTGAGTAGCTGAACTAGTTTGAATTTTTAATTTAATATTGCATAAGCCAACCTTGGTGAATGTTTCTAAGGTTGAAGATGGTATAAAAGCAAATCAAGTTGTGGCGAACTTAATATCCATCGATGAATCATCCACGAATTGAGAAAGTGAGCGAAGTGTGTGAACAAGTGCGAAAAGCAGAGTGGAAGAGTGAATTAAGGCAACAATACTTTAAGGCGTTAGATTCCTGAAAGCAATGAGTTGATGGCATCTACAATCCTCTGATCAGGTTGTGAATGTATGGAACCCTAGTGGTGGATCTTCATTTATCTCTTTTTATTTTTTATAAGCAGTGAGCCTCCTTTCTGGACAATGAGTCCTTCTCAAGGTAGTGAGCCCTTAATATGGGTAGCTAGCCTTTGTATCCGGTTTTGCATTACTACTATATTGTGAATTAATCCTCACCGTGGTTTTTCCTTCATTGGGTTTTCTAAATAAATCTAGTGTCTTTGGTGTTTTCTTTCTATTTCATGTTTACAATTAATAACACATTGAAGTTAAGGTGAAAAGATTAAGTTTATAAGTAAAGAGATTTGATACAACTAATTCACCCCCCCTCTCAATTGTCTTGTGCATTTCAACAAAATATGTGTCTACTAACCATGAAAGATAGGCAAGGGAATCTAGTCCGAAGAACAAGAAGGATGATATGGAAGGTACTCTGGTTACTACTTTTCATGCTAGACATGATGAAGACTATTGGGTAATTCACAATAGATTTTAAAATCATATGACTAGAGACAAAAGTAAGTTCACTAAAATTGAAAAGTATGATGGAGGATTAGTTATGTTTGGAGATGATTTTGGTGCTAAGATTGTTGGAAAAGGAACAATTAGTCTTGATGGAAAAAATAGTACTGACGATGTCTATTATGTTAAGGGATTAAGGCATAATCTTTTGAGTGTTGGACAAATGTGTAGAAAAGGATTTAAGCTTGTGTTTCAGTATAACACCTATGAGATCAGAAAAGGGTTTGGAACTATGGTAGTTGTAGGAAGAAGAACTTATGGAAACATCTATTAGCTTAAGAGTGGTGATGGTCAGTGCTTTGTTTCTCAAGTTACTAAAATTTGGCTATGAAACTTGAGGATGGGACATGTAAAATTTTATAATTTGATCAGGATGAGTTCAAGAGAAGTTGTTAGGGATCTTCCTAGAATCACAAAGCCTACCAATTTTGTTTGTAAAAGTTGTCAGTTGGGAAAACAAACAAGATGCAGTTTTAAAGGAAAAGAACAATCATCTATCGAAATGTTGGACTTGATTCATACAGACCTTTGTGGTCCCACAAGAATAGGAACCCTTAATGGCGACAAGTATTTTATGATTTTGATTGATGATTACTCCAGAATGGCATGGGTTAATTTTCCTAGGGAGAAAGCTCAAGCTCTAGATAGAATCAAAGTGTTCAAAGAAAGAGTAGAGAATGAAGTAAACCTAAGAATCAAATGTTTAAGGTCTGATAGAGGTGACGAATTCACGTCTAGTGAGTCTAACACATTTTGTGAAGAGAATGATATAAAGAGACATTATTCTTCTCCTATAACTCCTCAACAAAATGGAGTTGTAGAAAGGAAGAACCGAACTGTTCAAGAGGTTGCAAGGACTATGATGAAAGAGGAAAATGTTCCTAATGTATATTGGAGATAATCAATCCACACTATTGTTTACATTCTTAACATAGTTCAGAGCAGAGGCAACAACACAAAGACTCCTTATGAATTATGGACAGGTAAGATTCCTACTATTAAGTACTTTAAGGTGTTTGAAAGCAGATGTTACATTAAAATAGATGATGAAAACCTTGGAAAGTTTGATGCAAGATGTGATGAAGGTATTTTTCTTGGATATTCAAGTAACAACAAAGCATAAAGATGCTTCAATAAAAGATTGAGGAAAATAGTTGAAAGTGAAAATGTAAAAGTTGATAAAGCTATGCACAAACCAGTTGAAATAAGTTAACTTGAACCAGATGATCTTATCTATAGACAAATACAAGAAGAGTAAAAGGAAGAAAAAGAACAAAGTGAAGAAGAGGATATTTTGGAACCTGCTCCTAAGAATCCTAAATATGTACAAAATAATCATCTAGAGGAATAGATAATTGGAGATATAAGTGAAGGTGTAAAGATAAGAAGCAAAGTGGTTGAGGTAAATTTGTGTCTACTTTCTAAGATAGAAACTAAGACTGTGAGTGAATCATGAAAAGATGAGAGTTGGGTTAGAGAAATGAAAGAGGTATTTCAATAGATAGAGAAGAATCAGACATGGGAACTGGTTCCTAGACTAGTAAACAAGAATGTAATTGGTGCAAAATGGGTGTTCAAGAATAAGCTAAATGAAGAAGGTGAAGTAGTAAGAAATAAAGCAAGATTTGTTTGCAAAGGTTATTCACAGGTGAAAGGAATAGACTTTGAAGAGACTTTTACCTCGGTGGAAAGAATGGAGGCCATTTGGATGTTCTTGGAATTTTCTTCTCATAAATATTTCAAAGTAAACTAGATGGATGTTAAGTCTGCATTCCATGGAACAACCAGAAGGATTTCAGTTATCAGATAAACTGGACATGGTCTGCAAGTTAAAAAAGGAACTATATGGACTTAAACAGGCTCCCATAGCATGGTATGAAAGGTTGGACACTTATTTGACATAGCAAGGGTTCAACAAAGGCTCCATGAACAACAATCTCTACTTCAAATTTGAAAGAAACAAAATTTTGATAGTTGTGGTGTATGTTGATGATATTATCTTTGGAGGAAATGAAGGTATGTGCAAGAAATTTGCAAAGGAAATGAAAAAAGAGTTTGAGATGTCTATGATTGGTGAGTTGAATTTCTTCCTTGGAATTCAAGTGAATCAAATAGATGAGGGAATATTCATTTCACAATATAAGTATGTCAAAGAATTTTTGAAGAAGTTTGGAATGGATGACTCCCAACTGGTTCGTACCCCTATGGTAATCGAATGCAAACCGAGTAAGGATGATGAATCTTCTAAAGTTGATCAGAGCATGTATAGATCTATGATTGGTGGACTGCTATATCTTACTGCTACTAGATGAGATATCATGCATGCAGTATTTTTGGTTGCCATATTTCAAGAAGAACCTAAAGAGACACATGTTATAGTTGTGAAGAGGATATTCAGATATCTAAAGGGGACTTTCGATTATGGTCTATGGTGTCCTAAGGATATTGATTTTACCTTGAATGCCTACATTGATGTAGATTGGGTTGGTTGTGTAGATGTTTGTAATATTACAAGTGGTGGTGCATTCTTTCTTGGAGGAAGATTGGTCTCATGGTTAAGCAAGAAACAGGATTCAGTTTCTTTGTCCACTATAGAAGCTGAATATGTTGCAACAACATCCTACTATACACGAGTAATTTGGATGAAGAAAACATTGAAGGATATAGGTGTGATGTGTGATGAGCCTATCCCTATCTTTTTTGACAATACATGTGCAATAAACATTTCAAAGAATCTAGTGATGCATTCTAGGACAAAGCATATGGTGCAGTCACGGTAAGGAGGGTCCTCAAAGAGAACAGTCTGAACCATGCAATAAGAGTAAAACAACAGAAGCAACATAATTTATGGAGGCAAATGCAGGTGCAAATATTATCATTATCTGAAATATCAATTACATATAGTCGGCCACATCCGGGCTTACAGATTCAGCACACAAGCCTGATTACAACATGCTCAAAATATAGTGCACATACATGCGAGCGAAGTCCTACAGATCAAACCTAATATACAACATATCCTTCTTAATCATCAATCTCTCATCAATCCCCATCTTCTAATGATTCAATACTAGATTTATATCATATCCGAGAGTGAGGAAAAATCTGTGTCAGCCAAAGATTGCTACAATCTTCGAGAAGAAAAGTGTAATGTGTGCAAGAACAGGTTGGCCTCAAATCTAAAATTCATCCACGGTAGATGCGTAAGATGAGGTGTGGACCTAAGTGTAAGGTCGGGGACACTCCATGGAATAAATCTAAACACACCGTGAGGATCCACAAATCATGGGAAAGGTCTGCAATCAATCCAACTAGCCGTTAGGTTTTGAAGTTATTTCGGGGCCAATCTCAAAAATTGTCACGTACTCTGGAAGTGATGCCAGAAAAATATCCAAATGAGCTGAAAACTTGGAATAAGATAATTGAACATTTCCACAATGAAATCATATATACGCACGATCTGGCAAGAAAATATGAAGAAATATCGGATCTATCAACTCGAACAAAAACATGAACAAAATAAGAACAAAATTGAAAGGAAATATTTTATTTTTTTGGTTGATGCAAGATTGCCAAGAACCAAGGATTCTCTTGCATCATACATTCGAGGTTGATGAAAAGTGAGTCCCTCACTTTGCTGGGGCCGAAGGAAAACCAATACAGTCTACCTCTGCCTAAGAAATCCAAGAAGAATCCTCCACTGGTCTACCTTTCCACTTCACAAGATATTCTATGTACTATCTTCCATGATTCTTTCTCCCATCTATGTCATCCAAAACTTCTTCTATCTCATCTGATTGTTTCTTAGGAAGATGTTCCTCCAACTTCATCTTACTATCCTCATTGAATTTTGTTTCATGGTACTGATGTAGGTCTGCAATATTGAATATAGGTGATATACTCATGCGATCCAGTAACTCCACTTCATATGCATTCCCTGAATCAAACTTCTTCAAAATTCTACAGGGTCCAAACTTCCTCATCTTCAATTTACTATATGTTCCAACTGGAAATATTTCTTTCCTCGAGTAAGAACTCTACCCATCTCATGTGTTTCTAATTCAACTTACCTTGACTATTCAAATACTATATAGCTTGATGATTTGTATACAACACAAGCTCCTTAGATAACAAGTAATGTCTCCACTTTTTCAAAGCTTGAACTATGGCATATAACTCCTGATAATATATTGAATACCTTCTCCTTGCATCATTCAAATTCTCATTGAAATAGGCTACTGGTCTTCCTTCTTGACTTAACACTACTCCAATTGCATTTTCACTTGCATTATAATCTACTTGAAATACCTTATAAAAATCTGGCAAGGCCAACACAGGCTACTCAATCACCTTCTGCTTTAACAATTCAAAAAATTTGCTTGCTCTAGATGTCCATCTAAAATCCTTCCTCTCTCCTCTCATCGTCTCTGTCATGGGGTTACAAATAGAACTAAAATTCCTAATGAACTTCCGGTAGAAAATAGCCAATCCATGAAATGATCTTACCTGTCCAATGATTTCAGGTATAGGCCACTCAACAATAGCTCTCAGTTTCTTAGGATCCATCTTCAATCCATCCACTGATATCACAAATCCTAGATATACCAATTACTCCTTCATGAAACTACACTTCTTTAGGTTTATCAAAAAAATTTCTTCTTTCAACCTCTACAAAACTTGTCTTATGTGCAACAAATGTTCCTCTCTAATCTTACTAAAAATCAAAATTTCATCCAAATATACAATCACAAATTTTCCCAAGAATTTCTTCAATACCTCATTCATCAACCTCATGAAATTACTCAGTGCATTTTTCAACCCAAAAGGCATCACCAACCACTCATACAATCCTTCATTTGTCTTGAATGTTGTTTTCCACTCATCTCCTTCTCCGATTCTGATATGATGATATCCACTCTTCAAGTCTATCTTTGTAAAGTACTTATCTCCACTCAAACAATCCATAATGTCATCCATCTGGGGAAAAGGAAATCTATACTTCACTGTGATCTTGTTTATGACTCTAGAGTTGGTACACATTCTCCATTCTCCATATTTCTTAGGTGCAAGCACAAAAGGTACTGCACAAGGACTTAAGCTTTCTCTGATCAAACCTTTCCTCAAAAAATCTTGTACTTGTCTATTCAATTCTTTATTCTCTTTCGGTGTCATCTGGTGTGATTTTTTATTAGGAAAACTAGCTCCAAGAATTAGATCCATGCAATGACTAATACTCCTTACAGGTGGTAATCCATAAGGTTCATTATCTGAAATGATAGCCTCATATTCTGTCAACAACTCTCTTATCTCTTCCAGTTGTCCTCCTACATACTTCAATTCTTCAAATTTCTTAGGCACCAATGCATAGCACAAGTTCTGATGTCTTAGTCCATCTAGAAATCTTCTTCCATCAACCAAACAGATTCTAGCAGTCATGAAAATCTCAGCCTTAGGAACATCTTCCAAGGGTAACAAAGTCTGCTTCATCCGATTAGCAACAATGGTGTATATGTTCTTATTTCCATCACAAATAATTTGTCGATCATATTTCCAAGGCCTTCCCAACGAGATATGACATATATCCATAGGGCATAATATCACACAAAACTTCATCATGGTAGTTTCCTATCTTCAATTTCACCAAACATTGTTCACTTACTAGTATTTTATGCTCATCTTGAATCCATGTTATCTAATAGGGTTTAGGGTGTTTCAACCTTTCCAACTTTAATTTGGTTACCATTTCTTCAGAAGCCAGGTTCTCTGAGCTTCCACTATTAATGATCACTTTGCAACACTTACCAGCTCCCTTACATCTGGTCCTGATGAAAATTATTTCTCTGCAATGGTTCTTTCTCCATTTCACTTTGACACAATACTCTCATATTCACCAATACCTCTCCTTCTTTCGGTTGATTAGATGATCCAACATGATCCTCCTCAATAAGGGTTGTTCTCCTATTGTTCTCAGTCTTTCTTCTTGACTCTCCTTGTTTGAATTAAAAGGCTCTATGTCCTTCTCCACCACATTTAAAACAAGTTCCCCTGAATACTCTTTTCTATACCCTTCATTTCTGTCACCACCATATCCTCCTCTTCTGTAAGAGTTTCCATCATCTCTTCAATATGAATTTCCACTCTTATTGACCTCCTTATTCTGATCTATGAAGGTTCCTTTTCCTCCTCTAGTAAATATTCTTCCTCTCTAAAATATTCCACCTCTCCTTCTTCTGTCTCTATTCATGTCTTTTAATCAGCTTCTCCTATGATTTTAGGGCACACTAATATGCCTCTTCCACACTCAAAAACTTAATCAAACTGATCTCATCTTGAATAGATGACCTTAAACCATTCACATATCTAGCTACTTGTTCAATATCATCTTCTGAATGTCCAGATTTGATATTCAACATATAGAATTCCTTAGTATACTCTGTCACACTTGATTCTTTTTGCTCCAAGTTATGCAATTTCCTGAACAAACTAATCTGATAATCTGCAGGCATAAAATTTGTCTTCAATTTATTCACCATCCAATCCCATTATCTTATCTTCTCCTTTCCTTTTCTTTTTCTATCTGTCTGCAAATGTTCCCACCAAAGGGATGCATGTCTTCTCAATTTTGTACAAGAAAATTTCACCTTCTTATCATCTGGGGTACCTTCAAAATCAAAGTATTTCTCCATTTCTGTTATCGAATCCAACAATTCTTCTAAATCCAACTTACCATTATAGTTCAGTGGATTGAAATGTGGCTTAGTGTTTACTCTGGTTAGGGCTCTTATGAACCTCTCTTCTCCCTGATAAGGGCCAGGTTTCTCTTCTCTTGCAACTTCCTCTTGTTCTTCTACTTCTTCATCACTTACATCATCAACTGGTCAACCTCTTCTCTGGGTTGTTTCAATCACTTCTAATCTAGAAGAAATTCCTCTCAACATTTCCATTACAGCAGGGTTTGCATTTCCATGTGCTCCATTTCCTCTACCATTTCTTCTTCCCGCCATTTTTACACAAGTCCTCTACAATTGCAGGTCGGATCCTTAATCCGCCACCCTACAACAAATCTTCAATAGGACTACGCAACTTCTGATGATCTCGCAAGGAACGAATCTCGCTCTGATACCAATTGGTGCAATCATGGTAAGGAGGGTCCTCAAAGAGAACAGTCTGAACCATGCAACAAGAGTAACACAATAGAAGAAACACAATTTATGGATGAAAATGCAAGTGAAAACATTCTCATTATCTAAATTATCAATGAAATATAGTCGACCACATCCGAGCTTACAGATTTGGCACATAGGCCTGATTACAACATGCTCAAAATACAGTGCTCATACATGCGATCAAAGTCCTATAGATCAGACCTAATATACAACATATCATTCTTAATCTTCAATCTCTCATCAATCCCCCTCTTCTAATGATTCAATACTAGTTTTATATCATATCCGCGAGTCAAGAAACATCCGCGTCGGCCAAAGATCGCTACAATCTCTGAGAAGAAAAGTGTAATGTGTGCAAGAACAGGTTAGCCTCAAATCTGAAATTCATCCATGGTAGATGCGTAAGATGAGGTGTGGACCTAAGTGTAAGGTCGGGGACACTCCATGGAATAAATCTAAACACATCACGAGGATCCACAAATCATGGGAAAGGTTTGCGAACGATCCAACTAGCCATTAGGTTTTGAAGTTATCCCAGGGCTAGTCTCAAAAACTGTCATGTACTCCAAAAGCGATAACTTGCCGAAAAAAAGATCCAAATGAGACGAAAACTTGGAATAAGATAATTGAACATGTCCACAATGAAATCCTAGGTACGCACGATCTGTCAAGCAAACATGAAGAAATATTGGATCTATCAACTCGAACAAGAACAAGAATACAATAAGAACAAAAATAAAAGGAAATAATTTATTATTTTTGGTTGATGCAAGATTTCCAAGAACCAAGGATGCTCCTACATCAACATATATCTATCAAATATCATTTCTTGAGGGAGAAGGTACTAGAAAATGAAGTCAGATTTGAATATGTGTCTACTAAGGATCAAATTGTTGACATATTCACTAAGGATTTTCTAAAGGATACTTTTGAGTATCTCAAGGGGAAGTTAGGGGTTATTTCCCCTCCTTCCTTAAACTAAGTGCACATGGAGGTGTACCAGTCCATCAGATCTATAAAATCTTCATTGGTTTGGACTGATGATTGAGGTCTATTCCTCAGGGGGAGTAGAGAGTATTATTGTTGCAGTATGAGATGTGGGTGCACTCCTAAGGGGGAGCGATTAGAGCTTTATATGGAAGATGTTTCATGAAAAAATCTTTCTTTTCCATTGATTTCAAAGGGGAAGAGATTGTCATGTGAAAAAGTTGAAAGAGAGAGAATCTTGTAAGTTGCAAGGAGAAGAGAGTGTAGAAATGTTTATGTAGGCTATCTAATTTGAAAAATAAAGGGAAGAAGAAGCAGGAGATAGTGTATGCTATCTTTAATGGTTTTTCACATCATGTGTTGCCATCAATGAAAAAGGGGAAGATTGTTGCAAGTATGAATGTGTTCGGTGGTGTTGTCATTGATGTCAACATAGTTCAAAGTGATTGCAGGTGGTACATGTATAGTTGAGATACTGTAGAAGTGTTGAGAGTACATGGAGCTATATTTATGGTGTTGTCAATGTGCTGATGTCAAATGCTTTTGAGAAAATTAATAAATAATGAAGACAGTGTTGTGTGTGTGTTTTGAGTGTGTTCTGGTAATGTGATCTACATTTCATCTATGTTGATCCTATTCTTGTGAAGATCTATAGTTTTTTTTTATGGGCTTCAGTGGATAATATATCCTAAGTTTTAACTTTTGGGTTGATGGAGAGCACAAGATGAGTTCACCGGTGTGTGAACCAGTTTGGCAAAACTGTTTGTCTATGGATTGGGAGAGATGTATCTACTCCATAGTCTTCTGGTGGTTTCTATTAGATCTTGTGAATCTAAAAGAACGTTAATATTGATGATCTGTATGTTCTGACAAATGTGCTTATGGTTTGGTGCTCCGGAAGGCTTATTCCGGAGCTACTATGTGTGCCTACACGGTCTGATTGGACTGTTGAAGAGTGTTTCAGGTATAAACATTGTTGCAATTGTTGTGGATGTATTTGAAGGTTTATAAGAGGTTCTCCAGTGTATGGTGAAACATTTTTTGTGATCCACATGTCATCATCTTGCTGTGGATGTGCATACTTTAAGGTTCATTGGTGTTTTCATTAGGTTTGGCTGACCTGGTGTTTACACATTACATGGAGAATAAGCATTGATTAAGGAAGTGTGTGATTGAACCAAGATGTTGTTTGGGTCCTAATTAAGTATGTAATTGGTCCACTCTCATTCTTATCCACCGCGAGAATGTTGAGTCGCTGACAGGTATGTGCATGATCATGATGGGCCAAAAAGTGGCGATATGTAAGTGATATGATGGCCCATGTGGCTGATGACTTTTTTTTTACCCAAAATTGATGAAACAAAAAGGGTTTTTAAAGGAGATTCTCAGCTTTCCACCAATATAAATTATTCTTTACTTTGAATTCAATAAATAATTATTATTCATTTTCTAATTGAATTACGACTAAAGTCCTATTGATAGGCTGATTGAAAAAAATCTATAGCTTTCAAACGGTATCACATTTTTTGAATTTGAAACATGCGTCACATTCTATGCTTCACATGCTATAGGATTAAAAAAAAATGAATTTCATGAATTTTTGACCAAGTTAAGGTGGTTAGACATACAAGATTTTATATTTTTTGAAAGTTGTAATAAAAAAATCATAATTAATTATTTACTTGGAAAAAAAATACAAAAAAATATGCATCACATCGGGACATGAGTCCTCTACTTATATATAAAATATTATAAAAAAATATTATCATTTTATTGTGGTAAGGGTGGTTAGATAGACAACCACTTCTTATTTTTTCCTTGAAATTTAAGTACTACTACATTGAAATTTCAAATTTTCACCAAATAGATGTTTTTTAAAAAAAAAAAACCTAGTAGTTTAGAAAATACATTGAATTTTCTATAGATTCTATTCTTACATAAATTTTGAAATAATATTGATAAATTATTCAAATTTTTACGTCAAGTTGCCTAACTCTATTTTTTTTGAATTTTATTGCCACTTAAGGGCCTATTTTTTCGATGATGATCCTGCACATACCTTGACCTAATTTGAATTTGTAAAATAAAGGATGTGTAGCCGACCTTGGAGAGAGTTTTCAAGATTGAAGATGGTATAAATACAAGTCAAGATGTCATGAATTAAAATAATGAAGTGTGAAGTGTGTGAAACAAGTGCGAACAGTAGAGTGTGTGAAAGTGAATCAAGGCAACAATACTTTGATGTGTTAGACTCCTAAAAGCAGTGAGATAATGGTGTCTGAAATCCTTTGATTAGGTTGCGATTGTGTGGAGCCTATTGTGGTGGATTTTCTATTTTCTTTCTTTGTTTGTAGGTAGTGAGCTTCCTTTTGGACATAGAGTCCTATCTGTAGGCAGTGATCCTTTGTATCTAGATAGTGAGTCCTTTCTAGGCAATGAGCATTTGTATCTGGTATTTCATTACTATTATATTGTGAGTTAATCATCACCATGGTTTTTCACATAAATCTGGTGTCTCTAGTGTTTTCTTTTTGTTATCTGCATTTCGTGTTTATACTTAATAACATATTTAAGTTAAAGTGGAATTGATTAAGGCCAGAAGAAAAAGTAATTTGGTACAACTGATTCACCCCCCCTCTCAGTTTTCTTGTGCATTTCAACATGTAGAACTGTTCAAAGGTATATTGAAAAGAGAGATAGATTAGATGAAAATATTGAGAAAAATTGGGTAAATATTTGTAGGGTTCCTCGAAAAAATAGAAATTCAGAAGATGTAAAGATATAGGTGATTGAATATTGGACCAACTACTCTCGTGTTTCTTCCAATAGAAGGGACACTATACAAATAATAGGCAAAGAAGGTACAAAAATTTCTCATCTAAAACATTTTATAGATACAACACAAAGTGAACCTTTTGAAGCATTCAAGCAAGAATTTTTAGATGCAAAGATTTGTTAAAGGATGTTTGAGAGACTACGACTATCATTTGTATGTATAAATAAAGTACATGAAACTTGTTGTTATTGAAATCATGTTGAATTTCATCTACACCTATAGTCATATAAAACTGTTATAGCAGTAATTAATCCAAATATAGTCATCCCTAGAAGCACGACACAGTTTGTGAAGTCTCTTGTATGCAAAAAATTAGAAGATTTAGATGAACTCAATGTATAGTGTATAAAAAATATATGTAATGATTGTGGAAATTTGAAGAATCTTTTACAAGTTGACAATATTCATGATCATTCAATGCAAGTTATTTGGAAGAGATTTGAATATGAGAAATACTCAATGAAGTCAAGAGTTGAGGCCAAAAAAATCATTCTAAAAGAGAGTGGATTGTCTTACAATGAATTTATGAATAAATTTCGCAATATCATATATCCACATATCCAATATTGTCATGGTGCAAGATGGAAAGCTAAGAAATTTTGTAACTCAAAGAATTGATTTCCACCAGGATGTATTCTCTCTATTGTAGATTTCTCTGAGAACTATACATTTAGTCCTCAAACTGAGATTCAAAGTAAATATTATCATTCAGAGCAAGTTGCAATCTTTGTGCAAGTTTTCTATAGGCATACCAAGTTACATGTAGATTTTTTACAAAGTAGCAAAGGTGGTCAAATTATCAACAAAGAGGTTCACTTTTATATCAGTGATGATATGGGTTATGATAGAAGCTATGTAGCCCATTGTTTTAGAATGTTTTTTGAAGACCAAACACAATGTGGCATAAATGTTCAACACTGGATATGGTCTGATGGATGTGTCGGTAAGTACTGATTTTTTAAATTAAATTATATATAATTATTTAAATTTATTTACTTAACTTGGAGACATGAATTGTTCAATTACTTATATATGTTGTGTATGCATACATATATATCTAGTTTTTTCAACTAATTTGGTTTGAATGAAATTATTTGTAACTTCATAGGACAATTTAAGTCTACAAAAGATTTTAATTGGTTAAGCCAAGAACATGATAAACGTGGCACACAAATTTTGTGGAATTTTTATGAGAGTGGACATGGAAAAGGAGAGCACGATGGAGTAGGAGCATGTGTGAAGCATGTAATTCATCAACATGAACTTGCAAGTAACACTATATATGGAATATAAAAATATAAAAATTCTTTTTAAACTTTAAATTCTTAAACCTTGTAACTGACAAATTTTGCCCACATACACTTTCAGGTAATGCCATATGGAATGCAAATGAAATTGTTGAATGGTGCAAAATTCATTTTTTCGTTCACAACTCAACATACAACACATGCTATTTTTGGGAAGTTAAAGGTACATAGTCAAAAATTTGTTATTTGAATTTCAAAGTGTGTACATGAAAATTAAATTTAAAAATTTAAATATATACACTTTTTAATCACTTGGATGTTTGTAATTTAGAGATATTGATCGATCAAATCCTTATAATTGTCAAATAATTAATGGTATTAGAAGTCTGCATCAAATCATGACAATGGGATGTAGCAAGCCTTATGCAATTAATGTGAGAGAAAAATCATTTTTTTGTGTTGATTGCATTGAGGCCAATGCAAATAATCTACTATGTAAGAATATTAGAGATGGGTATGTTTCACAATGGGAAATGAAACAATTAGTATCAATGCCTCATTTTGAAGATAATGACAATGTCGATGTCTATGATCCTCTATATTTAGTTAATTACTAATGTATATCTAATTTAGTTGTTACAGGTATATTTTATTTACTTTTAGATTAAATTTTAACTTAAAATTTATTTATATATTCTACCTAAGTTGAGCATGTTTATATAAATATTTAAATGGTTTTCATTTATTAAAAATCTAATTTTTAATCATGTATTCATATTTTTTTGTACTACATGGTGTGTACAGGAGATATTTTCACTGTTGTTATAGATCCTGAAAATGCAGAAGGTGTAGATTACTATCTACTAAGATGTATGCAACCAAAATGCAAATTGGTGGAATCAATGATAGATGGTGATGGACAAGAGTATCCCATTGGATCAGTCGTTGTTGAAGGCACATATTATCAACAAATAAAGATAGATAAAAATGACATTATATTTGTTGATTAAATGCTAGGACAAAAGGTTCTACATTATAGTCACTTAGTTATAGCAACAAAAATAAATTTTGAAACTTTACCTAAAAGAGTACATGCCAAATAAAAGTGGAGGTTGTCTATTGAAGATCATGAAAAGATTTCAGATATAATTAAAGATAGAGAGGATCCATATTATATGTACCAAGAGATTTAAGTTATTTAAATATGTACATGACATACATTTTTTAGATATGACTATTAATGTTTGGACCTAATTTTGAAAATATTTATATTATTTTTCCTTTTCCTTATTGAATTTATTTCCAATTGTATTTGTTCCATGGAATTCTTAAGTTTAAGAATATTTGATTTCATTTTTCAACTCCACTTATAGCATCATCTCTCACTTTCTTTGCTTGCATGTAAATTCATATGCAATACAAAACCTATTGACCTTAAATTAATTTTTCCTTTTCCTTATTGAATATATTTCTAGTTGTATTTGTTCCATGGAATTATTAAGTTCACTTGAATCTTTGATTTCATTTGTTCAGATCCACTTATAGTAGATCATCTCTCACTTTTTTTGCTTGCATGTAAATTCATATGAAATACAAAACCTCTTGACTTTAAATTTATTTTTCCTTTTACTTATTGAATATATTTCCAATTGTATTTGTTCCATGAAATTCTTAAGTTCAAGAATCTTTGATTTCATTTGTTCAACTCCACTTATAGCATCATCTCTCACTTTCTTTGCTTGCATGTAAATTCATATGCAATACAAAACCTCTTGACATTAAATTCATTTTTCCTTTTCCTTATTGAATCTATTTTCAATTGTATTTGTTCCATGGAACTCTTAAGTTCACTTAAATCTTTGATTTCATTTGTTTAGCTCCAGTTATAGCATCATATATCACTTTCTTTTCTTGCATGTAAATTCATGTATGCAATACACAACCTCTTGAATTTAAATTAATTTTTCCATTTCCTTATTGAATCTATTTACAATTGTATTTTTTCCATAGAATTATCAAGTTCAAGAATCTTTGATTTCATTTGTTCAACTCCACTTATAGCATCATCTCTCACTTTCTTTGCTTTCATGTAAATTCCTATGTAATACAAAGCCTCTCGAATTTAAATTCATTTTCCCTTTTCCTTATTGAATCTATTTTCCAATTGTATTTGTTCCATGAAATTCTTAAGTTCACTTGAATCTTTGATTTTATTTGTTCAACTCCACTTATAGCATCATCTCTCACTTTCTTTTCTTGCATGCAAATTCATATATGTAATTTACAAAACCTCTTGAATTTAAATTCATTTTTCCTTTTCCTTATAATCTATTTCCAATTGTATTCATTCCATGGACCATACACTTTGCATTAGCTAGATATTTAATTTTTGTGTTTAAAGATATTTAATTTTCATGTTGGTTGAGAATGTTCATGTACACTTAAGATTTGATTTGTATTTTCCTGGACCAAGATCAATCCTATAATGCTTAGTTTGATCATATGTGGCTCAAGATTGACCATAAAATTTAATTCAAAAAAAATAAATTGTCTTTTCTTATTAGCTCTTAGGAATTGACCTAACTTAAACATGTTTGCATGAATTATTTCTATTTCTTGGTTTTTATTTATTTATATTTATTTAATATATTAATAACAAAAAGATTTTACATTTCGTCTGCTAAGCAGGATGTCACAAAATACATATATAGCCTGATATAATTGATCACCTAGCCACTATAAACAAAACATACACTAAAATCCCTTAACCTTTATCTGCCTTTATACAAACTAAACCCCTACCAAATGATATACAAAATTGTAATTATAGACACACTGAAGCATAGTAACCCTAACCGCCCTATAAACTATTCTTGTGCACAAATCCCTTGAAATTTGGAATCATGGTGACATTCGGAGAAATGGGAAGCTTCATTGCCTTCAATAGGTAACCCACACCAATAGTAGCCATTGGTTTGTGTTCAAGAAAATCCATCCCTTTGAGGTCAAGAATGAAGGGATAGTACTTCATTACTTCCCCACGAACATGAACTAGATGTGGGTCCTATGGGCATGGAACCCCCATTCTTGATGATGCAACATACACGGTTTCCTCAAGCCCGATGAACAAATCTGTATTAAACATTTTCTTCATCAAATCCTCCACCACCTTCTTCTCTGACCTAATATCCAACACCATAGCCAAGAATCTTGAGGTGATATTTATTCCCACACGAAAGGACTCCATGTCCATCAGGAACCCTTTGACCAAAACCATCTTTGTTGTAGCCAGGATGAGAGAATCATGCTTCTCAAGCACCCGCTTCAACTGTTGATCAGTGATGGGCCCTCAAAAATCCATTTTCCTGACATTGCTATCCATTTGAATGGGGGTATTTGACCCAATAATAATCAGGGTTTCCGCTGACATGCGGACCACAAATTAAGATCGCTCTCCCATTCTTCCCAGATTATTTTCCCTACGTTGCCTCTCAAACTAGTGCACACTGCTAGTGATTTGAGGGAGAAACTTGCCTAAAGAAAACCATAGACAAATGAAGATTGTGGAGTTGTAATGACTTGGCCTTACCATAATTAATCTCGCTCCAAAATTATCGTGCCCTATGAAATCCAACCTTAATCAGTGATCAAGCTCCACTTCACAAATGAGAGTCTCTACCAACTTTCACATTCCAATGTTGAGAAGACAAGCAAGATGATGGATGTGAGCTTTGTATAACCCCTGATGATATCAACATTCATTTGAAAAGATCCAGAATAAATGCTTTGCATGGTAATCAACACAAGCCCGCCACCAAATGAGCCCCACCACCTTGCCATGTTGGCATCACACATGACCCCATCCACTCAATCCCAAGTTGTACACACTCAACCAACATGTCACCCCACAACTAGTATGAATGTTTGATTAACTTACCACCTTTATATCCCCCGTGCTTTCCAAAACCAATGGTGTGGAAAGCGGCCCACCCAACTGTCCACAAGGGATCTTATGTTTGTTTAACTTCCAATTTATTTGATGGTTATGCCATTCATCCCTTTGTTGGATAGGGATTCTACCTCAATTTTTCCTTCTCACAAAATATGGTTTAGCATTACCAATTCAAAACTATCAATTATACTGAGAGCCACTTCAATCTTGGCACCTAGTTTCCAGTTGATCACCTTCTTGGAGTGTAATGAATTAATGACTAGTGTGGAATCACCTTAAATCACCACCTTAATTAGACCTAGTTTTGCATAGTTTAAGACCAAGGATCAGTGCTTGAAATTCATCCACGTTGTTGGTGCCTATTGGGAGAGGAGCTACCAATTTTCCCAAAATTTTGGTGTTCCAGTCCCTTACAATACAACCGGGCTAGAGGTACCTAGGTTACCCCTATCGACCCCATTGAAATTTTGTTTAGTACATCATATCTTAGGGGGGACCATCAAACCATGATTCTTTCCAATTCTGTTGATGGACCCCCATCCCACACAAAGGGAGGCACCTTTAGACCTGGCCATGATCTCCTCATATTAGCATCCCATCCCGTAAAGTTTAACTTCTTGGGATTCATATCAGTGACTCTTGAGTTGATCAGTTCCATAATACATACTTCAATCTTGCTCAAAAGTGATTGTAGTGGAAGTTCTTTTTCTTGAAAGATGTGCCTATTTTGCTCCTTCCGTAATTCCCAAATGAATATCATTGGGCTAGAAATCCAAAGGTAGCAAAACATTGCTTGCTGGAGAGTAGAAGGCCAAATTTTCAATAGTTCAATTAAGGTGTTCGGTAGTGTTGTTTTCCACTGAGGTTTTGTTAGCAACTAGTGCCAACAACTTTACGTAAAGGAGTAGTTCAAAGACAAATTATCACCATCTTCTTCTTCCCATTTGTAGAGATGGCACCTAGATGGGACATTATATCCTATTTTCCTATCAATAGTTAGTACTCTTCCTTGAAGTGCAATCCACATGAAGATTCCAACCTTTGGTAGGAAAACCTTGTTCCAACATAGATTAGAAGGTAAAGATGGGGCCACCTCATTTTTCTTTGAAAGGACTGAATAGCCATCTTTAAAATTATATTCCCCCTTTTCCGTAGCATTCCACCTAAGAATTTCCTCCCCTAATCTGACATTAACACTTCTTCTCTTCAACATGTCTTCAAACACCAGCATCAATCTCCCCTCAAGTCCTGAATATCGAATGTTATGCCATTGGTAGCATTGACAACTAAATTGTCTCTTACCTTACCCCCCACACCTTCTTAGTATACTTTTTGACTTATGCTCAATCTTCTCTTTCTATCAACTTCTGGCCACCTTCCCAAGAGTCCTCCCAAAAGGATATAGACAGACCATCTTTAATTTACCAAGTTAGGTGTTCAAATATCAAATCCTTGCATCCCCTAATATAATTCCATATTCTTGAACCACTCGGAAGGGACCTGGAAGTGAAAATACTATTCACCTCCTCATCTAAATATTTTCTCACACAATTTTGACCCACTTAAGTTCACATTTTATGTGTAACACCCATACTAGTTCCCCCCTAGAGCTTTCTTTTGTACGATGAGATCCTTCAAACCAACGCCATCCACTTTTGTCTTCTCAAATACCTTCTTCTATTTTATCAATGGGAATTTGTGTTGCTTTGAATTTCCTTGCTAGAAAAAACCTTCATTTTCTGATTTATGAATTTATTTGCACCTAATGATAGGGGAAGGCACAATATCATAAGGTTGGTAGGGGAAAAATAATAGATTTGAGCATAGTGATCCTACCAACCCATGATAGCCATCGAAATTTCTAGCTTTCCAACCTGACTTTCACCTTTTCAATTAGAAGTGCCCATAACTTTCCTGGTTGAAGCCCCTTTGCCAAAGGAAGTCCTAGATATTTACAAGGAACCCTTTTCTGAATTTCAAAATCCTTAGAATCTATTTTTTTGTACCAACATTGATGTTAAAGAAGAATACCTCAGATTTTGGCTTCACTAACCTCCTGCCCCAAAGCCAAGGAGTATCTATCTAGAATGTTTTAAAATTATATTTCTTCTCTTTCCTGAGCAATTCCAAACAACATTATGTCATCTGTAAACTGTTGGTGGGTAACTTTAGGGACAACACTGGTGATTTGGAGACCTGAAATCAACCCACGGGACCTCACATTGCCAATGGCTGGCCCAAGAGCCTTTGCCGTGATTATGAAGAGAAAAGGAGAAAGGGGGTCGCCCTGCCTTAATCCATGAGAGGCATTGAATAATCCTTTTAGAGTACCATTCAAGAGAACTGAGTATCTGGGGTAGGAAATCTAGTTGAAAATACAATCGATCCACTCCTTGGAGAAGCCAAAGGCCTCCATAAATTTGAACAAGAAGCACCAGTTCACCTTATCGTAGGGCTTCCTGATATCAATTTTGATCAACATAGTTGGTTTTTTTAACTCCTGATTAGAGTGTATGGCCTCCTGTGCTATGATTACACCATCGAAAATAGATCTTCCTAGAATGAAATCCATTTGTTCTTCTAAGATAATGTTAGGGAACACTTTTTTTAAGCAACTGGTAGCCACTTTTGTTAAAATATTGTAAATTGTATGGCAAAGGGCAATTGGCATGTACTCTTACAAGTGCTCAAGATTTTCTTTTATTGGAGCCAAAGCTATAAATTATTGCTGATTTCCTTTAAAAAAATTCCAGACCTCCTTGACTTTTCTATAGCTTCAACAATATCCTTTCCCATAATATTCCAACACTTTTGAAAGAACACAACCGAGAAACCATCTGGTCTTGGCACCTTGTTCGGATGAAGTTAAAACAAAGCCTCCTTAATTTCTTGCTCAAATAATTTGTTGTTCAATAATGCGTTTTGGGAATCTGATACCAGATGAAGTATACCTCCCAGAAGTTCATTTTGAGTAGCTAGGTTTGAGCATTTCCAGTCATTAAGTAGATTATGAAAGAAATCAATTGTGACCAATTTGATTTCATCAATGTCATTTATAACCCTGCCATTAGCCACTTTGAGGCATGAGATTCTATTGATTTCCCTACGAATTTTCGTTGAATTGTGAAAACATTGTGTTTTATCCCCTACCTGTAGTCATACCTCCCTAGACTTCTGCCACCAAAAAACTTCTTCAAGTTGGCCAGAAGATCACTGAGTTCTCTCAAAAGCTCTTTTTCTTTTAAAAAGCTTTGATTGTTCATTCGCTCTTTAATTACTTTCTCCGAAAGAGTCTACAAAGCTTCCTCTATTCTTAGTTTTTCTTCAAAGATGTTCTTGAAGTAGGTTTTGTTCCATTCTTTGAGGTTCTTCTTTACCATCTTTAATTTAGCAACAATGTTGAAAATTTTGACACCCCTTGGATTGCATTCTAACTACCAACATTGATGAGGTCCATAAAATTTAGGTCTTTGAACCAGATCTTTTTGAATTTGAAGGGACACCTCACAAGTCCCCCTTTCACCAACAATCTCAAGGGCCATAGGAAAATGATCTCACCCAGACCCAGATAAAATCTTTCAATCTAGAGTGAATGGGAAGGTGCATAAATCTCCCTTCAAGAAAAATATATCTAGTTTCTTTGCAATAATATTAAAACCTAACCTCTGATTCATCTAGGTGTAGTGACCATTGCTCATTTGGGCCTCCACTAAATAAAATTCTTTCCACGAATTTCTCAAAATCTAGCTGAGTTTGTGTTTTCCTAATAACCCCACCTTTTTTGTCATCCGCTCTTAGAATTGCATGAAAATCCCCTCTAATAATACAAGTTTCAAAACCCGAATTGTTACAGATTATATCTAACTCCCTCCAAACTTTCCTTTTCTGAATGAAAATTATAGGATTGTACACATTGATAAGTAAAAAATAATAAAATGGAGATAAGAATCCTTACCTTACAAGCCATCTAGTGTCTGTGTGCCTCAACTTCTTCACCTAGAACTATTTAAGGATGCCAAAGTATCATAAGTCCACCAAAAGATCCCTCAACATCAACACCTAGCATTTTCCATAGCCTCATTTTCTTGCCAAAATTTTATTTTTCCTACCCTTCTAACTTACTTTCCTACAACATGCATAGATCTACCTGAAATATGTCTATATGATGTCGAATTAGGCATCATTTGTTAGGGGAATTTAAGCCCCTAACATTATGTTTGTACAAAAAATCCCATCCATTATTTTTGCATTTAAACTGACAAAAAAAATGCAAACTACTATTACCTGACTCACTCTATAACCCATGATTCCATGAACATATCCCCTTGGCACATAAGCATCCCTTGATCCTAGTCAAGAAAGAGCCATAAAATAAATTAATCCTAATCTGAAAGACTATGTGTGTGTCTTCCTGATCGACAAAGACATTGCAATTTATCTCAAAGAGTTATGCATGTCGGGAACAGGTGGATGAAGTCACACCAATAAAATCAAGATGAAGATAACAAATGTGCATCATTGGGAAGACAATGCTTATCATCCTACTGAGGAGAACTTATCAACAAGAACAAGGTGGTCATAACAAATTTTTCATATCAGGTCGAGCTCACATGTCATACTAATAGAAATCTAATCGAAAAGAAACATATTGCCTCCTGATGATAAATCAGGTGAACAACTATGTCGGAGAAACTTATACAATTAGACCAAGTCCCTCAAGATCTTCCCGATCGCATGGGTCACATCGATCAAAAACCCCATGAATGGCAGTTAAAACATATTCAAGGAGACATAAGCCAGCTCACAACAATCAAAAGGCCCCAGACATAACAATACTACATAATCGGTAGGATGGAGCATATATTTCCACCGATGTAGGTCCATCAGCATGAGCAAAGCAGTTAGAGAAAATTTTCCAAGTCCTACCGAGCTCAAAATTCACACCGACGGAAACCCCATCGACAAAAAAACACATATACTCCTACCGATAAAACTAATGGGCTATTGTGTCGGGGAGACATATATCATCAAATCGAGTCCCTCGGATCTCACCGATCTTATGGGTCACATCGATGAAGGAATTTTTGGGGAGATTCTTGTCGATCCATCTAAATGGATGAAGCGATGGAAAAAGCATATCAAAGAGACATGTATGATTGAATAGAATCCCTTAGGTCTCTCGGATGATGAAAGTCATACCAATGAGGTTCTCAGAAAGAGTCCCACCGATAGCCCAACAAGGAATTTCATTGGTGAAAGAAGCAAGATAGGTGGGGAAAACATAATTCTCGATGCTTTATGTCATGCCGATGCGAGTGCATATGGTCATAATGCAAACAAAATATTGAACAAAATACGCTTATAGTGGAAATCAATAATACTTTGAGAAAAATAAATTTCATTTGTTTTATCAAGGGGATTTAAAAGTGGACAATTATTTCAGCCATAAAAGCATAAGGGGTAAAAATTATAAAATATTTGCACGGGGAGGTGGAATATTTTCACCAATGGGATTAGATGGATGGGTAATTATTTTACCCGAAGGAGTGATCTATTAAATTGGATGGAATATTTCAACCACACAATATATAAATGAAATATTTTTTCACTGAAGAAGCTATGAAAGTGGGTAATTATTTTTATTTTAAGAGGTGAAGAGTGAAGATTTCCAACAAAAGAATGATTTGATAATCACTAAAATTAATTTCACGGAAATAACGAAGATTAAAATATTTAATTTGCCAAAGGCAGTTAATTAAATATTTTTGTTAAAGAAGAAGAATATTGAAGAGATGCAGCGAATAGATATGAGGGGTCATAACCCTAAAATAATGCATATATGCCAAATGAAATCAATGATTAGAATTAGGAGTTAGGTAGGAGATATACCAAAATATAATTTCAGAATGTTTATCATATAAACTTTACTGTATGGACCATGATGCATGCATAAATTTTGGCTAAAATCAATGGAAGATCTTTAATTTTGTGGCTCAATATTGGTGTCAATTGTTTGTTAAATTCAAAAGCAACTATTTGGTTGTCTCCACATTGTTGTTTCTTTGTTATTTGAAGTTGCATATCGAAGTTGATATTTCAATTTCATCAAAACACATTTGTCATTATTATGTAGTCAAGCTAATTGTTTTTTGTCAAAGAATTAAAATCCTTTTAATTGATTACAGTAACTCGGGGGTAACAATTGGATCAATAAGAAGAGTTGGGTAATTGATATGATATTCATACTGTCGCCACATTGATTTTGTCTTGTTATTCAAATTAAGGGTATACTTTATTTTGTCAGTACACATTTGTTGTCATTGTGTGGTTTTGTTAATTGGTTCCTTCAAGGAAGGATTAAAATCCTTTTAATAAATCAAAATAACCTGGTAGGATTAATTGGATCAATAAGAAGAGTTTTTCAATCAAATTCTTTCACATTTATACAAGGTATAAACAAAATTTAGTGCCAAAAAATTAGAATTGTAACCAATACCAACCACCTATTATAGAACTTCTTTGACTCTGCATACCCAACAAAGCACTAGTCTTTCTATTCAATCATATATAATTCACGTTAGGAACTTTAGAAAGTATTCATTTCCAAGTAACTACATCTATTAACTAAAAATATTTATATACCTTGATACTGCTTATATAATTTATACCAAATTAGCCATTACATATACTTCACTTTCCATTGCTACCGTAAGTAGATTTCATTAGTTAAGAGCAACATAGCTTTCAAATCTGCTTCATTAGTAAGGTCAACCCGCCTAGGTCTAGCAGAGCTTGAAGAGTAGGGATTCATCAACCTAATAGGTTAACTCCATTCATTGGTTCAAAAATGTTGCAACTTTGATCATAGAGCCTGACATCCTCTTAGGATTTGTAACTTGCATTTTTGAGATCCAACAGTTTGGCAACTCCATTGGGGATAAAATCAGATAAAATATTTGGTTCTAGCCTATCCAATTAAAGAGTCAATAAAATTTTAAAATTTGTCTTCAACTAGAGGTTCATAATTGTGTCATTTGCTCTCCCCATCCGAGTCATGTATCCAACATATTGGGGACTCTGCTGGGGAATCAACCAAATCAACATTGAATCCAAGCCTTTGTTGGTATAGAGTCATAAAAGAATCACATTTGCATTCACTTGATTTCATAGGGGATTCTGCTGGGGTAAACTAAGAAAAATTTCAAAATCCATTTCATTTTCCTACTTTTGAGAAAAGTAGGTGGCGACTCTGTTAAAAAATTGATAGATAATGCATAGACATTTTGGAACAACAATATTATTTCCACTCAAGAATAAAAGGCTGCTGCAAATTTCTTGTCAAGATGTCAAAAGAAGTGAGAAGGCAACAGTTAATAAGGGAGTGTAAAGAATTGGACCAACAAATGCTACAATTAGATCAACAATGGCTACAATTGAGAGATAAACGTGTTCCAAATGCATCACAAATATACTATTCTACAATTAAGATGGTTATACAAATGTAAATGGTCTTTGGACCCCACAAGTGCCACATAATATAACTGGGAATTTTGGCAATGGAGGTAAAGCATATCATTCACAACAGTCATCAAATCAAATGAATGTTTATCCTGTTCAACCTGGACAAAGACTAATAAGCTACCAAGGTCATCAATACAATCAATATCAAGTGCAACATAATTCTAGCCCACTTGGAAATATCAGTCAAAATGTGTAGCATGGTATATATTAGATCAACAATCTGTGAAGAAAAATGATGAATGTTTACGTATTCAAGAAAGAAACAAAAGTCTTTTGGATGCCTTTCTTGACATAAGGAGACATGAAGGAGAATTTGGGCACTCTTTGCTCAGAAGAATGGTAGATATTTATGGCCAAATACCTATTGATTTCCCGCCCAGTAAGTTTGAGTTCCTTGAGCAGTTCATGAAAGTATATGAACCTAATTCAATTTATTGGCCCAAATCATGGAAACCAGTTGCTTTTGACCAAATAGATGAATGGACTGGCATCGTAGATAAGAAAATGTATGAAGAAATAGTGATATCATTGATGAATGTGGGAAAATGATCAAATGATTCAGCCAATGGAGGAAACATATACAAGTGAAGATTGCAATGAGGATTCTCCAGATTCAAATGAAGATGAAGTTATGGATGACCAATTTTCTACCTTGGAGGATGACTGCAATATTGAAGATATTGCTGAAGAAACACTACCTAGGGAATATATCAGCCATAATTCAGATGAAGGGGAAGTGCAGCCATGTATGTATTTTCATAGCATTGAAAGCAACAAATTGGAAGCTGAAATAAAGTAAGACAATATGCCCTACAACAATAAAGAGGGTAGTGATTGTGGTCAAACCATGGATGATGAATATGCAAATGAAAATAATTGCTATGAAATTCTGCATGATGAAGATACAGAGGATATCTCATGCATAACAGATTGTGACTGTTAGTGTTATGAAGAATCCATTGAAAATATAGATTTTGATGACACTCTTATGGATTTGAAATTAAATGATTCTTGCAGCTTTTATGGAGATCAAGAAGAAAAAGAAATGGAAAATGTAATAGAAGAAGCAAGTCCATTTGAAAGTGAACAAATAACACTTCCAGCTGCACTTAAGTACCATGAGGACACATTTGATGAAGAAAATGATGGCATACTAATTTTTGAAACAATTGAATATGAGATCAATGCATCTGAATTACCACTTTTTGATGATGAAAAAAGTGAAGAATACAAAAACAATGAGATGGATGAAGAGGCACGTTCACTCAGTAGCGAACAACTTTCAAATTTGCTAACAATTGAATATCAGAAACATACACATCAGAAAAATTAAAAAATTTCATCTTCAACATGCATTTTCTTTGACAAGGAAAGTTTTTTGTGTGAAAATAATAATGGAACTTTGGAAGTTGATCAAAATCCTGTGTCTATCCCTGTTCAAAAGGAGATATATAAATTTGAACTGGTGACCTCTGAAAAGGACATTTATTCATATATCATGGGTACTACATTTTCAGCGCTATTGAATCAAATATACATAATGATGACTATGTGGATCAAAATTTCACGTTGCTGCCAATTAGTGATATAGAAGAAATAGAAAATGTTTCACATCTGATTATCCCAAGAGATGTCGATGTGATATAATTTTCAAACTTACAAGAGAGACATTCAAATGGTGGAATTTTAGTACAACTGGGAGATCAGTTTACAATGCATGATAATGGGAAGAATAATGAGAAATGTTCCATTGAATGTGGATACAGTTTGTATGATGAAGATGACAAAGATTTATCACGTGATAATGGAAAATATGAACTGCAAAATGGTGAAAGGAACATGAGTCAAGATGAGCACAATGATCTTCTAAAAGTTTTCAATGACAATGAATATAACAAGGCGGATTGCATGAATATTCTCAAGAGTAATTTAATGAAAACATATCAGAACAAGGTGTATGACAGAGGAAAATAGAGGCTTTCCTTTTTTTTGGTGGCCTTGTACCATTGGTTGTGATGTAGTTTTTTCAAAACTATATCAACTCATGACAGAAAAAGGGTTTGGGTTTGCTGCTCAATGGATAAGGCACATGGTTTTCTATCCTAGAGACCTGGATTCTTGCTATACCCATAGGGGGTATACATCCCCAATCAGAGCCACTGTTTGGACCAAAAATCCCATCCATTATTTTTGTATTTAAACTCACAAAAAAATGCAAACTCCTGTGACCTGACTTACTCCATAACCCATGATTCCATGAACATAGCCCCTTGGCATATAAGCATCCCCTGATCCTAGTCAAGCAAGAGCCATAGAAGAAATTAATCCTAATCAGAAAGACTATGTGTGTGTCTTCCTGATCAAAAAAGGCACTGCAATTTATCTCAAAGATTTATGCATATTGGGAAGAGGTGGATGAAGTCACACCGATAAAATTAAGCTGAAGATAACAAATGTGCATCATCAGGAAGACAATGCTTATCATCCTACCGAGGAGGACTTATCAACAAGAACAAGGTGGTCGGAACAAATTTTTCAAATCAGGCCAAGCTCACAAGTCATACCGATAGAAATCCCATCGGTAAGAAACATATTGCCTCCTACTGATAAAGCAAGTGAATAACTATGTCAGAGAAACTTATACAATCAAACCAAGTCCCTCAAGATCTTCCCGATCACATGGGTCACACTAATCAAAATGCCCATGAATGGAAGTTAAAACATATTCGTGGAGACATAAGCCAAGTCACAACGATCAAAAGACCCCAGAGATAACAATACTACATAATCGGTGGGACGGAGCGTATCGTTCCACCGATGTAGGTCCATCGGCATGAGAAAAGCAGTTAGAGAAAATTTTCCAGGTCCTGTCAAGCTCAAAAGTCACACCGATGGAAACCCCATCGACGAAAAACACATATAATCCTACCGATAAAACTAATGGGTTGTTGTGTCAGGGAGACATATCATCGGCTCGAGTCCCTTGGATCTCATCAATCTTATGGGTCACACCGGTGAAGGAAGTTTTGGGGAGATTCTTGTTGATCCGTCCAAATGGGTGAAGTGATGGGAAAAGCATATCGGAGAAACATGTATGATCAGCTAGAATCCCTTAGGTCTCCTCGATGATGAAATTTATACCGATGGGGTTCTCAGAAAGAGTTCCATTGATAGCCCAACAAGGAATTTCATCGGTGAAAGAAGCAAGATCGGTGGGGAAAAAATAGTTCCCGATGCTTTATGTCATCCTGATGCGAGTGCATATGGTCATAATGCAAATAGAAGATTGAACAAAATATGCTTATAGTGGAAATCAATAATACTTCGAGAAAAATAAATTTAATTTGTTTTATCGAGGGGATTTAAAAGTGGAAAATTATTTTACCCATAAAAGCATAAGGGGTAAAAATTATAAAATACTTACATGGGGAGGTGAAATATTTTCACCAATGGGATTAGATGGATGGGTAATTATTTTACTCGAAGGAGTGATCTATTAAATTGGGTGAAATATTTCAACCACAAAATATATAAATGGAATATTTTTTCACTGAAGAAGCTATGAAATCGGGTAATTATTTTTATTTGAAGAGGTGAAGAGTGAAGATTTCCAGCAAAAGAACGATTTGATAATCACTAAAATTAATTTCACGAAAAATAATGAAGATTAAAATATTTAATTTGTCAAAGGCAATTAATTAAATCTTTTTGTTAAAGAAGAAGAATACTAAAGAGATGCAGCGAAAAGATATGAGGGGTCATAACCCTAAAATAATGTATATATGCCAAATGAAATCAAATATTAGAGTTAGATTAGAATTAGGAGTTAGGTAGGAGATATAGCAAAAAATACTTTCAGAATGTTTATCATATAAACTTTCCTGTATGGACCATGATGCATGCATAAATTTTGGTTGAAAGAAATGGAAGATCTTTAATTCTGTGGCTCAATATTGGTGTCAATTGTTTGTTAAATTCAAAAGTAACTATCTGGTTGTCTCTGCATTGTTGCTTCTCTTTTATTTTAAGTTGCATATCCAAGTTGATATTTCAATTTCATCGAAACACATTTGTTGTTATTGTGTAGTCAAGCTAATTGGTTTTTGTCAAAGAATTTAAATCCTTTTAATTGATTACAATAACTTGGGGGTAGCAATTGGATCAATAAGAAGAGTTAGGTAATTTATATGATTTTCATAATGTATCCACATTGATGTTGTCTTGTTATTCAAATTAAGGGTATACTTTATTTTGTCAATACACATTTGTTGTCATTGTGTGGTTTTGTTAATTGGTTCCTTCAAGGAAGGATTAAAATCCTTGTAATAAATCACGGTAACCTAGTAGCATCAATTGGATCAATAAGAAGATTTTGTCAATCACATTCTTGCATGTTTATACAAGGTATAAACAAAATTTAGTGCCAAACAATTAGAATTGTAACCAATACCAGCCACCTATTATAAAAATTCTTTGACTCCACATACCCAACAAAGCATTGGTCTTTCTATTCAATCATAAATAATTCACTTTAGGAACTTTAGAAAGTATTCATTTCCAAGTAACTACATTTGTTAACTGAACATATTTATATACCTTGATATTGCTTATTCAATTTATACCAAATTAGCCATTACATCTACTTCAATTTCCATTGCCACCTTAAGTAGATTTCATTAGTTAAGAGTAACATAGCTTTCAAATCTGCTTCATTAGTAAGGTCAGCCCGCCTAGGTCTAGCAGAGCCTGAAGAGTAGGGATTCATCAACCTAATAGGTTAACTCCATTCATTGGTTCAAAAACATTGCAACTTTGATCATAGAGCCTGGAATCCTCTTAGGATTTGTAACCTGAATTTTTGAGATCCAACACATTCCAAGTAAGAAGTTCCATTGCTATTCAGGAAGTGCACCCCCCTTCCCTACTTTCAACATCTCATTAATTTTTAGCTGGCCTATTGTTTCCCCATCCCACTTAAGCTTTTCTTGATTGGGAATTCTTACTCGCTTCTTGCAATATCCACAATGCAACGAGGTTTTTAGAGTGTCTTTCTAGAAAATGTCTAGTTTGCTAGGCCCGAATTGTCTAGGCTAAGCGATTTTTTACTTTTGATCATTTTTTGCATGTCCTCATGCTCCATCTGTTCAGGATCCATCTCCTCTATATTAGGTCCATCAATCCAATCCTCGAATAGGTCCACTCCATCAATATTGATAGACCCACTCTTAGCCACTTTTTCTAATTTGACGAGCTCATTTCTAACCTCCATGAGAGAATTTAGATCTTCTTCTCTTATTTGATGGGAGTTTGTGTTTCACTACCATTCTTGGAGGCTTGTGCACAGAGAATTTTTAACCTAGAGGGGGATATGGAGATTATGCTAGGGGCGAATAGTTATTTTTTGCGGTGTTTTCCAAGCTTGTGGATCGAAGTATGGTTTTTCAAAAGTGGATCGTATTTCCACAATCTGGTTGGGCTCTTTATTAAGCCATGGTATTTAGGGTTTCATCCCTTGGAAGATCTCCCATCAAATATCCCTGTGTGGGTCTAGTTGCCTCAAATTCCAATGGATTATTGGCAGAAATATATTTTTCATTCTATTGCTACTGATTGGGGAAACCCTTAGGACCCTCTAATCAAACCCTCGACCGTAGGGTGACCACCTATGCTCGACTTTGTGTAGAAATAAACCTAAATATTTTGTTGCCAGAGTTTGTTGAGATTATATTGTGGGATATGAGTTGGATCCAACAAGTTGATTATGAGGCACTACATTTCTAGTGTAGATTATGTCATGAGTATGGTCACTTGCAAATAAGTTATCCCAAGTCAGGAGGGAACAATCCTCATTCTCAGCCTGAGCGACATGTATCTGATTCTAAAGAAAAGGGTAAAGCCCTAGTTCAAAATCAGGGGAATGATTCAAAGGGGTTTATTTTAGTGAAAGGAAGAACAAAGGCTAGGGGTGTTGCCCATCAAAAGAAAGCCATGCAAAAAGGAAGTTTTGGTAATAGGTTTGATCTCCTAATTTTTTTGAGGATTTGCACTCAATGGAGCATGATCTTACTCTTGAGGATCAAGTTATGCAAGGTATGGACCAAACTTCTCTCGCCCCCCAAGGTAATATACATGGAATGGTTTCATCTCAAACTTTAGAGGATAATAGTTCACTTTAGAGGATAATAGTTCTAAGGCACCGATTCCTGTTGAGACCTTAGAGGTTGTTAATGGGACTGATGTTGTACCTAGATTTGTTATGGTTTCAAACCCCCTATATGAAACACCTCTAGAACATGCTGATAATGAGGTAATTAATGATTTGGATTTGGACTTTCGATCTAATGAAGATGGTAAAAATAAAATATGCCTCATCTTGGTATTTATCGGAAGAGCTTAAAGAAAGGGGTAGTGTATAAGTTGACAAAGGTGGGTAGGAAAAAGGATTTGGAAAAGATGAAGATTATGGGTGAGTCTCTAGTGGAATCAGGTGTTGTTAAGACATTGGACTCTCACTTTGATTCATCCCAAAAATGATTGTTATTTCATGGAATGTAAGGGGTTTGGGTAGCATCCCTAGATAAAAGGCTACACATGATTTGATCCATGATCACTATCCGGATATTATTTTTATCCAAGAAACTAAACTTTTTGTGGATGATATGAGGAATGTTTCTTCCAAGATTTGGAAGAGAGGTCTTTGCCAGAGTGTTGGTGCCCAAGAATCAGTTGGAGGTGTTGCCTGTCTTTTGAACCCATGTAAGATAGTTACCCTTTGGTGGATTTACAGCAATGCTTCTCTATTGGTGCTTGCATCCTGCTTTGATTCAGATGTAGTTTCTCTCTTTTCCAATGTTTATGTGTTGAATTATTATCCAAGTAAGGCTATGTTGTGGTTTTATATTAGATCCATTCGATATTTGGAACCTTTTTGTCCTTGGATTCTTACATGAGACTTCAATTCTATTTGTTTCCTTGAGGAAAATCTTGGGGGTGGGTTGTTTGGGCTCTACTTTGACCTTGATGTGTGATAATATTTATGTCCTTAATTTGGTGGATGTGAAGCCTGTGAATGGTTCTTTTACTTGGCACAACATAATATGTGGGGAGGGGTCAATCTCTAAGAGGTTGGATAGATTCTTGGTTTCAGATCATTGGATTGCGGATTGTTGGGATTCTTTTGAAATCTTGGGATGGAAGGGTTCGAATCATTGGCCAATCAAGTTTTCTTCACTTCAGTTTTCTATGCACAAGAATCTTCCTTTTAAGTTTTAGCTCATGGGGTTTCATGATCCTAGCTTATACCAGTTGGTTGAGTGATGGTGGTCTGAAGGGAACCCTACCTTTGGTATTGCTATGTTTTCCTTTTTCAAGAGGCTACAATATGTTAAATACAAGCTTAAGAAATGGAATAGAGCTTCTTTTGAAAATGTCTTCCTAGAGAAAAAATAGATTCGAGCTCATTTGGATAGCATCACTTTTAGAATTAAGGAAGAGGACATGATAGTTGATCTACTCAAGGAAGAGACTAGACTCTCCAGGGACCTTGATGAATGGGAGTTGCGGGAGGAGATTTTTTGGAAACATAAATCCCGTATTGATTGGCTTTAGGAAGCGGATAAGAACACTGATTTTTTGCATAATTCTATGAAAGAAAGAAGGTATGGTAACTTAGTTACTTCTATTATTTCTGGTCATGGGGACATTACCTCTTCTTCTCAGGCTATTTCAAAGGATGCGGCTAGTTTCTTCTCTACTCTTTTCTCTGAGGTTTTTCTGATAGCCATGGTAGAAGAGGATTTGGTCCTTGAGTGCATTCCTCCGGTGGTTGCCAAGGAGATGAATAAATTTCTTCTAAAGCTAGTTCTTTGGAGGAGGTTGAGAGCATCATATTCTAGATGAAGAAAGGTAAGGTGCCTAGCCCTGATGGCTTTTCGATTGAGTTTTTAAGGAGTTTTGGGATATCCTAAAATTTGATTGGTTGGAAGTGGTTAGAGAGTCTCAAGATAATAAGCAGATGCTTCGTGCTTTTAACTCAACCTTCCTAGCTCTTATCCAAAAAAAGAGGGGGGCAATTCCTTTGATTTTTTTAGGCCTATTGCTCTTTATAATGTGGCTTTTAAGATTATCACTAAGTTGGTGGCAGAAAGGTTGAAAAATTGTTTAGCCTCAATGATATCTTTGGAATAAGGGGGTTTTGTCAAAGGTCAAAAGATTGTTGATGAGATTTTGGTGGAAATGGAAGCAGTGCATTCCATGTCCTCTTCTAAGGAGAAAAAAATGTGTAATAAATTACATATGTCTAAAGCTTATGAAAAATTCAGGTGGTCTTTTCTCTAGGGTATGCTTACAGCCATCGGATTTCATCATGATTGGATTTCCTAGGTCATGAGTTGTGTGTAATCAACCTCTTTCTTTTTTTTATTAATGAATTTCCGTCTCCTACCTTTTTAGCTTCGAGAGGCCTCAGGCAAGGAGATCCTCTTTCTCTGTATCTCTTTATTCTCTTGGTTGAGGGTTTGGGGAGATTATTGAGGCGATACAGGGATACTGGCCTGATTAAGGGCTAGAGTTGGGACTAGAGATTAGAATCCCTTGCTCATCTCTAGTTTTTTGATGATACTGTGCTTTTGGGGTTGGTAAAAATTGATGAAGTAATTAATTTTAGAAAGGTTCTTGATATTTATATGGCCGCTTCTGGTCAAAATATTAATGAGGGAAAATCTAGCATCATTTTCTTTAATACTCCAAGACAAATTTTGAATAGGATTGTCCACATTCTTTATTTTTAAATTGTTAGCCTTCCTTTGGATTATTTGGGCATCCCTCTTCGTGTGGGTAGCATGATCAAGATGTATTGGTAGGTGATCCTAGATAAAGCTCACTCAAAGTTCAATCATTGGACTTTTTGTTGGCACATTGACTCTCCTTAAATATGTCTTGTAGGGTCTCCCTCTTTACAAATTCATGGCTTTTTCTGCTCCCAAGGGCTTTGTTAAATAATATGATTCTTTTTCTTGAAAATTCTTATGGGCCGGAAATTTGGATCATCAAAAGTGGAGCTTGGTGAGTTGGGACCAAGTGTGTAAACCAAAGGAGTGCGATGGTTTGGGTATTAGGCAGTCAGAGCATAATATTTTGGCTCTTGCTGCTAAATTATTTTGGAGATGGTGTACTCTTCCTAATCATCCATGGGCTTGTATCTTGAATTATAAATATCTGGGAGGTGTGGCTAATAAATACATTCCATGGGAACTAACTGGAAAAGGTTCTATGATCTAGAACACTTTGAAAAGAGGATCCACACTAATTAAGGTGGGTCTCTTTTATATTATTAATAATGGAAATTCTACTCACTTTTGGTCTAATTCTTGGGATGGCAACCTACCTATCCTTTTGTCTCACCCTCATCTTCAATATTTAAGTGAATCTTTTGTGGAGGCTGGTTGGTCCAATGTTGATAGCTTTAAGATCTTGTCCTTTGTGGAGACCTCTTTGGTGTATCAGTGGTGAAACCCTATTACTTAGCCTGGCAGGGGATCTATGGAGGCGAGAAGTTCCTTGGCTTCAATCCTTGGTGAACGCCCATGCTATTATTTGGAGGGGAATGATGTGCTAGCCTAGGGTAATGATCCTAAGGGGAAGTACATAGTGGCTCAGGATTATGCTGCTTTGTGTCAGGATTATGCTGTCTAGTTGTAGAGTCTTAATAAATGCCTCACTTGGGAGAATATCAAGAAAAGGGGATTTTGTGGCCCCTAGCTTTGCTTTCTATGTGGAAACAATGAGGAAAACTCTAGTCACCTCTTCTTTCAATGCCCATTCTAATCTAAAATTTGGAGGATGTGGTGGAATTTGTGGAAGAGACCATTTGTTCAGGCTTCTTTTTTGTAGGATATTTGGGCGAATTTGGGCCTTCCTTCGACTTTTTCTTCTTTCTTGGTGGTAGCTTGGGATTTGGGTCCTTCTTTAATTATCTGGTAGATTTGGCTAGAGAGAAATAGATGATTTTTTTAGGATCATAAGCAAGTGGTCCTTCAGATTTGACTTAAGATTAAAATAAACTATTGAGGATAAGTTTGTCTTGAGGGTTCCTCTGTCCTCAAATGATTCTAGTTTCTTTTCTCTATTGGAGCTCTTGAGAACCTCGATGGTCCAGTCTCGGCTTGATTCTAGGATGAAGGTGTCCAAGAAGGTGAATTGAGTGGGAAAGTGGAGTCCACCACTAGTAGATTTTTATAAAATTAACATGGATGGATCTACTCGTGGTAATCCTAGTGTTGTGGGTATTGTTGGAGTGGGACAGGATAGTAAGTGTTGTGCTAAGTTTTTCTTCTCCATTTATTCATGAGTGCATTTGAATAATCAAATGGAGGCATGGGAAATTATTTTCACTTTGAAGAGATCTTGTGAGTTGGGGTGGAGGAAGGTGATATGTGAGATGGATTCAATGGTTATTGTTTTGTTGCTGAACAAACAAGATTTCAAGAATTCTTCATGGAGGTTAGGCGTGTTAGCTAAAAAAATTCTCAATTTGGCCTCTAATTTTGCTTCCATTTCCTTCATGCATATTCTAAGGGAATGGAACAAAGTGGTTGATTGTCTAGCTAAATGGGATTCTAATGAGATGGGTGTGTGGTCTATTTAGAGTTGGGGTCAACTTGATATGTAAGAACATCAACTTGCACAATTTATTCATGAGGATCATAATGGTCTGATGTGTTGAGTGGATTTGGTTGTGTGCTCTTTGGTGTTGGGATGATGGGTGGTATGGGGTCCTTTTAGATACTTGTGATATCCTTAGGGTCAGATTTGGATATTGTTATGCTGTGTTGGGGCATTTTTTCCCTTCTTTTATAATTTTTTGCTTATTCTCAAAAAAAATTTCACCCTTGATTTCTTTTTTAAAAAAACTAAAAAGACAAAAGAGGTGTTGGAGAAAGGAAGAGACAGGGAATAAAAAAAGGAGGAATTGGAGAGTTGGCTGGAAAGGGAAGAGCCAAGAAATTGGATGTAAGGAAAGGATGAAAAAAATTGGGTAACAGAAAAGAAGAAATTTGAGGTTGTTGTTGGTGAAGGTTGAAGATAGAAGTTGTAGAAAAGTGTCCAGCAATTTAGAATTGATAGTAATCAATCCAAACTGATAGAGGAGGTGTAGAATTTCTCAAAGAAGAAGAATGTTTTTAAAAATTATAATTTTATTGTAGGTTTGTATGTTAAATTTGTTTCCAGAAATGAGACATTGAAATTGGAAGAGAGAATTTACAGGATGAATTCTCTATGTGGTATTTTGGATCTGATTGTATAAAAATTTAAAAATAATTAATTAAATAAAATGCTAATAGAATTTGATTCTTGTTTTATGTTGAATTGGATGGTGTATGAATTAATTTGAAGGATAAATTGCTTGCATGTAGATTTTGATTTATTCATTATTGAAAGTGCAAAGCGCATTGAACTCATTCCAACTGCAAATAATTGTTTTCCTAATAAGGCTCACATTATTTGATTTGCATCATTTGGTATCAGATCTGGTTGCTTGTTGGGAGAAGTGTGGAGAGAAAATTGTTGTAATTTTTTCAACTACAAAGAAGTGAAGTGTGTTGGTTTTTCTCTAGTGGAGATAAAGTTGGGTAAAAGGTGCATGAACTTCCTTCACAGAGTGAAAGTGGGTAGAGGAAGTCTTGAGAGAATCATCTTCTAGAATCTTGGTTGGGTAGAGGATAGGGTGAGTGTGAACTTTGTTGCAAGGAGTACTTCCAATTACAAAGAGCATTAACTCTAGAAATTATGTATGTGTGCAGATTGCAAAAGTTGTATCTATTGATAGAATGAGAAGATGTCTTCAAAAAAGAGGATGGGATGGATCATGGGGAGATTGATAGTAATCCCATTTTGGGAAGAATATTGGGAGGAAGTGGAGAACCGAAAGCTTCGTGAAGAGTTGAAAAAGATTGAGGTGCCAAGAATGGATTCCTTAGAAAAATATTATTTTCTTGATGATATTTTAGTTCCAAGAAAGAACAAAGAGGGTGCAACAAAATTATATCTTGAAGAAGGCATGGTGGAAAAGAATGAAGATGAGGAATTTTTTGCAGTTGTGGTTAAAGAACTAGAAAGAGTAGAAATAAAATGTCCTTTGGAGGACATGAAGAAGATGGAGGAAGAAGAAGAAAAGAATGAGCAAGAGGAAGTGAGTGCAACAATAGTAGTTGAATATGACAAAGATGCAAAATATTTGTTGTTGAAGATGTTGGTGATAGAGGATGAGTGGATGAAAAAGCTTACAGCTACAAAGAATGAAGATACTTTTGATATTGCAACAATAAAGTTTGAAGACATTGCAACAAATGCTAGTAGAATTTTGTAAATAAATGAGTATCTGACTAAAAAATTTAGTCACATGACTAAAACTTTTAGTCACGTGACTAACACTAGTAGTATTTTGAAAATAAATGACTAATTTGGTAATTGGGTAAATCACAACTAAATGAATAATATCAGACAAATAAAAAATGACTAAATAAATAACTAATATCAAACAAATAAAAATGCCTAAATAAATGACTATTAATCCTCTATACTTTTTTATTTCGAATTTGATCATAATCCATAGAGCTAATTAAGCCCTCCTCATGGGACCCCTACCTAAGTGGGCCATTTGGCCGCCTAGGTTGCTTGGTGCACCAAAAATGCCTATTGCATGAAAAGCATTGCCTCTTGGTGCAGTCTTAAGGCCTTCACATATTTTATAAAAAAAATTCTAAATATTTGCATTCTTTAACGTTTATTACTCATTATGTTAATGAATCGTTAATGTTTTTAACTATGATTTGAAGATAGTTTGATTTTCATGTTGTGTTAGCATGTCAAATGTATCAAAGAGCAATTATGGTCAATTTCACTAATAAATTAAATATGATTTAAACAATCCAATTGCAAAAAAAATGAAGAAATTGATTCACTTCTATCTTCGTTTGTTGATATACTCGACCATCTTAATAATGTGAAATATAAACAACAATGATCGCTTTTGGTATGAATTATTTTCTCTTTCAGGCTTTATATTGTTAATTATTTTTATTATATGATGTTATATAATATTATATTTATATTATATTGTATTTAATATTATATAATATATATTATTTTTATTATATATATAATATTAAATACATTATAATATAAATTAATATTATATATTATATTATAATATAATATTATAACATATTATACTTAGACAATTCCTTTTCAATATTTAGGGAATTAGACATTGATTGACAACTGTAAGAACTGAAACTAAAAGGAAAATGAACTGTTAATCTTTTTTTGCCTTGACATAACCTATTCACAACAGCCAACTACCTGCTTACTTTGATGATCACCCACTTATCATCAGAGTATTTGGGCAACTTGATAAAAAATATTGCATATCCACCAACCTTGATATAAGAGAATCTCTGAAATTGAATAAAATGACTGTCATATAAATCCATGAATTGCATTGCTTTAGGTGATAACCGCATTATAGGATGCCCCTATAATTCTCTGACCATTCTCATAGTGAAGGTATTAGTCACTCTCCTGAAATGCTGAAAACTCTTTTGAAGTTGTAATTTGTGTAAATAATCATAAATAGGCACTTTTTTTGGGGGTAAATCACTTGGTCTTAATCCAGGCCAAGGTTTGGTGTTGGTGATGGCATATATCAAATATGAGGACATGTAGAAAAAATTGTTGAGAGTAAAGAATGTAATCAATTCATGAAGGAGATCACTGATATTTTTTTCCCAATCAAGGCATCGCTCTCCACAACATAATTTGGATGAAGAAATACATCCACTCTTCAAACTGATGAATGTCTTCATTTCCCCTTAACCTATGTAGCAATACTATAATGTCGGCCACTTCTTCCACAAAATGAGTTATGTTTAGTTTCTGAGGCAATTGTGACTTACCCCTCTTAGGCTTGGCCAACCAATTCTTCACTATTTCATTCTTGTAAACCCCCTTCTTTGTAGAGAATTCAATTTGAGAATTTGTCATGTTTATTGGTGAATACCCATCCTTTTTTGGGAGCCTCAAGAAAGAAACGAAGGTAGACCTCTGGACTTTTAGAACTAGTCGATCATCTTTTGTCCTAACTTCTCATGTCTATGAATCATAGTGCCTACACTTTAAGATTAGTTTGAGTCATTTCACAGCCAAAGGGAATGTAGCAGCTTCAACCAATCTGCTATCAATTATCTATTTAGTGATGAGCGGTAGATTTGGTTTATTGAGTTTACTTCGTAATTCATCCAAACTTACAAACCCTAAATGAGTATCACCAATTTCTATTCCCTCATAAGTTGGCCCAAACACATATTCATAATCTACATATTTAACCCTCGCCATGGATGAGAGTTTATAGCTCAAACAATAGATACCCTTCTAAAATATTGATAAAAATAATCCAAGAAGGTAAACTGAAACAGTTGAATACTATAAATACCTCAATGGCAAATCCAGTAACTTAAAACTCTGCATCTCGTCTGGCTCATCCTCGAAAAACTTTGTCACAATGAGAATGTTTGTCCAGCACTTTGAACTTTCTTATAACTTTATGGAAAAATATGAGAGTAGATGAGCATTTAATGTCTTTAATTACTCCATGACATGTGGTAATTGTCACCTCACCGTTTTCAATATAACTATCTTTTAAATTATGAAAATAAATGTCTATGAGTGGCCAAGTGAGGGGTTCAAAAAACTACACAAAAATGAACCTGAGTTTTTTTAACATACTAAGATGCCACCTAATCATCACACATGTAAAGGAAAGCTCAACAAACAACACAAAACATTGCTCAGGTAGAGAACACAAAAAAGTGATATAAAACGAGCTCAAGCGGCTAGATGGGGGGTTCAGTGAACTATATGAAACATCGCCCGGGTTCAAAAGATTACATAGAATACCACCTAAATAGGACTTAGCCGCTTATAAATTGTTGGATGAATTTCATGATGCAGAGAAAAAATATAAAAGAGTGGATTTGACTAGGGATGAAGACTGACTAGGATGAAGAAATAAACCTAGACCTATATTAGTATGAGTAGTGCCTTATCCATTGGGCAACAGAGTTGACTAAAGGGAAACACACTCTCTAGTACTTAGAAAACAAACCAAACAAAACCAAAACCCTAAACTAACTATGTACAAAAGAGGGGGGTCATGAGGCAATTAAAGCTGATAGAGCTTCATATATTTCCCATTATAAGGAATAGGAAAGGGGGACCAATCAGGGTATGCGAGATGAAAATTATTGGGCCCATACTCATGAGTGATTTTAAAAGGACAAATCTAGAGTGAGTCAAAATTATTATGGGTACCTTTGGGCTCTGTGTGCGGACATAGCAAAGCTGAATCTCTAACCATAAACTTTCTCGGTCTGGCTTTTCTATCAAAAATCTTCTTGATCTTTGCATGATGTATGGTTATCTTATCGACCATTTCTTCCCACTATTCGTGAAGCTTAGTCAAATATAAAATCCTTCTTTCTAGGGCATCACTGTATTCGGTCTCCTTAATAGCAGTATGTATTTTGTGGACTGATAATTCCAGTGAAAGAAGAAGTGCACTTTCGACCCCATATACCAGCTCAAAAGGAGTCATCCCAATGGCCTTCTTAGGAGTCGTTAGATCTTCCCACAAAGCCTCATATAGTATTTTATCCCAATCTTTCTAGTTTTCATCAACTAATTTATTGATAATATTTATCAAGTTTTTATTACTAGACTCTACCTAACCATTCCCTTGAGGGTAATAGTTAGCTGAATAATATAAGAAGATTCCATAATCATAACAAAAAAGTGAAATCTCACTAGAGGAAAAATTGGTTGCATTATTAGCAACGAGCTTGTTTGGGACTCTATACTTGACTAGAATATTTTCTTTAATAAACTTACAGACTACTTCAAAAGTGGTTCTTTTAACTGGGATCGCTTCCACCCACTTGGTGAAGTAATTAGTGGCTGTGATGATGTGAGTATGGCCTCCACTGGATTGTGGGCTGATTGGGTGTATAAAATCAAGACCCCATTGTTGAAATGGTCCATCTATAACTACAGGCTTAAGTGGTAAGGCTACTAACTAAGGTCTTCCTGCAAACAACTTGTGCTTTTCACATTTGGCCACCCAGTGATAAGCGTCTTTGAACATCCTAGGCCAATAGTAACCATGCCTTATAATTTTGAAAGTAGTCACGATGGAAGAGAAGTGACCTCCACAAGCCTCATTGCGGAAAATAGTAAGCAATCGTTCTTGTTGAGCCTTATCGACACACTTCAAGAAAGTCCCATCTATGTCGCGTTTGTATAAGATGTCACCCCAAATAACATACTTATTTTTTTTCAATTTAAAATTCCTTTTTTTCTTACTTCAGAGGTGCTTGGGGCATTGCCTATAAGTGAGAAAATAGGCTATATCAGAAAACCATTTATCTTGTAAACTGATAGTCAAAACCAATGGTAAGTCCTCATCTTCTTCTTCTTTTGAATTTCCCACCATCAATTTGCAGAGTCCTCTTCCTTTGACTAAATTCATAGGCTTCAGTTCCAAGTCATACTCCTTCACCTTTTCTATCTAGATACCCGTCCTATTACAATCAATATCATGTTGAGTCAATATACTCTTAACAGCAGGGTCTGTTACATATACCATTGAGTGTGAATGGAGAATATAGAAGAAAAATTGCTTAACTACCTCGACTACTACAAATGTGTGTTTCTCAATTGGAGAATAATTAAGGTCATGTTTCTTTAATTACTTGCTCGTAAAGGTGATAGGCACCTAGATTTTATCCTCATTTTCTTGTAGCAGCATGGAAGACGCAGTATGTTTAGAAGCATAGCAATAGATAATGAAGTCCTTCTTGAAGTCTGGACTGACCAGGATAGGAGCTCAAGCAATTGCTTCCTTGATATTTTTGAAGGCCCGTTTCCCAGCCTCATTCCATTTAAAACTTTTTTTTTCCTTCATCATGTCCACAATGTGCTTAGTAATTTCAGATAAGTCTAGAACAAATTTCCTCAAGAAATTTACCTTGCCAAAAAAAGACTTCACACCAGTTCGATTTGAAGGGAGGCTTAATTGTAAGATAGCCTTTACTCTATCAGGATCTATTCTAATACCTTATTTGGACACAATGTGACCCAAAAGTTTACCCTCAGTGACATAAAAGACAAATTTATTGGGATTAAGAGAGATACCATGTTCTTTACATATTTGTAAAACTCATTCCAAATCCTATAGGTGATCTATTCTTTTCTTTGCAAACATTGTTAAATCATCAAGATAAATAACTATAATCTTATTTCAGAGATCAGAAAAAGATGGGTCTATAGCCCATTGAAAGGTTTCTCCTGTGTTAATGAGTCCAAATGGAATCCAATTAGAGTCAAAATTTCCACAAGGCATGGTGAACGTCATTTTATGTTGGTCTTCTCCCACCACACTGATCTGATTGTAACCAACAAAGCCATCTAACATGGGCATCATTTCTGAGCTAGTGATTGCTTGCAAGATATGATCCATGTTAGGAAGAGGATAGTTGTCCTTTAATGATGCTTGATTAAGATTTCTAAGATCAACACATATCCGAATTTCTCCATTTTTCTTGCGAACTAGTACAATGTTTGCTACCCAAGTAGAATGGTGGATGGGATATATAATCTATACTTTCAACATCTTGTCAATCTCTCTAAAGATTGCATTAGTTACCTTGGGATTATAGTTCCTCTGCTTCTGTCTGAAGGCAACCTTTCCTTCTTTAAGTGGTATGTACTTCTGAAAATTTCCATCCATGAAGTTTTTTAAGTCATCATAGCACCAGGCAAAAAACTCTTTATATTTAATCAACAGGACTATCAATTTTTCCTTCTCCTCTTAAGAGAAATCTTTTTTATGTAAACCATCTTAGGGGAATCAAGGTTCCCAATGTTAACTGCTTCAAATTCATCAGAGTGTCCAACATAATCACTCATTTTTTGTTTTATAGAGTGATCATGGTGGTCAAATAAGTCCTCAAGAGAAACTAGTCCTTTAAGTATTTTGTTTCCTTTTAGCTGAATTATTTCATCTTGAAGGCCACCCATTCTACCAGTACAAAAATATTTACACATTATCACTTCAAAAAATACTTGAGAAAACACCTCAACATTTTCTAAAAAGGCCTAAATTTGTTTGTCATCTTCGAAGACCTGTTAGTGATTAACATTGTCAGGAACGTTGGGCCGATAAATCAACTTGATCCTGTAGGATTTATCCTTAAATTCCAGATGTGGAAGGAGCAAAGAGGTCGAGACTTCTAGTGAGTCAACCTTTGTGTTAAATTCCATGAGAATGGATTCTATTGAGAAGGCATTGAAACCTTTAATGGCGGTCCAAACTCGATTCTGATAATGCTTCAACCTTTCATTCTTAATAATGAAATTTTTTTGTACCTATTTAACAACTAGCTCTGCATCTCCCAAAACCTTAAGCATCTTTATTTCCATACCCTTAGCTTCAATTAACCCTAACAAAAGGGCTTCAGATTCAATAGTATTGTTTGTAGTCTCAAATTCTAACTTATAAGCAAAAGGAAATTGCTCACCAGATAGAGAAGTAAGAATGACCACTGCTCCTGAATTGGCATGGGAACAACATCCATCGAAATACATATTGTTGAACTCGAATTTTGAATCTAGAATATATACATCATCCTCTTTTTCTTCTCCTGAGAAAAGCATGTAGTTTCCACTTCAGACTTGAGTACATATATCTTGGCTCTTGATTCAGGTTCGAGGCACACTTTCTCCTTACTGATGAGTATAGTGGCATATGACTAGTCCAACTGTATGTATCCTCCCAAGTCTTTACAAAAGCTCCTACTTAGAAGCATATCATAACTAGTAGGTATATCTACAGCCAATATGGTACTTGTTTGAGTTGCTTGTTTGGATAAGCTGCAAGTGCAACTTGAGCATCTTTAATATTTCCAAGGGAACTTTCTTATAATCCATTGAATAACATTCTGAATGTCTTAGTCATTTCTAGCCCTAGATCTTTAGCAATTTGTGTGGACATGACATTATCAAAAGCACCTGAGTCGATGATGCAATTGTTAACTCTGAACCCATTCACAAATAATGATACATAGAATGAGTAAGGTTTTGCATTAGAGGTTGATGGAGAGGGCATTTTACTACTAGATGTAACATTAGCAACTGAATCTTGGGGTTGGATCATTGCTTCATGTGGGCCTACATATGATCCAGAATATTCTGGCCTAACATATTCAATCAACCTATCCAACTCCTTAGGATTCATCTTTAAATATCTAGCATGAGAAATATGAATTTTAGTAGTGTTACAAAACTACACAATATAAAAATTCCCTATTTAACCACACTTTGTGAAACATTTTCACCCTTAGAGGTTGCACTAGCTTTTGTAAGTAAAACCTTGGGGGAATTAGGAGTACCTTTTTTATTGTGATGTTGTTGGCTTCGAGTAATGGAAGAACAAGTCACATCATCCAAGGTGATGTACACATCTCCTCCTCCTCTATCATCATTGGGTTCAAATTATAAGTATCCCTTTGCAGAGTCATCATATTGATTAGATGAAGTGCCTTCCTCTGTGACTTCTTCAATAACTTCTTTGGTAGTAGTTAATTGCATAAACCTATTCATTTCAGAGCAATAAGCACCATCGTGATCAAATATGAGGTGAAAGACACACATGTTCTTTCTATTATCTAGAGGAGGGGCTTCAATTTCCAACCTCTATTGAGTTGGAGGCAAAGGAAGTGTCTTATTTCCTGGTTGAAAATTTGTCTTCCTAGGAATATCTTGATAGAGCTAGTTACCTTTTGGCATCTTCCTTTTGAGAGCAATTAAATGATTAGCCAATATTTGTATCATAGGATCAAAGGACATAGTAGGAATTTATTTTTTCATATGTAATTATTTTTTCCATTTCCCAACTGAAATAAAATTATCCTCTAAATTAATGGCCAGTGCCTGTGTAGCTTCTAGAGTAGTTAATGGTTGCCTCTTTAAGAGAATACCAATGTCAGGGTGTTGCGCATTGATGAAGAAACATTTTTGCACTCCGCAGAGGGCCTCTTTGTGAGTGCAATTTGATTCACAATCCTATTAAACTTAGCCTCAAACTCTCTCATAGGATCGCTTTCTTCCTTCTTCATCTGAGTAACTTGTGCTATTAGAGTTAAGTCATCATCTGCACTTTTGAACTTCACTTCAAATTTGTTGAGCATGGTAGCCCAATTAGTAATACATCTGTGAGGCAATTGGTAAAACCATTGTGTTGCTACATCGGCTAAAGATTCTACAAACAATCTGACTGCTAGATATTCTTCCTATACTCCAAGCACGCCACATGCGGTGAAGAAAAAATCAATGGATTCTTTTGGTGAAATATTTCCATCTCCTCAAAATTTAGGTAGGTTTTTATGAGAACCCTTGGGTAAATCATGCAAGTTATATCCCAACTGCAAGGGCCCAATAGCGGCACCCCACATAACAAGTGGTTGATTATCCATATTAAGGGGAAAATTAATTACAACTGGAAAAATAGTTCTGTGTAAAACAAGAGCTTGGGAGATGGAGTGATTTGAAGGTGTTCTAGTAGGTGAAGCGGGTCTGCTTCTAGCCCCAACCCTTCACCTAGAGGAAATGGTATAGGATAAATTACTTCTTTGTAGGGTTTCAAAAATAGGATAAAAAACTCCCCTACTTCTTTCCCCTCTAGTAAATCTATGAAAATCCAGGGTTAATTAAATTACTCGTAAAATATGCCCAAACAAGACAACCTAGAACTTTACAATTCTTTCCCTAGAGAAGTTGCCAAAAAATTGTTGGCTAACAGATTGGGCACCTTGAGATATGAAAATTCGACACCCAAAAGGTACCAGAGTTAACCAAACAACTTTGAATATCAACCTTTAAATAAAGATAAATATCCTCTGAATTTTGTTGAGGTACAACTCCCTCACAAGATTTTCAATGAATTAAAATACTTAAAATTAAATATCATGTATTCTTTTAACCAAAAAGCAGAAAAGGTATACCCAATATCAGAAAAATTCCTAAATATTAGGTGCATGATTTGGAAAGTAGGAAGTATCGACACAAAGACCAATTTCAGTTGAACTATTCAAGAACAAACCATATATACCTATAGACATGGAAAATATATAGATTGATCCTATACACTTGATCCTGATCTTACTAACATGAGTTCATCCTGAATCATCTCCTCTGCTAGTCATTTAATTAAATAATCTTTATTTAATTAAATTCATCATATTTCCTTGCTTAATTAAATAAATCAAATTTATTTGATTAAGTCATCATCTTCTATTAGTTAAATAAATTATTTTATTTAGTTAACCCTATAGTCCCTCTTTTAATTAAATAATTCATTTTATTTAATTAATCTCTAAAGTCGTCTCATTTAAATTAAATAAATTAATCTTTATTTTGATTTAAAACTAACACCATTCTCTTTAATTAAATAAATTAAACTTTATTTAATTAGGTCTAAATCCATATTCCTCTCAAATTTGATTTAAATTAATCCAAAAATCTAAATCAAGTTGTCACATCAGCTAATCTCTTCTTAAGATTAATCAAATCCTGACTAATCTTAATCCTGATCACTCAAATCCTCTAGCTTTTGCAACTTGCACAAGTGATTTATAAGTTCTTCTATTTTCTCTCAACATGGCATCAAAGAGGGAATATTCCTCAAATTCAAAAATCCTCCAAAAGGGATGAGTACATCCAACAAGGCATTAAAAGCCTCTTACATGTCCTTTGCCTTGAGCCCAGTGGCATTTACTCCATTCCTTTCTCCCTCCAACTTGTCATTTCACTAATTTCAAATTCCTCCTAACCACATTTATTTGCACATTCATCAAAATGTGTTCATTCCTCCTCCACTCACATATTGGCAAGTGGCCTCTTCCTATTGGTTGGTCTATTGTCCCACATTCATCCCTTTTTCCTCTTTCTCCATCATTCTCTTCTATTTATAGAAGGCTCTCATTTGAATTTTGGATCCACAACTTCATGCAATATTATTATCTTTGAGTTTTGAGCAATTTCTATTCATTTTCATATTGTCATAGCTAGGCTATGAAGCAATTTCATCAAGGAGCATCAAATCTTCACCATTGATCATCGAGCTTGCAAGGAATTGGGAAAGGGCCATTTTCCACATCAAAATGGCACCAATTCCCCCATGGGATTGAGAGTTTGAGCATTTAAATAGGATTTAGTAGCTTTGTTATTGTGTTATTCATTTTGTTTCTTGTTTTCATGCTTCAAACAAATTTCATGGGGAATTATTTTTCTAACTTGCATATTGGACTAATTGTGTATTTGTTCTTTGTGTTTTTGCAAGTCTAGGATCACCATTTACAATACCCAATACCATTTGAGAAATGAAATCAACTATGAAAAAAACTACATTACTTACACAAAGATAAGCTATTGCATTAAGATGCTTCCAAACACAAATATTCAAGAACTCAAATTAACTCTACAATTGAATGCACACAGACAAACAGTAATTTCATTCACATCAAAATATTATATTGAGCAGTTTCAAAGTGTCCAGAGAGAGAGCATATGAAATTAGATACAATTAAATAGGAAAATGAATAACTACCTCTTTTTCATGTCCATAGTATATTAAAATTAAAATTAAATAAAGAAAGAAAGGAAGTTGAGCCATCATGATGGCATCGCTTCATTTCCAGCTTTTGGGGTCACCAAGGGTTTCTTTCGCCAGGCTTGGAAAGCTTTGAGGATGTGCAACAAGTCTTTATGTTGAGGAATAGTCACATTTGTCATCATCACCTTCCACGTCAGATGGTTGTCCTTAGCTATTTCCATGTTGCATTCACAAACCTTCATGAGATCAATTGCTTGAGACATGACCAGGTGTAATTTTCTAAGCTTCTGCAGGTGTTCATCATTGAGCAAAGGTGAATCAAGCATTTCTTTAACCATTTTCTAGAAATTGTCTATCAGACTCTTGGTTTCTATGTCATTCCTCATTTCACCTTTATCTCAAATTAACCCAAGAGCCACCAAGGTGCCCTGTTCTTCTTCTGAAACAATAGTACACTCATCAATGATTTCTTTAAGCTTCTATAAACTTTTCTTAGCAATCTGAAATTTCTTTCCACCCCTTTATTCCATGACAAGTTCATTCCTCATTTCACCTTTATCTCAAATTAACCCAAGAGCCACCAAGGTGCCTTGTTCTTCTTCTGAAACAATAGTACACTCATCAATGATTTCTTTAAGCTTCTGTAAACTTTTCTTAGCAATCTGAAATTTCTTTCCACCCCTTTATTCCATGACAAGTTCATTCCTCATTTCACCTTTATCTCAAATTAACCCAAGAGCCACCAAGGTGTCCTGTTCTTCTTCTGAAACAATAGTACACTCATCAATGATTTCTGTAAGCTTCTGTAAACTTTTCTTAGCAATCTGAAATTTCTTTCCACCCCTTTATTCCATGACAAGTAACGTGTGTCATAAGCATTAGGTATAACCTGCTCTAATTCCAGCTTCTCCATATCTGAACTTAACATTAGCTTCAATTCAATTTGATAATTGTTCCATAACCACTCTTCTTTTTCAATCGTAGTGATCTCCTCCCTCAAAGTGGTATTCAAGGGATTTATTTCTTGGAAGCATTTTATGGATTCAAAAATGACAAAGCTTCCCTTTATGATATTGCTATCAGGATTCAACCATGTAGTTTTCGATTCAAACTCATTGACCCATGATTCATGAGTAGTGGTTCACAAGAACCCATCTCTCATGATAACGAATGGTCCACTTAGCACTCATCTCATGATAAAGCTTCCCTTTTTAATTAGAGACTCACTCCAATCATCAACAACCTTACTTAATGTTTGGAAACTTTTAATCTTAATCATAGACTCTTTTCCAACAATGGTTAGAGATTCTACAGAGGAATAAACCTGAGATAGGGGTTCAAGAACAAGCTCAAAGATAGACCTTAGACATTCAATCAAGTCTCTGACTTGGGCTTTTAATTCCTTTTTACTTTCTTTATATTTTTTGGCTCTCAACCATTCTGGCCATAGACACCTAAAAAATATGAATGTATCCATCTCTGGTAGGAGGACCAAGGTCCACTTTATTCACTTGAAAATCACCTTTTGTTGTCTGAGTAACATCCTTTTGCACCAAAGGGTGCACAATCTCTATTTGGAGGCGTCTTGATTCTGTATCATCTATTAACCTAGCAACTTAATCTTTAAATTTTTTGATTTTGGGGTTGAAGTCCTCTGAAACAATTGGCCCACCATATCCTTCTTGGGTAAACTAGGCTATATAGCCTTTCTTTTTCTTGACAAAGAGTACTCTAACCAGGTTGGAGTCATCGAGACCCTGGTTACCTTAAGACCTAGAGATTGGAACAATGTCCTAGTAATTGGAGGGGTGTCCTCTTTAGAGGAAATTGCTTGTAGCTTCTGGGATATACCTACTTCTCTAACAGGTGATTCATCCTAAGAGGGAGAGGAGTTGATATTTAAGGTTTCCAAACCATCTTCTTCTTCATCTTCCTCATTCTCCTTTTCCAAAACAAGCAAGTTTAAGATATCTTCACCACAAGTTTGTGAAAACATATTCTTGTCTGGTGGATCCTCACCACCATCCTCTTGAGCCCCTGATGGTAACAATTGAGAAACATTACCAGTTGATTTCCTACTTGCAAAAGCTTGAGAAGTGCCCTCAACGGGTCATGAATATTTAGACCTAGTGTGAGGACAAGACTATTCAATTATTTTCTTGGTCACCAAATCTCATGTTCTAGTCAAAACATTTGCAGTCTTTTCCTCAATAGTCTCTTTCTCTCTACCGCTCTATTCCATGGAAGGGATGGGCCAGTTTTCTATTAATTTAGTATACACTAGGTCTACCATGTCAGACCCATCTTCCACAATTCCCTATAAACCCCACTTCAAATCATAGATGATTATCTATTCCATTGACAAGCTCATCCAACTTCTTTTCCTAACTTCATACTCATCAAAACAATCAACCAAATAATCTTCAAGGCTAAGTTGGTGATAGAAATTAGGGCTTAAGTTCATATTATTCTTATTATAATCTTTTGAATCAAAAGGAAATCACTCCTCATATGAATTCATATTATACTTAGACAGTTCCTTTTCAATATTTAGGGCATCAGACATTGATTGACAACTGTAAGAACCGAAACCAAAAGGAAAGTGAATTGTCAATATTTTTCTACCTTGGCATTACCTATTCACATCAGCCAACTGCTTGCTTACTTCGATGATCACACACTTATCCTTAGGGTATTTGGGAAACTTGAACGAAAATCCTGCATATCCATCAACCTTGATATAAGAGAATCTCTGAAATTCAATAAAATGACTGCCATAGAAATCCATGAATTGCATTGCTTCAAGTGATAACCACATTGCAGGACACCCTTGTAATTCTCTGACCATTCTCATAGTGAAGGTATCAGTCACTCTCCTAAAATGCTGAAAATTCTTTTGAAGCTGTAATTTGTCAAAATAATCATAAATAGGGACTTTTTCTAGGGGTAAATCACTTGGTCTTAATCCAGGCCAAGGTCTAGTTCTAGCGATGGTGTATATCAAATATGAGGACATGTAGAAAAACTTGTTGAGGGTAAAGAACATCATCAATTCACGAAGGCAATCACTGATAATTTTTGCCCAATCCAAGAATTTCTCTCTACATAACATAATTTGGATGAATAAATACATCCACTCTTCAAACCCATGAACGACTTCATTTCCCCTTAACCTATGTAGCAATACTAAAATGTCGGCCACTTATTCCACAAAATGAGATTTGTTTAGTTTTAGATGCAATTGAGACCTACCCCTTGCCATCCAATTCTTCGCTATTTCATTCCTGTAAACCCCCTTCTTTGTAGAGAATTCAATTCGAGAATTTATGTTCATTGGTGAATACCCATCCTTTTTTGGGATCCTCAGGCAAGACACGAAGGTGGACCTCTAGACTTTTAGAACTAGTTGATCATCTTTTGTCCTAACTTCTCATGTCTGTGAATCATAGTGCCTAATGCACTCTAAGATGAGCTTGGGGCATTACACAACCAAAGGGAATGCAACAGCTTCAACCAATCCACTATCAATTATCCATTCAATGATTGGCGGAAGATTTGGTTTATTGAATTTACTTCGTAATTTATCCAAACTCACAGGCCCTAGACGAGTATCACCAATTTCTAGTCCCTCATAAGTTAGCCTAGACACATATTCATAACCCGCATATTTAACCCTCGCCATGGACGAGAGTTTATAGCTCAAACAATAGATACCCTTCTAAAATATAGACATAAATATTTCAAGAAGGTAAACAAAAATAGGTGAATACTGTAAATACCCCAATGGCGAGTTTGGCAGCTTAAAATTTTGTGTCTCGTCCGACTCATCCTCGAAGAACTTTGTCACAATGAGAATGTTTGTCCAGCACTTCGAACTTTCTTAAAACTTCACTGAAAAACATGAGAGTAGATGAGCATTTAATGTCTTTAATTACTCCATGACACGTGGTAGATGTTGCCTCACCATTTTCAACATAAGTGTCTTTCAGATTTTGAAAATAAACGTCTATGAGCGGCCAAGTGGGGGGTTCGACGAACTACAAAAAAGTGTTCCTAAGCTTATTTAACATGCCAATATGTCACCTAATCATCACATAGATAGTAAGGGAAATTTCAACAAACAACAGAAAACACCGTTTGTGTAGAGAGCACCAAAAAGTGATTATAAACGAGCTTAAGTGGCTAGGTAGGGGGTTCGGTGAACTATACGAAACACAACTTGGGTTCGAAAGATTAAATAAAATACCACCTAAATAAGACTAAGCTGCTTATAAGTTGGATGACTTTCATGACATGGGGCAAAAATATTAGGTAACAAATACATTGATACATACCTCAAGAGATGAGTGAACTTCTCCCAGTATTCATTCACTGACATATCTCATTTCTGAAGATTATGGAAATCTATGATCTTTTGATTGAGAAAGAGTTGGGGTAACCACCTCTTTCGAAAATCCTCAACAAACTCATTCCAAGTTAGTTTAAGGGAATTTATTCCAAGTTCCATCTTCTTGTTCATCTACCAGTTAGAGGCTTCGCCCGCTAACTAGAAATCTCCTGACACAACTTTAGTGACTTTAGAATAGTTCCTTATATCGAATTACTTCTCCATTTGTATTAACCAAGCCTTACCTTCTTCTCCGCTAGTACTTCAAATTTAGGATAGGGGATATTTCTCATGTATCCCTAGATAATTAAATTTCCAAATGCTTCCTCTTGGTTCCCTCAAAATATGATTGAGTTTCATCACTTTCTTGATCCTTAGATTTAGTGTGGTTTCTATAATCTTCCCCTTCTTCCTCATTGTTGGGGAATTCTTCAATTACTTCATTGTGTGTGACTTCTTATTCCATTCTTCTTTTCTACTCACTTCTTGTTCAAGGTTTCCTATATCCTTGCATTATTTTCATCCATGATTGCCAAAATTCAATCCAACTTGGCTTCGGCATTATCCAGACCTTGTCTAACTTCTTGACTCCCTCTAGGATTAGTTATTTTCCTAACCATTGTCTTAAGTAATGTTATACCTAGAGTTTCATCTTTAATTAGATCCTATCATGGTTTACTAAATGCATAGGAAAAAATTTCAAAAGAGAAAATAATCACATATAAAATTTCATTGAGTTTTTCATACACAAATTTTGATAAAAACATATTCTTTCATTTATTCATAAGCATTTCAATATGGATTCACTCTCAAATACAGAGTTCAACAAGGTGTACCCCTCAGAATTTTGCTCATCTCTATCCCAAAAAGGATAGTAACCCTCAAACTTATCTTTTGATACATAGTTTCGAGGTATATATCCCTCAGATTCTCCACTAGAGGCTATAACAATAACTTTAGCCATAGGTACAACTCGAGGGTTTCTAAATATCAATGCAAGATTGACACTACCTTATGAGGGAATATCCCTAGAAAGCGATAATGAGTTTGATCTAGCCGGAGAGATGGATGGTAAGTTGTTGAAATTGGCTTCATCTCTCATCCTTCTTTTCTCTTGAATAATCCATGATAGATCATGTCTGATTGTTTTAGTATCAATTAGCCATATGGTATTGTCATAGTTGGTTCCCTCTATGGTATGAACAAGGGCTTCATTTTCCTTCTTGGCCCATAGGTAGCCCTCATTTCCAATCACCGACTTTCTTGCAGTTAACCTAAGACACACCATCTTGGTACAAGAATTTTTCAAACATTAGACTCATAATGTTGGAAGGGAAATCATAGCGAGCACATAGGTTCTAGATTTGAACCTGGTAGCTCTGGTACCATGTGTAACATTCCCATTATTAGTTTTTGTTGCTTCTGGATTCGATTGTGTTGGAATTTTTTCATCAATGTTTCGGATCACACTCCGTGATCCATCATTAGGATAGAGAGTTGAAGAGGATGAGAAAATATTTGTTGCAGACTAGCTAGAGAGGAAGATAAATAGAGGGGGGGGGGGGAAGAGAGGGCACAACCCATGAGGGAAAATATTAGTTGCTTTTATTCTTTAATATATGTGATGATTAGGCAACATATTAGCTCCACCATTGACCATGTGTCATCCATCCCTGTACGCAACTACCATTGAGTATGTGACCTTCATCCACCATCCCCACAAAATTTCATGGGATTCAAACCTGTGGCAGTGCATCTACTACCTTTGCAACTTACCATTGCACTATGGGGTCAACCCACATATTCATACATGTCTTAATCAATTCAAGATACAAGAATTACTATAATATACAATTTCATTTTTTCAAATATAATGATATATTATATATGTATATATATATATTAATACATGTACAAATATAATACTCATTTAAATTATGCATATACATTAATATATTTATATATAAGATTAATGTATATATATTTATATATATCAACCCTATATATAAATATATATTCCTTACCTTATTATCAACTTCATTGATATATAAATATATATAGCAATACAACATATTCATACAAGCCTTTATTTGATAGGTGAATGCTTTACTAGTGATGCCACATTCGGGAGACCTCATTCCCAATATTATCTCCATGTCTCCTCCTTTCTTCCTATGATCTTTGATCCTCCTCCCTCTACCTCTTTTTTACTTCTTCTCTCCTCCTCCTCTCCTCCTCCTTACTTCTCTCCTCCTTCCTCTCCTCTTCTCATCATCTTCTCTCTTCTCCTTCTCTCATCCTCTCCTTCTTTATCCTCCTCACCTCCTACCTCTCCTCCTCCTCTTGTATCCTTCTCTCTTCCTCTCCTCCTCCTCCTCTCCTCTAACTCTTCCTTCACCCTTGCATCTCTTTCCTCCTGCTATAGACTCTACAACAACACCCACCATTGTGCTCTCTACAAGCTTGCATCTTCATTGCAACTCTCATCGCCTTGTCCTCACCGCCTTTTTAACCTTGCAACCAACACCACTATTGACCATGCATCAACCATCTTTGTACGTAGTTTCCACTGAGTATGCCACTACTACCACCAATGCAAACACCCTTTTATCGTCTACTCCTCCCTTCGTCCACCATCCCCACAACACTCCATGGGATTCAAACCTATGGCAGTGCATCTATTGCCTTTGCAACTTACCATTGCACTACAGGGTCAACCCACATATTCATACAAGTCTTAATCAATTCAAGATACTAGAATTAATTTTATACATAAACATGTATATAAATAATATAAAGAGTCAGTCACTTTAATTCAACCCAAGAACAATCAAGAAATCAAAGACTAAAACCAAATTCATCCATATCATCTACAAACTATGATGAAGGGTTTACTTACCAATTCCTGAAATAACTTGACTTGACTTAACCAAGCTAGGATGTGGGTGTGTGATAGCTCAAATAGGCATATTAAGGGTTACCAGACCAAGTTATTCTCTTGAGTGATACTACCCCTCTCTTACTTAAGGGCTCAACTCCTTCCTACATCCAACTTAGTGCATCACAAAGGTGGTTAGCTATTTAGATGAAATCCATTTGCATCATCAAATCATTAAACTAATCACATTGCAATACATATTCATTCATCACATTTTCCATCAGTATAAAAAATAATCATTCTTTCAAAAGTAATAACATTTTAATGCATATTTTAGCATTTCATTCACCTATTAAATATATTAAGGTCACGATTTACATTTGTCATTTTTTTTACTCATGAAGGTAAAAGTAACTTGGTAACTAAAAAATGGGTGTAACATCAAGACACTAAGGGGAAAAAATATGAAAGAGGTGAGAGTTCAAATCAGTCCCAAGAGAAAAATTTTAAAGGTAGAAGAAGATTGGGTAGAGGATTCGAAAGAAGAGGCTTCTAAGAAACTTGTTTCAAGTGTAGAGAAGATGGACATAGAGCATATGATTGCCTTCATAATCATGAAGGAACAAAAAAAAGGATAGAAAATAATGCAAGGGAAACAAATGTAAATGAAGAAGATGGAGAGTCTTCACATTCAAAATACGTAGAAAATGGAGAAGCACCTTATTATCAACTTCATTGATATATACATATATCAAGCAATATGTAACACCATATTCATACAAGCCTTTTTTTTTTATAGGTGAACGCTTTACCAGTGAGGCCACATTCAAGGGACCTCATCCCCAATATTCTCTCCATATCTCCTCCTTCTCCTCCTTTCTTCCTATCATCTTTGATCGCCCTCCCTCTACCTCTTTTTTAATTCTTCTCTCCTCCTCCTTACTTCTTCTCCTCTCCTCCTTCCTCTCCTCTTCTCATCATCTTCTCTCTTTTCCTTATCTCCTCCTCTCCTCCTTATTCCTCCTCACCTCCTACCTCTCCTCCTCCTCCTCTTGTATCCTTCTCCTCTCCTCTAACTCTTCCTTCACCCTTGCATCTCTTTCCTCCTTATGTAGGCTCTGCAACAACACCTACCATAGTGCTCTCTACAACCTTGTGCGTTCACTACAACTCTCATCGACTTGTCCTCATCACTTTTTTGACCCCGCAACCTACACCACCATTGACCATGCATCACCCATCTCTATACACAACCGCCACTGAGTACGCCACTACTACCACCAATGCAAACACCCTTTTATTGTCTACTCCTCCCTTCATCCACCATCCCCACAAAACTTCATGTGATTCAAACCTATGGCAGTGCATCTACCGCCTTTGCAACTTACCATTGTATTGCAGGGTCAACCCACATATTCATACAAGTCTTAATCAATTCAAGATACTAGAATTACTTTTATACGTAAACATGTATATAACTAATATAGAGAATCAGTCACTTTAATTCAACCCAAGAACAATCAAGAAATCAAAGACTAAAACCAAAGTCATCCAAATCATCCCCAAACTATGACCAAGTGTTTACTTACCAATTCCCGAAATAACTCGACTTGACTTAACCAATCTAGGATGTGAGTGTGAGATAGCTCAAATAGGCATATTAAGGGTTACCAGACCAAGTTCTTCTCTTGAGTGATACTCCCCCTTTCTTACCCGAGGGCTTGAATCCTTCGTACATCCAACTTATATAGTGCATCACAAAGGTGGTTAGTCGTTCACATGAAATCCATTTGCATCACAAAGGTGGTTAGTCGTTCACATGAAATCCATTTGCATCATCAAAGCATTAAAGTAATCACATTGCAATACATATTCATTCATCACATTTTCCATCAGTATAAAACATAATCATTCTTTCAAAAGTAATAACATTTTAATGCATATTTTAGTATTCCATTCACTTAGATTAAATATATTAAGGTCACGATTTACATTTATCATCATTTTTACTCATGAAGGTAAAAGTAACTTGGTAACTAAGAAATGGGTGTAACATCAAGACACTAAGGACAACAAATATGAAAGAGGTGAGAGTTCAAATCAGTCCCAAGAACAAAATTTTAAAGGTAGAGGAAGATCGGGTAGAGGATTCGAAAGAGGAGGCTTCTAAGGAACTTGTTTCAGGTGTGAAGAAGATGGACATAGAGAATATGATTACCTTCATAATCAAGAAGGAACAAAAAGAAGGATATAAAATAATGCAAAGACAAAAAATGTAAATGAAGAAGATGCATAGTCTTCACATTCAAAAGACGTAGAAAATGGAGCACCTGTTACAAGAAGAGCCCTAGTGAATGAAGGAAAGGAACCAAATCAAAGGAAAAGATTGTTTCAAACAAAATGTAAGTGTGAAGGTAAAGTATTTAATGTTATTATTGATGACGAAATCATGGATAATTTAGTTTTTGAAGAAATGGTAAATAAATTGAAGTTGGAAAGAAGGCACCTGCATCCATATATGATTGCTTGGTTACAAGATGAACAGAAAGTTTTGGTCAGTGAACAATGTTTGGTGAAATTTAAGATAGGACAATATTATGATGAGATAATGTGTGATATTATGCCTATGGATGTTTACCATGTTTTGTTAGAAAGACCTTGGCAATTCAATAGGTGTGCAATGCATTATGGGTATGCCAATACACACTCCTTAATGAAGGATGAAATCAAGCACAAGTTGAAGCCATTGAGTAATGAAGAAGGAAAGGTATGTAATAGCACTGAAAATTGTTTGATTAATGGTGTTAAATAGCTAGTGAGGGAGGATGAGGATGAAGATCACGATTTGATAATGCAAGTTGTAGCAGTGTTGATTGCGTTCAAAATGGGTAGAGCGAAAGTTTCATTGGAGAAATAAGAGGTAAAATCATATTTTTGTAAAAATGTTGTTGATTTATGTGATCATGGTAAGATTAGTGTAGAATAGGATATTGAAACAATGAAAGAATTGGTCGATGAAGGTACTACAACTAAAAGTGTGGAAGTAGATGAACAAGTAGAAGTTGATTTGTTTGATGAAGAGATTGGTGCAAATGTAGATCTTGTGATTGATAGTTTATTGCAAGATGGGAAGGATGAATCTCTTGATTGTTTGACTAACATTGATGTGAGTGCAAAGGACAAAGAGATTGTAGCTAAAATATATCTTTTAGAAGGAAAGGAGAAAGAGGAACACAATGATCGCACCAATATTTGTGAGGAACAAGTTGTTACAATAGTGATAGAGGAAGAGGTAACACATGAATTTAATGATTTTACTAAGGTAGAGAAATAAATGCTTATGAATTTTCAAAATTTCAAAGTGCAAATTGGTGGGAGTTGGAATATGTGAAAAGAGGGAGAAAGAGAGGAAGAATGAAGGATGGAAGAGACATCAAATTGCAAGGGAAAGTGAGAAAGAAGAAAGAGGCAATTTTGGACAGCAAGGTGAGTAAGAGCACAAGGCATAAGTAATACTTTGAGTACTTGGTAAAATGGTTTGGGAGACCTGTTGAAGACTCATCTTGGTTGTCAAAAGTTGAGGCTAATCGTCTTGGTTATCCTTTTGAGAAGTGATAGGGTCACTTTTCTTTCTACCATGGGTGTCTCATGTAGGAGCATTATGTGGTTATGAGCCATCTTGAATCAACAAATTTTATTCAATTTTGAAGTATGATGTTTTTTATTAATATTTTGATGCATTTAAATGATTTTATTGTCCAAAAATTAGAATTAATAAATTGGACAATTTTGGTTTGCAAGTTGCATTGGGAAGCGTGCTAAAAAAATCACATTTTAATTATTAAATTGCCAAAAATCAGATTTGGGCGTGGGATTCTTGGAGGTTATGTAAATTTGAATTTTATTTAATTTTCCATAATGTTTGAGGTAGGAATGGGATGCCCATGAGGTGCTTACTTGGTATTTTGAATTTAAATTTCATATTGGTGAAATAGGAGAATAATTGTGTCGACTAGTGGAGGCATGTCTTCCTGGAAGTGTGCAAGCATGCCTTGGGGAGTTAAAATATTTTGTTATTGATGAAAATTAAATGATTTTTCCAGGTCGGGGCATGGGAGGAAGAAGTTTCCAGTTGTTGGAGTTAGTGGTAGAAATTCATTCTAGACCTTGTTTTGTTTGATTTTTGGTTCCTAGGAGAGTGGCAGGTGAGGGTGTGGCTTTTCCTAAGAGAGTGATTTCAGATTGGATTTTGCAGGTTGAAGGTGAAAATTAGTAGCAAATGACTTGGTGAATGCATTGGTATTATGTGATAATGATTTTCAGAAGATTGTTGCAGGTGAAGAAGGGAAGAATTGCAAGGAATTGAAGGATTGAAAAGACATACCTATAGATGATCTTGTTACCTGCCATAGATCATATGATTTGAATTTTAATATATTTCTCCGATCTTCACGGTTGCACTTGTAATATTTTCAATTTGATTGCAATTACCATATATTGCAGGAGAGATCGAGCAATAAAATCCATATATGCGTGTTGCTGATTTTTGGAATTAATTCATTTAATTTCTAGAAGTGTTGTGTATTTGAAGTTGATGAGAGTTGTAGGAACCCTCTTGCATCAGTCTCTTAATGGGAGAGTCTTTCGATTTTTCTAAATTTTATACCTTGTTAGGACACAAGGGTTTAGGTTTCCACTTGGTGGTGAAATCCAAGCCAAGCCCACTAAAAGGAAAAATAAAAAGGTGACACTTATTTGTTATCTCCAAGATTAGCCTAGGGTGTGAGAAAATAACATATAAAATGCCTCTTGGGTGAGACAAGAGGGGAATGATGTTTTTATTTGCAAGTTCTTCTTGTGACATGAAAGGAGAGTATACACACCCTTAGCTATGAACACACAAAATATAAACAAGAAAACATGTGGAAAAAAGGTTAATTTACTTTATTGAAAAGAAAATGTGTGAAAATGGTTTTGATTTTTAATCTTAGCACTTGAACCTCAAAAAACATTAATAGTTTTATTGTTTTTTATTCAACACACAATAATAGTTTTATTGTTTTTTATTCAACACAATATCTCTTATAGAAAAAATAAATTAACAATTAAAATCTCTACCAGATTAAACACAATGGCCGAAATAAAATAAAATGATTGTGAAATATGCACAACTTACCATATAGTAAAATGCTTTTCACTCATAATAATTTTATAATATATTATATGATCATATGGGGCGTGCAGTAAAATCTTTCAAATGAATTAAGAATATATAATAAGTCGTATGATTTCATTATGACGTTTAACAATGCTCATGGTAAATGCGCATTTGGGAAGTAGTTGGATCAGACCTTCCATTTGTTTTTTCGTTCGTGGAGTTCGAAAAGGTGCTTCCAGTTAGACTAAGCTCGTTTGCTGAGAATTGATTATACCAATTCACCACAACTCATCAGCTTTACAAAGGCACAATATGTATCTTTTCCAAACATAATAGACATACATAGTGCCTAGCCAAATTAGATTAAAAAAGAGTTTCCAGCTTCTACACAGAGCTTTCTAAGTACACGAGTCTTCACTAACATGATTGCAAAAAGATGTTTCTGTTGGTTTTCGTGAATGCATATTTTCTAGTGGAAGAAAAAGTAGATTTTCTTGAAATCGACATCACATTGAAATAAAATTACTTGACAACAGAGATTATACCCAGTGGGCTAGCAATAGATTATACCCAGTGGGCTAGAATTTCATTTGATTGTGAAGCTAGTAAAAGATAAAAAGTCCTTGTCTTGCCAATGGCATCTTCTGTATTGTGATGTTCTGGTGGGTTCCAATTGTGCATCAAACCATAGCTATAATAATGGACTGAATTCTAAAAGTGTAAAGATGGGATGAATGCTGGAGAGGACTTACAACGCTTCCAGGAATGTGCATTTGGGATTTGTGGTGTTACTACAGCTACTCTGTGGATGTTCCAATAGCCTTCGGATTTACTTGCTCACCTATATAGCGCAACATTACTCATAGTACGCTTTGTACTTTGGGGAAAATGGTAGAATAGTCAGTCACATGGAGATCGAGAGATTTATATGTGGAGGGAATATGCTTAAGCTAATGTGCACTTCTCAGTTCATGGGTGTCAATAGAATAGGTGAAAAAGGCATCCTATCATAGAATGATTCATAATGAACAAATTATAAGGATAGGAAATGTGTTAGGAAGGGGATAAGTGGGAGACCTCAATCTTGGTAGAGCAATTTACTTTTAACTTTGATAATAAATTTCAGTGTATCTCTTAAGTTTGTGTGCACTTTGGCTTTAATTTTTTGTTAAACTATCTTTATGATCTAACCTCATGCAACTAGTAAGATGCAAGGGCTTATCACCAAAGCTTGGACTAGGTAGTTATGTCTATTGCTTTTGATTTTTGAATGCCACTCCCATGACCTAATCTCATGCAACTAGTAAGATGCAAGGGCTCATCACCAACAACTAGATAAGTGGTTATAGACTTTTTTCTTACTTTATTGAATACTAGCATACTTTTGATTTGTCTATATATGCAATCAAGGAAGGAATGGGGAAATGGGTTGTTCACTAATAAGGTTATAAGAGTTGTATCTAAGTTTCAAATACGAAAATAAATACTACTTAGCATATGGGTAGAAGGCCAAAATTGGACAGCTAATGAATGGTTTGTATGTGGAGGGTTCAAATGTCCTATGTTCAAATGAGTGAGGCTAGAGACATAATCATGGTAAGTGTTGGTATGAATATGTGCTCAAGTATGAATGTGTAATGTGGCATGGATAGTGGGTGGCCAATGTGGGGCAAGCGAGCATATGTGTTAAGAGTGGATCTACTAAATTTTTGGTCATTCTTGGTGTAGGAGGCCACTACTAGAATCAATTGCTCATAATCCTAGGTCTTGTATGCATTTGGAAAAAGGATGACAAAGGATCAATCAATGCAAACAAGTGGTGGGGATAAACAATTTTGGATTAGCATGACTAAGGTTTATGGGTTCTTGGCACTTTGTGTTGTCCCTAAATTGTATAGATACACAAAACATGGCAAGAATAGGAGGCAACATGCAAAAAAATAAATACATTTCTTGGGAACATCATGACATATGTCAAATGTTGGCTCCACTTAGTGCATAGCAACATAAGAGGAGACTATGACACATGAAAAGAAAAGGAAAAGGGCTTATGTGCAAGGTAAGCCTATGGTCTAAGGATCTAAGGTGGAAGTTCATCTATTATTAGATCATCTTAGGAGAACAAGGTGTCAAATAAATCATCCATTGTAGTGTGTGGGGCAAATGTAGTAATGATTGGTGGGGCATCAAAGATGGTACTGAACACGGTGTGAGATGGAGGCAGGACATTATGAAGCAAAGGTGCTAATGGAAGGAGAGGCAAATGGCCAGTAGAAGAAGTTGTTGATGAGGTTGGCGTAGGACCTAGGTTGAGAGGCTCAAGAGAATGTATCATCAATTCACATGCCTAGGGATGTAGGTTGGTAGGTGCATTCATGAGGTGGGGCACATGGATTGGGTTCAACCAATTCGACCCATGGATTAGAGCTCAAGTTTTTAGTCACATAGTTTTGAAACCATTCTTAGTATTGTGGTTTGCTTCTTGCCTATAAATCCAATGTTTAGATATTCGTTTGAGTTTGGTTTTTGATTGACAAGTACATACAATTTGAATTACACTAGGAATAGGTTTGAAGTCTTTATTTAACATGGATCTAAAATTTCTATGTATTCTAATCTATTATTCAAATGAAAGAATATACTAGAATAGTGTTGTGTTTTTCTAGTATATTTCTCATATGAATTTCCCAAGATAAACCTTACGTTGATTATGTTATTTGTTGTTACTCTATTGATAATTTAACTTTTAATCTAACTAGCAATGTTCTTTTAAGATTATCTATAAGTTATACTAATTTGTAATCTAACTAAAACGTTCTTCTCTTAAGATTATCTTTAATTGATATTAATTTGGATTATGTAACCTAACTAGCACTATTATTCTCTTAAGGTTATCTCTATTCCTATACAATTGAGGTACTTTTGAATGCGTTTGGCTTTGTCAAGCCAACGCTTCTCCTTATCCTTGTAGATCTAGTTAACCTGTGCTAATTAAGAGCATACACCATCAATTTTGCTGCTATCTTGTGTCTTTGTCTAAAGTTGTCTGTGTTTTCTTACTTATTTTTCCAATGGGAGTTCTTCCTAGCTAGACCATTGTGATAAGTTAAACTAGATGATTATCGCTACAACTGCTTTTGTTTTGGGTATGATGAATGGAATAAGTTGACATGCTACCAGCAAGGATCTGGGAAATGGTGCTTGGGGAAAATGAGTCATCCAATTCCAAGAGGTTTAGAATTAAAGACCTGAAGTGCGATAGGAAAGAGAATATAACAGTTAACACTGATCAGGATAAATGTTGCCTATGAAAACCTCAAAGATTTAACTCAGTAGTATATTTTGATAAGCTCTAATAATGGATTAAGAACCTCAGCCAAACATTTAACATCATGCTAACCTCACACAGAGAGATGTCTAAAAATAAATCAATTAAGAAAACATCAAGATTTTATATTTTGTGATTGTAAGTTGGTACGCCTTGCACAAGGAAATAGATTAATACCAATTATGAGCTTGGTTTGGTTGAGATGTATGTCCAGAAGAATTGATGAATAGATCCAATTGTTGACTACTTTAGCTACTTGTGAATGTGATGGGATGATTGCACTAGTTTAGTTGTTCATAGGTAATCAGGAAAATAATGGCCTGTCATATGATTGAAATTGCTTCAATAATTTGCTCTCCAAGAATTTCAAGGACAAATTCTGTATATTACTGATGGAGAAAACATGTATTTTCTGATTTCAATGAAGTACTTGCAGAATCTAGGTAAAAATTCTTATGAATCATTTGTCTTGCTTTAAAATTCTGATAAACATTCCTTCTAACAGCCTGGATTACTTAAAGTTTATTTTGGTATACTCCCAAACATGAATACCATACAAGGATTAACCAAATGAAATGCGTTCTGCAAAATACAAAGACAACCATCATTTTACAAAATATAATAACATAAATTCATTTGGGGTAAGTTCTCTGATGCTTTTCAGATAGATAATACCATATTATCATATTCTGCTCTTGGAACGTAGGGCTTTTCTTCTGGCTTGTATTGCATTATACTGTTGATGTGGGCTTGGGAAGCAAAAGATCATCTTCAACTTTCCAGGAGCACTAATCATAGAAAAGCTATTTAAATTCACTAATTATCTGAGAGTAGTCAGTGTGATCTTGATTATTCTATAAGAAATTCTATTCATATTTCCATTTGGAAAACAAGCAGTCCTTTTGGATGCAAGCTAAATCTAGTTGAGACTTGAATATGCCTAAATCAAAGAAAATCTATCTTGCAGAATTTATGTATTACAAAGTATCATCTAGTGGTACGGATTTGTTGCTTGAAAAGAAAAATGGAGGCTGTAAACTGTAGAAAATTGGCGACTTAGTGGTGCTGCTGACTGCCAAAAGCTACTCTAAATGGTTGATATAAGAAAATTGTTTAATGTAAGTTCGCAGGGATATGAGGTTATTGCTGCATCTGTGAAGTTCTATCCACAGGTTATGGGGATTGCCTGGCCTCTTGTAACTTATGCATACCTCTGTTGAAGAATTTTTCAGCACTCATGCGAAGCACATGTTAGCTTTTGAACCCTAAGCCTCATCAGTCCAAAATAGAAATTAAATGTATCCTAGTATATGACACATTTAAAAGATGGTGATATTTTGTTATTACATTTCAGTCTCAGCTCAAACACACATCATGATGAAATGTATTACCAAATCTGATACTATTCCCAAGCCAAAAACAATCATACAATATTTTTAAGGTAAGGGCAATGAGCTTCCATTGAAGATTGTGGCTATATGACAAAACAGTCTCAGCATCTGTAAAGAACATATTTACATATTATAGTGAGAAATTACACTGAAGTAGCAGCCATTAAACACTGCCAAGACAACCATACCTCGCACACTTTAGCTAGTGAAATTCATACAATGTTTGACAGGGACTGCTAAGTTTGCTGTTTTAGCAAGTGAGAAGCTAGTTGAAGGAAATTACATATAGCATAAATTACCACACTTCATAGCAAGGTACTTCAAGACTTAGTAAACTGCTATTTGGAGTATCATCTCAACTTTTTGATTCAACAACTGATTATGTGCTAACAATCTTCCAATAACACATCTAAACAAGAATAATTACTAAGTGATGCCTGCAATGTGTCCGCCGTCTTGTTCAGGTGCTGTACGAGAAATTTCTTTTGCTGAGCAATGATCGGAAAATGGTCATGCAATGTGAAAACTCCATCTCTCTCAATTTGAGAATTACATACAGAGCAAGTCCAAAACCAAATCCCAGGGCAGCACTGGAACCAGTAAGTGAAACTGCTGTGCACATGAGCATGACAAATGAATCCTTCTTAGAATTCATGTCTCTGCAGGCCATGGCGAGCTCAATACCTGAAAAGAGCAACATCACACCCAACAAACCAATGGGGAATTGGGTCAGTATTTTAACCAAGGACTTCCCTACAAGAAGACTCAAGATCAGTTTTCCAGATCCTAAAAATGCCACAGATGCCCCGCTTCTAGCCCCAAATTTGTACTGCCCTGCAAGGCCACCTGCTCCGTGACAGACAGGCATGGCACCAAACCAACACCCCACCATATTCATCAGCCCGACACTCAGAGACACCCAAGTTGCAGTCACTTCCTTGTTGGGAAACAAATCTGTGGATAATTTACAGACAGCAATCACCGAGTTGAGGACAGAGAGAGGTATTTGGGGTATTGCAGCCCTGACAAATCCTGTCTTCCACTCATGCCTTGAGATTTTTATCAAATGAGGCTTGGATGGGCCCAATTTCAACTGCCTAAGAACCTCAGACTTTCTAGCAATGGCAAGCACGATACCAAGCAGAAAAATTACAAGCGCAGATGGAATTGCATGTAAAACCTTGAAGTTCCAGCCTGATTTCCTTACTTGGGCGTTCTCGGACTCATCCGTTGGGATTGAAACCTGTGGAATTTCACGAGTGTTTTGCCTTGAGTCATCATCATCATCACCAGAGCCGTTTACAAGCAGTATGAAGACAAGACACACAAGAGCCAATAAAAGTCCATCCAAGCCCAACCAAGGCCTTGCACCCCCAGCTTTTGCCTTTGCAAAATTCTGCTCTTTTCTTATGTATTTTACTGCTGTGAATGCAAAGGCCAAGCCCTGTGAGAGTTGCACCCCTCTGACCACAGGCAGGGGAATAAGCCAATAAGCTAGCCTCATTAGCCCTGTAATTCCGAGCCCAAACAATATTCCTCCAGTGCAGATTCCTGCCGCCATTATCTCTGGAATGTTCAAAAGCTTCCCTTCACTAATTGCCACTGCAGCAATGGATTTCATGGGCTGTACTGGCATGGGAACACCAAAAAACAAACCTGTTATGATGTTGTACATTCCTGTGAACAAGAGAGTGGTGCCTAAATCCAGCCCATTCACCAATGTAAGGGTAATTACAATGGGAATGAAGGTGCCCAAGTCCCCCATTGATCCATTGACTTCTGCCCATTTGGCTTTACATTGCAGATTGCTCTTGAATCTTCTCAATAAACTATGGGACCTGACCTTGAATCTTCCTTCCGATTGAGACCCAAAAGTGCTTATTGCAGTGTCTTGTCTATCACTGGGCTCTCTTTCCCAATCTCCATGCTGTGGGATTTCTGTTGGCATGTCTGGGTTGCTAAAAAAATCTTCAATTGCAAAAAGAAGACAGTTCAATTGAACAGCTAGTACTACACACCACCGCCTTTGTAAATTTATTTTTCTTATTTTGAGTTCAAAATAACATGTATGGAGCAAAGTGGGTAATGATCTAGTGCAAGATATTGTTGGTGTGCTTACTGTGACAAAAGTGGTCTAGGGTCGGTAATTGCAAGAGATGGGTTGAATGATGCTAGCTGCAAGTCTTAAACCAAGTTTTGACAAAATAAACAAAGAAAAAACTGGAGGATTTCTTCTAAGTCCACAGTAAGCCAAAAAGCTATTCTAAGCTTGAAATGCAGCTTTTCTGGTGTCCAGTCTATTGTGTCCATTAGTTCATATGTGGTTCTCGAGGCATCTTTTGGGTGGCTCCTGTATTGTTAGAGTGCTCTTTGGCTTCCGATACCCCTCAAAGGCCAACGAGAATTCAGCATCATTAATAAATGCTTTCCCTGGAATCTAGGACTAATAACTATTTACCAATTTACACTAATAGAACTCTGATGTGCACAGTAAATTCGGCATCTGTGATAGGCATGCAGTTAATAGCAGGTATCTTATCTCTTTTGACGTTTTAGGGGTTTAGTATTATATATTTCTTTTGACTTTTTTCAGGGGTTTATTATTATACTTTTATATTTTAATATGGTGTATTTAAATAATGTAAATTGTGTATATATTTTTATATTTTAATTTAGAAGTGTATTTCTATCATTAATTTTTTTTATATATTAATATACATTGGTATTGCAGACTTTTTTGAGTGTCACTGATTGTAATTTATTTTGTTTATTTAGTATCTTTGAATATGATCTCTTATTTTAATTAATTTGTTTTTAATTAATTTGTTTTGTTTTCTTGTTAAAAATAGCATTAGACTAATATTAGCATTTGTACCTCTTAGGGTATGATGGATGAGTCAATAGAAAAGTCAAAGAGATGTATAAATATATATTGTGTATATGTTTATTTCATTCCATTAGGATCAAGCTCAAAAACATAGTTGGATAGGGAAGAAGTTGATCTCTTGACAAAACAGCATGTCTTAGACATTATAACATAATACCCCATCCCCATACCATACAAGATAAGATTGATAGACGAAGTTGATAGATGTTTAGGCACGTGTTGTCACGTGTCCCGTTGTTGGAAAACGTGGCAAATCAACATTTTTTAAATCTGACATGTTTTAATATTATTTGAAAAGCCAAAATGTCGCCATTTTCGACATTCGCATTTTGAAGGTTGTTGGGGAGCTCGAAATTGAGTTGTAGGTGTTTGGAGGTCGAAGCAGAGTGTCCAATCTTCCAACCAAAACACATGTGACAAGCATGGGGAATGAGCTAACAAGTAGGTATATCTACCAAAAATATGTCATTGTGTCATTCTACTTAGGGACTATGGAGAATTGAATGGGTATCGTGATGTAACCGTCGAATCTGTCCCTGACTGGGCAGATGTGTAATGGTTGACAAGTAGCTCCCTTTGTCAACCTATTACTTTCTTTTTTGGGTTTTGTGCGACTGTCTGCTTGGACAGTTGAATTTTTTTGGTTTGCCTTCTCCTTTAATTGGAAAGTTTTGGCTTTTCTTTGGAGGGGGGAGAATTTGAATGTTAGCAAGGAAAACGACTCTTCTTTCATTCAAGCTATGAATGCTATGAAAATTTTCTGGTCTTGTTTGTAATGAAAGTTTTCTATTTCCATGACTCGAGTGTCCATCCCTCTTATGTCATTCTACGTGTTCTGTAGTTTAGGCTAATGGGATTTACTTCAATATCTATTTTGTTGAGAAAAATGTTGTGTATGTTTATTCTTTTGGTTGTAGGGTGTTATGGGGTTAAGATGAGAAGGGAACTAAAACATTTGGAGACTCGGGTGCAGGTACAAAGGTTCAATCTACATCAATTTTGGTATCAAAGCAAACTATGATGGCCTAGAGGGGAGTCTGCATGAATTGGGGAAGAAGGGGCAAGAGGAATGTAGGCCCTCGAAGAAATGTTGGTGAAGTGTTTAGAAGGCTAGAGGCCCTTGAGACTAGATTACAATTAGACAAGTCTGAAGAGGAACCATAAAACTTAGTAAATGTTGCTAGGGTTTTAGACCCTCTAGAGAGGCTTATTGAAGCATTGACTAAACAAAGTTCCAAAGTAAAGGTGGACATTTCAGATTTTAAAGGTGAGCTCAACCTTGATCTATTTCTAGATTGGATCCGAGAGTTGGAGAAGTACTTTGACATGGAGGATATTGATGAGGATGATCCGAAAAGAGTGAAAATCGTTGCATCCAAGTTGAAGTTGCATGCAACCTTGTGGTGGGAGAACATGCAAATTCTGAGAAGAAAAGAAGGAAAAAATAAGATTAGGCTTTGGCCTAAGATGCTGAAACATTTGAGAGGTCAGTTTTTGCCCTTCGATTACCAACAAAAATTATTTAAAGAATTTCAAAATCTGAAACAAAAGGATGAGTCAGTATAGGCTTATATTGAACAATTCATGAGGCTTCAAATTTGAATAGATATACAAGAAAGTGAAGGGTAGATAGTAGCTAGGTATGTCAATGGACTAAAATTTCAACTTCAAGATGAGCTTGCATTGTTGAAAGTACCTACGATGGATGAAGCTTATGAATATGCCTTAAAGGTAGAGAAGAAACTAAATCAGGAAAACAAAATAGTGAGTAAAAGGGATGATAGCAGACAAAATAGAGAGAAAGAGGTTTCTTTGGAAAGTTCTACCATAAGTGAAGATTCAAAAGAAGGCAAGAATGTAAATATTGACTTCAAAGGAAATGGAGGCTTTAGAGGTAGAGGTCGAGGACAACTACCTCCTAGAGAGTGGAAGCCCATGAAGTGTTTTATTTGTGATGAAGCCCACAAGGCTATAGATTGTCCTAAAAACCCTAAAAAGGTGATGGTAGCCCAAGAGGAAGAACCTTGTATAGATGAAGTTGAAACTAAGTCAAGAGAGAACTTGATATTGAGAAGAACCTAGATATTTGGAGACAAAGAAACTCCTGAAGTTGATAGGAAGAGGAAGAACATCTCTCGAATGAAATGCAAATGTAAGGACAAGGTATGTAAGGTGATCATAGATGGTGGATCTATACTAATAATCTAGTGGGTACACAAATGGTTAACAAACTACAACTTGCTTGTGTTCCAAAATCTATTCCCTATAAGATTTCTTGGTTAAAAAAAGATCATAGTGTACTTTTGGATAAATCTTTCCTTGGTGCCTTCAAAATTGGTCCATATGTGGATGAAGTACAATTTGTGATGTGGTACCAATGGATACATGTCATTTGTTGTTGGGTAGACCTTGGAAATATGATCTGAATGTAATCCATCGAGGTAGAGAGAACACCTATGAGGTCCAGCATGAAGGAAGGAAAATCTCTTAAAACCATGGAAAGAGGAAGGAGCATCTAAAGTGGCAACTTTGTCACTTCTAGCAAAATCCAAGTTTGAGCTTGAAGAAAAAAAATTCTAGCTCCACCAAGAAGAGAGTTGGAAGAAAATCTAGGAGAAAAAGAGGTAAATGATTTGAAGAATGAGATGCAATCAAAAATTGATGCAGGGCTGGAACAAGATTCAATTAAAAAGATTACATATGTGCCTTGAGAAACAGGTGTTGGAGTTTCAGTTGACTGTGACCTTCATTCTCAAGGAGATAGTGAGTTGTGGGAGTATAAGCATAATCATCGAGGATCTTCCAAGAATGTGATTCAAAGTTCAGTCCACAGTAAATGCCTTACCCAATTTGAGAGGAGTGATGTGAAGTGTGATTGGAGCAAGGGAAACAATTTCAAGTCTTCTAGTGATTGTAGTAGTGATTATTTTATTGGTTTTGCTTTGGGGAATTTTCCTAGCTTTATTGGTCCAACTAAATGGTGGGATCAACATTGGACTCATGTCCCTAGAAAAACATGGGTTGGAAACTTGGATGATAGATCAAATTGTGCTAAGGAATCCCAACATAATACTTTGAAGATCAGACCACTTGTGATAATGCAAATTGTTTTTTTCTAAACTAGGAGGTCCAAACCTTTTTAAAGGTTGGGAAGATGATGTAACCATTGAATCCCTCCCTAACTGGGAAGATGTGTAACTATTGACAACTGGCTCCCTCTGTTAATCCGTTACTTTCTGTTTTGGTTTTGTGTGACTGTTTGTTTGGACAATTGATTTTTTCGGTTTGTCTTCTCCTTTAATTGGAGAGTTTTGGCTTTTCTTTGGAGGGCCTAAGAGAATCTACATGTTAGCAAGGAAAATGACTCATCTTTCCTTCAATCTTTGAATGATACAAAACTTTTTTGATGTTGTTTCTAATGAACCTTTTCTATTTCCATGACTCCAACGTCCATCCCTGTTTTTTCATTCTATGTTTTCTGTAATTTAGGCTAATGGGATTTACTTCATATCTATTTTATTGAGAAAAATGATGTGTGTATGTTTAGCCTTTTGGCTATAGGGTGTTATGGGGTTAAGCTAAGAAGGGACCTAAAACATTTGGAGACTTGGGTGAGTTAGAGTACTAGGTTGTTTACTTGATTAATTTAATCATGTTGATTAATTAATTAAGTCACCTTTACTTTATTTCACTTAAGCTAAACTTAGGAATCTTTATTTTGCATTATTAAATTAGTCATGTCATCCCGTTCATTATGATCTTGACACTTGTCACATGCTAATTTAATCTTCATCCTAGGGTTCTCACTTTAGGGTTTTGATCTCCTTTCATAAGGATTGATCTCTTTGTAATTATTCTAATTCTTGGTTAATGCATTTTTGCTTCATGTTTACAGAGCACCATTCTTGTGTCTCTTGATCTCCTTTGGTGATAGATTATTTTCTTGTAGTTGTTCATTGGGATCTGTGAGGTTGGATTATCAACTTCTACATGGTATTAGAGCTCCAAATTTGTAAGCTTCTTATTCTTTTTTTGTGAGATCTTGCCTTGAAGTGGTTTTTCAGTGCATCCAAGGTCAAATCAAACTTCTCCATTGAATCCAAAGCTACCATAATAGTCAAGATTAACCTTTGTTTTGTCAAATTTGGCTTATGTTTGTCAGATCTGTGAAGGTTTGAAGATTTGGTGTTCTTTTCCAAATCCAAGGGCTGCCTGATTTTTTGGGGCATTTTGAGCCCAAACGGACCTCACCATTGCGTCTGTAGCAGCCAAAAACCCTAAGATCGACTGTGAAATCGTCGATATCCAAGCATTTAACCTCTAAGGCAAAAAAAAATTACCTGATAAGGGTCGTACGATTGCCTGCACGTAGTTCGAGGTAAAAATTTCATCAAAAAAAAAAATTAAAAAGCTTTTAAAAGCTTTCAACAATTTTTTTTGTTTTAAATAAAATTTGTTTTTTAAAACAAAAAGGGAAAGGGGACGGTACCCAAGGTATCGTCGCCTTGCCATTATGGCAGGCAACGACCCCTTAGGCCCCGCCCCCTATAGGGAGGGTACCGCCCCTGCCACATTGGCAAGTGGCAGCCCCCACAACCCCCCAAGATTTTTTTTTTATTATTATTTTTTAAAAATTATTCATGTAAGTTTTTTTATTGTTTTTTTTTTTAAACCATTTTTTTTTGTAAAATAAGCAAAATTGGGCAAATATGACGATTTGGCCATCAATTTTAACTCCATATTTTTGCTACGATGGTCGTTTGGATGTCAAATTTAATGTAGTATACTGTGTTTTTTGCCCTTTGAGAGCAGTTTTCTTCCAGAGGCCATAGCTTTTTCCCACAGTGTCGAAATTGGGCAAATGAGATATCGTCAGAAAGAGGATTCAGAGTAATTACCAGTGGTGCAGGTATTTTTTGGAGATTTTTTCTTAGGACCCTATTCTTTCCAGTCAAAGTTAGATCTTCTTTTCTAGTGTTTTCTTCATTGTTTTCGACAAAACTTTTGCATACAATGTCGAAAATGGGCAAACGAGATATCATCAGAAAGCTTGTTCCAAGCTCTTCACAGTGGTGTAGGTGGTTTCCAGATTTTTTTTTTTTTCATCTATCGACCTTCTTGTCTCACCAATAGCTCTTTGATCTTGGACAATTTGAAAAAAAACCAAAAATTGTGTGAGTTACTTAGCCCTCCTCTCCCTATTTCATTGTAACTTCTTTTTTTGTCAAGCCAATAACTTCCGCACAAAATAGATATCCGTTGATTTCCTTCACTTGATCGATATAACTTCTCCCAATATGCAAGATTAATGAACAATGAAGATTCCACATCTTGATCCCACACAAAATTCGCCACCTGTCACATAACTACAAGGAAACAAGAATTGACAAAGAAAAACTGAAACCCCACAATCGAGACTCAAATTATAAAATTAAAAAACAACTAAAAAATAAAACTAAAATTATCATGATGCACTTGCATAAGGCTCCCTAGGGGAGTTGTTTGTGAGTGTAGCTCACAAAGGTGAGTTGGTTAGTAGGACTACCCTTCCAAGCTCTCAACACTTGCAACATATCCTCGTATTCTTATAAGAAACAACCCACAACCATCATTTATTTCTCTTCTTCTAGAATTTGATCGAAATAGTTCATTCATCAAACTTCTCTTCCCAATTACGCTCTTCATGCTCGTCCCATTGGTTGGCACCATATTATCCCAAACCATCCGACTAATTAAAACCTCTTGATTTATTGTTCTCTAGGTAAAATTTTCATTACCACACCCCATATCATCATCATCAACAACATATTTCACCCACTCTCTAGATAGTCTTTGAATGCTGCATCTTCCCCACTCATATTGCATTTTTTTTTTTTATAGCAATCATTGCATCTTTCGTAAAATCATCTTCAACTATATTCAAGGGGTTTGAAAACTAAGATGTTACCTCACCATTGGTGATGCACTATTCATTACACCTGGTGTCAGTACAAGCTATTCTTTCTCAACTTCCTCAATTTGAAGAATCAAGTCATCTTCTTCATTCTCTTTTTCTATCTCCATACTTTGTTCATGTAGGTTCCTACCAATGTATTCATCTTGGTACTGCTGTTTTGAACTCTCTTGTGTCCTTGCATTCATCATAATACAAATAGTTACCCCAAATTCACAATCAATTGTGCCAAAACATGTTGTTGGCTGCCCTACCTACAAATTAGCATTGTTTCCACCCATGCAACATTGAGGAAAATGAAGGTTCACCTCCTTGGTTATTGCTGCAACATCCTATGACTCCCTCTTATTTATAAACTCTTTTCATCTTACCAACGTCAACTTACTATTGTTTTTATGGTTGTCCTCTATTGGTTCTTATAAAGGAAACAAGGTATGTTTGAGACCATCCTTCTCAAAAGTGTAGGTGTTATGTCTCCCATCATGTATGCTATTTCAGTCAAACTTCCAAGGTCTACCAAGTAGCACATGACACAAATCCATGGGAATGATATCACACACAACACTATCCTTATAACTTCCTATTGAAAATTCAACCAAAGCTTTCTCATCTACCAGCAACTAATGACCTTTTTGCAGCCAAGAAACCTCATATGGTGTAGGATGTGTAGTTCTCTTAAGTCCTAACTTTTCCACCATTTTAACAACAATATTATCAGTACTACCACTATCTATAATAATTTTATAGCACTTATATTTAGCTTTTCACTTCAATTTTAATAGAACCTTCCTTTGTATAGGTTGATGACTCTCTTTAGGCAGTTTCAACAACTCATTTGAATAACAAAGATTCTCTTGACTCGGGTTCCTCCTTTCTTGGAGAAAATGATCCTGCACTCTCTTGATCTACTTGCACAATATAATTCCTCCTTTCAAGCCTTGTGTAACCTCCTTGGGAAGATTCTAGACACTCCCAACTCTTGACCTGCATACTAATTACACTTAAAACATTTACTTACAAATGCTTACAAAATCTTTTCCTCTTCCCTGATAACCTTCACTACTAACAGATCTTTCTCCTATATCCTAATAACCTCCTTTTTTCTGAATTAACTTCCCCTCTTGAACTACTTGCCTCTCCATCTTAATGGTGTTGTTGTCCTCTTTCTCAATAGCCTCATCCTCTACCTCATCCTTGTTGATTATGTTTCCTCATAAGCTTCTCCTCTGCCTTAATGGTAAACTAGTAGGCTCCCTCCAAAGTTCTTGGTGACACCAAAGTCAGCTCATCCTGTAAATTGTATTTCAAAACATTCAAGTATCTACCAACCTTTTCCATATCCTCTTCGTTATGGCTTGATTGAATTACCAACTTATAAACTCCTCCGTGTAGTCTTTTATCAACATATCCTTCTGCTTCAAATTTTGCAATCTTCTAAAAATATTAGTTTGATAATCTATCAAAAGAAGCTTAATCTTCAACTTGGCAACCATCTTGTCCCACAAGGCTATCTTTTCTTTGTTTCAATTTAGTCTCTCTGAGTGCACATAGTCCCACCACATTGCTATGTGGCCTTTAAGCCTTGTATAGGAAAATTTTACCCTTCTTTCTTCTGCAACTCCTTCATATTTAAACCATTTGTCGAAATCATCAATCCATTCAATGAGTTCTTCATTTAGACTTCCCAAATATGTTGGAACCTTGATTCTTGGTTTGGCTTCCACATTCATCACCTCTTTAATCAATATTTCTTCCACTCCTTTTGTTTCTTCTTGAGCTTCGTCCTCAGCTTGTGATTGTTCTTCTTCCACAACTTCACTCACATCATCAACAACGGTTCCCCTTCCTTGTGTCTATTCCATGGCATCCAACCTTGTCGATAAATTTTGCAACATTTCCAAGATCCCTTCTTCATGGCCTCTTCAAGCACCACCTCGAGCACCTCTTCCTCTCATCCTTCTCAGTGGCATTACTACCCACTTCCCAATTTTCCCAATCTCTTCCTACTCTGATACCAAAATGATGACTGCCTTATTCAATTTCAGACCAATTGCAATATTCAGAGATAGATCTTAGCAATGGTTATTCAATGTAATTAAATGTTTCTACAGGATGTTATACAAACAATTGGACCTATACAATATAGAGGTGACAGGAACCTCCCAAATACATTACTTATTCAAGCAATCAATGAACAAGCATTAAATATATAAATTACTCCTCCTTCATTCAATGAGACAACATCCACCATAGGTGACAAATAGTGAAGAACATGTATAGTCGATTTCTAATTCAATGAAACAAGAAACAGAGCCTACATGTCACAATGAGAAACTGAGCTTATCAATGCCTACTCATAAACCAAGAATGGTTAACATTGACTTTTAAAGAGTAGGCTTACTCTTCTGGCACCCGATTCTACTTTGGGCTATCGATGCTGCTACCACCCCACTTTTCACTTCTATTCCATCGATTCTCCCATTGAACTTATAAAACAACCACCTCATAATCTATCTTTTCCATGATTAGAACCATTTTTGAAAATAGCGGTTTCTCTCCCACCATCTTTCTTGCATAGCCACACAAAATGAATCAGAACTTTCCTTATCACCATCCTTCAATCCTTTAACTAGTAGAAAATTCATGCCACAAAAGGCTATAATCTCCTTTGTCATTGCCAAACATCCCTCATCACCCAGTTGATGCCTTCTCTTCTTTCCTATGATATGTCCCCTATTCTCTCTATTGGCCTTCTTGGCTCACCAATAGCTCTTTGATCTTGGATAGTTCAAAAAACAACCAAAAATTGTGTAAGTTACTCAGCCCCCCTCTCCCTATTTCGTTGTAACTTCTTTTTTTCTTAGGTCAATAGCTTCCACACAAAGTAGTTATCCATTGCTTTCCTTTGGTTGATAGATGCAACTTCCCCCACTATGCAAGATTAACGAGCAATGAAGATTCCAAATTTTGATCCAACATCTAATCCACCACCTGTCATAGAACTTCAAGGAAACAAGTACTGACAAATCAAAACCAAAACTCCACAATCAAGACTCAAATTAAACAAGTAAAAACAACTAAAAAATAAAACCAAAATTGACACGATGCCCCTGCATCACTCCTTATCTCTCTCTATCTTTATTTATCCCTTTATCTCTCTCTATATCTCTATCTATTTGTCTCACTCTTGCTCTCTCATTCTATATTCATCTCTACCTTTATCTATTTATCTCGGGACCTTCCTCTATCACTCTATTTTCATCTCTACCTCTATATTCCTATGTCACCCTCCATATCTAGAAATGACTCCCTCTCTCTACACATCCATCTCTCTCCCTATCTCTTCCCCCTCCCTCTTCATGGACCTTCATTTTCTTCTTGATTCAAAGGTTTTATATCACTCCTTTTTAGAGATCTTTGATGCATAAACAATATCATTTTTTGAATGGCCAACCAATTGAACTCATTTAATACACAAATTTATGCCAAAATAGGCTTAAATTTTCCCTAATTGACATTCCACACATCTTTGACATACCCATTGTACACCAAGGTGTGATTGCTAGTATAATTTTATATTGAAAAGTGATTCCCATATTTAAAAAATGAAAAATCTACATATCCATTTCCTCTTCCTCATATATGATACACTAGAAAAATCTTAAGCTACTTTAGTATCACCTCTCTCACAAAAAGATTACTAATATCTATATGGATTAAGACTAAAGAGTCCTCTTTCAAGATAAATTTATCCCACGTGTAGCAGTGGGAATTAAATGGATGTAAAATGAAGGAAGAAGCATTCCAAAGAATACCTTTCTCGACCTTTTGGCTAAGATAAAAACTATATTTGTTCTTATCAATTTAATATCTGATATGTGGTTCAATGAACCACACGATATTAAATTGACTTCACCAGGGTAAGACTCAAATGATAGCTTGCTACCAAAGCCTTCATGCGCCGCTTATGTATTTCACTACAACAAAATCTTGGAACACCCCACACCCCCAATTCGAATCATAAATCAATCTACTAGTTGAGAGCTTAGAAGACTTGTAAATTTAGAGCACACCATTTTTCTAAAATTTAAGAATTTTTGTAGAATGGGGCTCTTTCATTAACTATTTTTTTGTAAGTGTTTTAAGAGAAATCAAGCATGATCTTTGTTCATGAAGGTCATGCATCTTGTCATTGTTCTATAATTTTTGATGGTATAAAAAGCTATTTTGAAAACATATCTCGAATCCCTGTATATTTCTACAAAAAATCAAACCATGATAGTTTCCCTAAGGAGAGGAGTCACTTCAACTATCTCCACTCAAGATAATCTATCCTAGAATCTCATTCCAAGCCTTTGGACTGTATCGCATATGAAGAGCCTCCTACAATCTCATTTCAAGCCTTTAGATAGATAATCTTAGCAACAAGAGGGCCTTTTCAATAATTTTTTATGTTTCTAATGCATCCACGCTCCATAGCCAATAGGCTTCCAATCCTTATTTCATATCACCAATGGAAATTAATACATGCCCAATATACCTTGACAAAGGAAGTTCCTTTTAATTTGATTAGACATAGTGAGAATTTCTTTGGGAGCTCAAAGGGAGAACCAATTTAGTGGAATAGGTAGGGGAGAGATAATCCCTTTCCTCAGACCTCTAAAACTCTTGAAAAAAATTGCAACGAAACTATGAATGATGACTGAAAACAAGGTCACATTGTAAATTCTTAACTATTCACTTTGACCCCTATTGAAAATAAATGTATCTAGTACCTTATCCAAGAAGGATTAGTTAACTTTTTTGTAGGTTTGGAGATGTATTTATTTAAATAAGAATTCCACTCCTTTTGATACTAACCAAGGAGTGAACCAATTCATGAGAGATGATGATACCATTTAAGATGTGTTTTCCCTTTACAAATCATCCCTACTCTTCTATGATGATATTATGAAGAATCTACTTCAAGCTGTTGGCTATCACTTTTGACATTGAAAGGAAAAATGTTATAAATTGTACTTAATCCTATAAGGAGATTACTAACTTTTTTATCTACGTAAATTTTAACAAATTTTTGACCATATAAACAACACAAAGATTATGCAAGAATTTGAGAGAAGAAGAATATAATAATGAAACAACCACAACACCAATGAAACTAAATGTTCTCTGTGAATACCATTATAAGGGAAAATACTAGTCTCTAAAAGTACCACAACTATATTAATAAACAAACTACAAAATTTACAATACATTATGAAGGTCTCCATAATTCAATGAGGTTTATACTCCAAATTTGGAGGAATTCTACTAGTACAACTTTGGATACAATTGAACATGTTATCTTTATCCCAAACCACATATATAGGCTGAGGAGACCTAATAATCAATATTCTTTTTCTAAAATCATGAACCAAACTCAACCCCAAGTGGTCCACATTTGATTCACTTTCCTCCAAAAGTAAATTTTCCATAGAATGATAACTTGTATTTGACTGGTTTGACACTTATGACATAGGGGTCTAAATTCAACTCCCAAACACTCCAACATAAGGCCATTATTATACTCAATATATTTATTATACATGACTATAAATAGCTAGCCAAATATGCTATTCATCAAGTCCACTTCTATTCAATGATTGATTACAAGTATCATAAGACCAATAAACACATGGTAGATAGTGTCAACTATGGTTCAATTTCAAGATTCCATCCAAGTGCAACACCCTTTTCCACATGGACATAATATTTTGAAAAATTTAAATATTAAAAAATCACAACTAGATCTAGGTTTTGCAAGGTGTGCAACAACACCTAGTCCCCTAGTCCTAACAATCTCCCACTTCTTATGTATACGAAAATAATCATAAGGGGTACTCAACATGGTGAATTAATGATAGGGGATGATCCCCATAACCATCTTATACCATTTAAAATTATTTGCATGCTCATAAGCTTCATTAAAACATCTAAAACATTCACCATTATATCCACCTTGACCATGACCCTCTTGTCTATAATAAAACAACTTGCACACTAGAAGAATATAATAAAAATATGTAACAACAAATAATTGATAATAATATGTTAGTTCAAAGGGAAAATTTCTAACCACTTCAAAGGGGATACATCCAATAGTCTTCAATAAGAACACACTACTCAATTTTCTCATGATAACTAACATCTACTTTCTATACATACCATACTTATGCCTTATATGCCACCCAAGTCAACTTAACTACCTATATAAGACTATATTTATGATTATATAACCTAATTAAGAATTTAGATAGCCACAATCCAACTACCCATAATCCTATGCACGCTATAGGATTAAGGCCATAACATGCCCCCTCTTCACATAAGCTTTGTCCTTGATACTAATAAATTATGAATTATTCTACATAAAATACTCTTCCTATGTGAAAAATTTGGCATGCACACACTTCCATTTAATTATTTCATGATATTCATAGTTTGAAGCTTCTTTATGCATGTTTGGAAAATTAACTCAGGCTCAAATATGAGTCTTCCCTCTACATTTGGCTCATATATCATTGATTGTGTCAAAATTCTATGTTTATGTAGTTGCCTCTTCATTATGTCCTATGCCTTTTCCTTGTTCTCATTGAGGCTAAAGAGAACCTCTTGCTAATTTTGAATGTGTTATTATATTTCTCTAACCTTTGAGTACACACTCAAGGAAGAGGTAATGGATGGTGGCTAGTGAGTTGCTACAATTTGAATGACATGATCATGATCTATCTTGGGAGATAATCCTTGTGGCACATCCCTAGAAACTATTGATTACACATCTATAATTACCCATAGATTTGCTAATGTAGGCACCTTTGAATATTATTCTTCTTGTACATACATCACTAGTGTGAAGTGCGTAGTCATTTAATTATTTGGGTGATGATCCAATTTTAGATCTAAATCAAACCCAAAAGAATCATGTCCCTTAGAAAGCATATTTTATTCCCAAGCCTTGAGGTGTGAATTTTTTGGTTTAGAATATTTATAACGTTGGTTACAACTTATTCATTTGAGCCTTGTCACAAGATCTATTTTTGCATCCATTCTTGTCAATATTTGATCCTTCATCTTGTTGGTCTCTTGACTTATATAATCCATAGTTATGGTATCCCTCTCCATTATTAATGAATCCTCCTTTTTTAGATTCTTTGCACAAGTGACTGGTTTCCTTCTGTTGCCTCTGTTAGAAACCCTAGATCAGACATGCAAACCTAAACACCTTCCATAGAAGAGAAAACATAAAAAAGCAGAGCTTTGCATGCGAATGTGCAAAATGATATATTCAGGAATTCAATATTACAATGAGATGATTTGCTTTATAAAAGCAAAGTATGCAACCCTAATGTTGACCTAAAATTAGCTCAACCTAAGTAAAGTTATGCAAGTGTAATTAAATATTAATTACACTAACACCCCCCCATAAGTGCAACTTAGGGAGACTAAAATAAGCATGCACCTAAAACTAAGATGAATGCAAGAAAGCATGAATGGGTCCTGGCAACAAGGCCTGATTAGGTACCCATGTACAAATGCAATAATGAGGTAGAGAAGGAAAACCCAGTGGGACAACCCCCCCTACAATGAGATGACTGCTGCAAAGAAGCACTGGAAGAACACTCTGGAGTAACACTGGAACCACAATCTGGCAAGCAAGGAAAGATACTTCTGTCTACAAGAAACCATATCGGAATCATAATAATGCGACAACAGATGATATGATGATGATAGAATTTGGAAGCCGTGAATCTCGATGCCGATTTCAAAACTAAGACTGAAACTCTTCCATGGGAAAAAGTACCATACAGACTCTGGAACAATAACCACAAATTTAGTGGCCCTCAAACTGAGATGGATCCGATGCGAATCACTAACCATAGGCTCTCAATCTAAAGTGTGAACCAAAATGAATCTGGTATGTGTCAAACTAAGACAAAATATGGCCAAAAAAAACTTATAAACTAGATTACAACCCATGCGAGTTGCCATCAAAACATGATGAAGATTATTATGCAAGAAACCCCCTCGAAGGAACTTTATATCAGTTCATTTATTACAATCCCCAATGACTGCAAAATGAGAGAATTCCTAATATGAATAAATATAAAATAAAAAATAGACCTCAGATCTATGTATAGGACTGAACCAGCTTTCCAACGCCGCAAGAATGGCGAAAAAAGGATCACCGAGTCAAAAGATATGCCCTCTGGAGTGAAAACAACAACATCTGAGTTCAAGGACCTGCAAAATAAATCTGGAGAAAAATATAGAAAAAATAAAATGTTGAATAGATCGGCACTAAAATCAGCTTTCCAACAATATCTCGTTTGCAAAAAACAGACACCGTACGCAAAAGTTATACCCGATTTCGTGAAAGTGCTCCAGAAAGGCCAATAAGGCCTGCAGGCAGCCTAGGGGGCTAAAAAATTTCGACCCCTGATCCTGCATGCGACCAGGGGCTGGCAGACAGGGGGCTGGGGCAGAGCCCCTGGTGGCCCATATGACTGGCGAACAAAGCAGAAGGGGCCAGGGGCTGGGCGCATAGCGCCCGGTTCCCCATATGACCGTTGCTGATGCAGTTTGGAGCTCGCGGGGGCTGGTCCGGCCGGCAGAGCTGGGTGGGGGAGCCACCGGCGGCGATGGCTGCTGGGTGGCCGCCCTATGGCGCAGCGGCGGTGCTCAACTTCTAAACTGGAGGAGCCAGTGCATATTCCCAAAAATTGCATTTTTGAATTTTTTTTTGAAAACCGTGCCTCGTGAAGCGTGCTGTACGACCTCTCTGTGAAAAAAAAATTGCCTTCCGGATCAACTTCACCAAAATCGATGAAACTAAGGGTGCTCTTAGGGTTTTTGGCCACTGCGAACGCAATGGTGACCTCCGTTTTGGCTCAAAATGCTCCAAAAAAATGGCAACCTCCAGAGCTTGCAAAAAAATACCAAAATTGAAACCCTCACAGATCTGGCAAATCATGGCCAAAATCTGCAAAATAAAAGCCAAACCTGACTTTTTCCAGCACTTTGAATCCAATGGTGAGGCCCGATCTGATCCAAGACACTGCATAAATGAACTCAAGGCATAAAATCCTCGAGGAACCCCGAACGAACTCTGCAATGGTTTTCTCCAGAATTTGAGAAGGGGTTGCATGTCAAGGCTCTGATACCATGTTAGAAAACCTAGATCAGACATGCAAACCTAAACACCTTCCACAGAAGAGAAAACATAAAAAAGCAGAGCTTTGCATGCGAATGTGCAAAATGATATATTCAGGAATTCAATATTACAATGAGATGATTTACTTTATAAAAGCAAAGTATGCAACCCTAATGTTGACCTAAAATTAGCTCAACCTAAGTAAAGTTATGCAAGTGTAATTAAATATTAATTACACTAACAACCTCTTGCTAAATCCCCTACCATGATGCCACCAAATAGTTTTCATCTTAACTTACTCAAAAAAGATATTTTTTATTGTAACTTACTTGGGCCTAGATCTCACGTTTCTAAAAAAATCTCCAACAAATTGCTGCTTTGTAGCCTTGAGAGTGATTTTTTTAGAAACCTTAATTTCACAATAACTTCCTAAAATATTCTCTAAATTACCCCAAATATAAATTGTAGTAGCTTAAATATGTCCTTGAAAGATCTTTTAAAATTCAAGAAAAAATTATCCAATTTGAGATAGATATGCACATCCAAATTTGATCTCTTGATCCAAAAGATTCCCTTGATTCTTGTTCTTCGAGGGCAAAGACCATTCTATTAGACCCTACACTTAAAAAAATCACACAATAGAAGAATATATACTAAAAATACTTGAAAATGATTCTTTATCTTTTAGTGCAGCTCTAACATGCCCTTCTCCTTATACTCCCTCAAACCCTATTGGAGAACCAACTACTCTGATATCATAGCCTACTTTCCTTTGGCTTCAGATTACTCATGTGGTGGAGGGTCACCTTTCACCTCATCATTTGAGTCCTTTGGAAATCATGGGCTCTCTAAGGAGGAATCCCCCCCACTTCCCCCTATTCTAAGGACTTGGAGGATAATATATCCTAGAGCATTGTTAGAAGGAGAAAAAAAGGTCTTCCTAAATATTTTTCCCAAACTCATGCTAGAGTTTTTGGTGAGGTGAATTAGAGAAAGGTTTGGTATTGTCTAAATGGGACTCGAGGGCCATAGTTTTATCATTTTTTTGTAGTTGTTATTTGCATCTTGGTTGCAGTTGCTCCTCACTCATTTCAGGTTGGTTGAGAAGTTTGGTTTGTCTCATTGCTTATGGTACATGCTTACTCTACTTTTTCTCTTTGTTGTTATATAAGGGTTCAATCCCTTCCAATCCCACTTATCAATATGAAAATAAGTATAAATTAAAAAATTAAAGAAAAAACTACTATATAAAGATTAACATCCCACTTAACATTATTTTTTCAACATTTTATCAATAATTAAATTATAAAGTAAATTTTACAAAAAAAATGATATCATAAAATACACTAAAAAAATCTAAATTTCATTAGTTTATATCATTTCAAAACTTAAAGTATATGTCATTTTCTAGTGATTTGAATTGAAAAGCTAGATCAATGTTGGCTTTTTCCTTTATAAAATGTGACATTTTTGAACTTTAACATAGACTTAAACTAGAGACCAACCTCAAAAATTTCATCCTATCAAGTAAGATAAAAATTATTTCAATTTCATCATATCAAGGAAGATAACACTTTTTGCCACATTTTATGTGGATGTTGATATTAATAAGGTACTAAAAAACAACATAGAATTATGTTCCAAACTTAGTGTTTGGGAGCCAAGAATCTATTATTAGTCCTCCTTGCCTCAATTACCAAAAGTATGGACATTTCTTTGATTTGTACCATGATATCAAAAAACACCATATTTAGAAAAGAAGTATCATTCCTTCTTCTATTCATGCAAAAGAGATTTAGAATGTTGAAGGTGATTTAAAGATTAAAGAGTGGCCTTTTATGAGGAAAGAAGGGAAGGAATTAAACACTACTATTCTAGGCCTCATAAGGAATGCATAAAGGTCTCAAATTTAAGAAAAAATAAAATTAGATGTTGAGTTTATGAGTCCTTTGGTTGTGCCTAGAACTTCAAAAAAAGGTAGGATGGTGCTTCTCATAGGTCAAAATTTGACTTCAATGAGGTTTAGATTCAAACCTCCATGATTGTTGTTTTGGCTCTCCCTTTACTATGAAATTGTTGTTTGTTTCTTGGTGGGCCTTTCCATTTTTAAGGCTTATTTATTTGTAGGTTGAAGTATTTTTTTTTTCTTGCTCTTTCTTGTTGTACAAGGCTTTAGGGTCCTTTCTAAACCCTCTTTCAATTCATAATTCTAATCAAACGTGCTTATCTAATAAAAATAATTATTCCAATATCAACAAAAATAAGATCCCTTAAAATTCAAAACATAATTATTATATTATAATTTACTTAAATCTATAAATAATATAAATTTTGATTTTTAAATAAGGAATCTAAATATTTAAAGTTGTTTTAAGATGAATTTATTGTTGAAAGTTGGAAAACCAAAAAAATTGAAAAATAAACACCAAAGGTATTTGATAATAATTAGGGTAAAAAAATAGAAAGGGTGAGCAAAGATGTTAGGAATACATTATAATAAATTATATTTAGAAATAACAACAAATAAATGCTAAATATAAGACAATAATAATAATTTTTCTGAGGCACCTTTTATCCAAAGTGTAGAGAAGAAGGATGATGAGGTTGTCAAAATGGATGAATTTTTGGGTATCAATCAATAGGTACACTGAAACCTTTCTATCAAATTTCTTGGGATATGTCTCCTATTGATCAAAAGATTCTAATCTAAAGCCCTTTCAAAGATGAAAATAGGTATGGACTTATATTCTTTCATAGGAAGAAGAATGGGGATACGGAGATAGGTTTTTTGGTTTAATTTTAGCATAGATTAACCAATCCCTATCTATGTCTCTATCACACTTAGAGAATAAAGAAGATGTGGATTTCACATAGAAAAATTCATAAAAAGGTTAGAATATATAAACTAGTTTTGGTATAACTCTTTTCTCACATGAAAAGATAGAGAGAGAACACAATAAAATAAAAAGTAATTTTTTTAAAATATTAACAATTTGTTTATAGTTTGTGATTTTTTTGGCTAGGACCTCTTTAATAGATCTTAATATTTTATCTAAGAGAGAGAGAACAAAAGAAAATAAAATGTAAAAAAAAATAAGATAGAAGCTTTAATAATAGCCCCAACGAGATCCAAAAATTATTACATTTTTTTGACAACATTACAATCATGATAACAATGAGTAATCAACAACTAAAGATAACAATGCAAGTAAATTTCTAGCAAAAAATAATTTACCATTCATACCAATGACAAGTCATTCTAGAAATGTCAATATTTAAGAATAAAAAGGCCAATGAAGGAATCACAACTAACATTGCCTGAAACATACCTTAAGTGTTTTGTGAGGTCATGTGGAATCCATGTCTTTAATCTATCGTGCTTTTACTTGGGGGTGTAATATGATCCCTCCAAATTGGATATAATCCCTATCTACCCCTTCAAGAAATTTTTGTGGCCCATGGTGAGAGAGTAGACATCTATACTAACCTATAGTTCATAGGGTTAAATTCCTAATGAATAGATACCCAAGTGTTCCTACCATTGGTATCTAAGAAACTCAACTTCCTAATGAATGAATACCCATGTGTTCCTACCAGTGATATGTAAGAAACTAAATCCATATCTGGTTATATCATAATAATTCTATAAGGTATGTCTAGTTGTTTACCTACTTATGCATCATTAGAAATTATTTTCCCTACAATCCATCAAATGGGTAAGAAAACAAGCTATTCTATTACCTTCATATTATTTTCCCTAAGGACCACATGCTACTGGAAAAAACCATCCAACCCTCTAGTGTACATTGGATGTCCATCAACTGCATGCTACTAGTCCCAAGGCCAACATGCTCCTGGAAGAATCTATCCAAGCCTCTAGAGTAACATGGGGTATGCATCACTGACATGTCATTGGCCCTAAGGACCACATGCTCCTAGTGGAATCCATTCCACTATCTAATTGGTATGGTTAACCATCCATCGATATAGTATGCTCCTTGACTACTGTGAATCTCGAGCATGGATAAAATTATCTTTGAGCAAGTCATAGGATCTTTTTCCATCAATGATCACCTCATATGAATAGGAATATCTTACATATTGGAGGTTTACAACCTCTACCTGTGCCTTGTTAGGGTCTTATTCCATGCGTTAGAGATAAATTTAGTGCTTGCACCCACCTTAGCACAATAGCAGTAAGAGAGGTTCCTAGGTTCTAAGACCCACCGCCTCTATGGATCAACTACTCATTTTGGTGTTATGTTACATGAGGGTTCAAAATATATTCATTCCCAAATTGTTATGGTTTTTATTCAACCAAAAAGGAGATAACTATTCACTCCTAACATAAGCTAGTAAGGTAGACAACTCACTACCCACTCAATGTTGTTTCGCTACCCTACCATCCTTCACATGACTTTATAGAGGACTCAAATGTTCAAAGATTATTACAAAATTGGTTTATCATCAAAAGTGCTTGAAGAGGGAACATACCTTCCCAATGACTCATTGTGGAAGGTATGGTCTTCCCTAAAGTAGTTTTTGTTATAGATTTAAGGTTGCTAAGTTTTTTAGCTTACCTAAACTCTTTCCATTTCAAACCTCATCCCTAGCTGCTAAGGGAACATACATATACATTAATTTTTATCAACCTGTCACTACTGATACAACAGATAGTAGAATCTCATAATTCCTTACTAGTAGTTATACATCAATTAACTGTATAATAATATTTTAAAAGATAACCATTCTTATTCCAAATAGACGATAATAATAGCATCAACACCTAAGGTCCTAGGCTTAACAAGAGAAAATAAATATCCTTGAAAGATCAATTCATTGTTGCAGAGTTATCACCTTAGATAACCTTGTGTGTTCAACTACAAAGATCATTTATAAAAATTTGCTTACTCCGTACTAGGTTTGGTAAAACTTAGGTTAAGGTAAAGTTACCTATAGATTTTGTCATTGGGATTTTGCCTTAAATATTGTCTATCTCTCATCACAGTACCACACAATCCACCCTATCTTGCACCTCGAGTACCTACAACCAATGACAAACCTCACACAAGTCAACCAACCAAGACATTAGTCTAAGTTAGTATAAACATAATCAATGCATTTAGATTTAATAAATAAGATGATAATGCTATAAAGACACTCATTAGTACTAACATCTACACATCATAAACATCACACCCATACATAAGTTCAACTTACATAATATGGTCGTAAAATCCACCACTAGTCCAAATTACCATGGGGCTAGGGGTCATAGAAAAAAATTAATGAGTCCTAGTAGATATGATGGAAGAAAAATGAAAAAGAAACCAATTAAGAGTGTGAGTAAGTGGGTGAGAGAGAGATCAAGATTGATGCAAAACATAAATAAATTAAGGTAAAAAAATAAAGGTATAACAAAAGAAAGATAGATACAAAAATACAAAGACGAAAAAAAAATGGATAGAGAGAATGAAAATTAGATGAAAAAAGAGAATTAAAATAAAAAAAGAAAGAATTAAAACCATTAGTTGAACCAAAAAAATAAATGCAAATAAAGAGAAATGTAGAGAGAGGACAGGAAGAGAAAGAATGGGCTAATAAATTAGATAAAAAGAAAGATGAGTAAGTGGGAGAGAGATCTAGATAGAAAGTAGAAATTATAAGTTAAAAAAGAAGTAATAAATGAAAAATCAAAGAAATAAATAAAGCAAGAGAAAGAGGTAGGGGTAGGTTGAGAGAACAAAGGAAAGACAAAGAGAAAGTTAAAAGATAGAAAGGAAACAAATAAAATAAGAATATTGAAGAGGGATAAATAAAACACAAAGAAAGAAAGGACAAAAAAAAGAGAATAGAAAAATTAAAGTCAAATAAATAAATAGTGAATAAACAAAATACATAACTAAGAACAAAAGAAATATATATAAAGAGTGTGTGAGAGAGAGAGGGAGAAGGAAGATAGAGCGATAACAAATGTTAATTTAAGTAAAGAAAGAGAATAAAAAAAGAGATTCAATAATAGAGTTAAATTTGACATAAATAAAGAAAGTGGAGAGAAAGAGGGGGGGAGGAATACATAGAGATATAGATTAAGAAAATGGGGGAAATGATAAAGAAAAAGAGAAACAAAATTTGATAAAGATTGATGACAAAACATAGAAACATTTTAAATAGAAATAAAGAGAGAGAAACAAAGGTAAAATGAGATAGAAAACAAAGACATAGATATAGAAATAGAGTTAATGTGAGAAAAAGAGAAAAATTAATAAATAAAAAATAAAAAAGAAAGAAAAAAAACAAAAAAAATAAAGGATTTAAGAAAAAAAAAAGAGAAACAAAAGAAAAAAGTAATTTAATACAAAAATAAATGAACAAAAAAGTAATAGACATAAAACATAGGTAATATTAAAAGAGTGAAAAAATAAAGATAAAAGGGACAAAAAGAGGGGAATTATCAAATAAAGAAAGGATTTTAGAAAGATAAAAAGAGATTAAAATGGAAAGAAAGACTTAATGGAAGAAAGAAAGAACAAAATAAAAATTTAGAAAGAAATAGTAACAATAAAAATCACAGAAAACCAAAGAAAGAGAAGGAAAGAGATCTAAGAGAGGGAAGAGTTTAAAATTGAAACAAAAAGAAAAGAAAGATGCATAGACAAAGAAAGAGATAATGTGATAGAGAAAAGGAAAAAGAAGAATAAGAAAGAAATTACCATGCGAGAGAAAGAAAAAATCATACAAAAGAAATCAAGAAGGAAAAGGAGAGAGTGGGAGAGTAAAAAAAGATAAAAATGAAATAGAGTAAGTGATGGAGAAATATATAGTGAAGTTAATTAGAAAAGGAACTAAAAATAAAAATTAACAATTATAAAAAAATAAAAAGAGGTTAGAAAGAGGGACAATTATAAAGAGAGAAAATAAAAATGAACAAAGCAAGAGAGATAGATAAAAAAGAAGCAAATAATGACAAAAAGGGGGAGAGAGAGAGAGGGGTAAAGATGTAGAAATAAATATAAAAAGGTAATTAAAAAAAGAATTAATGTTAGAAATAAATAGACATATATAGGTGGTAAAAAAAGAAATGAGATTACTTTCTCATTTATAGGGAGGAATTGAATGTGTGAAGGCACTGAAACTTGGCATGATGCCAAGCCTCCTGATGCAGGCGATGGTATGTTGATTCATCATTCCAACGTGAGGGCGAAGGATGTGCCTAAGGGAAAGAAGAGTGCGATATGAAAAAATAAGAAGGGTGGTGGCATTGTGGGGGATGGGAGGACATGGTATGCCCTTTGCTCTATCATCTCTCATAAATATGTGGGCTCTGATTCCTCCCTACCTCTAGCTCAAATCTTTGATCCCCTTGGTGCTAGCTCTAGTGTACAGGAAAAGCCAATGTCGACATCATCTCTGGATTTATCCTCAGACCCCACAATGAATTGAAAAAATAGGGAAAATTCATTTCATGAATGCAATGATTTTTGCTTGGAATAGATTTGGTAGCTAAATCCTAATCGATCTCCTCCCAAATCATCACCATCTCTTAAAGTTCCTCCTGATGCCCTTCCCAAAATGGATCAAGTTCAACACGTTGTGTGTTGAAATGCACAAGACAATTGAGAGGGGGGTGAATTATTTGTACCAAATTACTTTTACTTCTAACCTTAATCAATTCCACGTTAACTTAATCTGCTATTAAGTGTAATCATGAAATGCAAATATTAGAAGGGCGGGTGCATGGAAATGGGTAGCCATTCTGTGGACACCCAAAAAAAGAAGAAGTTGTAAACCATAATGCGAGCACGTTATAACGCGCTCGCGTTATGTCTTTGGTTAAACCTAGGCAAGGTCCCGACGGCTACAACTACAAAGCCATAACGTGAGTGCATTATAATGCACTCGCGTTATTGACTGTTAAAAGCAAAAAAATAAATGCAAATCTCTCATTTGCATTTCGACTGGTTCTTTTGTGCACCCGTGGCCAAAAACACCAAAATAGCGTGCTCGCGTTCAAGGAGAAGAATTTCTTCACCAAGAATCCGAATTTCTTCGCAACGATGGTGCCACAACGACAAGGAGCTATAAGAGTTAAGGATTCTATGCTTTTTATTTTGAATTTGTTAGTTTTAGGTTGAATTTGATATCTATTTGTTTTAAATTTTAGGAGATGCAAATCCTCAAAATCCTCAACAGGAGGACCAACCAAATCCTCAAGATCAAAATCAACCACAACATCAACCTCCTCCACCAATCACTCAACCCCATCCTGGCACTCAACAAAATTTAATGAGTGAAATTGAGAACAACAAAAAACAAATTGAGGATTTGATCAATAGGTTGAGTGATCGAAATGGTTCAACCATAGAAAGAATGACCCTAGCAAATTCCTTGAAAGATATGTTAACAAACGTAGATTCAATTAACAAACAAATAACTGGATGGGAAGATAGGAGGCAGGCAACTAGGGAGTATTATACAAATAAACTATCATACAAGGATGTGAAAGATTTAAAAATAACAAAAGGTGATTTGTGCTCATTATTCACCGACCCACGCACAAATCAAAATCTTACCCTCAATGCGAAGAGGTTTCCTATCCATTGGTGCCACCACCAACAAATGAAGGAGCGGTTTCATGATATGTGGTACATGGTCTTCAATTACCCACTGTGCAACAATTGTGAGGTCCCCCAATATTTCCTTAGGAAACTGTACAGTGAGTTCATATTGAACAAAATCCCAAATTATTTTGATATGAGGGATTTCTAGGGGAGAGGTGGGGGGTCAGCTTAGGATAGACCTGGTGCACAACTGGATCCTATGCGGCAAGGTAGACGAGCTCTCACTAGGCCGCCTCATGAGCACATTGTTATGCCTTCCGTCGTGAAGGAAAGTGGTTATGTAGAGACATTCTACGAAATCAACACTTTGACCTAGAGTGTCATCCATCATACTAGCCCTATTCTACAGCGCCATCCAGGGGAGTCTTCTAGTGGTGGTCTTCAAACACATGTGTGTCAATCTTGCAGGGCTACTTGTTCACATGACCCCACCGACCCTCAGGAGACTGGTACGCAGGATCCATCTGCAGCTATGGAGATGGAGAGGGCAGCTGACATTTTGCATGAGGCATATGGCATTAATAGTCAGGTAAAAGTTATTGCATGTGTTCATTGAATTTAATTTATTAAATTTTGATTTTTGAAATGCAAGATTAACTAAAAATGTTTTATGATTTTAATAAAATTGCAGGGTCATAGTGTTGAGACAGGATACACCGGCCCTCCACCAACCTATTTTTGCAGTACACCTATCGCTAGGGTATGTAACTAGTAAACAATTATAAGTTTATTGCATATTAATGGAACTATTTTACGAATGGTAATTTAATATGCAATTTTGGATGTTGAATAGACTAATATTGGAGGTTTTGATGGAACACTTCCCAGTGGCAGTGGATTTACTCAAACCTTCACACAGGTAATAGAATAAAGAGTTTAACTAATGAATCAAGTACTTAATAGATTTGTGTAGTTTATACATGCACATCATTGATTACGTTGAATAATTTGTTGTTTTATTTTCAGTTTTTACGAGACGATACACCTCCGAATGTGACAAGGGCAATGGATATTGGTGTGACATCTGCTATACAATCCTCGATGGCTCTGACAGAAGAGGTAGGAGGAAAATTAGTAAATTTTAATTTTAATTTGTTGTTATAGATGTTAGTTAGTCAGAAATCAAACCATTATTGATTCATGTAGTTTTTGTCTATTTGTATGGTTTATACAGGGCTTGAGCACGCTTGAGCATGGGCGTGAGGATATGTCCCTCATGGAGAGAGATCGTGAGATGACTGTAAGTGATTATTTTGTCAAATATATCATTTTTTATAATGTAATTTCTATATATTCATGTCTTTACTTCTTATTGTAACAGTTAAAACTTCACCATGAACTAAACCCTAGGAGGAGTAGCAGGAGCACTCCACAAGCGCAGGAAAAATGAGTGACAGACCTATCACCATCCGAATGAAAAGGAAAGGGAAAGATTTTATTTCTTGGGCATGGAGAGCAATGACTTTTGATTCCAGAGTCCTTTATTGTATGCCTGCATGGCAGTTTTGTACATATTTTTTATTGGACATATTTGACATTGTATGCCTAGATGGCATTCTCGTAAGCCTATATGGCTATTTTGTACATATATTTCATACTTATATCGACATATATTTATGTATGCCTACATGGCTATTTGGTTAATACAAATATCTTTTTTCGATGCCTATCCATATTTGCATTCTAAATTGATGGTTGAATAGATATGAGTTACGTATATTCAAGTGTATACTTTACAACTTACATGTATACTTTGTGACTTACGTGCATTTGAGTGTATACTTTGTGGCTTACATGTTTTCATGCATATACCTTGTATTCGTGCATATACTTTGTTCTAATTTGTGTATACTATGTATTTGTGTGTATACTTTTTGAGGCTTACGTATTTATGAGTACTTGTAGTTCCCTTATTGACATGTACATGTTTGACTTATTCACATGTATAATTATTAATTGGTTAGCCGTAGCATTGATCTATGTCATCCTCAATGCATGATCCTTGAGATGGAGTAAGTACACCCTCAAGGTCAAAAGGAGTTTCACATGCATTCTTCGTAGGCTCATTTTGGTAGTGAAACCAAAAACCTCTTGCATCATTGAAACGAAAAAAAAATTCCTTTATAGCAGGTCTGAAGCCATTATCATTCTCCATTAGTTCTTCATGTATCCACTCCCCATTAATGGTTGTCTCATGACCTTCATGAAACCAAGCACTTATCTCATTTGTGATAGAAGAAATGTATGAAGATTTATCTTCCTCCTTATGAACCATTCATTATCATGAGAGATGGGTTCTTGTGAACCACTACTGATGAATCATGGGTCAATGAGTTTGACTTGTAAAACTACATGATTGAATCCTGATAGCAATATCACAATATTTATATATCTAAATACTGCCATTGAATCTTGAATACTACCATCTTACCCACACAAGATTCTGGAAGATGCTTCCCACCCTTCTCTTAGTGGTTGCTCTCATTGCACCTTCTACCTAGCTTCATCTTGGTGTAGACAATACGAAGACCCCAGCTTGAGATCTTCACACACAGAAGAACAACTGCGTCCTTCCTACAGCTTGGATGGATCAACTTGCAACCAAGAACCCACGCTACTGCCTGGTGTAGATTGCCTTCTACATGCTCAGAACCTTCTAGCTCTGATACCATTTTGAATCAGAGGAAAGAACACAAGACAGTGGCTCATCCACCCTTCTCACTCCTTAACCTACTGATCACTATTGATCACTACTGATCACTACTGATCAAGACATGTTCTTAAGCCTCTAACTCTATCCGCCACCTTTCCGCTGTTCAAAGCCCGAGTCATACATTGCTCAAACACAATGGTCGAGTGATGTAATGGTTTCTTTGAAAACCATTATACATTTAAAACCATACAAGAACTTCACACTCGGTTATATTACGTATATTCCCTGTCAACTGAAACCGTTTCTCCCATTCCATTCGGGACTGTCATAAAGAAACCCAAAAACAATAGCGAATCCTTCAAAACTAATCTGCATTCACAATTTGCAAAACAATAAAGCAGGAAAGATAGAGAGAACGAAACGATGCGAAATGGAAACTCCTCTTTAACGAATTCTAGATATTAACACTTCAAAAACATACATGCTTTCGGCTAGAGAGCCCGATTTCTTCTCCTTCTTGTTTACTCTCTTTTTTGTTTTCCCGTAGTTGCACTCTCTATTTCCTCTATCTCCCCGTATTCGGTTACATGTTGTCTCTTTATAGAGATTCTAGGGTAGTTAGACAAATTGTTCATCTACCCAATATTCCCATTCGGTTACAACTATCATTTAATCCTTTTGATGAATATATCATTGCAATTTTAAACACTTAACCATTTCTTAACATGGTCCCATGAAATTCTAAATGACTAAAACATTACAAAATTATGAAGCTTGTCATAAATTTCAAGAGTCGAGGTGTCCCCGCACCAGTATCCCAGTTGTCCCTTTGTTGATTTATCTCCTCACTAATCCATCTTATTGGGTTCTTTCACCTTTTACCCATCGCTTTCTTGAAAAACTCAATTTTAGGCCTTGTAGCCTTCTACCCCAATTTGGCCTCCTAGAACTCGTTTTCTTGACTTTTCTCACAATCAGTCTTAACAACCCCCAAATGTTTTTGTAAATTATTTCTTTTGACCATCAAGGCTCCAAGATTTAATAGGCCTTAGGTCCTACAAGTTTCCGTACATATGATTGTCCTCAAGCCCCCTATTTTCAAGGGTTCCTATGGTTTTTGGCTCTTTTTCCTTCTTTGAGGGCTTCAACGACCTCCTCAGCTCTCCTCCTGGCACAAAAAAGACTAAGATATATGTTCCTACACTCCCATACTCTTTATTGGCACAAACCAATCCATTTAGCAACTCTCCTTGCTGCTATCCTCTCCAAGCTACTAGCCAGAATGCACTTGCATTCACCTAGTGCTTGATGATTTCAGCACCTTCCCTGCAAAACAAGATCCCAAAACCTATATGTACACTATTTACATAGTCCCCAAATTTATTCCAAGTGGCCATGAGAGGAAAGCCACGGGAAGTCAAGTGGGACTCATTATTCACAAAACTGGCTTGAACCGACAATGAGACCAAGAACACCAAAAACTTGCAAAAAGATAACCAGTCAATCTAGATGACTAATCTAATGCTACACAACGTAAGTAAGTGACACAAATGGAAGACTCAAAGCATTAGATAAGTCCTTTCAATCCATTCTTGACTGGATGAAGGCTCAAACACAGAAATTCAATGAAAACTTGCTCTCTTCCAATCACAAAAATGTACTCTCCAAGTCTCAATTCATGAAAACAATCCTCCAACCCAGGTATTAGGGTTTTTATGACCTTATATACCTTTCTCCCACATTCTAGGACCCTTGGGTAGGGCTTACAACATCATTAATGCCATTTTCCAACTTTTAGGACAAATAACCAAGGCAACATTGCTCAAAATGCTCACAGTGTCCAAGACTTACCCAAACCACAAGCCCCTAACAAACCTATTTCCAATTCACTCACCAAAAACAATCTTGGGACTTTACATCATAGTCCTTATTCCCTTGGTGGTTGGCTAGAACCACCTACAAGCCAAAATTGCAAAGACCTCTCCAAAAGACCTTAAGGTGCTCCTGCACCATTCTCCCCCTGCAACAAAGAAGTTAAGGAACCTATGGTGTCAAGAGCTCCTCACTAATTCCATGCTTCTTAAAGTCGCTTTCTGCTATCCAAGTAGCCTCTAACTCTGGTTGATGTCTCCACTTCACTAGGTGCTCCATGTATGTTTTGTGCCTAGTCTTCTTCTTCACCCTTGAGTTTAGAATCTTGTCCACTTGTGGTATGATTTGATCAGGTACCTTGAGTTCATCCACATCCTTACTCACCTCAGCACTATAATGTTCCTCATCCATTTCTGGTCTTTTATACTTCACCAAGTTCTTCACATTGAAGATAGGCGAAACGAACATCTCCTTGGGTAACTCCACCTTGTATGCATTGGATCCATACTTAGCCAACACTTTACATGGCCATATCCTTTTCATCTGCAGCTTACTTGGTATGCCTTTTTGTAGTCTTTCCTTGTTCAAGTATACCATCACCAAATCACCTATTTCAAATTGTAGATCTCTCTTCCCTTCATCTCTTTTAGCCTTCAAATTTTTGTTAGCCTCCATTAATGTCTTCTTTACCTGCTCATGAACCTCTATCATTGACTGAGCAAAACCATCAGCATGTCCACTGATTCCTTCATAACCTTTTAGGTCTCTTAGCTCAAGTACACCCCTTGGATGTAACCCATATACAATTTCAAATGGGCTCTTACCAGTAGACCTGTTTGTGCTATCATTGTAGGCAAATTTTGCCTATGAATTGACTTGTTCCCATCCTTGTCCATACTCCTTAGTTAGACACCTCAACAAGTTACCAAGTACCTTATTTATCAAGATTTATGGTGAGCTTCTCCTCTTGAAGTTTCTTCAACACAAGTTCTAGGTGCTTCATATGTTCTTCTTTTGTTTTGCTGAAGACGAGGATATCATCTAAGTAGACTACCACAAAGATTCCTATAAAGTCCTTCAAGACCTCATTCATCACCCTCATAAAAGTGCTAGGTGCATTTGTAAGCCCGAATGGCATTACTAACCACTCATATAACCCCTATGTGGTTTTAAAAGTTGACTTCCATTCATCTCCCTCTTTCATCCTAATTTGATAGTAGCCACTTTTCAAATCAATCTTGGAGTAGTACTTAGCACCCCTCTAAACAGTCCATTAAGTCTTCTATCCTAGGAATAGGAAAACTATATCTAATGGTTATCCTATTTATGGCCCTAGAATCAGTACACATTCTCCACTTATCTCCCTTCTTAGGTGCCAACACCACTGGAACAACACATGGGCTTATGCTTTTCCTGATCAACCCTTGGTCCAAAAGTTCTTGAACTTTCCTTGCTATCTCCTTGTTATGCTCCAATGTCATTTTCTATGCAACCTTGTTAGGCAATGTTGCTCCTGGTACAAAGTCAATTTGATGACTGATTGCCCTCTTAGGTGGTAGTGTAGCTGGTGTGCCTTCACAAATGATATCCTTGAACTGATCCAACAATTACTTCACCTCTGCTGTCATAGGTAGCCAACTAGGTGACTCCTCCTGCTTTGGCTTCAACATGATTGCATAGAAAACTCCTTCTTCCTCCTTCATGTCTCTTAGGAATTCCTTTCCACTCATCAAAAGTACACTGGATTCTGCCTTTTCCATTATGCCTTCTTGGGGAAAAAACTTCGTGGTTAAGCGCTTGAGTTGGATTATACTAGAATGGGTGACCTCCCTGGAAGGCCTAGTGCCTCACCTCTATGAGAATCACTTAGATGTAATGAGTGCTAAGTGGGCCATTCAATATCATTTCAAAATTGTTGCTTTAAACAACTTACAAATTTGCAACTTAAGACTCCTCCAACCTAAGGGATCAATCCGGTGGAACATAGCTCAGAGCGATTCCACATGTTTCGGTGCAAAAGAGGACCATTCCTAGCGTAAACATACCTATTTGGATGTGTTGGAATAGTCTGCTTGGTCACACAAGTTGCAAAATGAAAGTTGCACCACTTTGCAACTTTGTAGTGCTTGCATTTGATGCTTTTTCCATCAAGTGAAAATCAGCCACCACTGGAAAACCACTCCGAGATAGCCAAAACCGAGAGAGGTTTTTGTAGATAGGCTCAACACAATCCTATAGGAATAGACAAGAATTTTCTAAGTGTCACGGTACCCAATTAATAGCATGCTAAATTTTGCAGCTATTTTGCACTTTGGACCCTTAAGAGATCGATCCGGTGGAACATAGCTTGGAGCGATTCCATGTGTTTCGGTTTGAAAGAGGACCATGCCTACCATAAACATACTGATTCAGATGTGTTGGAACAGTCTGCTTGGTCACACGAGTTGCAGAGCAAAAGTTGCACCACTTTGCAACTTTGCACAACTTGAATTTGACATGTTTTCCATCAAGTGAAAATCCGCTGCCACGAGAAAACCACTCCAAGATAGCCAAAATCGAGAGAGGTTTTTCTAGAGGGGTCCAACACCTTTATGTAGGATCAGATGAGAAGTTTCTAAGTGTCACAATATCCAAGTAATAGCATGCTAAAGTTTGCAGCTATTTTGCACTTTGGACCCTTAAGGGATCGATCCGGCGGAACATAGCTCGGAGCGATTCCACGTGTTTCGGTGTAAAAGAGGACATGCCTACCATAAAAATACCTATTCGAACGTGTTGGAATAGTTCGCTTGGTCACACGAGTTGCAGAGCAAAAGTTGCACCACTTTGCAACTTTGCACAACTCGAATTTGACACGTTTTCCATCAAGTGAAAATCCGTCGCCATGAGAAAACCACTCTAAGATAGCCAAAATTGAGAGAGGTTTTTCTAGAGGGGTCCAACATCTTTTTTTAGGATTAGATGAGAAGTTTCTAAGTGTCACAGTATCCATGTAATAGCATGTTGAAGTTTGCAGCTATTTTGCACTTTGGACCCTTAAGGGATCGATCCAGTGGAACATACCTCAGAGCGATTCCATGTGTTTCGGTGAAAAAGAGGACCATGCCTACTGTAAACATACCTATTCAAATGTTTTGGAATAGTTTGCTTGGTCACACGAGTTGTAGAGCGAAAGTTGCACCACTTTGCAACTTTGCACAGCTTGAATTTGACAAGTTTTCCATCAAGTGAAAATCCACTGCCATGAGAAAACCACTCCAAGATAGCCAAAATTGAGAGAGGTTTTTCTAGAGGGGTCCAATGCCTTTCTGTAGGATTAGACGAGAAGTTTCTAAGTGTCACGAAATCCAATTAATATCATGTTGAAGTTTGCAGCTATTTTGCACTTTGGACCCTTAAGGGATCGATCCGGTGGAACATAGCTCAGAGCGATTCCAAGTGCTTCAGTGCGAAAGAGGACCATGCCTACCATAAAAATACCTATTCAGATGTGTTGTAATATTCTGCTTGGTCACACGAGTTGCAAAAAAATGTGTACAAATTGTTTACATGACCTTTATATGACCTTTTTCACATTGTTTACATTTCAAAATTCAAAGTTTGCAAATTTTGCTACTCAAGGCATTTACAGAACAAGGTGCTACTACACCAAACATGAACTTCAACCTTATAATATTTGAGTATATCTCATTATGTAATTAAATCTTATTACAATGCCTCTGGCACTTCGTTCTTTTAGATCTTTTACAATGTCACTCATACATTCAAGATTCTCTTTAAATGTCTACACCATAGGTGCTCATCATGATGTTAACTTCAAATGAGTAACTTGAGATTCCCTCGCTAAACTTCACATGCTCTCTTATAATGGCTTGAAATCAAAATTGAGATTTATCAAAATCATCAAAATAAGTATGTTGCATTGCTTTTTTGGCTGAGATTTTTGATAATGGCTCTTAAATCAACATTTTCTGCAACGAAAGATCAATCAACCCTTAGTAGTTTACTTATAAATACGCAAAGTAAAAGAGAAAAAAAAAGAGCATCCAAAATGGAAATGAAATAAAAATAGATGGAAGGCACTTATAGATGTTGCATGCAGGCATCAAAATAAGGATGTTGCATTGCTTTTCTGGTTGACATTCTCTTCAATGGCTCATACATATGCATTTTTTGCAAGGGGACACCAATCACTGTAAAAGAAGATGATAGCATTGGCATCAAACAAATTAATGTGCATACAAGTATAAATTAATAAGAACCAATGTGCATATACTTACAAATTAATCCAACGAACCATCCGGGTCTGCTCTACTCTTTATTGTGTCAAGTATTGCCTCATGGTCAGACTCACGGACCTTCCATAACGTCTTGTTCAAAGGTCTACCCCCATATTTGGTCAAATAAACATTGGATGCCACGACAAGGTTCGAGTAATGAAGAATCTTACGATGCATGTCAAAGTCCTGAAATAGCCAATGTTTAACACTTGAATGTGGGTACCTTCTAAGCCATGTTCCAGTAACCACAACTGAGCCTGTAGGGTATTCGATGTTTTCTCCATCTATAACTAGGGCCTCCAATTTCTTTTTGGTCTCAACACAACGACACAAGTAATAGTCTATTCCCTCTTCATTGTCTTCATCTACAATAACTGCATAAACATTCCCTGCATTGATATGTGCAAAAAATCTCTTGAAATTTGTCAACATTACGAATACAGTACAAATTAAGATCTAACGATATGGAATTTCAACAACTAAGAAAGTAGATATATCACCTTGTTGAACTAGATCTGATATGTGGTCAAAGTCGACCGATGATTATATCTGTGTCAGTTCCAATGCCGTCAGAGGGCAATACGTGTGAAGTGGGATAAGATAACTTGTGAACCATTTGTCAACCCACTCCCTTGACTCACAATCATTCCAGTCTTGCATTGTACATGAAGAACAAAAGCATGCCATCTTTCGTGTATCAATACTCCATGAACCTGTATTTGAGCTAAGGAAAGAGTGTACCTCACTCAATCCTATTAGTGTACAATAGTCTTCATATGGTGCAATGTTAGTAACATCCATCAACCAAAAAAATATACAAACTGAAGACGTACCTTCATTACCTGGACCCATCAAAGCATTACACCACTCGACGATTGATTTTGCATCTGTCAACTTTGCACTGTCTTTATACTTTAACTCTTCTCGTGCTAATGCTCTTTTCATGCATGCTCCTGCACCATCATGCTCCCCCTTTCCATGTCGAGCCTCACAAAATTTCCACATATGTTGAACACCTGTAATGACATGCATCCTGCACAACCAGTAGAACATGCGCGAGTTCTTGAACTGTGCTGCATAGTTATCAGACCATATTATATGTTGATCGTATTCTATGCCCCTCTGAGCCAAACCACTGTAGAACATCTGGAAGCAACCTTGCATGAACTCTGGAGAATGTGTGCGATCATCACCAATGTAAAAGCGGTACTCCCTCAATACCTTCTTTTGCTCATATGTACTATCAGATGCATGAATGAATGCTATGTGCACAAATATCGAAACTTGTGTAGAGTTGTAATATTGTGACTGCACCTCATGTTGTGGTTGTAGAGTGTAGTTCTCTGCAAAGTCAACCACTGATACTATGCTTCCAACTTGAAAGGTGTCCTTGCATAGCTTGAACTGCGTGTCCAACCATCGGGCTCTATGGGTATGCATTGCATACTCAGACAGTATACTGTCATGAAATGTGGTCATAAATTTGTACACTGGAATCTTCTCAATAACCAAATCACACCTTTTTGCTTGAGACCCATCTTTTTTAGCATATGCCACTGTTTTATACTTCCTGAACTCTACTAGTTTTTGTCCCACCTCATCTGTGCTTTCCATATGTTGACATACTGGCATACGCTAGAAGCCAATGTAACGCTCACATGAACCATCCAAGCATGTTGTCCTATAGAATATCTGGCCATCCTCTATTTGACATAAATTTTTTGATAAGAACTCTCTTGAAGATTTTGGTGGGGCTTCTATGCCACAATCCTGCAAAACATCGTTAGTATGCAAATCTAAACATATAGAATGATAAACATCGTAATGGTTAGAAAATTCAATATGTAGTCTACAACAACAAGTAGTGCGTGTGTGATTTATCTTGACATAAAAAGGTTTAAGCAGTTCAAAATATCTTTGAGAAATACTAATTTGAGGATAATCATTTTCAAATTTCTGAAAAAATTGGGTTTGAGTCATATCCAAAAAATGCTTTGGATGTGGCTCACGATTCCAACTACTGATTCTCCTTCTTACCACATCCCTTTGATTTGGAGATGGCCTTGTGTTATTCTTCCAATACTCTTCAATTAGTGTTCTCAAGGCTTTGACAACTTCTTTATCTTTTCATGACAGTCTCCCCAAAAATGCCCATAATTCATTTGTATCATTTCCCTCAATTCTTTTCCGCCTTTGAATGGCTCTTGATAAAGTTTTTCTACTAATTCCTATTTTTTGACTAGTCTTTCTAATTAGGCGAGCTCTCTTTGTTTGACAACTTACCAAAATTGATGTAATGACACGTCGGGTGACATTACTATCCTTTGAGCGTGAGGTCTTACCCACACTCTCATAAGCATCCATTAGATTCTTCACAATAGTGTCTTCACTCGATGCATTCGATGTTCTCAACCCAAGAGTCTTCATGATGTTCCTATACTTTACACCTCGCATCATTTCAATAAATAGTTGACATCTTGTAGTCTCATTTTTCCTTTCAAAGAATCGTTCCCAAATCTTATCAGCATATCTTCTACAAGTGCGTGTTGAAATCTTACCTTCCATGTGTTGCAAAATCTCATCATCAATATTAATCAAATACTTTGGTTTTCTACGCAAAATTCTTGGTGGTGTTCTCCTAGGTACATACATCTCAACATTAGGAATTTCATCAATATTTAATTGAGGTGGGCTAGATTGCATACCTTCAATCAAGGGTGGAGAAGAAGACATACCTTGAGGTTCACATGGGAATGATGGCATACCTTCTTCGTCAATTTCGAGTGATGATGTACTCTCAACTTGAGATGTGTTGGATGGTGTCCAACAATATTCACTTGTGGTAAATGGTGTCCCTCCATATTCACTTGCAGTAGATGGTGTCCATCCATATTCACTTGTGCTAGATGGTGTCCCTCCATATTCGCTTGTGCTTAATGGTGTCCCTTCATATTCACTTGTCGTAGAGGGTGTGTCTCCAACTACAGTATCTGAATCTGTCTTACGACGATGCTTTCGCATTCGTACTTTTTGTGCTGCCAATTTCTGTTCTCTTTTTTTATGGTTGAGGTTCCTCTACAATCAGGTTGTTTTCATCAATCGTTTCCAATTTATTCTTTTCATGATATGCCGCTACTCGAACTCTCTCCTTTTCTTTCAAGGTTTCGTTCTCTTCGTCTGTTAGTTTCCTCTTTGTCTTTTTCTTCGGCATGGCGGATAATTTTATCTATACCATGGTAATGAGATGAATATTAGTTCCTAAAAAATGTATCCATTCAATATAATTGAAAAATATATGTCATTGAAGGCTTGCATTGAAAAATGGGGGTTTTTGTATTGGTAGCCTAGTTGAGCAGGTAAGGTCCTAAGACCTAGAAATTATCTTGTTTTGAGACCTAATTGTCTTTTCAAGAATCAAATGTTTTGTGAAGGGAAATATAGTTGAATAAGTGTGTCAATAAAGGTGTTGATTTCTTCCTTTGTACTACATCAGTTTGTCCAGAGGTATTGGAAGGTGTTTGGACCCTTCAGAGGAATGGGAGAGGCTTGGAGTTGTCTTAAAGGATGAATTTTGGTGAATGGTTCTGAATTTCTATAATTGGCAAGTGTAAATAGTTGTGTATATAATTAGGTAATTTAAAATTTGCATTGAAAACCTAAGGTTATAATTTCAAACAAAAATGAAAGCAAGCCATAATAGAATGAAAGAAAATTTGTAAAGACTTCACATACCTTAAAAACCAGACTTTCAAATGGAGGAGTTCAACCCAATTATGTAGCCTTAGCTTCTTCTTTCTTCAAACTCCACAACAATTTGACTTGTTCAAAAGCTTGTGCCCTTCCACACTTCAATTGTATATCAGTTTTCAATGGAATTCAAACTTCAATTGATATTATATATCTTTCAACGTCGAAACACTGCTATTTCATGCAAAGGTGGTAAAAAGATCATGGAAAAGGTGATGGAAAGTGAAAAATATGCTTGCACACTTCACAACATCATCAAAAATATATTTTTTGTCGGAGCATGCGCAAAACCAAGGGAATATGCAGACCGCGGGCCTTCAAATCACGGGTATATTGATTTTTTTACCATTTTAGTGGACTACAAAATGCGCACGCATTATAACGCGAGCGTATTATGTGAAATTAGCTTTTCTTAGTGTATTTTTGATAGTATAGGATTTTATAAGAGAGTGGGAGGGAGAGAGGGGGAGAGTGGAAGATAGAGAGGGAGGGAGAAGGGAGAGTGGGAGAAAGAGAGAGGGAGAGAGTGGGAGATAGAGTGGGAGGGAGAGAGGGGAGAGTGGGAGATAGAGAGAGAGGGAGAGAGGGGGAGAGTGGGAGAGAGTGGGAGAAGGGGAGAAGTGGAGAGTGGGAGATAGAGAGAGAGGGAGAGAGGTGGAGAGTGGGAGAGAGTGGGAGAGTGGTAGAGAGTGGAAGAAGGGGAGAAGTGGAGAGTCGGAGATAGAGAGAGAGGGAGAGAGGGAGAGAGTGGGAGAGAGTGGGAGAGTGGGAGAGAGTGGGAG
>CM021106.1:107224685-107286048 GCA_007115665.2 Sequoiadendron giganteum | reverse complement strand
GGTCCTCCATCCTAATCCCTCAACCCTATACCCTCAACCCCTATCACTTTCTCTCTATCTATACATTTCACCTCTCCCTCCTTCGCTCCCTCCCACCCTCTCTAATTGTCTCTATGTACCATCTCCCTCTTTTTGCGTACCTCTCATTCAATCAATCCCTACCACCCTCTCTCACTCCCTCTCTCTCACACTCCCTCTCACTACCTATCTCTCAAGTCTCTCCCTCTCACCCCCCTCACCCTCTCAAGTCTCTCCCTCTCACACTCTCAAGTCTCTCCCTTTCGCACCCTACCTACATAACCCTCTCTTTCTCTTTGTTTCTCTCTCTCTCTCCCTCAATTCTCTCTCTCCCTCTCCATCAATTCTCTCTCTCCGACCCCCCTCTCTCTCTCTCTCCCTCTATCCCTCCCATGCCCCCTCTCTCTCTCCCTCCCTCTATCCCTCCCACCCTACCTAGCTAAGTCCCCCTCAATCCAACCCCTTCTCTCCCACTCCCTCTCTCTTAAACTCTCACTTCGACCCCCTCTCCATCTCTCTAGGCTCTCTCTAAATTCTCCCTTCGTCTAAAGACATACATAAATGCATACATACAAGCATAATACATTTGTACATATAATCTTACATCCATACAAGCATACATACATACATGTACATAAAAATATATCAGCATACATTAATATATTAGCATTTAGGATAAAGTAAGACATAACGTGAGCGCGTTATAATGCGCTCGCATTATGGTTCAGTAGACATGTTCCCCGCATAAGCAAAAACCATGTCAAAGTGAGATATAACACGAGTGCATTATAGCGCGCTCGCGTTATATCTTGCTTTGAGAATTACCAAACTTTAAGCTTGGTATTGCCTTGGAATTCCAACCCAAAGGTTTGGAGGGCATTCCCAACGACCAGAGACGTGTTTTTAAAAAATCCACCATATTTCTTATAATCGAGTTCGTGCTCACCATCAGGATTGCACGTGGTTCAATATCAAAAAAATCGATTACATGGGTAATGTTGGGTTATCTCTTAGCTATCCAACGATGTAATTTTTTTCACGTTCTGAAAATGTTAAGTCTTTCATCCATAATTTATTTTATCTGTATGTCTTTTTTTTGCCAAAAAGTAGTGTTTGGTATTTTTTTCATTATAAATTAACCGTTCATCAATTTTTCAAATAAATTACATTTTAGAAACTAGACTCCATTCTACAAAATTAAAAAATTAAAAAAAAAACAAATCAATTAGTTTCCAAAATTTGTAGGGGTAGCACAGCCAAAATTCTATTTTCAGGATATGTCCACTTCGCAAATTAGTAAAAAATCAAATATTCATTAAAAAATTATCAGAAAAATCATGCATCAACTACATACTGTTAGCTAACTTCTGACCATTGCGATTTTAAAAATACTAAAAAAAGGTTCACCATACGAGGGTCGTACAAGAGTTGCTATGTTATGTTTTTCTGATAAAAACAACACCAATTTGTGTACATCCCTCATTTGAACCCCTTAATCTCAATCATTTTCAAAATAAATTAGTAGTTTAGAAAGTAGACTCGGAGCACTTGAATCCTTCTTTTTGTTCCATCTCAAAATTTTGAGTCTTAAGTATCCTAAATTTCACATCCAAGGTCAGTATTTCCCGATTTCAGGAAAAAGCTGTTCACTTAAGTCCCCTTTTTGGGAACCATCTTGGTGCACTTACCCAGAAAGCAAACACCAAAGACACTAGATTTACGTGGAAAACCCAATGAGGGAAAAACCACAGTGAGGATTAACTCATAATATAGTATTGAAATACCAGACACAAAGGCTCACTGCCCAGAAATGACTCACTATCTAGATACAAAGGCTCACTACCTACAAATAGGACTCATTGTCCAGAAAGAGGCTTACTACCTATAGACAAATAAAAGATAAATAAAGATCCACCACAATAGGTTCCACCCATTCGCATCTTGATCAAGGGATTGTAGACATCATCAGCTCACTGCTTTCAGGAATCTAACACATCAAAGTACTGCTACCTTGATTCACTACTACACACTCTAATTTTCATACTTTTTTGCACACTTCACATTTCTTTTCAATTCGCAACATCTTGACTTTCTTTTATACTATCTTCAACCCTAGAAACTTTCTCCAAGTTTGACTATATATCTTTCCTTTTACAAATTCAAATTAGGTCAGCTACTCAACATTCCCATGGTGGATAAGAATGAGAAAGGAACAATTACATATTTAATTAGGACCCACACAACATCTTGGATCAATCACACGCTTCCTTAAATCGATGAAAATCTCCATGTAACGTGTAAACACCAGGTCAGTCAAACCTAATGAAAACACCAAAGAACTTTGAAGTACACTCATCCACACCAACATGATCACACGTCGACCACCCAAAATGCTTCACCAGACACCTGAACATCTCTTAGAAGCCTTCAGGTACATCCACAACAACTATAACAATCTTCATTCACATAACACTCTTCAACAGTCCAACTAGATTGAGCATAAACACACTAGATTTGGAACAAGCCTTCTAGAGCACCAAACCATAAGCATGTTTTCCAAAACATAGATAACATCAATATTAATCTTCTTCTAGATCCACAAGATTTGAAACAAATCACTAGAGGACTGCAGAGTAGAGATATATCTCCCAGTCTATAGACAAACAATTCCGCTAAACCGGTTCACACATCTTTCACTCTCCATCGATCTAGAAGCAAATAATTAGGATATATTATCTATTGCCAAATTTTCACTATAGCTCAATTGGCAAAGCTGATTAGTTTTGATTCATTTTAAAGTGAAAGTTTTTGTTTAATTTTTTCATTTCTTAAGCTACTATATGTATCAGCTTTTACAAAGGTTCAATGTTGGATGGCAATTGTTTTAAGTAGGCTGAGTTTTAGAGTTATTATTTAGTGCATTGCAGCATAAATGAAGTACAAAAGAGAATGCATAAATGATTAAGCAGAAATATTGCTTTCATTTATTATACAAAGTTCATTCATATTACAATATTTCATTTGTTTTCAAATGCAAATAAATTGTACAAAATTGCAATTGTTACATTTCTTTTCAATGGAGGTGAAAAGAGCAATTAAATTTCCCACACAAGCCGTGGAAGTAGCCAGAATAATACATTACAATGAATGAATTATACAAATGAAGATAAAAGAAAAGAAGCATATAGCATAGGGCATATCCATCATTGCTTGTTTGTCAGTCTTCAGTTAATCTCCTTGCAGTTGTCCCATCTTTGCTACTGCTCTAAAGTAAACCCGCATCATGGGAAAAGGATTGTCAGAGCTCTAGATATGGACTACACTATGTGCTCTACCAACAAAGATATAATTCATTTCTTACAATGCATTGAATCAACTAAAAATGAAGAGTACAATAATAAGAGCTTGAAAATGAAATGTCACAAAGGTACTTTGGATTTATTATTTTTCTAACATTGTTTTTTTCCTATGAAAGTATAGGAAAATCCATGTTGTTGTTATGATTTGGAGGTTTAAAGCATGTGGTGTAAAACGGGCTCCCACAAGGGTTGAGCTTGGCATGCTGCCCCTCAACATCCAAATGGGGCTATGAGAAAGGCAATACATTCACCATGCTCACATGAGGCATTCACTGGAGGAGTGAAATATTTATCAATTATGAAAACATTAAGACTATTGGCTACTCATAACAGTCAAATTTGAAAGCAATGAAATGAGGATTATGAGTAAACAAGAGCTCAATTGAATTCAAAGCTAAAGGAAATACATCAAAGGCATTTAATATTTCTAGTCTTGAAATACATTCTTGCTACCACATATGCTTTGCTCATAATATTTATGTTGTTTTGAGTTGTTCATTAACTAGTGCAACAAGTATTTCACTATTTAAAGATAGTGAACAAGAATACATAAGAATTTCACAAATCAAGCTATAAAGGAAAGAGGTTTGAGCACCTTCAACAACATCATGGTAAGGTTCTACATGTTTCAATTTTCTGTGTAAGAGTGATGAAGGTTAATGTCATTCTCGAATGTTTCTATTTAATTATAAAACTTCATGAAGAGTAGCATGAAGACTTTAGTTTCTGTCAAGATGGAGCTACAGGATGCAACCTTTCGCTATAGGAGCAGTCATAAGGAAACATAATAAAATAGATATTGCTGCTCTGACTTTATCACAATAATGGAGTGACAATAAGAGAATGTCATTTCTGGAAAACAATGTGGTGGTGTTTGAGTGATAAATAATGCCATTTCACCAATTCATGATGAAGGTACCTATATTTGAAATAAACAAAGGGTTTGCAACCCATTTTTTTGAAAAGTGGACAAAGAAGCAAAACAAAGAGTTTCCAGTCATAGCACGTGTTTTAAAGGTATCCATTTCCAGGTTTCATGGTTGTGGCCTGAAACAAAGGTTTCAAGTGAAAGGTTTTCTGAATACCCATTTGGGGTTTTATTTTCAAAGATACAAATTAAGAGTGGTTTAAAATTTCAAAAAAAAATGAGAAGCTATTTTCACACTCTGAGGGTTTCATAATTTTTTGTCATACACCCAATGGCGAGTTTTCTTCTACAAAAAAACAAGAAATGTGTACATGGTCGTAGCCTGGAGTTCTTTTCTTCTCAAATATAGAGACACCCACTTAGGGTTTTTACTTCAGAATGACAAACACATACAAATATATTATGGGTCGAGCCCAGAAATGATGCAAATACAAAGTATGGCCGTGGTCGGAAGGGATTTTGAAAACCTATAAAAATAAAATCTTGCATCAAGAAAATACTTTCATTTAAAAATAATATCATTTACATATCGTGGGTTGAGCCCAGAAAAAGCCATTTTGTTACAGAGACAAAGAAAATGTACAAACATAGTCACGACCTGTGAAATGGCTGAGCTTAAGAAACCCTTAGAACTTTCATACTTTTGTAGGAAAAAGCTTGTTAAAGCTTTATTACAGAGGGAAATGCATCAGAAGCCCAAAAGTAAATTGAGCCCACCTTCAATGTTCCAATGAAAAGGCTCAAAGACCCATGGAGAAGTGTTTCCAGAAGGCTCAAGTGAGCTTTCCAATGGTGGTAATGAAGAATGGCATGGAGCATCGACATATGAAACACAAAAAATGCATCAAAATACAGTGAGATCCGCAGCCTAGAGGCCATTTTTTCTCATCGAATGGAGCAACAGAAGAATCAAAATGCAAATAGAAAAACTTACCAATGATTGTAGAAGAGAATCAATGAGAATGGCGTCGAAAATGGTGAAAATCGAGCCCAAAGGCTGCAAACCCTAATCTCCCCATGGTGGTGGTTGCAGAGCCTTTTCCTCATGTCGGGCAAATGGAAAATGAAATGAGAATAGGGTGAGAGATCTTGGTTTTGTGTTAGTGTTTCCTTCCTAACCCTAAGTTGACTTAGGGACATTCTGCAAATGTTTTAAATATATCAACCCCCTAAGTCTATTTCCTTGGCCAAAATGTCATGTACCTAGGTCGACCTTAGGGTCATTCCTTTTAGGCTTTCATGTAATGTTATTTTCCTAGGCCGACTTTAGGAGTTAGATAATATTAATTAAAAATATACCTTAGGTTTTTGAAGAATGATCAAATATTTTAATGCCTTAGGTATTATCATTTTCATTGATTTTATAGAGATCAATTAAGGGCCTTAGGTAAAATAAAAGCCTTTGGTCTAAATTGTAGAAATCAATAATAGATATTCATCCTATATTTTATGATTTTTTAAAGAAAAATCATTTGTAATAGGCATCGATATAAGCATTTTTTGTAAAGATTTCTTAGAAATATTGAGTTGCAAAAACATAAGTTTAAGACAAGATAGGCCTTTATTTGTAATTTTAAATTGCAAATGTTGTAAAAGCAGAGATACAAGCAATGATTTTATAAATTTCTTTGACCTTTTTCTATTTTTAGCAGTTTAATGAAAGCAAGGAAAGTTGGCCAGTATCTTATGTTTGAATTTTCATGGGCGAGATCCAAAGGGTGGCAACAAACCGAGTTTGTTTTTTTCAGTTTTAAATAAAATTGAGCCTGATTTGGAGGCTTTATTGGATGGACATCTTGGAGGGAGACAGTTTCTACTTTTCTCATGCAATATGATGCAATTTTGGGGTCTTTTTTCTCATCTTTTCTTTTGAGCTCGGAAATTGAGTTTTGGAGAGTTATATTTTGGAGAAAAACTTAGTTTTCTCTCAATTCAGATTGTTGCTTCTTCCTCTCTTGTTCATGCAAAGAGTTTTGTAGGCTTAATTTTTTGTACTCAGACTTTGGCATACTCCTTCAGTTTAATAAAAGCAGCATTCCTATCTCCAATTTTTGTCTCTTTTGCAATCTTAGTATGATGTTTCTGTGTGTGTGAATAAGTGTACTAATTAAAAGGATAAACAAACACACTAATGCGAAATTATATTGAATAAATTAAAGTTAAAAGATAAAAAAACTCTCAACACAACAACTTCTTCAAAGATGTCCCATTGTCCTCTATCTGTAAGGATTTGATGTAAGTTGTTGGCTCTCAGTTGGTTTAAGCAGCAACTTGGTAGAATGACAACTTAGAGAACGAGATTATGCAACATGCATTTCTATTGCTAAATGATATGAGGTGATTAAGCTAAGATATGAAGCTAAAATGCTATGAAAGATAAGATGCTATGCTCAAGAAAATAAGATTGCTAAATACTAGATAAAATGCAACTATAATGCTCATGCTATATTCACTAGACCTCGAATCCTTTTCAAAGCACAACGAGGCTGTATTTATAGAGTTTTGGAGGCAAAAGCCCAGTTGGCAAAGATCAATGGTTGAAAACAAGCCTATCAAGATGAACGGTGAAAGATTTGGAAGTTGAGAAAAAGATGGAAGCTAGAGAAAAAGCTGGGAAATGTTTCCTCGTACACAACCTTTTGCATTCAAAAATGAGGGAAAGTTGTCATTTGTGCATTTTAGTTATGAGGAGTTAGTTGGTAGTTGAGGATAAATCCATAATTAAATAATTAAGCTTTTTAATTATTTGTGATAATGAATTTAGAAGTTTCCATAATTAAATAATTAATATTTAATTATGTGTGAGAGATGAAAAAGGAATTTAATTAAATATTTAAAATATTTAATTAAATGTGGAGTGAAGAATTAGATATAATGGATTTAGAAGAATATTCTTTTATTTGAATTTAAAATGCAAACTTATGATAATTAATATAAATAAATTATAGAATTTATTTAATTAATTAAGGGGAAGATGGAAAATGGTAATAATTAAATAAACTTTTTTTTTTAATTAAATTAGAAGAATTAGAAAATGAACGATATTAATAATTCATATTTAAAATAATTCATATTTAATTAATTATCGAGTTTGATTTAATGTGACCATTTTTAGATGTATACATTTTGCCCCTCTTTGAAGTGATGTGTTTTACGCATTGCTTCAAAAAAAAATTTAGATAACGAAAAATTTGCCCCTGACTTTGGAAAATTGACTGATGATGCTATATGCCCCCTCAGGAGATAAATCACGAGTTTGAAGATTTTGATTTTGATTTGAAGATTTTGAGAGATTTGAAGTTGCTTTGTCAGTTTATTTCCCGAAATAGCGTGCCATGTGGTGAAAAATAAAATAACCCTACCTTATTTACCCCCTTAAAAGGTGGAAAAAGGTAAAAGTCATTATCATTTGAACAGTTGCATTTGGTGAAAACAAAACTCTACGAGAGAAGAAATCAAGATGTTGATCCATTATGAGCACCATAGATTCGAGCGGGTTCGACGACATTAGTGACCAGCAGCATATGGACCTTTGGTAAGATCGTACAACCCTTCTTTGTGAATTTTTGACGAATTTCGTATGATTTGTGGATTTTTGAATTTTTGAATTTCCTATTTTAGCGCATCAATTTGTGTTTTAGCACATGTGAGTCATCGTTTAGTGCATAGGATAGGTATAATAGCACATATAGGTTAGCGCATCCAAGCCATAGACTAGCACATTTAGCTGTTAGATTAGCGCATCAACCAAATTAGTGCATAGGTGTGATAGATTAGTGCATAGGCTAGAAGCTCGCGCATAAGATGCTCAATTAGCACATAGATTGGGGGCTTTAGCGCATTTGCTAGATTAGCACATAGGTTTGATCATTTAGTGCATCCACTTGATAGAATAGTGCACATGCTAAATTAGTGCATCTACCCTTTGTTTTAGTGCATTCATGGATCAAATAGCGCATTTTCTGATTTAGCGCATAGATAGTCTGTTTTAGCATATCCATGAAATTTAACTGGTTTTGAATTTTTGAAGAATAATTGATGACTGCTTGATGTTTGTTGCTATATTAGAAAACTGATTTGATAAATTTGAGTCGCATCAAGGTTGATTGATTTGATTTTGATGATGATCTGATAAATTTATTCTCGTGTTTGAAAACAAATAGTAAAATGATGTTGATTCTAATAAATTTGCTTTTTGAAATGAAAAAAAATAGTAAAGATGTTGATGTGAGTCGATTGGTTGTTAAATTTGTCTTCATGCTTTGAAAAACAAATAGTAAAGTGATGATTTGATTTTGATAGATTTTCTTTTAATGAAAAAACAAATAGTAATGATTGATTTGTTTTTGATAGATTTTCTTTCGAAAATGAAAAACAAATAGTAATGATAAACTGATATGATATGTTGCTGATTTGATTTTGCATGATTGCTTCATTTCTAATAATTTGATGTATTTTTTTGATGATGTGATCTGATTGGTTTGATATGGATATAATGTATAGGAGGATTTTAAAATCCTCTAGATTAGAGAGAGATTTTCCTAGACTTGGGAGATGATTCCCAGATTGTCCCCACATGAGGTTGGAGTGATTGGAAGATGTGGGTTGGGTTCACTTCTCAATATCCCACCGTATAGGGTCAACAGGCCACTGTTGATAAATTTAGCCGAGCGGTGGCATAGTGAGCATAATACTTTTCACTTGCCTACCAGAGAGATCATAGTCACACCTGAGGATGTCTATAGGATACTAGGGATCCTAGTAGTAGGTTATCTTGTGATCTATGGTCACAAGGAGATTGGTGGGACCGATGCCTTTTAGAGATTATTCTAGGATCCAGGCATTACAGGTTATGAGATCCCGTGGAGAGAGATGGTTGAGGGTTATGCTTCACTCCCTTCAGTTTTGGATGGCTTCATTGGTGGATTCTTGTGTCCCGACCATAGGTCAAAGGGACTGTCTATTGGTTGGGGTCGGATACTAGAGGACATGATCCTTTATCAGACTAATATGCTTGGATTTCTTGTATGTTGGCCCATCTATGCCATGATCTTCATCAGGTGGTATATATAGATGGGAAGAGTATATCTTCTAGGGTCACGCTGCTTCATATTTGGGTGTGGGAGCATATTGCTATCAGCTGCCCATTTGCTAGGAAAGATCGTCCCATCAAGTGACCATATGTTTATGCTTACATAGGTCCACTTGTCCAACCTAAGCTGGGCAAGCTAGAGTACTGGAGGCCTTATGTTGATTGTGAGGCCTGGGATGAGGATGATATTGAGCTGTCATATTGTTGTCTATCCAAATACTTGATTGGGATGACCTCATTTATCATTAAGAGATTTTTGTTTATGTGGGTTTTGAGACAGTTCAACTGAGTACAGGTCATTCTACAGAGTGTGGCCTATTATGCTAGGTGGCGAGAGGATGTTGCTCAGTGGGGCCCTTTCATTCCATATGAGGAAGCCAAGGTAGAATATCTAGGTTTACAACTAGAGTTTTGGGATTACCATCCAGAGGTTACAAATGCACATATGAGAGAGGAGTATGCTACATATTTCCATACCCACCAATTTCTGAGGCTGACTAATCCAGATGAGCCTGCCCCATTATTAGATGGACCAACATTACAGAGGGCACGAAGGCATCCATAGGTAGGGGCATAGGTAGAGCAACCCGTCGGAGGAGGAGGATAGGATGTGGGTGGCGGTGTGGCTATTGACATTGACCAGGAGGAGGGGGAGGAGGAAAATGACGATGATGATGATGGGGATGACGGGGGTGTCAGAGAGAGATTATTTTTCTATGTGCCATTCAAGACTAGGCCCAAGACAGTGAGGGTAGTGGAGTAGCCATCAATAGGCCCTTCACACATTACCATTAGGGTGCCATCATAGGAACAATAGGGACAAATTGATACCCTGCAGACACAGGTACAGGCTCTTCAGAGATAGCTAGCACAAGCTCAGGACACCATTGCACAGTTACAGGTAAAGATGGAACAACCGCCACCCCCAAACCCATAGATAGCCCAGTTGATGGTTGAGAGGGATAGCTTCAGATAATGGTGCTTATAGGCGGAGGGGATAGCAGAGAAGCTGCTGAGATCAATGCAGGGTACCTCTATCAGTGAGGTTGTCGCAGAGGGACTGGAGACTACCAAAGAGTGTGAGTTCTACCAGCAGAGATATCATGAGGCAGTGCCTCCTGAGGAGAGGGTAGCCTATACCCAGTCAGGCACTAGGTCCCTCACCCACTCACACAGTCACACCAAGAGTGCCACTAGGAGTGTTGGTAAGCCTGTCAGACGAGAGATAAGGGGCACCCGTGACAAAGATCCAACGAGATCTACCACCTCCGATGACAACAACAGTCATGGCCCCCACACAGATGCTCCTCAGTGATGATTTTGTATACACCATTTTTGTCACATTTTATGTATCTCTTTCAAACATTTGATATCATTGTACCCTTGGACATTTATTTTGATGAGATTATATATGATATGCGGTGATGGTTTCAATATGTATAAGTCTTTTATTATGCTATGATAGTTGTTTATGTATACATTTTTATTTCTATATGCCATGTTGTTTATGATTATGATGATGCATTTGTATGGATGATGATCTTTGCATGATGCTATCTATCTCATGATATGAATGATGATGATGTTTATGAATTTGATATGATGAATATGCAAAACATGCTATGATGGTTGATGCAAATGAGATGCAAATGATGTTATGATACTGTATGATGTATGGAAAATACATTAATTATGGATGTGAAATGAGGAAATGGATGCAATGGATGCATTTTAGTTTATGAAAATGATGGATAAAAATAATGATAATCTATATGAATGTGAAAATTATAATATACAAGTGATGTGAAATGATATGAAATGATGAGATGATAAATGATGTGAAAACATGATATTCAATGATTGATAAAATGATGTGAAAATATGAAAATGATAATGATGATGATAATGTAGTGAGATGAATATGAAAATGTATGATATGATATGCTAATATGATAATGAAATGATAAGAATAATATGAAAGATGTGATAAAATGATGTGACAATATGAGAATGATAATGAACATGATATTAATATGAAAAATGGATGATGAATGAATGATATATGATAAAATGATTTGAAAACGATGTGAGACTAATACTGATAATGTTATGATATGACATGGAAAATGATAATATGCAAATGATAATGCAAAAATGGTAATGTGAAATGATAATGTAAGAATGAAATGAAAAATGAAATGAGCGGATATAATATGAAAGTGGATATTAAATGATATGAAACTAATGATGAAAATGAAATGATATGCAATAAATGATCATGAAAATGATAACTCAAATGATAATGCAAGATGATATAATGAAATGAAAGATTGATAAAATGACATAAAAATGATAAACGATACTGATATGAATTGAAAATGATATGAAAGTGATAATGCAAATGATGTAAAAATGAAATGCAAAAGATGATATGAAAATGATATGCAACTAATGATATGAAAATGAAGATGAAAAATGGTTTTTGCTAATGTCCAAGTGTACTCAATCTTTGTTTCCAAAAGATATATGTATCTTTTCCAACCTCCAAAAACCTTTTTATACAACCGTAAAATGAATGCAATCTATATGAATCATGCAATCCTAACCATGTAAAATGAACTATTCCTTGTTGTCATTCTATGAACCAATTTTATGCTTGACGAGCCTTTTGATATGTTGGAAGTCAGTACAAGCATCAAAGGGGATATTTGCACCAAAGATGACTTGAGTACAACTTTCATGATGGTTGATATAGAAAGTTAATACAAGCATCGAGATATAATTGAACTGAGATGACCTGAGTATTGTTTTCATAAACAAACATAAGTTAATCCATTTTCTATGCAAATATCGAAATGTCATCAATGATACTTTTGTTAACCATGTCTCATGAAAAATTTGCATAGTAATAATGATTAACTTATAGACAAAAATCAAAGAAAAATCATATTCCTTCCTCATGACTCTAGTTCAATACATCATTGAGTCACTCTAGAGATATGATGTCATCAAATTTCAAAACAATAGTTCAACTTATGCTCTAAGTTTTCCAATCATTTTATTCAGATTAAGATCATCCAATTTGTGTCAGTTTATGTGTGACATGTCTGATAGCTTCTTTGACTAGGCTTGATTAGATATTTGATTGTTGATCTGATATTCTGATACTTGACACATGTCGTTTGTCTGCTAGAAAGTTCAAAATCTGATTGCCCCTAGCGAGCTTGCACTTTGACTCCCGATAAGACACAACCTACTACTAGGAATATAAACAATGATCATCGAGCCATGATGAAATCCTTGTCATTTCAAGGAAATGGTGTGCACATGATACAAATGTGATGGATAGTTATGAATTCGATAAAAATGGCTATGAATGAATGATGCAGGATGTAACCTAATAGATGGGAGAGACGACTAAATCACAAACAATGCTTGTTTGCTAGGTTTTCACCATTTGTTTTTATTGCACTTTTTCAGATTTTGTGATTTTTTTGTTGTTACTAAGATGCCTATTTGCCAGGTTTTCATCAAGGCAACAATTTTTTTGTTTGTTTTTGTATTTTCTCTTTCTTTTTATTTTTTTTTTGTATTTTTGATGTTTTTTATTTTTTTGTATTTTGTATATCAAAAGGATGCTTATTTTCTAGGTTGTTCACCTTGATGACGATTTTTTTCAAGATTTTTTTCTGTTTTTTATGGATTTTTTCATGACTTTTTATACTGTTTTTGGTATTTTTCAAACATAGAACTTCTTCAGATGGATGTTGTTGGTTGGATCTTCAAGAAGGTCCCCTTCTGGCATAGATAAATGATATGCCCCCAAACCATATGTTGTGATGATGATGAATGGACCCAACCAATTGGGCTCGAACTTGCCTTTCTTTTCCTGATCTTGTTGGTTGCATGGGTTTTCTTTTAGTACCAAGTCACCCACTTGAAATGCGCATGGTATGACTTTATGATTGTAGCTGCAGGACATAATTTTTTGATAACCCTTCAAATGATTGGCTGCATTTTGTGATCTTTCATCAGGTAGTTCAAGTTCTTACAGTCGTGAAACTCTATAGCCCTCATCAGTTATGAGTCCCTTCAATGAGACTTGAAGCAAGGGAATCTCAACTTCCAGTGGCAAGATTTATTTTGCTCCATAGAGCAAGGCGTATGGTGTGGCACTTGTTGACATGTGAATGCTAGTTCTATATGCCCACAAAGTTGGATTTAACTGGACATTCCAATCATGGTCGGCATCATTCACCGTCTTCTTCAAGATCTTCATAATTGTCTTGTTTGAAGCTTCTTCTTGGCCATTTCCCTATGGATAATAAGGTGTCGAGAACCTGTGTTGGATATGAAATATTTCACAAAGTTCATCAACATCTTGATTCTTAAAAGGTCTACCATTATCCGTGATAATGGAGTTGGGAATGCCATACCAACATATGATATAGTTAAGAATGAAAGATGATATTTGTTTGCCGATGACTGTTGTTAAGGGAACAACTTCAATCCACTTAGTGAAATACTCGGTGGTCGTGATTATGAACTTATGTCCATTTGATGAAGATGGGTAAATTTTTCCCACCAGATCTAGTCCCCACTGAGTGAAAGGCCATGTTGTAGTGAAGGGTTGTAGTTCCTGAGTAGGAGCGTGGATGAGATTTCCATGAATCTAAAATTTCAGAAATTTATTCACAAAGATGAATGATTCCTTTTCCATGGTTGGCCAATAGTAACCCATTCTAACAAGTTTCTTAGCCAAGGTTAGTCCACTTGAATGAGTCCCACAAATACCACCATGAACCTCTTATAAGACCTTTTCAGATTCATCACATTCGAGACATCTAAGGAGGGTACCATCAAGACCACGTCGATATAAGGTGTCGACGATTAGGGTATAACAAGAAGATTGGCGTATGAAATTTCTTTTTTGATTCTAGAACAATTCTAGGGGTAAGATAGTATCTTTCAGATAGGCATAGATTTTTTCGTATAAGGAGGAATCATAACCAGTCAGGTGACAAATGACTTGGGTTTCAAAATTTTCATAGGCAGGGAAAACAGTTGTTCCACCAAGAATTCATATTGAGCTTGGTTCTCTGATAATTGCAATAGTGATGCAATTTTAGCCATGGCATCTCTAGCTTTGTTGTCGATTTGTAGAATTTTTCTGAACTTGATCTCAAAAAAATACTTCTTGAAGTCATCTACCATGTTTTTGTAAGGCATTAACTTGTCATCTTTAGTCTGATAGTCATCATTTATTTGATTAATGACAAGTTGTGAGTCACCAAAAACTTGTAGCTTAGTAATCTTCTAGTACAATTCTATTCTCATTCCAATGAGTAGTGCTTCATACTCGGCTATGTTATTTGTACAAGGAAACATCAACCCATAAGAATTTGGAATGGTATATCCCTGGGGTGTGACAAAAAGAATTCCTGCCTTTGAGCCATGTTGTGTGTAGGACCCATCAAAATAAAGTGTCCATGATTGCTTAGTCATTGTTGTGAACACATCTGCATCCATAAATTTGATGTGCATTGGATGGTCTATTTGTAGAGGTGCCTCCTCCAACTGATCCACTATGACCTGCCCTTTGATTTCCTTTCAATCCACATAGTGAATGTCAAACTTACTTAGGATCATTACCCATTTAGCCAGTCTGCCTGTTAAGGTTGCTTTGCTTAGAAGATACTTTAAGGGATCAATTTTAGCCACAAGTTTGACTATATGGGTTAACATATAGTATCACAACTTTTGGGAAGAAAAAACTACCGCAAAACAATCTTTTTCAATGAAAGTGTAATTTAGTTCATGGCTTGTCAATGTCCTGTTGATGCAATATACTGCTCGCTCTTTTCCTAATTTGTCCTCTTGTGCAAATAATGCCTCTAGGGATACTTTTGTGGTAGAAATGTATTGTATGAGTGGTTCACCTTGTACTGGTGGGATCAATACTGATGGGCTCATTAGATAATTCTTGATATGATTGAAAGATGCTTCGCACTTGTCTTCCCATTTGAATGAAACATTTTTATATAAGACATGTGTGAATGACAAGCTCTTGTCTCCCAATTGTGTGATAAATCTCTTGATGGATTGTAATCATCCCTGTAATGACCGCACTTGACTGATGTTCTTTGGTGGTGGCAACTCTAGGATGGCTTGGACCTTCACTGGATCTACTTCTATTCCTTTGTCTAACACAATATAGCCTAAGAGCTTGCCAAATTTTACCCCAAAGACACATTTCTTGGGATTGAGTCTGACTTTAAATTTTTCCAATCTAACAAAAATCTTAGATAAGATATCTAGATGCCCCTCCCTTATGTTTTATTTTTCTAAGAGATCATCTACATAATCATCCATGAATGTGTGTATCATGTCATGAAAAATTATAGTCATTTCTCGTTGATAGGATGCTCCTGCATTTTTGAGTCTGAACGACATGACATTCCAACAATATGTACCCTAGGGACATGTGAATGTGGTCTTATCTTGATCTTTAGGTGCGGGTTTTATCTTATTATAACTGAAAAATCCATCCATGAACGAATACATAGCATGCCTAGCTATCAAATCCATAATCGTGTCAATGTTCGATAGAGGGAAATCATCTTTTGGAAACGCTTTATTTAGATCCCTAAAATCTGTACAGATTCTAATTCCTCCATCTGGCTTTGACATAGGTACAATGTTGGAGATCCATTATGCATAGTCGATAGACTAAATGAATCCTACATCCAGCAACTTCTTTAATTCCTCTTTGACTAGCAATGCAACATGTAGGTGCATCTTTCTGAGATTTTTTTTCACAGGTTTTTCCCCTGGCATGATGGACAAATGGTGCATAATAATATTTGGATCCAATCCAGGCATATCTATGTATGACCATGCAAAGTTGGTTTGATTGTTCTTTAGGAATTCTGTGAATTTTGGGATTTCTTCCTCTAGCTGTGATGCAACAAGTTGTAGGATCTTTGGTTGTTCCTCAGTTCCTAGATTGATTTCTTCTGTAGGTTCTATCAAAATAGAAGATCTTTCCTGATAGTGCTCAGGGAGAGTGTCAAGTTTCCCATCTTCCAATGCCTTTGAAATATTTTCACCTTCAGATACGCTCTTTATTTTTCTTTTTTCATGATCTAATACTACCATTTTTAGGTTTTCACCATTAGATCTATCTTTTAGATTGTTAATTTTGCAGCTGAAAAGCTTGGTACTCTCTTGACTGAGATTTTGATTATGCGATTCACTGGTGGAACCTGTTTCCGGGTTGGATGAACAAAGAAAATTTATAATGGTTTCATCATCAGGGAAGATTGGGATATCGATTGGTTCATTTTGTTCCCAATCAATGAGCTCGGGATAGACCAAGGGCAAGCGATCATCTGGCTGGGTAAGGTCATTGGCTGTTAAGTTAATGAAACAATTATCATTCTCACTATGGGGAAGATCTATGATGGTATCCTCCTATTGATTATCCATCTCACTTTGAATCGAATCATCATCACTCGAGTCATGGTCTCTTTGAAGTATGTAGTCAAGTGGAAGCCTTGAACCTTCTCCTTGTGTGAGCATGGGTGTATATTTTTGTATAACATCCACCTGTTTGTCTCTCTAGACTTCATCATTATAAATGGTATCCCATTCATCTCATTGGAATTGGTGTCAGAATTCTCCTGCAATCTCAAAATTGTTTCAGCTATCTCTTCATTGTATTTCTTTTGGAATGCTTCTTTTGTTTCACCATATCCAAGTCCGATTTTATCTTTTGGATGCATTTTTTTCCATTGGATAGGTTCCACAATTCCTTATCTTCGCTTTCCTATGGGGCCAATTCCTTCATAACCCATTCTTTGCATTATTGTATAACCCTTCCCATATTGCTCAGTAGGTAATTTGACATGCTGTATAGATTCATCTTCATCTTTATAAAGCCAATCGAGAATAGCTCTATCTTCAGCTTCATTTTCTTGGGTGTTTGCCTAGATGAATCTTCCATTAAATTTGGTGATGGGCACTAAAGCTTGTGTTCCTGATGTGGAAGCCGCTGTATCTTGTTGTGTGGACATCGTAGGTTGACCATGTGACCTTGGAGAGATAGGTAGATTAGGGAGACATAGCGAATATTCTCCCACCCCATTATTCCTTTAATTGTAGCTTTGTGCCAAAGCTCTTTATCGATTCCCTTATTTGATCATTATCTTTAGAAGTAGAAATCGCCAAAGCCTCTCTATTATGCGAGACAAAGGTGTCCTGAGTTGCTCTAAGGTTAGAACAAATCTAACTATTGTTATGATCTACTGGTATGGTTATTTCTTGTCTGTCATATGGAAATTTTAGACATTGATGATAAGTCGATGGAATCGCTTGCATCTCATGGATCCATGGGTGACCCAAAATTATGTTATAAGATAATTCTCAATCCAGAACCTAATAAAAAGTGTTCTTTACAACATTTCCCACTTTGATAGGTAACATGATGAGGCCCTTAGAAGCTCATTCCTCATCATCATAAGTTTTGATTGTTATTTTTCTCCTCAGATCGATAAACTCTTCAGAATACCCTAAGGTAAGAACCAGTTTTAAAGTACAAAAATTTAGGCTGGCTTCCCTATCTGTTAAGACACGTTTGATTCAGGTTTTATGAACCAAGACCTCTAGATAAAGTGATGAATTATGGGGATGAGTCATAGAGGCATCATCCTTCTTAGAAAAGGACAGGCATGTGGGTGAGGACAAGTGTCCCACCATGGCTTGAAATTTTTCGATATCCAAATTAGGAGATACAATTGTGTCCACGAGGGCCTTCTCCAGAATGTTCTTGTGTGCCGATGATATTTTAAGAAGCTCCAAGATAGAAATTTGAGCTGATTTCTTCTAAAGTTGATCGACTAAATTGTACTGCCTTGGATGGGGGACAATTGATTTGGATGAACTTCCTTTTACAATAATTTTGGCCTATCCCCTTGTTGCATTAACTTCTCAATACTCTTGCTTTCCTTTGACTTTGATGACATTGACTTGTTGGTCATCAGTGTAGATATGATTGATGGTGGTGTCATAGACATGATTTATATTTTTGCATTTGTCACCTGAAGATTCCCTTTTTTATAATTGGGGAGAGGATCCTTGAATGCCTGATGATCTTTGTTGGCATTATGTCCCTCAACAATTATGGTGTGATTGTCAATCAAATCTTGTACCAAATTCTTCAAACCTTGGCAATTACTCATCCTATGACCTTTGCATCTATGATAATCACAATAGTATGAGTCATTACATGATGGTGGTTTGACTCGTGGTTCATAATCTCTCTGCAATGGTAATGTGATGGTGTTTTGATTCAAAAGCTCTTTGAGAATTGATTCAAGAGACTTGCCCAAGGGAGTAAAACTCCGTCGATTTGAGAAGAACTGTGATCTGGGCAGATTTCAATTTTGATTGCTGTCGAGATTATTACCATGATTATTGGCCATATTTCCTTGATTAGTGTTTTTTCCCTAATTGGAAATGTTATTGCCTTGGTTAGTGGAATTCTAGGGTTATTGTTGTTGCGTTGAACACTTGATATATTGAGAATGGTTGGATTTTATTTCACATTGTTGGCATCTACCACCCCATCATTTACAACATTCTTATATCTAGTCCAGAATCATGATTTATCATTTTTATTGTTGTTGTTGTTGTGATTATACGAATTTGGACCATCTTTGTCAAGCTTTAGGACTTCTCTCTTGACCAAGGCTCCTTCAATAGTGATCGTGTTTTCAATCAATTTCTCAAATGATTGAGGGAAATGAAGGTTGATCCTATAACTCATTTCTTGATTTAGACTATCAATAAAGATTTCCATCTTTTCCTTTTCAAGAACAAGACGAGAATATCTTGCAAATAACCTTCTCCATATTTGTAGGAATGTGATGAAGGGCTCCCCAGTCTTTTGCTTCGCTCTACACAAATCAAGCATGGTTATCTAATGTTGTATATTGTAGGAGTATTGAGATATGAATTTATTGATTAACTCCTCAAACATTTTGATGGGGGGAGTGATTTTGGAAAGCCACTCCATGGATTGTCCACCTAAGCTTCGTGGAAACAATCTCATTAGCTATGTATCTTCATGAGCAAACTCTAGGCTCATATTTTGAAACTCTCTCACATGATCAATAGGATCTGTTTTCCCATTGTATCTGTCAAATTTCGGGATTTCACAATGTTTTGGAAAATGAATCATGTTGAGATTCCTGTCAAAGGGATATGGGAAAATATCTTCCAAAACATATTTCTTGGTTGTTCCCCCTTGTATTTATTTAATTTGTCCTTGGAGTGCTCTTATTTGCTGAGTAAGAGAACTAAAATCATTTAAGGGGGTTTCAATTCTTTCAAGATCTTCTCTAATTTTCCCAGTATCAAAATAAGAGGGTAGTCTAGCTCCTTGGTTTGCTAACAAAAGAAAGTATATTTCTTTGTTCCGTTCTAAAATCTTGTCCAAGAGAGTATGAAATTGCAGATCTTGTTCTGCTTCTTGAAGAATTTCCTCCGTTACTTCATCATTATTTGAATTATTTCCAATGTGAAGCTTGTGAAAATGATTTTCTTCCCTATCACCCATGTTGCAAAGTGGATTCTCCCTTTTGTCTTCTTCTTGGTGTTTTCGAGATCTTGTGACAATAGGCATAAGCTTATACCAAATTTTTACTAAATTTGATCACAAATGGGAGAGTGCAAATTGTTGGTTATCTTATTCAAAATAGAATGAGGATTCTATTGATATGACTATAGAAATTTATATTTTTTAGTTCGTGATTCCCTGGTTGGAAGGATGATGATCCTATTATGGGAATTAAACTAGAAATAAAAAATGGATGTGATGATGCACTTTGCGATGCTTTGATCTTAGTTTGAGAAAAATAAGGAATTTTCAAAAGCCTAATGCTTCCAAGTTCTTTATTGCAACACTTGATTGGGACGATTGGAATACTGAATTGCAAGTTGCAGGATGAAAGAGGGATGAATGGGCTGACTATGATTGTGCCTCTGCAAAAGAGCTCTTCATTGAAAGAAAGCTTGTGAAGATAAAGGCTCTAAAGAAAAGTCGTCAGTGAATCCTCTAGCAAAGTCATGATATCGATGAATGAAATTTCGATGCTCAAGAAAAACTTTATGACTTTGGTATAAAAAGCATCTCCTTTTCAATAGCTTCTTGTAACTAAGGGACCTTTTTGGCTTCTTAGTCCTTTTCTCAAGGGATTTCTTAACAAAGGTTGTAGATTTCTAGATCCTTAGCATAGAAAAGACTAGACTTGGTGGAAAATTGTGTCAAAAAATTATTTTGACTCAAAAAATAGATGTGCTACTTTGTTCAATGGATGCGCTAAACGACTAGATCAATCCGATGGACTGTTGCATGGATGCACTAAAACAAAGAATAGATGTGCTAAAATAGAGCAGGTATGTGCTATAACAAAACATAAATGCGCTAAAACAGAGCGGGGATGCGCTAAAACAGAGCGGGGATGCGCTAAAATAGAGCAGGGATGTGCTAAAATAGAGCAGGGATGTGCAAGAATGGAGCAAGAATGTGCTAAAAGATCTAGTCAATGCATTGAGACATACATGTTTTGACAATTTTCTGAATTAGATGATCTTTATCTGAATTAATGTTTGAAAAACACGGCATGCAGTGGAAAATAGTTGTTTTTAAAGTCCTAAAATCTAACAATGAGTGTATGTTCTTCGAGATTTCCATGGGTATTGAGCAAAATAGACACTTCAGGCAAACTCACTCTTAATTTTCAAAAAGTCATCATAATAACCACAACCCACATCTTAGAATTGTGTCGACTCACATAGCCATGTCACCCCCTAGAGGGCGCTCGTGTTTTTGTCTTTTCCAAGCATGTACTCAAAGTTAGATTTCTCGATCCCTTAAGAAAATGATCCATGATAATTATATGGTGAGTTCTATGGTGAGTTCCTTGGGGGAAAATTCTTCCCTCCCCTTGCACTATGAGTATTACAATGTTTGATTATGATAGAGTTGGCTTCTACACTAAGGTTTGTAGTAAGTGTTTTCGTTCAGTGTGGAAAATGATATACTCCCTCAGGAGGCCTCCCAACCTTTAGAACAATGGATTTGGGGATGGTTATCTTGCACACTACTGTCGAGTGGATTTTCATCAACAACTCGATTTTGTTTATAGTGGGTTGGAATCCTTGGCTTTAGGTGTTCCCACTTAGGTCATTCCTCTTAGGTGAGTACTTTTTCCCACAAGAGAAGGCCTGCTAAAGGTTGTAATAAAGCATGAAATACATGAAATAAAAAGATGAGTTTGGCATTTTGATCACCTAGTTAAGGGGAGAGCATAGGCCTATCACCTGACAATCACAACAAACAATTTTGTTTCAATTTTAATCCCAAATGACAATTTTCTAAAATAAGTGAAGATGTTGCTTCACAAAAGACATGGGATTTATTTTAATGAGATAAATCAATTGTTTGGTGACTACCCTAGGATTGGTTTGTTTCATATTTAAATAACTACCCTAGGATTGCTTCATTTTAACCTTATGTACAAAGTATTAATCTATGTCCGCGGATGCGTCAGAATCGGGATTCAAATTTATAGTCCCCTGGATACGCTAGAAGAACACATAAATGCGCTAAAACAAAGCATAAATGTGCTAAAATAAATTTAGGGATGCGTTAAAATAGAGCGTAAATGCACTAAAAGAACACCGATATGAGTTAAAACAGAGCGATAATGCACTAAAACAATCCTTGTATGCGCTAAAATTTTCCAGGGATGCGCTAAAATGTGTCTTGTATGCGCTAAACCGCGAGTCTAGTCCAGAATCTATCAAAAAACTCTACAATATAAAAAATTTAAAATGGGGCAAGGGCCCATGGTGGGGGCCAAAAATGTGTGTGTGAATAAGTGTACTAATTAAAAGGATAAACAAAGACACCAATACGACATTATATTGAATAAATTAAAGTTAAAAGATAAACAAACTCTCAACACAAGAGCTTCTTCAAAGATGTCCCATTGTCCTCTATCTCCAAGGATTTGAGGTAAGTTGTTGGCTCTCAGTTGGTTTAAGCAACAACTTGGTAGAATGAAAACTTAGAGAACGAGATTATGCAACATGCATTTCTATTGCTAAATGATATGAGGTGATTAAGCTAAGATATGAAGCTATAATGGTATGAAAGATAAGATACTATGCTCAAGAAAATAAGATTGCTAAATGCTGGATAAAATGCAACTATAATGCTCATGCTATATTCGCTAGATCTCAGATCCTTTTCAAAGAATGAGGCTGTATTTATAGAGTTTTGGAGGCAAAAGCCCAGTTGGAAAAGATCAACAGTTGAAAACAAGCCTGTCAAGATGAACGGTGAAAGATTTGGAAGTTGAGAAAAAGATGGAAGCTAGAGAAAAAGATGGGAAATTTTTCCTCCTACACAACCTTTTCCATTCAAAAATGAGGGAAAGTTTACATTTGTGCATTTTAGTTATAAGGAGTTAGTTGGTAGTTGAGGATAAATCCATAATTAAATAATTAAGCTATTTAATTATTTGTGATAATGAATTTAGAAGTTTCCATAATTAAATAATTAATATTCAATTATTTGTGAGAGATGAAAAAGGAATTTGATTAAATATTTAGAATATTTAATTATGTGTGAATTGAGGAAAGTATTTAATTAAATATTTAAAATATTTAATTAAACGTGGAATGAAGAATTATAAATAATGGATTTAGAAGAATATTCTTTTATTTGAATTTAAAATCCAAACTTATGATAATTAATATAAATAAATTATATAATTTATTTAATTAATTAAGAGGAAGATGGAAAATGGTAATATTTAAATAAACTTATTTTTTAAATTAAATTAGAAGAATTAGAAAATGAATGATATAAATAAATAATTAAATTTATTTATATGTACATGGCTTTAGAAGATTAATTAAATAATTCATATTTAATTAATTATTAGGCTTGATTTAATGTGACCATTTTTAGATGTATACAGTTTTCATTGTGATTTTGTTTACGGATCCTTTTTATGTCCTATTATTGCAGATTATTGGTACAAAAAGTTCATATGATGCAGGTTGTATGTTGTGTTTGAATCCAAACCTTCACACAAATCAATTATGTGTTGTGTGTTCATTAGAGATTGTGAAGTTATTGTTGTTTTCTAAAGACTGTTTGTGGGTAAAATATCAAAGTCATCATTAAGCTCTGGTGAATCATTTTAGATTAGAGTTTTAGATTTCAATCATATATTTCTATCCCTTTTCCCAAAAGGTCATTTAGAGTAGGAAATTTCATTCAGAGAACTAGCTCACTCTGGAGATTCCCTCTTCACACAGATCACCCACATCTGAGAAGGGTTTCCATGTTTCAATAGATAGCTAAGTCTTCTATATGCTTAGCATACAGTGCATATATGATTGATAATAGTTTCTGGCACGCCCGGTGGGACCCTGAAAGTTCATTTCAGAGAAAGTTTCAATTTCTAAATTGTTATTTGGTGTATGCAACAGTTTTTATTCAACCTTTTGGAATTTTTAACATATACCTGGTGACTCTGTTTCTAATTTTGCATGAAAATTTAGTGCAGCCTGTGCATGAGAAGAATTCAGACAAGATCAAGTTCTACCCCATTTGAGTATCTACAGTTGTCCCCACCATGAAGGAGAGGCAGAGCAACAAATAAATTATTTGGTACACCTGGGAGGTCAAAATTCACACCTCTAGTTTTCAATTCTATAGTTCTAGTGCCAAGAAATCCAGTTCCTATAGCACAAGCAATGTCAATGGCAAGATAGTACACGTTTTCACCTTTTAATGGGCGCAACCTGTTGCATATTTCCCAACACAATGATATCCTAGTTGCAACCCTTAGGAGTTTTCCATATTTTATTGGGGAAGATCACACCATTCATGTTGACCACATTCAAGATGTTTCCACTTTATGCTCAGTTCACAACATCACTCAGGAGAACGTAGCATTGAGGCTCTTGGTTGCATCACTAAAAGGAAAGCCCTTACAGTGGTTCAAAGGCTTTTCAATGAATTCCATTGCAACGTGGGATGCATTGGTTAATGGATTACATCGACAGTTTGAGGATAAGTTAGATCATTTGTCTCTGTTAGAACAATTGAGCACAATCAAGAGAGCGTCGCATGAGCACATGGAATATTTCAACTATCGATTCTAAAGGACCTAGGACAAAATTCCTTTGATGGTAAAACCAACACCTCAACATGCTTTTCTATTTTTCTTAAAAGCTTTGAATAGAAATATTTCATTAATGATCCAATCTATGGGCAGGTTCACCCTCCCTAATGCTTTTGACATCGCTATTAGAGCAAAAAATTGTCTTATTCAAGCTAGGGAAATTGCCCCTAGGCCTCTTATGCCCCTATTTCATGAAGTACAACCACTTGTTCCTATTTCTTTACCTCCTTTAGTTGTTGTCCCACCTGTTCCAGCAATAGCGTATCACGTTGCAGCACATGAACCCGTTGCCCCAGCCCAATCCCAAGAACTTCAGGAGATCAAAAACATACTGAAGACTTTTGGGAATGATCTAGTGAACATTAAAAAGCAAGTTGGCCAAGAGCATAAGCCCTATCAAGCCCCGTATTAGTAGAATCAACCTACTAGACCACCTTTTCAGACTGATTATCAAGGCCAAAGAAAGAATTTTAACTCAGGCCTTTCCAGCCCTACAACTTGAATGCTACTATTTCGTCAAAGGAACATGTACCACAAAAAAACATTGCTCAAGATTGTGATTTGTGTTATCCATGCAATCAGCCCCATAACCAATCAGCATGTGTGAACGACATGAGAAATCGGGCCTAAATGGTCCAAAACAACTATGCTCATTCAGAAAGTGCATCAAATCAGAATCCAGAGCAATAAGAAAACTTTGAAGTTGCTCTGCCAAACTGACAGAGTTTTGAGTTTTATGGGATGAACAACCAAGATCAGCAAGATTCACCTATCTTAGCCAATACTAGATCGAAAAAGAGAGCTATGGATTTGGGGCAGTAAGCTAGAAATGGTCAGCAGCAGCCTATCAAGGATAAATCAATTGTTTCTTCATCCCATGTTGCTCCCACAACACAACCTAAGGTGCAGATTCTACAAAAAGGACAAGTAGTACCTGGGAAGGAGCGGTCTAAGATGCAATCACAACCTTCACAGAGAGGAAATGATGTTGGTGCTACTAAAGGATAGCAAAAGGTGAACCCTATTTCATTCAATATCATTGAACACCTAAAGAAAGCTACTATCAATATGTCAATTTTGGATGTGTTGCATATCCCAGGTCAGAAAAGTTTGTTGCAGGATGCCTTGGTTGAGCTTACTATTTCTGATGGTGCTAATCAAGTAAATGATAGATTTGTGCTTGCAAACAACCTAGAAGTTAAGAATGAATAGAAAACCTAATAGGTAAAGCCTCCATTTTATTTGAGCTTAATTATTGGAGATAAGATAGTACATAACTACATGATTGATTATGGTGTGAGTAGCTCAATTATTGCTAAGAGCTTAGCCGATAAACTAGGCCTTGTTTATAAGCCTAATTCCCAAAAATTGGTAGTCTAGTTAGATTGGTCTGCTATCAAATCTACGGGGGTGATTAAGAATTTAGCCCTTACTTTGCATGCATCCTGAATTTTTTCAATTCCTCAGGATATTCATGTTATTGACCTTCCACCCCATTTTTCTATCTCTCAAGAGATTTTACTGCCAAGCTAGGTGGGCTTTTATATTTCAATTGGTCTCATATTTTTTTTAGAACAAGATATGGTACGAAAGTAACCATAAAGTCTGAGCCTCTAGCCAAAGACCTATCAAGCCATATGTCCTGATTCCTATAAACACTAACCTCTATGTCACCCTTGGACTAGAGGAGAAAGCCATGACCTTAGACCACAACACCCCTATAAAAAATGTAAATTTGGATGAGTGGGCAGCCAAAGATCATGGCATTGATCCATTCCAACACACTGATGAGATAGGATTAGGGGTTTATATGATCCATGAACCTGATGTTGTTATCCCAAACCTAGTCAAAGAAGGGAAATCTAAGGAACAACTAGATCAGCTTTGGAAGCTTTACTTTGATGGCTCGAGGAGTAGTGTCGGTGCTCGTGGTGGAGCCATGTTGGTTTCACCAGATGGAAACAAGTACTATTCAAATTTCAGGTTTGCATTCAACCGTACAAACAATATAGCTGAATATGAAGCATTCGTGCATGGCCTAGAATGGGCTTGCAAGAGAGGTATTAAATGTTTTCAAGTTTATGGTTATTCAGAGTTAATTGTGAATCAAGTTAGGAATTTGAATGCTGCAAAGAATGACTCACTTAAAAATTATAAGCATCGAGTATGGGATTTGATAGAAAATTTTGACACTTTTAATATTCTTTCAGTTCCTAGAAATGAAAATAAACATGCAGATAGGCTCGCTGCCATAGGATCCCAATTTTATATTCCGAATGAGATTCACAAGGTAGAGACACTACAATATGTGAAAATTATCCTCAGACCTTCTATGCCTGATAATAATGTGAGTTGGCAGGTTTTTGATAGCGATGAGAAAATTGTGAGCTTCTTAATTGTTGAAGCTGAGTTTGCAGATGGAAACCAACAAAAGTGGCAGCAACAGTATGATAGCCAAATTATGTAGTTAAAGACAAACAAGCTACCAAAAGGATTGGTGACATTGGAATCTATCTTCAATTTTGATGACCAAGCAAGGAAAGACAAATGCAACATGACCATCAAGCAAGAACACTACGAGGCCATTGAAATATTCAAGGGTAAGCTTCTCAAATTGGGTAAGGTATGTAATAAAGAGGAACAATGAGCTTTCATTTTGTTATTTCAAGAATTCAGTGATGTATTTGCTTGGGAATACAAATATTTAAAGGGTTTTGATCCAAAATTAGCCCAACATACTATTGAACTAGAACCTGGTGAAAATCCTGTTAAGTAGAAACAATGGCCACTTAATCCCAAGTTAGAACACCTTATGAAGGTAGAATTGAGTAAGTCAGTTGAAAGTGGCATTATCTTCCCTATTAAGCATATGTCTTGGGTATCTAACTTAGTTCCAATTAGAAAGAAAAGCAGGGAAATCAAATTGTGTGTTGATTTTTGGGATTTGAATAAAGCTTCCCTGAAAGATCATTATTCACTTCCTTCCATGGAACAAATTTTGCAAGTGGTTTATGGTTTTGACAAGTTTTCTTTGTTGGATGGATACTCAGGTTATAATCAGATCTTGGTAAAGCAAGAGGACTAGTTCAAGACAACATTTACAACCAAATGGGGCACCATGCCTTACAAGAAGATGTCTTTCGACTTATCTAACATTGGAGCAACGTTTTTGCGGGCGATGGACATGGCCTTCCACAACCTCATGAATAAATTTGTTCTAGTATACTTAGATGATATTACAGTTTTTTCAAGAAATGCTACTAAAGACTTTGGCTATTTGGGATAGATATTTCAGAGATGTAGAGAGTTTGGAGTCTCTCTCAACCTAAAAAAGTGCATTTTTTCTGTTAATGAAGGTAGGCTCCTCAGACATATTGTTTTAAAGAAAGGTATTTCTATAGACCTTGAGAGAGTTTCTGCTATTCTTGAGTTACTGCTACCAACCCACAAGAAAGGCCTATAGAGTTTTCTTGGAAGAATTAATTTTGTAAGGAGATTCATACCCAATATTGTAGCTTTGTTACAACCCCTCATTGTTATGCTTAAAAAGAATGTACCTTTTAGTTGGACTAAGGAGGGTAAGAGGATATTTGAGAAAATCAAGGAGGCCCTAGTAGCTGACCCTACCCTCGTTAATCCAAATTATGACAAAGATTTCATTCTTTATGCTTTTGGAGGGGTTGATATTGTTTCAGCTATGTTATGCCAACAAAATGATGAAGGCTTGGAGCAGCCTGTGGTGTTCTTTAGCCAAGTATTACACGATGACGAGGTGGAGTATTATTTTGTTGAGAAACATGCTTTTGATGTTGTAAGAAGCCTCACAAATTTTAGGCACATGTTATCCAATACAAAAATTCAGTTATTAGTTGCTCACTCAACTGTTAAGGATTTCTTACTTAACCAAGATATTAATGATAAACATGTTGGTTGGATAACCAAGGTTATGGAGTTTGATATTGACATTAAAATAACTAAGTTTGTTAGGGGCAGGGGTTTGTGTGAGTAGATTGCTGAAAATATAGAGGAAAACAACTTAAAAGAAGTTGAAGATGTTGATACAATATTAAATAATGATGATACAGTTGTTGTTTCAGTTCTTGCTGCTACCTAGGTGCAACAAATGATACACTATTTGTAGACTGGTGGGTGTCTCGAAGGCTTGGATAAAGTGAAAAGAAGGTACTATAGATTACAAGCCATTCCTTATGCTATTATTGATGGTATCCTTTATAGGAGAGACTTTCAAGGTGTTTTATTAAGATGTGTTGATCCTGGTCAAGTTGATAAGTTGTTAGGAGAATTTCATGATGGGCCGTCAGGAGGCCACTTCGCAGCAAGAACAACAACCCTAAAAATCATGTGGGCTAGTTACTATTGGCCAGACCTGTTCAAAGATGCAATTACTTAGGTCTGAAGATGTGAGAAGTGTGCTTTGTTTTCTAGAAAACAGAGGCTTACAACCATGCCTCTACATCCTATTCAGGTGGAGCAACCATTTTCCAAGTGGGGCTTGGAATTCATTGGACCAATCAACCCGCCCTCAAGCACGAGTCATAAATGGATTTTGACTAAAATGGACTACTTCTCTAAGTGGACCAAAGTTGTTGCTTTAAAACAAGAAAATGAGACTGTCGTGCTTAATTTTTATAAGGAGTTAGTGTCAAGATTTGGTGCTCCAGATTCTATAATCTCTGACAATGGTTTAGCCTTCATTGGTTTGAGGATTTCTGACTGGTCAGTTAGGAATAATATTTTTTTGAACATGTCTTCTAACTATTACCTGCAAGGTAATGGGAAGGAAAAATCTACAAATAAGAATCTGATCAAGATAATTAAGAAAATTGTAGAGGACAACCAATAGACATGACACAAAAAGCTAAAGTTAGCCCTTTGGGCTGACAGGGTGACTCCTAAAAGAGCCACTGGTTTTTCTCCCTATGTGCTTAACTATGAAAAAGATGCTAAGTTACATGTTTCCATTGAGTTACCAACCTTTAGTTTTGTTAAAGAGCTGGAGTTGTTGAGCAAACAACCTCTCAAAGTAAGATTTTCATAGTTAATGGAGCTCGAGGAGACCAGGAAAGAAGCATTGAGACAGCTTGAGATTCAATAAGCTCAGAAGAAAACTTTGTTTGACAAAAGGGAAAGGACACAAGATTTTGTCATTGGTGACTTGGTTTTCAAGTGGAAAGAGTACAAAAGTAAACCTAGACGACATTCCAAGTTCGATGTAATTTGGGACGGGTCTTATGTGATCACAGAGTGCAAGGAGCATAACGTATTCCAACTTTCTAAGTTGAATGGAGAGGTGTTGTCTATCCCAGTTAATGGGATCCACCTCAAGCATTGCCTTTGAGATAAGCACTATCATTGTAAATAGTAGAGTAGTTTTTATTAATAAGCGCTAACGTGCATTTCATTTTAGTTTTTTCTTTCCCTAAGCGTTGTTGCGCATGTTTGGTTGGCCATCAGGGCCTATTAGTTTGCTTTTAGTTCTATTTGTTTTTGTTTTGCTACTATTTGAAGTGTTTCAGTTTGAGTTTATGAGTTTCTTCAAGAGGCAGATTTGACTCTGCGCCCAATGGAGTATTGAAGGCAAATGATCTAATTCTTAGCAGGAAAGCATTCTACGGAAATCACCAAAATGTTGCCAAATTTTCACTACATCTCAATTGGCAGAGCTAATTAGTTTTGATTCATTTTAAAGTTTCAGTTTCAGTTTAATTTCTGCATTGCTTAAGCTATTGTTTGTATCAACTTTTACAAAGGTTCAGTGTTGGATTGCAATTGTTTTAAGTAGGATGAGTTTCAGAGTTACTTTTTAGTGCCTTACAACATAAATGAAGTAGAAAAGAGAATGCATAAATGATTAATAAGGATTGTTTCTTTCATTTATTTTACAAAGTTCATTCATATTATAGTATTTCATTTGTTTGCAAATGCAAATAAATTATTAAAAAAATTGGAATTGCTACATTTCTTTTCAATGGAGGCAAAAAGAGAAATTAAATGTCCCACACAAGCCGTGGAAGTAGCCAGAATAATACATTACCAAGAATGAATTATAAAACTAAAGATAAAAGAAAAGAAGCATATAGCATAGGGCATATCCATCATTGCCTATTTTTCAATCTTCAGTTAATCTCCTTGCAACTGTCCTATCTTTGCTACTGCTCTCAAGTAAACCTGCATCATGGGAAAAGGATTGTCAGAGCTCCAAATATGGACTACACTATGTGCTCTACCAACAGAGATATAATATATTGCTTACAATGCATTAAATCAGCAAAAAATGAAGAGTACAATAATGAGAACCTGAAAATGAAATTTCACAGAGGTACTTTGGATTTATTATTTTGCTAACATTGTTTGTTTCCTGTCCAAGTATAGGAAAATCCATGTTGTTGTTATGATTTGGAGGTTTAAAGCATGTGGTGTAAAACAGGCTCCCACAAGGGTTGAGCTCAGCATTCTACCCCTCAACATCCAAATGGGGCTATGAGAAAGGAAATACATTCACCATGCTCACATGAGGCATTCACTAGAGGAGTGAAATATTTATCAATTATGAAAACATTAAGATCTTTGGATACTCATAATAGTCAAATCTAAAAGCAATGAAATGAGGATTATGAGTAAACAAGAGCTCAATTGAATTCAAAGCTAAAGGAAATACATCAAAGGCATTTAATATTTCCAATCTTGAAATACATTATTGCTGCCACATATGCTTTGCTCATAATATTTATGTTGTTTTGAGTTGTTCATTAACTGGTGCAACAATTATTTCATTGTTTAATGATAGTGAATAGGAATACATAAGAAGTTCACAAATCAAGTTGTAAAGGAAAGAGGTTTGAGCACCTTCAACAATATCATGGTAAGGTTCTACATGTTTCAGTTTTCTGTGCAAAAGTGATGAAGGTTAATGTAATTCTCAACTGTTTCTATTTAATTATAAAAATGCATGAAGAGTAGCATGAAGACTTTAGTTTTTGTCAAGATGGAGCTACAAGATGCATCCTTTAACTACATGAGCAGTCATAAGGAAACATAATAAAATATATATTGCTGCTCTAACTTTATCACAATAATGGAGTGATAATAAGAGAATGTCATTTCTGGAAAACAGTGTGGTGGTGTTTGACTGATAAATAATTCCATTTCACCAATTCATGATGAAGGTACCTGGATTTGAAATAAACAAAGGGTTTGCAAACCATATTCTGAAAAGTGGATAGAGAAGCAAAATGAAGAGTTTCTATTCATAGCACATGTTTTAAAGGTATCCATTTCCAGGTTTCATGGACGTGGCTTGAAACAAAGGTTTCAAGTGAAAGGTTTTTTGAATACCCATTTGGGGTTTCATTTTCAAAGATACAAATTAATAGTGGTTTGAAATTTCAAAAAAAAAAGAGAAGCTATTTTCGAACTTTGAGGGTTTCATCATTTTTTGTCATACACCCAATAGCGGGTTTTCTTCTATAGAAAAAAAAGAAATGTGTACATGGCCACAGCTTGGAGTTCTTTTCTTATCAAATATAGAGGCACCCACTTAGGTTTTTTACTTCAGAATGACAAACACATACAAATATATTATGGGTCGAGCCCAAAAATGATGCAAATACAAAGTATGGCCGTGGCTGGAAGGGATTCTAAAAACCCATAAAAAGAAAATCTTGCATGAATAAAATACTTTCATTTAAAAATAATATCATTTACATATCATGGGTCGAGCCCAGAAAATGTACAAACATAGTCGTGGCCTATGAAATGGCCGAGCTTAAGAAACCCTTAGAACTTTCATACTTTTGTAGGAAAAAGCTTGTTAAAGCTTTATTACAGAGGGAAATGCATCAGAAGCCCAAAAGTAAATTGAGCTCACCTTCAATGTTCCAATGGTGGTAATGAAGAATGGCATGGAGCATCGACACAAGAAACAAAAAAGATGCAAAAATATATAGTGAGCCGTGGCCTAGAGGCCATTTTCTCTCATTGAATGGAGCAACAGAAGAATCAAAATGCAAATAGAACAACTTACCAATGATTGTATAAGAGAATCAATGAGAATGGCATCGAAAATGGGGAAACTCAAGCCCAAAGGCTCCAAACCCTAATCTCCCCATGGCGGCGGTTGTAGAGCCTTTTCCTCATGTTAGCCAAATGAAAAAAGAAATTCGAATAGGGTGGGAGATCTCAGTTTTGTGTTAGGGTTTCCTTCCTAACCCTAAGTCAACTTAGATTCATTTTACAATTTTTTTAAATATATCAACCCCCTAAGTCTATTTCTTTGGCCAAAATGTCATGTGTGTCATGTTCTCAAAGGGGAAACCTTAAAATCTTATAATTTTCCTTATTCCTATATATCTATATTGACACATTTGACCTTTTCTTTATTATCATTTTTTAATAAAGATATAATAAACATCAAATAAGAATATAATATAAAAATTATAATAAAATATTAATACCTTATATTTGCATAAAATTATAAATGACACAATAAAATAATAATACTTTATATCAACACATTAAAGATTATTTTTGAGAATACAACAAAACATCGAATTAATAATATATTGTAAATAATATAATATAAGAGAATAAAATAATAATCTATGCATTATAAATGATGAAATGTAACCAAACAAAATATATAAGGCAAAAAGGCACCAAATGAAATCAAACACCACTCAACCAGTCGACCCACCCAAGAACCAAGCGACGCATTTGTTGGAAGTGGCATCGATGGGTATAGGTGGAGAATAAGGGGGGAAAGAACAGCAGGAGAAATGCAAGAGTAGCAGCAAGGAAGGCTATGGGATCACCATTAACTGTGAGTCTCCTCACTCGATTTCAATACTTAGTTTCCTTTCTAAAATCAGCCATAAGTCTCTTTCCTGATAACTATGTGCTCATACGCCATCCATTCTTGCTTCATTTGGTAATAGTTTCCTGTTCATGATATTTGCACACCTTCATAGTATAATATAAACCTTTATTTTTGTTGGTAAACTAATTGAGGAATAAACACAGTATGGACTCGGGTGTGAGCCATAACTAGGGACAGTAGCCATTATGCAAGAACATGATTTGTTGGCCTCAGGAATAGCGTATATTGATCTGCACTTAAGTGACCTGTATTTTGTCATCATTATTTTGTATTAACTTTTGGATTCCAGTCATTGTTCGAATCTGTATATATGTATAATGAACATTACTGGGAATTGTTGAATATTATATCATGAATATTACTGGAAATTGTCGAATATTGTATAATGAACATTACAGGAAATTGTTGAATATTATATCATGAACATTACTATATTGTATAATGAACATTCCTGGAAACTGCTGAATATTCTGAATTATCTGTATTCAATGGAAATAATATACAAATGTGTAGTAAATTAAATAATACAAGAACCAATGAATGCTTCCTTAATGTCTGTACATAACTATCTGTTGTAGTCATAACATCCTATCAGGAGCAGGGAACCATGGCTTAAGTAGATTGTCTAAAAACCCCGCTTTCATGCCCCTTAGGCTCTAGACAAGGGATTGGGCCTTGCAGCCCCTTAGGCCCTTGACTAGGGATTGGGCTATAGAAGGTTAGGGGTCCTACCTAGGCCTCTGCCCCTTAGGCCCTAGACAAGAGATTGGGCCTTGTAGCCCCTTAGGCCCTTGACTAGGGATTGGGAAAATAGGTGGTAGTAGACCTTAGGCTACTTAGGTTTTCATGATTCCCTCCCCTGATAAGATGCATGACCCTTCTTGTCTTCTTACATATATATATATATATTATGATGTTTATGTTTGATTTTCCCTAGATACTAAATATTGAAGTTGACACATAGGAATACGAGCATGTATGTCTATGCATTGCAAGTGCTAGTCCCAGTGTGCACGGTTGGGAGATATTACCTTCTGAACCTTTTTCAGACTCCACTGGTACCTACAAGTAAGGATCATTACAATGTGCCTAGGTTGACCTTAGGGTCATGCCTTTTAGGCTTTCATGTAATGTTATTTGCCTAGGTCAGCTTTAGGAGTTAGATAATATTAATTTAAAATATGCCTTAGGTTTTTGAAGAATGATCAAATATTTTAATGCCTTAAGTATATCATTTTCATTGATTTTATAGAGATCAATTAAGGGCCTTAGGTAAAATAAAAGCCTTTGGTCTAAATTTTATTATCAATTTTATTGATTTTGATTTCATCCTATATTTTATGATTTTTTAAAGAAAAATCATTTGTAATAGGCATCGATATAAGCATTTTTTGCAAAGATTTCTTAGAAATCCTGAGTTGCAAAAACATAAGTTTAAGAGAAGATAGGCTTTTATTTGTAATTTTAAACTACAAATGTTGTAAAAGAAGAGATAAAAGCAATTTTTTTATAAATTGCTTTGACCTTTTGCTATTTTTAGCAGTTTAATGAAAGCAAGGAAAGGTGGCCAGTATCTTATGTTTGACTTTTCTTGGGCAAGATCCAAAGGGTGGCAATAAACTGAGCTTTTTTTTTTTTAGTTTTAAAGCAAATTGAGCCTGATTTGGAGGCTTTATTGGATGGACATCTTGGAGCGAGAAAGTTTCTACTTTTCTCATGTAGTATGATGCAGTTTTGGGGGATTTTTTCTCAACTTTTCTTTTGAGCTCAAAAATTGAGTTTTGGAGAGTTATATTTTGGAGAAAAACTTAGTTTTCTCTCAGTTCAGATTGTTGCTTCTTCCTCTCTTGTTCATGCAGAGAGTTTTGTAAGATTAATTTTTTGTACTCAGACTTTGGCATACTCCTTCAGTTTAATAAAAGAAACATTCATATCTCCAATTTTTGTCTCTTTTGCAATCTTAGTACGATGTTTCCATTGTGATTATGTTTACAAATCCTTTTTATGTCCTATTATTGCATATTATTGGTACATAAAGTTCATATGATGCAGGTTGTATGTTGTGTTTGAATCCAAACCTTCATGCAAATCAATTATGTGTTGTGTGTTCATGAGAGATTGTGAAGTTATTGTTGTTTTTTGAAGACTATTTGTGGGTAAAATATCAAAGTCATCATTAAGTTCTAGTCAATCATTTTAGATTTGAGTTTTACATTTCAATCATATCTTTCTATCCCTTTTCCCAGAAGGTCATTTAGAGTTGGAAATTTCATTCAGAGAACCAACTCTCTCTGGAGATTCCCTCTTCACACAGATCACCCACATTTGAGGAGGGTTTCCATGTTTTCACATATAGCTAAGTCTTATGTAAGCTTAGCATAGGGTGCATATATGATTGATAACATTATCCATTGAAGCTCATAAAAAATACCACAGATCCACATAGACATAGGATCAATACAGAAGAAATGGAGAGCACATTACCAAAGCACACTCAAAACACACACACTACATAGTCTTTAGTATTTATTAATTTTCTCAAAAGCACTTGGCATCAACACAACTGCAATTACATAAATATAGCTGCATGTACTCTCAACACTTCTATAGTATCTCAACTATACATATACCATCTACAATCACTCTAAACTAAGTTGACATCAATGACAACATTAATCACAACACCACCAAACAGATCCATACTTGCAAAAATCTCCCCCTTTGTCATTGATGGAAACACATGATGTGAAAAGCCATCAAAGACAACATACACTCTCTTTTGCTTCTTCTTCCCTTTCTATTTTAGATTAGACAACCTACACAAGTATTTCTACATTCTCCTCCTTGCAAGATTATCTCTCCCCTTTCAAATTTTTTATGTGACTCTCTCTCCCCCTTTGACATCAATGACAAATTTTTTTTTGCATGAAACTCCTTCCATATAAAGCTTTGATCACTCCCCCTTGTTGATGGGTGTTTTTGCACCTTCTCAACATAGACAACACACGAGTGCGCTACCTCTCTTGAAAGATAACTTTCTACAAAAATTTGTAGAAATTTATCCCAAGGTCTCTCGGGTATCAGGTCATGACTTGCAAAAATAGCTCAGTTGATTGATGTGATTTGCTAGTAATCACAAAGGGCATTTATGGTTCACTAAGTTGGAAGGAATTGGATCTTTAAATGGATTTTCCTATGATTCTGAAAAATGAAATGTACTTGTTGTAGATTCATAATAGCAGTCTAAAACTCCACTTTCTACATCAGATTTATCTTTGGAAGGATGCTAGAATCTTGTTTTAACTTCTATTTCAAAGAAAAATCAAAAGAGAAAAGGGAGGTGAGAGTTCCTACACCTACAACTATTGATGAAAAATGATAATGGAGGATGCTACAGTGTACAAATTTCCTATAACTGAGTTCCACTTAACCAAGACACACAATATCATGAAACTAGTGCTATCTTCTAAGGTTACATATTTTCAGTTATTCATTCACCATAAAGCATGAATAAAAGGTGAAGTTTAAGTGCAGTAAAGAGTTAATGTTTAGACTAGTTTTACACTATTGTTCATCATCAATAAACAACAAAAAAAATGAACATGGAAAGCATCAACACAATAGAATTCTTCAAGATCAATGGACAACATTAACTAAATTACTAAAGCTACTTGAAAAAACTAAGAAAAACAATGTAATAGCAACTAAATCTATCAAATATGAGGAGAAGAATCATTCAACATGAGAGAAATACAAGAATCCACCAAAAGCAATAAGATTCTATTAAAATTTCTACAGCATGTCTTTACAACAACTCAACTCTCCTTGTGAAAATGAGAGAAGGGACCCTTATTTATAGTTTTCAAAAAGTGAAATGAATAGCCAAGATTGATTTACATTGTGCGACCAAGATTCATTTACATTAGGGTTTCACCTACCCCAAATATATAGGAATTTAAAATACAACTTTGTCTTTATTCCTATTTTGTCCTGTAGTGGTTGCCTTGGTACTATAGCTGTAGCATTTTTTTCTTCTAGTGGACTCCCTTCCTTCTAGCTACACTATCAAGAACTCATCATCAATCACTAGTTTTCTAGCCTCCTTTGGAAGAGTGGCATATTCCAAAAAAAATCCAATTAATGCCTGAAGCTTGTCCCACTGCATGATATCATATTGGAGCACCTGGAAGGATAATTTCTTTGATCTGCTCATGATATGCTCCCAATTCTTGGTGCATTTGTGTGTGGCTTTTACATTTGCTTGGACTAGACAAAGGCTCTAGCAATTAAATCCATGAAGTCTAACGTTAGTGAGTCTGTTGCTCCCTGTTCCATTTTTTTGTGGAAGTATGACCTAATCTTTTCTAGATCAAGTTCAAGGGTTCACATCCCATAATCAGTCATTAATTTGAGGTAATCTTCGACATCTTCCCTATTCTCTTTGGCCTATTTGAGGTCAAGCTCAACTTCATGCAACACTCTTTCCAAGACATCCTTTCTATGATATAAACCCATTTTCCACATTTCTATTAGCTAGTGATCACCCTTTGCAAGGGACAACTCCTTTTCCCATGTCTTTTCAGAAATCTTGAGAATAGCCTTGACCTTAGGATATGTAATCCTATATAGCTCAGTGAAGTGATGGCAAATTTTCTCAGTGCCTTCTAGCTGCTTTTGCACTTCTTGGAGCTTATTGGTCTTTCGAATAGCATGGCCTATACCCATATCACTATTGTAGAGTTTCCATCTGAACCAATTGGTAGTAGCCTTAGTCCAATTCTTCATATTTTCCATCCGAGTGTGTTCTTCATGAGAAATGAGCAAGGGTGTGGATGATGTAGTTGGGTCCTCCTCTTCCAAGGACATCCATTGCTAGATGTAGGCATTGAGTTCTGCCACTTTGGCCTTTAGTTCCTCCTTAGAGGATTGATCTTTGTTCATCTATTCAACTATCATGGCTACAGACCGTTGGAATTCATCAACTTTTTGCTCTCTCATAGCAGTACCCAAGTTGATGGTGGAAATAGTGTAGCTAGCACCCTCATCTTTGTCTATTATTGGGGTGGCAACCTATACTGTTCTCGACCCTGAAGCATCAATTGTAATGTGAGATCGGACTCTCAGCTTCTTTTCTTTCTTTGTCTTCATCTATGCTCGAGCCAATATGGCCTCGAGTTTGGTTTTGGGATCCATGAGAATGAGGGTATTCCTCTGTAGTTGCTCCTCCAACCACTCGAGCATTTGAGCCTCTCCTTTTGGTGATTCTTGATCACCTTCCTCCTCTTGGAGCAATTTTTATTCATGGCCTGAGGCTTCTCATTTTTTTTCTCTTCTTCATCAGAATCCTCAATTTGTATAGCCTTCTCTTTATCTACTTCGGTAGAGGCTATGTTCTCCTTATAAAATTCTTCTTCTTGAGGGATTATTTCTCCTTCTTGCTTGAGCTCACGGTGCTTTGGCTCAAGAATCTTCTATGGTGCATCTTCTATCTTGTCTTCTTCCTTCTCCTTAGAAAGTATTCTTTCTTCTTGGATGGGGCCCTTATCTTGGCCAATTTGTGGAGGCTCTTGAAGTATCTCCACATTCACTTTAGTATCTTCCTTTCTTTTGGAGGGAGGCCTCTCAGACTCAATTTCTTCAACCATGTCTCTGAACTACTGGGACAACTCCTCTTCTAGTTCTTGGTCTGAGGTTTCAATTATGTACTTTGCATCGAGAGCTTCAACGTCCACCTCTAAATATTATGAGTCTTCATCATGAGTCACTACTTTATCAAGATTAATAGTCAGCCCACCTTCTGGATGTTCAAAGTAAGGATCTTTGGGATCTCTCACTATGCTCTTTCTAGCTTCACTCTGGCATTTCTCTATTTCTTTGGATATTCTCATTATGGCTTCCATTGTTGGTGGCTCTAGAGGCGGTGGAGGAATGGGCATGCCAACAAAAATTTGAGCCATTAGAGCTTGAACAGTAGGATTCATGATCACCTTTGAAATCTCAGAGGGCACACTTTACATATTTTTTGTGAAGGCTTCCAACAAGGTGAGCTAGAGGATAGTAGCGATGGTTGCAGGCACTGAAGTAGAGAGGATAGGAAGTAGAGGTAGCAATGAGGAATTCAATGGCGGGGATGGCATGGTTGAGGAAGAATCAAGAACTACCATGGGAGTTGTCAATGGGGTGGAAGAGAGGTGGACTGAGATGTCCATAGTAGGTGGAGATGAAATGAGAAATGGTTGTGAAGTGGCAGGTGTTGGAATGGCAACAATGGCGATGGTAGCGATAGGAGAAAAGGTGATCTGTGGTGAGTGCGACTTCTTAGTTTCTTCTTCCTCTCCTCATGTTGAGGGTCTTCCACAATAGTTGGCATCTCAATAGCGAGTCCCCCCATCTTCTTTTCTTTCTTGGAGGGTTCTACCTCTGAGGCCTTTCATGAATAGACTTTATGCTTAGGATGGTGCTCTGGCACATCCTTCCTTTTCTTTGACCTTGTGGCTAGAGGGTATTTTGCTACTTCTTCTATAGAGCTGGCAGAAACTCTGTTGTCGGTTTCACTTTCGAGCTCATCCTCAAGCTCACCATAAGTCAATGCGGCACCTTGCACCTTGAGTTGTGCAACCTGGGCATCTACCCATTGCTTAGTTCTATCTATGAATGGTTGCATAGCTACATCAAGGTCATTGACCTCTCCCTCATTCTAGTCTATCAGTTGTAATGACAAGTTAGCCATGACATCAAATCTTAGGTCAAGGATTGTATCATCCTCCTCCACGACTTGGTCAAGCACGGGAAACAAATTGATTGATTTCACAAACTAGGCCATCATCTGCATGTAACATCTCATTCTTACTTCTTTGTCATCCTAACAATTGGCCTAGAAGTCCTCAAGGTGCGACCGATGGGCATATTTCTTTCCAACATACTTCTTCAATTTTCCATAAGGATCCATCCTCGGCCGAGCTGTGTGAAACTCTAGATGATACTCCACTATTTCCCTCTCTGAGTAATCTACACATTAGGCAGCAGGACATGAATACATTCCTTGTCCGAAAGTGAGACGATATGGAATGGCCACTCTATGCTTATCGCTCAGCAAAGCATGAGCGTTATGTAGTTGCCTTGTGACCTCCAATAGAATCATCTGGTTGTTGGGGTAGCACAACAACTTGTAAGGTTTATCAAAGAAACCTTATGTTCTGATGTATGTAAATTTTAGGAAATATATGAACAAGTACCCAAACCTTTGGATGAAAGCTTTGACGGTGTGTGTAACTCTTCTTTCAAAGTCACCCCCGAGAAGTCTGATAATATACCTAATAAAGGTATCATTCACCCTTAGATAATCCTTAAAATTCTTGTATTGCAGCTGAGGGTATCTATCATAAATTTTAATGTCTCGGCTAGGATTTAGATTGTGCACAACAGTGAGGCCTTTGTAAGGGAATGTGTCAGCAAGCATGTACACCAAGTATGAAGTCATGAAATTAGGAAGTCTTCTTCACAACCATCAGTTGGCTATGAAGGTTGTCAATGATGATCTTTTCCCAATGAAACTTGGTCTTACCCTGGATAATCTCTTCAATAAAATAAAACATCCATTCTTGGAAATAGATAGCATTTGGGAGGCCCATTACCCTACTAAGCAGAGTAACCAAATCATGGTACTCCTCATGAAAGTCACTTCTAAAAAGCTCTTGTGGAACTTTAGCTACACTGCCCCTCTTGTCCTTTAACCAATACTGGTTGATCAATTTCTTGCATGCTAGGGGATCTATTTTCCACATATTTTCACCATCTTCCCTCTTCATTTCTTCCATTTTGTTGAATGTGGGAATGTGGAATGCATGGCCAATAGACCTAACAGTTAAATCTTCCAATACCCTTCCCTCATGATCTATGATTTTTCTGTTATTGTGGTAACATTCCTTGCATGCCATCATCAAATCTGAAGCGATGAGCACGAGAGGGAAACCATCCACCTTGGTGAGGCCACTCCTTCTGATCTTCAGGGCATTTTCGGTTTTAGGGATGACTGTCACCCTCTATCTAAACTCGTCCATGTTAACATTGAAGGGAAAAGAATGTGGACCTAATGACCCAATAGTGCGGAATACATTCCCTTAACACCTTTACTATAGGAGAGAGAAGCAAAAATGAAAAACTAACAGTTTCTAAAACATATAGAGATGCATACAACCATGGCAATGAGAAACTAGAAAGATAAGCAAACAAAGATGACATAGTATATACATGGGAAAACCCTTTCAGGCAAAAAACCCACCACACAAAGTCAAATCAATTGTATTACAGTAATGAATCGATTACATACAATATCCAAACTTCTTTGCTCAGCTCACAATCACCCAGAGAGTTTCAGATTCACTGTTACAATGTTTTCACAACATATAGTTCAAAACCATTTTCAAGAACTCACATCCTTCTTGTTCTTCAGCATGCGACTTCAACTTGCTCTGCAAATTTTGACTCAACCCAACTTGTCTAACTTCTGAGAAAATAACACATCTCATCCAAATGTAACCGACTCAGAAGAGCAATGAAGTCCATCCTCAAATCACGCATTTAGTCAGATCTAACAGATCTCTTGCAACAAACCGTCATTGCATTCAAAGCCATTACTCAAAATGGTTGAGCTTGCCACCCTTCGTTGACAAATGCAACTGCCACAATAACTATCTTGGTATCCATCCAATCACTATTCAACTAGGTGCAATGCGTCCAAGACCCATCAGCAATCGTAGCTGATAGAGCAACCAAAATGGTCAAACAGACATCGGGCGCGACCAAGACTTCAAGTCATAAATAGCACTATCGGAGTCAGAGTCGAAACAGGAGTCAAAATAGGACTCCACCGAAAATACACACTGTCGGAGTCAGAGTCAGAGTCAGAGTTGGATCTGGAGTCAAAACAAGACCCTACCAAAATTTTAGGTTCAGGAACCATTTTGGTTCCGCGTCCGCCCACAGCAAAGGGGAACTTATCAGAAACAGTTCTGACCGGGTAAAGTCAACCCGGGGTCAAACCAAGATGGGAACACAAAAGACCGCAGTCAGAGTCGGGGACGGAACAGGAACAGGAACAGGACTTTACCGAAAGTCCAAGATCAGGAACCAATCTGGTTCTGGTTCCGCCTCCACCAACTGCAAGAAACAACAATCCACAACCAGGACAAGGCAGAGGAAAACACCCCGAGGAGAATCCAAACATCCTGAAGAACCAGCTCTCTAAAGCAGGAGTCGAACCTGGAGTCGGAACAGAAACTAAAATAGGAACCTGGCAAACGGACATTGCCAACTTCCAAAACTGGTTCCGCCTCCGCCAGAACCTGTGAAGTGAAGCGAGAAGGAACAGATGGTAGGAAGTGGAGTTGGAGCAGGAACGAGAACCGAAACCCGAAACTTAGGCAAACAGGAACAATGCCAAATTCCATCCCGGTTCTGCCTCTGCTAGAGACTCAAAACTTAGGCAAACTGAACAATTCCAAGTTCCATCCTCGCTCCACCTTCGCCAGAACTTTGTAAACAACAAAAAATCACCAAGGCATGAAAACAAGGACTTCAAGCTAGAAGTTGAGACATAATTTCTCAACAAACATGTCCATGGTTGGTGTTAAATATGGTTCTCTAGTCTAAGGTGACTTGGAAGTGATCTCAACCCCATGGACTGGTACTTCATTTGATCCTTGTCTTCTTTTTCCCTAGATGCTTTAGCAAGTTTCTTTCCTTTCTCTTTCTTTCTGAACACTCCCAATGGTCCCACGGCTGATTCCATAAATGTTGTACAAAAGGAGGCAGTAATCACATTCATAAAGAACTGAGAAGTGTTAGATAAATCCTGCAAAACAGGGGTCAAATCCATCATTAAAAGCTCATAAAATGCACTAACATTCATCGTTCAATGTTCATTTGGATCAATTAGGGGAATGCGGGCTCAGGGATACAGGTTTCCTTGGGCTAAAGATTGTTTGGTGTGACTTAGAATAGGATGATGCTATGAGCACAATAGCCCACAGATGACCACCTGCACTCAGATTTCCGCACTCGAGGTTTAATGATCAATCGATTTCTAAAGGTATTTGGCATGTCCATAAATCAGTTTGGATCCATTTAGAGATATTTAGTTAAATGTGGGCTCAAGGCATACAGAGGTAGAAGGTATCAAGGCCATTTTGGAACTCTGTTGTTGAGAAATGACAGTCAGGAGACGAAGACTTGTAGACAAAAATTCCACCATGCGGGGCGCGTAGGAGGCTTGGACGGTCTTGGTTATGTTTTCAAGGTTTGGTCATCTAGAGGATTGCAGGTAGGAAGCTACAAAATACTGCCAGGAGCTGGACGTTTTGGGGACAGTGGTCACGGGATGATGGCCAACACATGGCGGTCTGCACCACCGAGCCCACAAAGGAGATTCTAGCATTGATCATTTTATGCCAAAGAAAAAAGGAAGGCACGAGCTCCACCATGCGGAAGGATGGTGAGGTACTACCATTGAGAAATGACAATCATAGGACGACGGCCCGCACATGATGGTCCGCAAGGATATGCCTACAGTGCACTATGACTTAGAAAATTTTGTGCATCAGAAGTCTAGGGGAGACGATGAGGTCACAACCGACACAACAGAAGGATGAAATTCGGTGGCTATTGTTGGAGCCTAAAATTTCATGCAAAATTTGGCAAGATTTACGGCTCACAAAATGAAAAGATAGATTTCAGCACTCAAAAGTACAGTTGAAAAATCTGCTCAAATGGCCCACTTTGAAAAATCATAATTGGAAGCTTGTTTAGTTTCACGCAAAACCACTTTGTAGATGTGTTCATCTATCATATGTGAGTGTCTCTACTAAATTTCAGCTCCTTATTATCTGATTTTCCAAGGTTTCAAAAGGCCAAATTGAAGGGTTTTGCGAAGGTTTGCTTTCTACACAAAAATCTGTTAAAGTGACCAACTTTGGAGGACAATATTAGGCAACTGAAAGAGTTTCATGATAAACCAATTAGTGTTTTAGATTCTCCCCATCTCAATTTGAATTGATGTCAATTTTTAGAGCTTCAGAACATCATTTGATATATTTCCAAAATCAAAACCAGATGGGTTTTACCCAGTTTGAAGATTGCACTTCCAGAACAACTACAAAACAATCAACTTTCACGCTTGATATTTTCGTGAAGAAAATAAAATGATGGAAAACCCTCTTGCACACATGTTCATTTGACCTAAATGAACTAGTATCCAGGGTGGCAGCTTCTCAATATCACAATTGATATTTTTCCAAGAAGGCAAGTTGGAGAGTTTCAATTGAGTTTGACAGTGGCAATTTTTAGAAAACGCTAAATAAGCAACTTTGAGCATTAACAATTTTCAATCTTGATCACTTCATGCCAAATCGTTCTGCATCCATGCTCTCCTATCACAACTGAACATTTTGGTGCATTTTTGTGACTTTTAAAGATCATTTGATCAATTTTTCAAAGACTTGACTCATTTTGGTCACTGTGCAGCAAAGCAAAACTCCATCGGAGAGACCAACCATATCATTGGGAATCATTTCAAACTTTGAATTCTCACCGATATCCCAACAAGCTTACTTCATCGGGGAGACACATCAATATCAGGAGAGAAGAGTATAAGTCTCTTCGATGGATCTTGTCACGAAAAATTTTTGAAGGTGGATATAAATATTAAAATGAATGATATTAGTACAATATGGGTAAAAATTAAGAAGATATCTAAATATGAAGTTGCGGGAGTAATAAACTGGAGCCTTATTAAATAAAGGTAAAAGAGGAGACACAAAGTATTTTCTTCATAAAGTAAAATATTTTCATTGAAATATGAAATATTTTAACCAAGGAGGTTAGAAGTGAGTGATTTCTACTGATGGAATATTTTATTAAATATGGCACAAGTAAAAGAAATGTGAAAATCTAACGAATAGAAATAAATCAAAGTTAAATTTCACAAGGAGGCAAATATAAAGGGAGTTAAAAGGGATAATTATTTTTACCCGAAGAACGTATTGAAGATACATACATGTAAAAAGTGAAGTGAGAATTTCTAGGAAAGGAAGAATTAAATTTTACGAAGATAATGAAGATTAAAGTATTTTAATTTGTCGAAGGAAATTAATTCAAATAAAGTGAAGTGTTGCAAGGAGGAATGAGTAAAGGTTCATAACCCTAGAAGATATAATGTATATATGCCAGATGAAATCAAATGAATATTATCATAAAAATTAGATTAGTATTAGTAGTTAGGTAGTTGGATAGGTGGAACAATTGCCAAAACAAAATATCATGATGTGTATTGTAAAATCTTTTGAAATAATGCAAATGGAGAAGAAGTTTTAATCTGGTGTCTATTGTTTGTTGATTGAACAATTATCTGGCTATCTCCACATTGTCATTTCTCTATTATTTGAACCTGTGTATCCAAGTTGATATTCCAGTTTCATCAAGACACACTTGCTATTTTTTTGTAATCAAGGTAATTGGTTTCTATTAAAGAATTAAAATCCTTTTGATTGATTATAGTAACTTGGAGGTAACATTTGGATCAATAAGAAGAGTTAGGTAATTGATAAGATTGTCAAGTTGTCAGGTATGTGTAGGATCATGATGGGCCAAAAAATGGTGATATGTAAGTGATATGATGGACCATGTGGCTGACGACTTTTTTTTTACCCAATATTGATGAAACAAAAAAGGTTTTTAAAGGATATTCTCTACTTTCCACCAATATAAATTATGCTTTACTTTGAATTTAATAAATAATTATTATTCATTTTCTATTTGAATTACGACTAAAGTCCTAATTGATAAGCTGATTGAAAAACATCTATAGTTTTCAAATGGTATCACATTTTTTGAATTTGAAACATGTGTCACATTCTATGCTTTGCGTACTATAGGATTAAAAAATAATTGAATTTCATTAAGTTTTGACCAAGTTAAGGTGGTCAGACATACAATTTTTTTATATTTTTTAAAATTTGCAATAAAAAGTTCATAATTAATTATTTACTTGGAAAAAAATTACAAAACAATATGCATCACATCGGGACATGAGTCCTCTACTTATATCTAAAATATTATAAAAAAATATTGTCATTTTATTCTGGTTAGGGTGGTCACACAAACACCTACTTCTTATTTTTTCCCTAGAATTTAAGTACTATTGCATTTAAATTTCAAATTTTCGTCAAATAGATTTAAAAAAAATATTAAACCTAGTAGTTTAGAAACTACATTCAATTTTCTATAGATTCTATTCTTATATATTTTTGAAATAATATACATAACTTATTCATTTTTTTATGTCAAGTTGCCTAAATCTGATTTTTTGAATTTTCGTCGCCACTTAAGGGCCTATTTTTTCTATTATGATCCTACACATACCTTGTCTCCAGATTGATGTTGTCTTGTTATTCAAATTGAGGATATACTCTATTTTTCAATACACATTTGTTGTCATTGTGTGATTCTTTTAATTGGCTCCTTCAAGGAAGTATTAAAATCCTTTTAATAAATCATAGTAACTTGATAGGATCAACTAGATCAACAAGTAGAGTCTGTCAGTCACATTCTTACATGTTTATACAAGGTATAAACAAGTATAAGTGCCAAAGAAGTAGAACTGTAGCAAGTAAGTAAGTCACATATCATTCACCTCTTGACTCCATTAGCCCAACAGGAGTAGGCACTGGTCATCCCATTCCATTTTAGAATCTTATAAAATATTATTCATACGTTCACATTTCAGGTTTCAATAGAAGTAATTAGTAAGCTTTCATCTATCCACTTTATGCCATTATGGATAGACCCATAAATTCAACTAGGTCATATAGCTCTTAATCTACTTCAGATATTGAGGTATACCCACCTAGGTCTAGCAGAGCCTGAAGTGCAGGGAGTCATCAACCATATAGGTTAACTTCGTTCATTGGTTCAAAAAACGTTGCAAGTGTGAGAATAGAGCCTGACATCCTCTTAGGATTTGTAACCTACATTTTTGAGATCCAACAGATTGGTGACTCTATTGGGTATCAAGCCAAATCAACATTGAATGCAAGCCTCTGTTGGTAAAGAGTAATAAAAAATTCACATTTTCATTCACCTAATTTCATAGGGGATTTCACTAGGGTAAACCAAGAACAATTTCAAAATCCATTTCATTTTCCTACTTTTGAGAAAAGTAGGTGGCAACTTTGTTAAAAATTGATAGAAAATGCATAAACATTTTGGAACAACAACACTATTTTCATTCAAAAATAAAAGATAAAAAGCTGCTGAAAATTTCTTGTCAAGATGTCAGAAGAAGTGACAAGGCAACAATTAATAAGAGAATATAAAGAATTGGACCGACAACTACTACAATTGGACCAACAACTGCTACAATTGAGAGACAAACGTGTTCCAAATGCATGAAAAAATATACTATTCTACGATGAGGATGGATATAAAAATGAAAGGGTTCTTTGGACCCCACAAGTGCCACATAATATAATGAGGAATTTTGGCAATGGAGGTAAAGCATATCATTCACAACAAGGAATTTATGCACCACAATCATCAAATCAAATGAATTCTTATCCTGTGCCTCCTGGATAAATACTAGTAAGCTATCATGATCATCAATAAAATCCATATCTTGAGCATTATACATATCAATACCAAGCCCCTCATCAGAATGTGCAAAGAAATGTCATCCCACATGGAAGTGTAAATCAAAATCTGCAGCAAGGTATATATCAGAATCAACAATCTGTGAAGAAAAATGACAAATGTTTCATATTCAAGAAAGAAACAAAAGGATTTTGGATGCCTTTCTTGACATAAGGAGGCATAAAGGAGAATCTAGGCACTCTTTGCTCAGAAGAATGACAGATATTTGTGGCAAATACGTATTGATTTCCCTCCTAGTAAGTCTAAGTTCATTGAGTAGTTCATGAAAGTATACGAGCCCAATTCAACTTATTGGTGTGAATCATGGATACCAGTTGCTTTTAATCAAATAGATGAATGGACTCACATCGTAGATAAGAAAAAGTATGAAGACAATGGTGGTATCACTGATGAAGATGGAGAAATTGATCAAATAATGTAGCCGATAGAAGAATCAGGTGCAAGTGAAATTCTCAATGATGATACTTCAGATATGAATGTAGATGAAATTGGTGAAGACCAATTTTCCACTTTGGAAGATGATTGCAGCATTGAAGATATTACTAGAAACGCACTACTAGAGGAATATATCAGCCATGATTCAAATGATATGGAAGCGCAACCATGTAGGAATTGTCATAGCATTGAAAATAATGAACTAGAAACTAAAACAAAAGGAGATAGTGTGACCTACAACAATGAGGAAAGTAGTGCTTGTGATCATTTCATAGAGGATGGGTATGCAAGTGAAAATCATTGCTATGACAGTCGGCATGATGAGGATGAAGATGTAGAAAATCTCTTTTGCATATCAAATTATGACTGTGAGAACAATGTGTGCTATGAAGACTCAATTGAAAATCCGTATTTTGATGAAAAGCCTATGGATTTTAATTTACAACAAAGGGATGCTTGCAGCTCATATGGAGGTTTAGAGGAAGAGGCATCTCCAGATAACCAAGATGATATATCAAGTTGTAGAACAAATGACTGTGCTAGTAATGCATCTGATTTGTCATTCTCTGGTGATGTTGAGCTTCTTTGTGATGATGAAAAATGTGAAGATTATATCAATGGTGAAATGGATGAAGAAGCATATTCACTTAGTAGTGAATGAATTTCAGATTTACTGACAATTGAATATCAGAGATGTACACACAAGGATATTGCAGAAATTTCATCCCCAACATACATTTGCTTTGACAAGGAAAGTAATTTGTCTAACAATAATGAGGAAAATCTAGAAGCTAATCAAGATCATATGTATGTTTTTACTCAAGAAGGAATATATAAATCAGACTTGAATATCTTTTTCCTACAAGAGAAGGATATTGGTTTGCATATCATTGATGATGAATGTTCAACATTGACTGATTCAAATATGCATAAGGATGACTATATGGATTAAAAATTTGTGTCACTACCAATTGGTGGTAGGGAAGAGATGGAAAGTATTTTAGATTGGAGTGTCTTAGAAGATGTTGATATGACAAAAAAATTAGACCCATGTGAAAAGCATGCAGAATATGGAGTGAGCACCATGAATGAGCACAATTCTCTTTCTTCCCATACACCTAGAAGTTGTTTTCCTAGTTTGCATCAAAGGCCATTTAATAATTTTAGATCATCTATGAAAACTTATGATGAAGTGATACCCAATGACTTCAATTGTGAATATTTTCAGTTTTCAATTTAGTTGGGAGAACATTTCATAATGCATGACAATGATCGAAATGGTGGAGAGTTTTACATTGAGAATAAAATTTCTTGGTGTAATGAATGAGGCATGAGTTTGTCACATGATAGTAACAATTTTAAAAATATGCCTAAGTGTGAATCAAAGAATGGAAAATGAAATATGGGCAGTGTTGAAGGTAGTGTTATTTTGAAAGTTTTCGATGGTAGTGGATATAACAAGGCAGATTGTATGAATGTTTTCAAGAAGAACTTGAAGAAATAATATCAAAAATATATATATGACATAGGAAAATAAAGGCCTTTCATTTTGGGTGGCCTTGAGCCATCAATTGTGGTGTGATTTTGCAAAATCATACCAATTCAAAGCAGAGATAAAGTTTGACTTTGTTTCCCAATAAGTAAAACACTCGGTCTACTCCCCTAGAGACCTTGATTCTTGCTATGCCGACAAGGGGCATACATCCCTAGAATGAGCCACTGTTGGAGCCTAAAATTTCAAGCAAAATTTTGCAAGATTTAAGGCTCACAAAATGAAAAGATTGATTTCAGCACTCAAAAGTATAGTTGAAAAATCTACTCAAATGATCCACTCTGAAAAATCATAATTGGAAGCTCGTTCAGTTTCATGCAAAATCACTTTGCAGACGTGTTCATCTATTATATGTGAGTGTCTCTACCAAATTTAAACTCCTTATGATCTGATTTTCCAAGGTCTCAAAAGGCCAAGTTGAAGGGTTCTGCGAATGTTTGTTGTCTACACACAAAAAATATGTTAAAGAGTTGCATGAAAAACCAATTGGTGTTTTAGATTCTCCCCATCTCAATGTTCATCCATATTAATTTTTAGAGCTTCAAGACATCATTTGATATTTTTACAAAATCAAAACCAGATGGGTTTTGCCTAGTTTGAAGATTGCAATTCCAGAACAACTACAAAAGGGTCAACTTTGATGCTTGATATTTGGTGAAGAAAATAAAATTATGGAAAAAACTCTTGCACACATGTTCATTTGACCTAAATGAACTAGTATCCAGGGTGGAATCTTCTCAAAATCACATTTGATATTTTTCCAAGAAGGCAAGTTGGAGAGTTTCCATTGAGTTTGACAGTGGCAGTTTTCAGAAAATGCTAACTAAAAAACTTTGAGCATTAATAGTTTTCAATATTGATCACTTCATGCCAAATCGTTCTGCAACCATTCTCCCCTATCACAACTAAAATTTTTGGTGCATTTTCGTGAATTTTGGAGATCATTTGATCATTTTTTCAAAGCAATTATGAAGGCTACCTGACTCATTTTGGTCACTATGGAGCAAAGAAAAAATCCATCGGAGAGACCAACTGTATTGTTAGGAGTCATTTCAAAATTTGAAGTTGCATCGATATCGGTAGGAGTTGGTTCAAAGTCTCACTGAGATCGACAAGAGTTGGTTTGAAGTCTCATCGATATCAGCAAGAGTTGGTTCGAAGTCTCACCGATATCAGCAAGAGTTGGCTCAAATTCTCACTGATACAATCTTCCTACAATGATATGCATTGGAGAGACATATTTTTTCAGAGTGATTTCCTCAAGTCTTTTCGATTATGAAGGTTACATCGATGTGGTTTTCAGGGAGAGTCATAGATAGTCCAACAAGCTTACTTCATCAGGGAGACACATGAATATCGGGATGAGTTGGTTCAAAGTCTCACTGATATTGGAAAGAGTTGATTTGAATTCTTATTGATATCGATAAGAGTTAGTTTGAAGTCTCAGCGATATCGACAAGATTTGGTTCAAAGTCTCCCCGATACAATCTAATTCCTACAACGATATGCATCAAAGAGACATATGTTGTCGGAGTGGTTTCCTCAAGTCTCCCCGATTATGAAGGTTACACCGATGTGGTTTTCGGGGAGAGTCTCACTGATAGCCCAACAATGATTACTTCATTGGAGATACCAACCATATCACTGGGAGTCATTTCAAACATTGAAGTCTCATTGATCGGCAAGAGTTGGTTTGAAGTTTCACCGATTGACAGGAGTTGGTTCAAAGTCTCACCGATAGTCCAACAATCTTACTTCATCGAGGAGACACATCTATATCAGGAGAGAAGACTATAAGTCTCTTCGATGGATCTTGTCACGACGGAATTTTTAAGGTGGATATAAATATTAAAATGAATGAATGATATCAGTACAATATGGGTAAAAATTAAGAAGAGATTTAAATGTGAAGTTGTAGGAGTAATGAAGTGAAGCCTTATTAAATAAAGGTAAAAGAGGATACACAAAGTATTTTCTTCATAAAGTAAAATATTTTCACTAAAATATGAAATATTTTAACCAAGGAGGTTAGAAGTGACTGATTTCTACTGATGGAATATTTTATTAAATATGGCACAGGTAAAAAAAAAGTGAAAATCTAATGAATAATAATAAATCAAAGTTAAATTTCACAAGGAGGAAAATATAAAGGGAGTTAAACGGGATAATTATTTTTACCTGAAGAACGTATTGAAGATACATACATGTAAAAAGTGAAGTGAGAATTTCCAGCAAATGAAGAATTAAATTTCACGGAGATAATGAAGATTAAATTATTTTGATTTGTCGAAGTTAATTAATTAAAATAAAGTGAAGCATTGCAAGGAGGAACAAGTAAAGGGTCATAACCCTAGAAGATATAATATATATGGCAGATGAAATCAAATGAAGAAGATCATAAAAAATAGATTAGAATTAGTAGTTAGGCAGTTGGATAGGTGGAACAGTTGCCGAAACAAAATATCATGATGTGTATTGCAAAATATTTTGAAATAATGCAAATGGAGAAGTTTTAATCTAGTGGCTAAAATCTGGTGTCTATTATTTTTTTAGTTGAACAATTATTTGGCTATCTCCACATTGTTATTTCTCTGTTATTTGAACTGGTGTATCCAAGTTGATATTCTAGTTTCATCAAGAAACGCTTGCTATTTTTATGTAATCAAGTTAATTGGTTTCTATTAAAGAATAAAAATCCTTTTGATTTATTACAGTAACTTCAAGGTAACATTTGGATCAATAAGAAGAGTTAGGTAATTGATAAGATTGTCAAGATATCTCCACATTGATGTTGTCTTGTTATTCAAATTGAGGATATACTCTATTTGTTAATACACATTTGTTGTCATTGTGTGATTCTTTTAATTGGCTCCTTCAAGGAAGGACTAAAATCCTTTTAATAAATCACAGTAACTTGATAGGATCAATTGGATCAATAAGTAGAGTTTTGTAAGAAAATGTGCCTCAACTTGCTAGCTTGAACCTCTGTTAAGGACTTTACAAATTTACCCTCCATACCTTGGAGTCCTTCCTTCCCTTTAGTAGGAGCACGATGGACCTTGGCTTCATCGGTAGAATGATTGCATATCAGTGAGTGACAATGCGTTGTCTCACTGATATGCCGATATGCGATAAACATTGGGTCAATGAGACTTGGGGTCATCGGTGGAACCCAATTGGTAGTCTCAATGATAGAATGATATGCTCTATTGGTGTGACTTGGGGTCATCGGTGGAACCTTTCACTGGGCTACGTCGATGGACTGATGGAAGATGGAAGTGACTTGGTGGGGACCACAACATAGTATACCGGCAAATGGGGATCTTGATCTACAGTTGATATTTGACTAATCTAACGGTGCTCATTTTATTTCATGCTTAGTTGAGGTGGGTACCGATGAACTCTTGTCAACCAAGCGGAATCATCTGAGTGTTTGACACTTGGCAGCATGCGAAGTGTGCAAGATTTGAACACATGTCGTTGTTTTGAAAGTCTTTGTGGGAATATTGTTGGTGTTTTTTTTATTCCCCAAAATTGCACAAGATGTGTATGCATGTCTTGGTGGACTCTAGCGGTCTGGCGATTAGACGGTTATCGCCATACTGTGGTGGTCATTAGGCCATACCACAGTAGCTCAGTAGGAGTTTCTCGGGGCACACTTGATTGTTTCGATAGTCAAAGCGATGGACGAATGGCGTGACGACATGTGGGGCAATCTCATTCATTGTTTTTACATCGATGTTGTAAATCAACTGTTATTGACCGAATGTTTAAATCTATGAAAGTGATATGGACATTAACTATAAGATCTGATTCAACGGTTGATAGAATCAAAATCTCAGTAATTCTCTGTAATATAATTAAATGCTTGGGCGGCCCGATTTGTAAATGCAAGGCGATCTGATTAGAGATCTAGTTGCTTGTCAGTGAAGTATGGAATTTAATAAGCTTTCCCATTGGTTGTTATAAATACGGATAGAGACCTAGGGTGATAGAGAGTGAGTTCATTGTATGCTGGAATAACATTGTAATAGTGAATGTGTCTTTGAGGAGGTCGATTGGAATGTTGTTGTGAGCGAACATCAGAAAGTGAAGTCTTTAACTATGTATGCAATCTGTTTACTATAATACAAAGTGACTTTGCTTGGTGTGGTGGGTTTTTCTCCCATAAGGATTTTCCCACATATATCTAGTGTTATCTCTGTGATTATGTTTTTTTTGTCTTTCTTGTTATACTATTTTTGTTCATCTCAGACGCTTAAATGTTTTAAAACTGGTCTTTGCACTTCTCCTATGTGGTTTTAGCATTAGGAAAGCATATTCCACACCTTTGCTTTCCTTTCAAGTGGTATCAGAGCCTGTCCAGTTGTGTTATCCTTGTTAGTAGGGCTGGTTTTTTGTGCTAATCGTGTTTCAGTGGGAGTCTTGTGAAGGAGAACCAATCACTAAGTTTATTGTTTGAGATGATAGGTACTTGAGGAAGAGTAGATATTGAAAAATTCAATGGCAGAAACTTTGAGTTGTGGAAACTCAAAATGGAAGACCTGTTGGTGGATAGAGACCTTTGGATTGCTATGTTTGGAACTATGCCACAAACCATTAAACAAGAAGATTGGGATCTTGCAGATAGAAAAAATAGAGGCTTGATAAAACTTTGTCTGGCCGATTCTATACTCCTGAATGTCCATGAGGAGAAGAATACAACTTTGTTATGGAAGAAGATTCGTGATATTTGTCAGGGAAAGTCTCTAGTGAATAATTTATTCCTAAGGAAGAAGTTGTACTCCTTGAAGACGGAAGAAGGTGCATCTATTATAGACCATCTAAACTCATTTAATATGAATCTTTCTTAGTTGGCGTCTGTGGGTGTGAAGATAGAGGAGGAGGATCGTTGCATGCTTCTGTTATGTTCCTTGCCTAACACATGGGACCATCTAGTAATGGCTATTGGAAGTAAAACAACTACTTTCAAGATGGAAGATGTGGTTGCCTCGTTGTTGTCAGAAGAAATGCAAAGGAAGTCTTCAAAGATGGCCAAAGAGGCTCTTGTTGTTCGAGGTAGATTGAAGGAGAGGGGCAAGAAGAAGGACAAGAAGTCTAAATCCAAATTTGAAGGGAGATCAAAGTCTCCTGGTAAAAATTCCAATCTGAAATGTTGTAACTATGGGCAGCCTGGTCATATTCAAAAGGATTGTAAGGAGAAGAAGAAGAAGAATAATAACTCTTCAGACAATGATTCTTCTCAGAGTGATGCAGATGCCTTCATTGTAGCTTCGGCAACTCAGGCATCAGATGATGTCTAGCTGATTGATTCAAGTGCATATTTCCACATGACATCTCATAGAGAATGGTTCACTAAATATGAAAAGTATGATGGTGGAAAGGTGTACCTAGTGAGTGACTCAACATTGAAGATTGTTGGTCATGGAAGATTCAAAATGCAATTCCTTGATGGAAGAGCCAAAGGGATTAGTGATGTACTACACATACCAGGTTTGGCTCATAACTTACTTTATGTCAATAAGCTGAATGATGTGGACATACAAGTTTTTTTCTCTAGTGGAGGTTGTAAGATGACTAGAGGGGAAATGGTGCTAGCTAAGGGTGTACGAACTGGAAATCTATACAAGTTGAATGCACGTCTTGTTCAATGCAACAATGTCTTTGTAAAGTCAAGCAATGTTGCTCATGCAGAGAAGGAGAATGGCACTCCTCTGGGTGCAAATTCCTTGGAGGTGAAACTCCTAGTGGAGAAGACCATGATGTGGCATCATAGACTTGGTCACATAGGTGAGAAAGGTTTAAAAACTTTGAAAAATAAAAATCTTGTTGAAGGGCTTGTTGATTGTAATCTTGAGTTCGATTTTTGTGAACACTACATTTATGGAAAGCAACATCATGTTTCATTTTATTCAAGTCCTCATAAATCTTCTGGTGTACTGAATTATGTTTATTCTGATGTGTTTGGTCTAGTGAATGTTCCTTCATTATTGAAATCTAGATATTATGTTTCTTTTATTGATGATTATTCGAGAAGGGCATTTATATACTTTTTAAAGAGTAAATCAAAAGTGTTCAGTCGATTTAAAGAATTTAAAACTTTGGTAGAAAATCAAACTAGAAGGAAAATCAAATGTTTGAGGATGGATAATGGCAGTGAGTTTTGTTTTGCAGATTTTGAAAGATACTGTAGAGACCATGGGATTAAAAGGCATAAAACTACACCTTATACTCCACAACAGAATGGAGTTGCTAAAAGTTTGAGCAAGACGTTGATGGAAAAGGCAAGGAGTATGTTGAGCAGTGTTGGTCTAGAGTAGAAGTTTTGGGTTGAGTTTGTGGCTACAACAAGTTACCTGGTAAATCATTCTCCTTGCCCTGCTCTTGTTGACAAAACACCTTTGGAAGTGTGGTCTAGTAAGAAGCCCTCTCTAAGGCATATTTGTTTCTTTGGCTGTGAGGCATATGCATATGTGCCGAATGAGAACACATCTAAATTGGAAACAAGGTTGTTAAACGTATCTTCATTGGCTATGGTGTTGGTGTGAAAGGATACAAGATTTAGAATCTTGATACTGAGAAGGTTTTGTATAGCAGAAGTGTAATATTTCGTCAGTTGAAGCCTTCAACAGTTGATCCATAGTTAGAGATAGATCAAAGAGAAAAGAAGAATGATGTAGTTGACATTCCTCAAACTCTAGAAAAAGAGGAACTACATGGTGTACCTACAACTGAGGAGAGCTCTAGCAGCTCTGAGAGTTCTGCAGAAGAAGAACCACAACCTCAACTAGTGAGAAGGTCTACACGTGAAAGACATCAACCTGATAGGTATTGTTTCTCTATGTTGGATTCAAATTGTGCCTATGCTTTGATTACTAGCACTGATGAGCCTAGGACTGTGAAAGGGGTGATTAATATGTCTGATTCAAATTCCTAGTTAGAAGCTATGAATGAAGAAATGGAATCATTAAAGAAGAATGAAACTTGGGATTTGGTGCCTTTTCCTGAAGGACGAAAGTTTTTTTGTTGTAAATGGGTATTTAAGAAGAAGACGGGTCTAGATGGCAGTGCTAAAAAGTATAAAGTGAGGTTGGTTGCAAAGGGGTACTCCCAGGTAAAGGGAATTGATTATGGAGAAATTTTCTCCCCTATAGCTAAGCTGACATATATCAAATTTATGTTGTCACTTGTTTCCACGTATGACTTACAAATCAAGTAGATGGATGTGAAAACAACGTTTCTCCATGGAGAGCTGGAAGAAGAAATTTATGTCCCAGCCTAAGCACTTCGTTGAAAAAGGTAAAGAAAACCTGGTCTGCAAGTTAAAGAAATCTCTGTATGGTTTGAAACAATCGCCTAGAATGTGGTACCAAAAGTTTGACACTTTTGTGTTGTCTATGGTATTTTTGAGATCAAAATCTGATCATTGTGAGTATTTTAAATCTAAAAATGATTGTGTGCTTATTATTACCCTATATGTGGATGATATGTTGTTCATAGGAAATAGTAAGAGTATGATTTCTGATCTTAAGTCTCAGTTGTCTGCAAAGTTTGAAATGAAAGATTTGGGTACAACAAGGTATATTCTGGGGATGGAAATAACTAGGGATAGAACGAACAGAAAGCTTTGGGTCAACCAGAGTAAGTACATTAACACTATTTTGGAGAGATTCAGTATGAATGATTGCAAGTAGTTAGTTGCTCCAGTTTTGCAGGGAACAAAGTTATCTGTTGAAGACTGTCCAAACTTTGCTACTCAGATGGAGGACATGACTAGGATGTCTTATGCAAGTGTTGTTAGTAGTTTAATCTATGTGATGGTATGTACAAGGCTAGACATTTCCCAAGTAGTGGGAGTACTTAGCTGATTTATGGAAAATCCAAGAAGGACACATTGGGATGTTCTGAAAAGAGTGTTTAGATATCTAAGGGGTACATCGGAATATGCTCTATTTTACCATGGAAATTTGGTTGGTTCACAAAGGACTCTCAACATTCGTGGATATGTGGATTCTAATTGGGCAAGGGAAATTGATAGTAGAAGGTCCACCAATGGATATACTTTCATGTTAAATAGTGGTGCAATCAATTGGATGAGCAAGCGACAGGCTGTAGTCGCTTTGTCTACTATGAAGGAAAAATACATGGCAGCAAATCACGCCTGCAAAGAAGTTGTTTGGTTTGGTCATTTGTGTTCTGATATTGGTTTTGATGCAAGGCAGATTACTATTTTCTATGATAGTCAGAGTGCCATTTGTTTGGCGAAAAATCCAACTTTCCATGCCAGGAAGGAACATATCGATGTGCACTATCACTTTGTTCGAGATATGGTGGAGGATGGAAAGGTCTACTTAGAAAAGGTGGATACTCTAAAGAATGTTGTTGATGCTTTGACAAAGCTAGGGAGCATAGACAAGTTCAGATGGTGTACAAGTTCGATGGGCCTTGGGGCCTATGATCGTTAGTAAATTTGAATTCTGGAGGAAGCTAGTAAGTCTTCGTTAAGTGGGAGCTTGTTGGAAAATGTGCCTCAACTTGCTAGCTTGAACCTCTGTTAAGGACTTGATGAATTTACCCTCCATATTGCGGAGTCCTTCCTTCCCTTTGGTGGGAGCACGATGGGCCTTGGCTTCATTGGTGAAACGATTGCATATCGGTGAGTGAAAATGTGTTGTATCACCGATATGCCGATATGTGATAAACGTTGGGTCAGTGAGACTTGGGGTCATCGATGGAACCCAATCAATAGTCTCAACGATAGAACGATATGCTTTGTCAGTGTGACTTGGGTTCATCAGTGGAACCTTTCACTGGGCTACACCGATGGACCGATGGCAGATGGAAGCGACTTGGTGGGGACCACATCATAGTGTACCGACAAATGGGGATCTTGATCTACGATTGAGATTTGACTAATCTAACGGTGCTCATTTTATTCCGTGCTCAGTTGAGGTGAGTATCGATGAAGTCTTGTGAATTGAGCGGAATCGTCTGAGTGTTTGACACTTGGTGACATGCAAAGTGTGCAAGCTTTGAACATGTGTCGTTGTTCCATAAGTCTTTGTGGGAATATTGTTGGTGTTTTTTTTATTCCTTGAAATCGCACAAGATGTGTACGCGTGTCTTGGTGGACTCTGGCGGTCTAGCAATCAAACGGTTATCGCCATACCGTGGTAGCTCGGTAGGATTTTCTCGAGGCACAGTTGACTATTTCGATAGTCAAAGCAATGGATGAATGGTATGATGACACATGGCATGATCTCATTCATTGATTTTACATCACTATTGTAAATCAACTGTTATTGGCCGAATATTTAAATCTATGAAAGTGATATGCGCATTAACTGTAAGATCTGATTCAACGGTTGACAAAATCAAAATCTCGGTAATTCTCTATAATAGAATTAAATGCTTGGGCAGCCCGATGCATAAATGCAGGGTGATCTAATCAGAGATCTAGTTGCTTGTTGGTGAAGTATGGAATTTAATAAGCTTTCCCACTGGTTGTTAAAAATACGAATAGAGACCTAGGGTGATAGAGAGTGATTTCATTGTATGTTGGAATAGCATTGTAACACTGAATGTGTCTGTGAGGAGGTCAACTAGAATGCTGTTGTGAGCGAACATCAGGAAAGTTTGTAACTATGTATGTAATCTATTTACAGTAATACAAAGTGACTTTGCTTGGTGTGGTGGGTTTTTCTCCCGTAAGAGTTTTCCCACATATATCTGGTGTTATCTCTATGATTAGGTTTTTTTTGTCTTTCTTGTTATACTATGTTTGTTCATCTCAGATGCTTAAATGTTTTAAAACTGGTCTTTACACTTCTCCTTTGTGATTTTAGCATTAGGAAAGTGTATTCCACGCCTCTTCTTTTCCTTTCAAGTCTCTCAATAACATTCTTGCATGTTTATACAAGGTATAAACAAGTATAAGTGCCAAAGAATTAGAACTGTAGCCAGTAAGTAAGTCACATATCATTCACCTCTTAACTCTATTAGCCTTTCAGGATTAGGCTGTGGTCATCCCATTCCATTTTAGAATCTTAGAAAATATTATTCATACATTCACATTTCAGGTTTCAGTAGGAGTAATTAGTAAGCTTTCATCTATTCCACTTTATGCCACTATGGATAGACCCATAATTTCAACTAGGTCATATTTCTCTTAATCTTCTTCAGCTATTGAGGTCTACTCACCTAGGTCTAGTAGAGCCTGAAGTGTAGGGAGTTATCAACCATATAGGTTAACTCCGTTCATTGGTTCAAAAAATGTTGTAAGTCTGAGCATAGACCCTGGCATCCTCTTAGGATTTGTAACCTGCATTTTTGAGATCCAACAGATTGGCGACTCTACTAGGTATCAAGCCAAATAAACATTGAATCCAATCCTTTGTTGGTATAGAGTCATAAAAAAATCATATTTGCATTCACCTGATTTTATAGGGGATTTTGCTGGGGTAAACCAAGAACAATTTCAAAATCCATTTCATTTTCCTACTTTTGAGAAAAGTAGGTGACAACTCTGTTAAAAATTGATAGATAATGCATAAACATTTTGGAACAACAACACTATTTCCATTCAAATATAAAAGATAAAAATCTTCTACAAATTTCATGTCAAGATGTCAAAAGAAGTGAGAAGGAAATAATTAATAAGAGAGTGTAAAGAATTGGACCAACAACTACTATAATTGAGAGAGAAACGTGTTCCAAATGCATCACAAAATATACTATTCTACAATGAGGATGGGTATATAAATGCAAGTGGTCTTTGGACCCCACAAGTGCCACATAATATAATGGGGAATTTTGGTGATGGAGGTAAAGCATATCATTCACTCCAGGGCATTTATGCACCATAGTCATCAAATCAAATGAATTCTTATCCTGTCCCTCCTAGACAAAGACTAGTAAGCTATCATGATCATCAATAAAATCCATATCTTGAGCATTATACATATCAATACCAAGTCCCTCATCAGTATGTGCAAAGCAATGTCATCCCCCATGGAAGTGCAAATCAAAATTTTTAGCAAGGTTTTTATCAAAATCAATAATTTGTGAAGAAAATGACAAATGTTTCGTATTCAAGAAAGAAAGAAAAGTCTTTT
>CM021106.1:107057388-107224585 GCA_007115665.2 Sequoiadendron giganteum | reverse complement strand
AGAGTTTCATGACAAACCAATTGGTGTTTTAGATTATCCCCATCTCAATGTGCATCCATGTCAATTTTTCAGAGCTTCAAGACATCATTTGATATTTTTCCAAAATCAAAACCAAATGGGTTTTACCTAGTTTGAAGATTGGACTTCCAGATTAGCTACAAAAGGGTCAACTTTGACGCTTGATATTTGGTGAAGAAAATAAAATGATGGAAAACCCTCTTGAACACATGTTCATTTGAGCTAAATGAACTAGTATCTAGGGTGGAAGCTTCTCAAAATCACATTTGATACTTTCCAAGAAGGCAAGTTGGAGAGTTTCAATTGAATTTGACAATGGCAGTTTTTAGAAAATGCTAAATAAGCAACTTTGAGCGTTAACAGTTTTCAATCGTGATCAATTCATGCCAAACCATTCTCCAACCATGCTCCCCTATCACAACTAAACATTTTGGTGCATTTTCCTGACTTTTGGAGATCATTTGCTCATTTTTCAAAGCAATTCAGGAGGCTACCTGACTCATTTTGGTCACTATGCAACAAAGCAAAACTCCATTGAAGAGACCAACCGTATTGCTAGGAGTCATTTCGAGCTTTGAAGTTTCACCGATATTGACAGGAGTTGGTTCAAAGTCTCACCGATATCGGCAAGAGTTGGTTTGAAGTCTCAGCGATATCGACAAGAGTTGGTTTGAAGTCTCACCGATACAATCTTCCTACAATGATATGCATCGGAGATACATATGTTGTCAGAGTGATTTCCTCAAGTCTTTCCAATTATGAAGGTTACACTGATGTGGTTTTCAGGAAGAGTCTCACCGATAGCTCAACAAGCTTACTTCATCAAGGAGACACATCAATATTAGCAAGAGTTGGTTGGAAGTCTCACCAATATCGGCAAGAGTTGGTTTGAAGTCTCATTGATATTGGAAAGAGTTGGTTCAAAGTCTCACTAGTATCGACAAGATTTGGTTTGAAGTCTCATCGATATAGGCAAGAGTTTTTTTCAAATTCTCCCCGATACAATCTTCCTACACTGATATGCATCCGAGAGACATGTTTTCGGAGTGGTTTCCTCAGATCTTTATGATTATGAAGGTTACATCGATGTGGTTTTTGGGGAGAGTCTCACTGATAGCCCAACAATGATTTCATTGGAGAGACCAGTCGTATCGCTGGGAGTCATTTCAAACTTTGAGCACTCACTGATCGACAAGAGTTGGTTCGAAGTCTCACTGATCAACAGGAGTTGGTTCAAAGTCTCATAGATTGGCAAGAGTTGGTTCGAAGTCTCATTGATTGGAAAGAGTTGGTTCAAAGTCTCACTGATAGCCCAACAATCTTACTTCATTAGGGAGACACATCTATATCAGGAGAGAAGACTATAAGTCTCTTCGATGGATCTTGTCACAGTAAAAAATTGAAGGTGGATATAAATATTAAAATGAATGATATCGGTACAATATGGGTAAAAATTAAGAAGAGATTTAAATATGAATTTACGGGAGTAATAAATTGAAGCCTTATTAAATAAAGGTGAAAGAGGCGACATGAAGTATTTTCACTAAAATATGAAATATTTTAAACAAGAAGTGAGTGATTTCTACTGATGGAATATTTTATTAAATATGGCACAGGTAAAAGAAATGTGACAATCTAAAGAATAGTAATAAATCAAAGTTAAATTTCATGAGGCAAATATAAAGGGAGTTAAAAGGGATAATTATTTTTACCCAAAGAACGTATTGAAGATACATACATGTAAAAAGTGCAGTGAGAATTTTTAGCAAAGGAAGAATTAAATTTCATAGAGATAATGAAGATTAAAGTATTTTAATTTGTCGAAGGAAATTAATTGAAATAAAGTGAAGCACTGCAAGGAGGAACGAGTAAAGGATCATAACCCTAAAAGATATAATGTATATATGCAAGATGAAATCAAATGAAGAAGATCATAAAAATTAGATTAGAATTAGTAGTTAGGTAGTTGGATAGGTGGAACAGTTACTAAAATAAGATATCATGATGTGTATTGCAAAATATTTTGAAATAATGCAAATGGAGAAGAATTTTTAATTTGGCACGCTAAAATATGGTGTTTATTGTTTGTTGAGTTGAACAATTATTTGGCTGTCTCCACATTATTATTTCTCTGTTATTTGAACCTGTGCATCCAAGTTGATATTCTAGTTTCATCAAGACACACTTGTTGTTTTTGTGTAATCAAGTTAATTGGTTTCTATTAAAGAGTACAAATCCTTTTAATTGATTACAGTAACTTGGAGGTAACATTTGGATCAATAAGAAGAGTTAGGTAATTGATAAGATTGTCAATATGTCTCCACATTGATGTTTTCTTGTTTTTCAAATTGAGGATATACTCCATTTTTCAATACACATTTGTTTTCATTGTGTGATTATTTTAATTGGATCCTTCAAGGAAGGATTAAAATCCTTTTAATAAATCGCATTAACTAGATAGGATCAATTGGATCAATAAGTAGAGTCTATCAGTCACATTCTTACATGTTTATACAAGGTATAAACAAGTATAAGTGACAAAGAATTAGAATTGTAGCCAGTAAGTAAGTCACATATCATTCACCTCTTGACTCCATTAGCCCAATGTGAGTAGGAACTGGTCATCCCATTCCATTTTAGAATCTTATAAAATATTATTCATACATTCACATTTCGCGTTTCAGTAGGAGTAATTAGTAAGCTTTCATCTATTCCACTTTATACCACTTTGGATAGACCCATAATTTCAACTAGGTCATATATCTCTTAATTTTCTTTAGCTATTGAGGTCTACCCGCCTAGGTCTAGCAAAGCCTGAAGTGCAGGGGGTTATCAACCATATAGGTTAACTCCATTCATTGGTTCAAAAAATGTTGTAAGACTGAGCATAAATCCTGACATCCTCTTGGGATTTGTAACTTGCATTTTTGAGATCTAACAAATTGGCGACTCTACTAGGTGTCAAGCCAAATAAACATTAAATCCAGGCCTTTGTTGGTATAGAGTCATAAAAAAATAACATTTGCATTCACCTGATTTCATAGGGGATTCTGCAGGGGTAAACCAAGAAGAATTTCAAAATCCATTTCATTTTCCCACTTTTGAGAAAAGTAGGTGGCGAATCTGTTAAAAATTGATAGATAATGGATAAACATTTTGGAACAGCAACACTATTTCCATTCAAATATAAAAGATAAAAAGTTGCTGCAAATTTCTTGTCAATATGTCAAAAGAAGTGAGAAGGAAACAATTAATAAGAGAGTGTAAATATTTGGACCAACAACTACTACAATTGGACCAACAACTTCCACAATTGAGAGACAAATGTGTTCCAAATGCATCACAAAATATACTATTCTACAATGAGGATGGATATACAAATGAAAGTGGTCTTTGGACCCCACAAGTGCCACATAATATAACAGGGAATTTTGGAAATGGAGGTAAAGCATATCATTCACAGTAGGGAATTTATGCACCATAGTCATCAAATCAGATGAATTCTTATCCTATCCCTCCTGGAAAAATACTAGTAAGCTATCATGATCATCAATACAATCCATATCTTGAGCATTATACATATCAATACCAAGCCCCTCATCAGAATGTGCAAAGCAATGTCATCCCACATGGAAGTGTAAATCAAAATTTGCATCAAGGTATATATCGGAATCAACAATCTCTGAAGAAAAATGACAAATTCTTATGTATTCAAGAAAGAAATAAAAGTCTATTAGACACGGACAGAGGTCCATGGGAAATGACCCGCAAAGGGACTTAGTTGGTGCTTGTTTTCTTTGATGGCAAAGGTCATGACGGAATCCACAATGTGGGAGGGAGGCAAAGGATTGTTTCCTTTGAAACAACAGCGAGGTAAAGGCTTCCCACACATAATGACAGGCAAAGGTGGACCCGCGAGGGTTTAGAGACCGATTTTTTTTGTCCAAGTGTTTGTTTAGTTCATTGTTTTGACGGTGACGAGGAGGGCGTGGGCTGCAAAGGGCTCACGAACTTGGTCAAGAACAGTCTTACGGAGGCAAAGTTATGCAAGGGTAGTAGAGGTCGATTTTAGTAGATTTTCAAGTTTTGGTTCATGGATTTTGTGCATAATTCAAGGATGACTTAACCGCTTATAACCATTTGGAGCTTTTCCCTTAGATTTTAGTGATTTCAATAAAACATAAGTTGAAGTTCATTTCAGTTGGGCGATGACGAGCATACCTAGTACTCGTGAAGAAATTGATGAGGATCTAGCTTGAAATGTCCAAGAGATCGTGCGGGCGTGAGGGAGACAGTGACAGGTTGGAGCTTTGACAAATTTCCAATTAGAAAGGATGAAAATGATAGGTCGAATTGGCCTATTTACAATATTTTTAGCATTAATTACCCACATTTATGGTAGGTATGATGGAAGTTAAGGTAGTTGGGCATGGGATTCAACGTAGCAGTGACAAGAATGGTAGGGTTCACTAGATAGACAAAAGTTAGAGCAACGCCGTTGAGGTTTGCAAAGGGGACGACGGTAGATGTGAAGCTCACGATGCAAGCAGACGTCTCGGGTTGGCCACCATCAAAATGATGAACACAAGACAAAAACCCGCAAGGAGCGGCCCATGAAAGTGGACCCACAAAATCCAAAGGACTCCAACTTTAAAAGGTAGAGGAAAACTGCCAAGGGAAGCCCGCAAAAGCCAAAGAATCGATAAATTTGGGGGGGGGGGAATTCAGTCAATTGAAGATAGTGACTTTTAGGGTTCATGACCATGTCGACGCTTAAAGAACAAGGGCATGTAAAATGAGGCAAAGGAAAAAAGTGACCCAATGAAGGCGAAAAAGAGAGGCTCCCCATTCGGAATGGGGCATGTGTGTCATAGTCACAACACCCCTTAGGATTGTACCCACGTCTCATATTGCAACAATGATACTCTCTACTCCCCTTAAGGAGCAAACCTCAATCATCAGTCCAAACAAATGAAGAATTTGTCGATCCGCTAGACTAATGCACATCCATGTATGCCTAGTTCAAAGAAGGAGGGGCAGTAACCCATAACTTCCCCCTGAGATACTCAAAAGTTTCCTTCAGAAGGGCCTTAGTCATAATTTTAGCAATTTGTTCCTCAGTAGATATATATTCAAGCCTGACTTCAATCATCATTACCTTCTCCCTAAAGAAATGATACCTGATAGATATATGCTTTGTTTTAGAATGCATCACCAAATTATTTGAAATGTTTATTGCACTTGTATTGTCACAAAAGATAGGGATAGGCTCATCACATATCACACCTATATCCTTCAAAATTTGCTTCATCCAAAGTACCTATGTACAGTAGGATGATGCTGCAATATACTCAGTTTCTACATTGGACAAAGAGATTGAATCCTATTTCTTGCTTAGCCTTTAGACCATTCTTCCTCCAAGAAAGAATGAACCACCACTTGTACTCTTCCAGTCATCTACACAACTAGCCCAATCTGCATCAGTGTAGGCATTCAAGGTGAAATCACTATCCTTAGGATACCATAGACCATAATCTGGAATTCCCTTTAGATATCTGAATATCCTCTTCACAACTATAAAATGTGTCTCCTTAGGTTCTACCTGAAATATTGCAACCAAACATACTGTATGCATGATATCTAATCTAGTAGCAGTAAGATATAAAAGTCCACCAATCATAGATATGTACATGCTCTGATCAACTTTAGAAGATTCATCATCCTTACTCAGTTTACATCTAGTTACCATAGGGGTACAGACCAGTTGGATTCATCCATTCCAAACTTCTTCAACAATTCTTTGACATACTTATATTGTGAAATGAATATCCCCTTATCAGTTTGATTCACTTGAAGTCCAAGGAAGAAATTCAACTCACCAATCATAGACATTTCAAAGTCTTTTTACATCTCCTTTGCAAATTTCTTACAAATACCTTCATTTCCACCAAATATAGTATCATCAACATATACCACAACTATCAACATTTTGTTTCTCTCAACTTTGAAATAGAGATTGTTGTCTGCAGAGCCTTTGTTGAATCCTTGTTGTGTCAAGTATCTATCCAACCTTGCATACCATGCTTGGGAGCTTGTTTAAGTCCATATAGTGCCTTTTTCAATTTGCAAACCATGTTCAGTTTGTCTGATAATTGAAATCATTTTGGTTGTTCCATATACACCTCTTCTTCCAATTCTCCATTTAGGAATGCAGACTTGACATCCATCTGGTACACTTTGAAGTCTTTATGAGCTAAAAATTCCAAGAACATCTGAATGTCCTCCATTCTTGCCACCGGGAAGAATGTCTCATCAAAATCTATTCCTTCAACCTGTGAATAACCTTTGCATACAAGTCTTGCTTTATTTCTTACCACTTCATCTTCATTCAGCTTATTTCTAAATACCCATTTTGAACCAATCACATTCTTGTTTGTTGGTCTAGGAACTAGTTCCCATGTCTGATTCTTCTCTATTTGCTACAATTCCTTTTTCATTGCTCTAACCCAACTCTCATCTTTGCATTCCTCACTCATAATATTAGGTTCTATTTTAGAGAGTAAACATAGATTTACCTCAACCACTTTGCTTCTTGTCTTTACACCTTCACATATTTCTCCAATTATCTATTCCTCTGGATGATTCTTCTAAACATATTTAGGAGTCTTAGGATCAGGTTATGAAATCTCCTCTTCATCACTTTTTAATTTCTCTTCATTTTCCTCTTCTTGTATTTGTCAACAAATAGGATCATCTGGTTCAACTTCACTTATTTCCATTGGTCTATACATAGCTTCATCAACTTTTATATTAGCACTTTCCACTATTTTCCTTAGTCTTTTATTAAAGCATCTATATGCTTTGCTATTAGTTGAATATCCAAGGAAAATTCCTTCATCACATCTAGAATCAAACTTTCCAAGATTCTCATCATCTCTTTTAATGTAACATCACTTAACAGTAGGAATCTTACTAGTCCACAACTCATAAGGAGTCTTTGTGTTGTTACCTTTGATCTAAACTCTGTTAAGAATATAAACTATAGTGTGGGTTGCTTCTCTCCAATACACATCAGGAAAATTTGCTTCTTTCATCATGATTCTAGAATCCTATTAAATAATTTGGTTCTTCCTTTCCACAACTCCATTCTGCTGAGGGGTTCTAGGAGTAGAATAATGTTTCTTTATACCATGCTCTTCAAAAAATGCATTAAACTCACCAAAAGTGAATTCTTCACCTCTATCAGACCTTAAACATTTTATTCTCAAGTTTACTTCATTCTCTACTCTTGCTTTGAACACTTTGAATCTATCTAGATCTTGAGCTTTCTCTCTAAGAAACGTAACCCATGTCATCCTAGAGTAATCATCAATCAAAAACATAAAATACTTGTCACCACTTAGGCTTCTTGTTCTTGTAGGACCACAAAGGTCTGTATGAATCAATTCCAAAATTTTGGTAGATGATTGTTCTTTTCCTTTAAAACTTCATCTTTTTTGTTTTCCCAACTGACAACTTCTGTAAACATAATTTGTAGGCTTTGTAATTCTAGGCAGATCTTTAACAACTTCTCTTGAATTGATCTTGATCAAATTATAAAAATTTACATGTCCCATCCTCCGGTGCCATAGCCAACTTTCATTAATCTGAGAAACAAATCATTGACCATCACCACTCTTAAGTTGATAGATGTTTCCATGATTTCTTCTTCCTACTGCTACCAAAGTTTTGAACCCTTTTCTAATCTCACAGGTTTTATCTTGAAACACAAGCTTAAAACCTTTGCTACACATTTTCCCAATGCTCAAAATATTATTCCTTAAGCCCTTAACATAATAGACATCATCAGTACTATGTTTTCCATCAAGACTAATTGTTCCTTTTCCAACAATCTTAGCACCATAATCATCTCCAAACATAACTAATCCTTCCCTCTTATCCTTCTTATTCTCTAGACCAGATTCCCTTGCACATCTTCCATGGTTAGCAGACACAGATTTACTTTCCAAGGCTAGAAATAAACATTTATCTTTGTCATCCTCAAAATTAGACTCATCATGAGAAATTCTTGCATCTACTCTAACATAATACAATTTCTTGAACTTTCATTCCTTTTTGTCCTTATTATTATTATTATCTTGGTTCTTCTTGTGTGTAGCTCTATTTGGACATCTTGAAGCATATTGACCAATATTTCCACAACTGAAACATTTAAAAGGCAACATACCTTTGTACTTACCAATACCTTTCTTCAACTTCCTTGTAAATTTTGCTTCGAACTCTTCTAAACCATCACTATCCAAGTTATCTCCTATTTTAATTTCTTTAAAGGTTGTTCCAGATTTTTCCCTTTCTTTTCCAAACTTCCTCATCTCAAATGCAGTCAAGGTGCCAAATAACTACTATTTAGTATATGTCTTTGGGTCATATGATTCTTCAATAGTAGAGATCTTGTTACTGTAATTATCCGGTAAGGTCATCAAGATCTTCTCTATTATATCATCATTTGTCATGGTACCACCTTGATTCTTGATTTCATTTTCTGCAATTTCAACTCTCTAATAATAGCTTGCAATGTCTTCACCTTTTTCCATTCTCAAGTTCTCAAATCTACACTTAGTTGTTAGCTTCCTTGAAAAATTTACTGTATCATTTCCTTCATAGATATCTTTCAACTTTTCCCATACTTCATATGTAGTGCCTAAAGAAATAACTTTTGTTTGTTCAATTTTAAATAGAGCACTGAAGATAGCATACCTTGCTTTTTGATTCTCCTCATAGGCAGAAATCTCATCTACAAAAGAAGGACCAGTGGTCGGTTCAACATATTTTATCTCTATAGCTTTCCAAGTCTTGAAACCAAGGGAGATAAGATAACCTCTCATTTGCACTTTCCAATCACTGCAATCAGCTTCATCAAATATAGGGATTTTTTAAATTGTATGCCATTTGATCTACCTCAAGTGGTTAAGCTATTCTATGAGGAACCAAATCTCTTATACCAATTGTTGAAATACACAAGACAACTAAGAGTGGGGGTGAATCAGTTGTACCAAATTACTTTTACTTCTAACCTTAATCAATTCCACCTTAACTTAATTTGTTATTAAGTGTAATCATGAAATGCAAATAACAGAAAGAAAACATTAGAGACACCAAATTTACATGGAAAATCCAATATAGTAATGCAATATCGGATAAAAAGGCTCACTTCCTAGAAAGGACTCACTATCCAGATACAAAGGCCCACTACCTACAAATAGGACTCATTTTCCAAAAGGAGGCACACTGCCTACAGACAAAGAAAAGATAAATAAAGATCCACCACAATGGGTTCCACAGTCTCCCAGCTTGATCAAGGGATTGCAGACACCATCAACTCATTGCTTTCAAGAATCTAACACATCAAAGTACTCCTGCCTTAATTCACTCTTACACACCTATTCACACACTTCACACTTCTTTTTAATTTGCAGCATCTTGACTTTCTTTTATACTATCTTCAACCCTTTAAACTTTCTCCAAGGTCGGCTACTCAACATTCCTACAGTGGATAATAATTAGAGAGGACCAATTACAAATTTAATTAGGACCCAAACAACATCTTGGATCAATCACACGCTTCCTTGAATCGATGTAAATCTCCATGTAACATGTAAACACCATGTCAGCCAAATGAAATGAAAAAACCAATGAGCTTTAAAGTAGGTCCATCCACAACAAGATGATCACATGTGGACCACTCAACACACTTTATCAGACACTTGAACATATCTTAGAAACCTTCAGGTAAATTCGTAGCAATTGCAACAATCTTCATTCATAGAACACTCTTCAACAATCCAACCAGACCGAGCAGAAACACACCGTAGCTCTGGAACAAGCCTTTCGGAGCACCAAACCACAAGCACGTTTGCCAGAACACAAAAAAAATCAATATTAAAATTCTTCCAGATCCGCTAGATCTAAAACAAACCACCAAAGGAATGCAAAGTAGATACATCTCTCCCATTCCACACACAAACAGTTATGCCAAACTGGTTCACACATCGGTTCACATATCTTTCACTCTCCATCGATCCAGAAGAAAAAAATTAGGATGTATTATCCATTGAAGCTCATAAACAATACCACAAATCTGCACAGGCATAGGATCAACACAAAAGAAATGTAGAGAACATTAACAGAGCACACTCAAAACACAGACACTACATAGTCTTCATTATCTATTAATTTTCTTAAAAGCACTTGGCATCAACACAACTGCAACTACATAAATATAGCTCCATGTACTCTCAACATTTATATAGTATCTGAACTATACATATACCATCTACAATCGCTCTGAATTGAGTTGACATCAATGAGAACATTAATGACAATACCACCAAACACATCCATACTTGCAACATTGTGGGCTCCTCTTGTTCTGTTGGCAATGCGAAGTTCATCTTCACCAACGAACCAGAAAACCTCTTGATCTAAAATGATTGCTTCAATGAGGTTTCTTCAAACATTGGTTCCCATTCTTATATCTTGAGATTTATGTGTAGGTGATCGGCCATTGAATTGGTTTTGAAAGGGTAAAGAACACCTAGAATAATATCCTCACTTCAAAGGTAGAATCTCTAGATTTTGGTTTTCTTTTTCTATTTTATTTCACCTCGGCTGATGACTGCAACCTCGTGATGCATAATGGACCTTGGTTTTTTGGGAATTTTGGAGTCTTCCTATATCCTTGGTCACCTTTTTTAGAACTAGCCACTACCAAGGTCACTGAAATTCCTATGTAGATCAAGTTTTATAACCTGCTTCTTGTCATGCGATCTTTTGATCTAATCAAAAATTTGATTAATCAAGTGGTATTTTTTGTTAAGATTGATTTGGATGGAAGTGCCACCTCTCACAGGTTTATCAAGGCCTATGCATTGATGGATATTTCCCTTCCTCTCCCTCACTCTATTTGAATCCATTCTTCAAAAGGTACTTGGTACTTGGATGCACTTTTTGAACTTTGAAGGGATTCCCTTTAGATGTTTCCGTTGCAACAACTTGGGTCACAAATTTGAGGCATGTATTGCTCAGTGATTACAAGGCATGAGATGTATTAGTCTCAAAAAATGGATCAAAAGAATGAAGGCTCTGATGCTGATTTTATATGGAGGAATCATGGAAAGTTCTTTTCCTCTCACTTTTCTCCTAATCCCATGCTTGAGTCTCCCATGGTGCCCATCTCATCTCCTCCTATTGCTCCGACTGACAACAATGCTAATGATCGACTACCTTTAACTATCTCAAAGGATGATAATTCAAATTTTGAGGGCACTTACCATTTTATGGAGGATTTGGAAGATAATTTTGAGCTCTTCGAAACTGACTTAATTTTGGCTCCTTATTGGAAACTCGAGATTGCTCAATAGGACAATAGTAAAATTAAACCAAATTGTGGAACTGAAAAGAAAAGAGGCCAGAAAAGTGATGTAGAGAAACTCTATATGGAAGGAATAGAGGTTGTGGGAGGAGGCTTTTAGTGGACTATAGAGGCCCTCCTTTCACATAATGGTAAAAAGTCCTAGCTTCTCTTTGAATTTGTGTTGAATGCCTAGTGGGATATGCTTCTGGTCAATGCTCAACCATTTTCTCTATAGTTTTGCAAGGGTTACATAGGAAATTGTAAAATATTTCTAGGTCATTTTTGAAGGGTTGAAACTGGTGGCTAGGGTTTATATCAGGAGCTATAATTTCATCAACCTATGTGGTTAGAGATTTTCACTATAGTTGGTGGCTCATGTGAATAAAACAACCAAGGAGATGTTTGATAAAGGCCATGTGGATAATCATGGATGTGGTAAAAGACTATTTATTTCCTCATTTAGAAAAAAAAAAAAAGAAATCAATCAGGGAGATGTTTGATATTCATTTTAGTCTTTACCAAAGTGAAAACATAAATAGGAAAATGATATTGCAAAAAAAACTCAAATCCATAGAGATGACTAAATGAAATATTGTTAACAAATACTTGATGAATGTCAATGATTTTTTTCACTTTGACGCAATCCAATTTATTCCCATTCACAAATAGGTAAATGCAAAGTATTTTAGCACATTCTATTCTCCATTTTGGCATTTCCATTTGACAATTATTATTTCCTAGAATAATAGCCTTTACCATCAAAGACAATAGATATTCATGGGTGACACTCTTTGACAAACAATTTGGAAAGAGATTCATAAAATCCTTCAAATTCCTTTCACGCTACTTTAATATTTGCAGCAAAAACAAATACAGAAAAACAACCCTACTAAACATGTGAAAAAATATGAAGAATCCTCAAAGGTTATATTCTCTCATGCTAACTTCACCCACACAACCACCTACATTTCTTTTATACATCTTTCTCTTCCAAATGTTGTGGCTCTAATAACAACTTGAAAAATGGTAGAGCATATAATTGAGATTACACCATGATACACACACAAAATAATACACAATATTATATTATGATGAATCTTAGAGGATTTAAAATTTTATTGTACTATTTTTTAATAAGCATCTTCCTTTTTAACATCCTAGAAATTATCTATTCAATTTTTTATCATAAAAATAATACTCACTCAATTATTAATATATTAATATAATATATTAAGATGTAATATTATAGCACAATGGTTGGGTCCAAGTATTTTAGGTGCAAATTAAATGTTCCTTCATCTAGATTCCATAATCCATAAGTCAAAGTCCCTACTTTAACCGTTACTAAGCTATGTCTAATTTTCATTTACATCTTTGTTTTAAGTTAAATATGCATCTCTACTTTAGTTTGTAGGAAGCTAAGATTATCAATAGTGTCTGCCAAATTACCGTTCTTTAAAAGTGAAAATCTTATTGCAAGTCTTGACTATTGATAGTCTAATACTAACAACCAAGGAAAATACATATTCAATTAGATATTTATATATAATGGAAAACTCAATTAAATTAAAATATTATACATTATGTATACATGTAAATTATGTTTATAGTTATGAGTTTTAGATCTTAGAGAGCTTCCACATATAATTTCAATAACAATTCCACCATACATGTAACTCAGTTTGAGTTGTCATAAAATAGACAAATCAAACTACTAGTAGGACATACAGAAAAAAAATCCTTTAGATTATAAATATTTGATTTGGTCTAAGACTTCAAGGTAAATACTAAAGGTTTTTGTGTGAATATTTCAACATCTTGTGGGTTAGATGTCTTGGGAACAATGTCCAATTTCTAGTATTTAGGGTATAAAGAAGTTTGTGCAACATGTCATTAATTTCCCTTAGAAATCAGCCTAACCTCCCTTTTTCTGAGCTCGCTGTAATCATTTGACCCCATGCAAATCTTTCCATTTTCTACCCTATGTGTTAATAAGCCATGGTGTCCAACTCATGAACTCTCTAGATTGTGCATTATGTGCTTCCCTCTAGCTTTATTTGGATTTACATGTGTAGAATTTAACTTATTCAAGTCCGCAACGAAAGCCTCAACAATTTTTTTATTTTTCATGTTTCCTACTAGGAAAATATTGATAATGTTGAACACTAAGAATACTGAGACAAGGGGTGAATCAATATTCTATCAAACCATTTAATAATAAACCATCCAATCAATAACATATTTGTTGATGGGTTTTTTTGCACTTTCTCAACATAGGAAACACACAAGTGTGATGCCTCTCTTGAAAGGTGAAAATATTCATTTGAGTTTCAGAAAATGACCCCAAGGTCTCTCAAGTGTCAGGTCATGACTTGAAAAAATAGCTCATTTAGTTGATGTGATTTTCTGGTAAACACAAAGGGCATTTATGGTTCACTAAGCAAGGTTTTCTAGGTCTGCAAATAGAGTTTCATAAATTCTTGAAATGAATGAATAGTTGCTGAAAATTCAAAATAGTAAACTAAAACTCCTTTTTTTCATCAGATTTGGCTTTATAATGATGCTACAACTTGTCTTTAACTTTATATTTTTAAGAAATGTCAAAAGGGAAAAAGGGGGAAAAGTTTCCTAAATCTGTAACTATGATGAACAACTTAACAATGGAGGATGGTACAGTGGATAGACTTCCAAGAAACTAAGTTTCACTTAACCAGGGATAGCGCACTATCTCATAAAACTAGTACAATATTCAAAGGGGTCTTTGCAAATTTTTATATTGTATATTTACCCTTTTAAGCATGAACAACAATTGAACTTAGGTGCAATAATATAAATAATGCTCAGACTAACTTTACACAACAGTTTATAATCAATAAACAACAAAAAATATGAGCGGGAAATGTATCAAATACAATAGCATACATCCACCATTAAAGAACAACATAAACTACTAACAGAGAAATAACTTAAATCTTGAAATAACAAAGGTAAAATCTACTACTTGGAGATAGAATCATGCACACATGGAGAAAAATACACAAGAAACCATTAAATCAATGATTTTCCCATATATTTTTAGCAACGTGTCTTTACACAACTCATCTCTCTCTTGAAAATGAGAGGAAACACCTATTTATAGTTTTCCAAAAGAAAAATGAAAGGACAAGATTCATTTACAATGAGTGGTTCAAATTCATTCTAGATTAGGTTTTCACCTACCCTCCAATATATTACAATATAAAATAGACTTGTTTTTTTCCCTATTTTTTGTTCTAGTATATTTTGTCCTGTAGCCACTTCCAACCATTTCAACTATTTCAACAAGTATTCATCATCAATGATAGGCTTTCTAGCCTCCTTCTGTGTAGTTGCATATTCCACAAACTTGTCGAAAATAGTTATGAGTTTATTTTCTTTGGAGAACTTAGATTTAAGGATTTGAAAGGCTACTCTTTTGAATCTTTCAATGATTTGATCCCAGTGTTTGGTGCACTTTGGCATAGCCTTGATAACCTACCCTGATTTGGTGAAGGTTCTTGTAGGAAAATCCATAAAATTTGGCGATAGGGTATTGCTAGCTCCTTGTTCCATTTTCTTGTGAAATAAAGGCTTGATCTTCTTGAGATCTAACTCCAGGGTGGGAATTTCATAATCTATCATCATCTTCAAATAATATTTGTTATTCATCTAATGTTCCACAACCCATTCATGATGAATTTCTAGTTCTTCCAAGGCCTTCTCCAAGATTTCCTTTCTGTATTCAAGGTTTAGCTGCTAGGTCTCAACTAGCCAACAATCTTCTTTAGGCAATGCCAACTCCTTTTCCCAAGTTTCTTAGGAGAGCTTGAGGATGCTCTCTACCTTAGGATGGGTGATCCTGTATAGCTTGGGGAACTCCTTCCAAGTGTTCATCATGTCTTCCACTTCCTTGTGCAAACTCCAAAATTTATTGTACATTCTGGCCACATGACGGATGCCCATGTCACCATTGTATATCACCCTATTGAACCAGTATGTGGTAGAATTGGTTCAGTTCTTCATTTTTTCCATTTTTCTCAGCTCCTTTAAGAGCAAGGTAGGTGCCAATGATTCTATAGGAATCTCTTCTTCTGTTGAAGTCAACTATTGGATGTAAGCACTAAGTTTTGCCACTTATGCCTTTAGCTATTCCTTTGTGGAATGATCCTTATTCATTTTCTGCAAAATGGAAGAAATAGACCCTTGGAATTCATCAATTTTCTAGTCTCGGGTGGTGAGGCCTAGGTTGATAGTGGATATATGATAATCCTTGCCCTAAATAGTGTTTGCGTCCTTGTCTAATACTAGATTAACTATCTACAGTGTTTGGGACCCGAAAATGTCAACTGTGATATGGGATCCAACTTTTGGCTTCTTCTCCTTACGAGTCCTTATTTGAGCTCTAGCCAAAATTACTTCCAATCGAGCCTTAGGGTCAGTAACCATGGGAGATTTTCTATTTATTTGTTCCTCCAACCATGCGAGGACCTTCGTTTATTGTTTTGGTGATTCATGATCACCCTCCTCTTCTCATCTCTTCTAAGGTTCATCTTCCTGCATAGTCTTTTCTGTGCTAGACTTAGTAGATGCTGCATTTTCTTCAATAGTGTTCTCTTCTTGTGGCACTCTCCCTTTATCTTCTTCATGTTCAACCTTGACATCCTTTGGGGACTCAACAGTTTTCTCTTCTATCTTCTCTTCTTTATCTATTTCTTCCTCCTTTTTTGGAGGAATTTCTTCTGGTATCAGGTCTTTATCTTGACAAGTGCATGGAGGTTCCTCAATTATTTTGACATTGTCATTTGTGCCCATTTTTCCTTCTTTGGAGTAATGCTTCTTAGGGATTTCTTTCTTATCCTACTCTTTATCCAAGGTCTCAACTTCATAATACTCAACAAGTTTATCATCACCCTCTTCTTCATTCCTTTGTGGCCCTTCTTCATCATAAGCCACCTTGTCAATGTTCACACTCAGCCTACCCTGAGGATGCTCAAACTAGTCATCCCTATCTGAGTCTTCTAACTCTTTGACAGTGTCCTTTACAACTTCCTTGAGTTGTTTTGCACTGAGCCTCTCCATTTCTTCTGAGATTTGCATTGTCACCTCCATCTTCAGTAGCTCGGTAGGTGGTGGAGGGAGAGTTAAGGAGACAACAAGTTGGTCCATTAGTGCTTGAATCTTGGGATCGAGGATTACCCTAGAGAGTTGAATGGGTACATTCTACAAATAAGTCTCGAAGGCATGCAAAAGGGTGATAGGTGCCATAGATGTTGATGGTAGGGAAGGCGGTAGAGTGAAAAGAGTAAGAAGTGGAGGTGGGAGTGAGGAAGACAATAGTAGGGAAGTAGTGGAAGTAGTGGAAGAGGAAGAATCCAATATCACCACTAGAGAGGTTAGCAAGGCGAAGGTGAGGTGAACTGAGATGTCCATAGCCAGCAGAGATGAGATGGGAAAATATTTGGGAGTGCAAGGAGATGGTGTGGTGGAGATAGTAGTAGTAGTTGATGGGATGGTAGAGGTGGTGAGTGGTTATGAGTGAGGCCGCTTAGTTTCTTCTTCCATGGAATGTGAGTGTTCCTCCTTCTGGATAGTTGGCATCTCAAGAATGAATGTTCCTGTCATCTTTGCCTTTTTTGATGCTTGGCCCTTTGTTGCCATCTTGGAGTACACCTTGTTCTTGGGCTTGTTTTTGGGTGCATCTTTCCTCTTTTCTAAGTTGGGTATAGTAAATGCTACATTTTCTTCAACAGTGTTCTCTTCTTGTGGTGCTCTCCCTTTATCTTCTTCATGTTCAACCTTGACATCCTTTGGGAACTCAACATTTTTCTCTTCTATATTCTCTTCTTTTTTTGTTTCTTCCTCCCTTTTCAAAGGTATTTCTTCTTGTATCAGGCCCTTATCCTGACCAGTGTATATAGGTTCCTCAATTATTTCCACATCGTCATTTGTTCCCATTTTCCCTTCTTCAAAGTGATGCTCCTTGGGGATTTCCTACTTATCCTGCTCTTGATTGGAGGTCTCAACTTCATAATACTCATCAATTTTATCATCACCCTCTTCTTTGGGCCTTTGTGGCCCTTCATCAGAAGCCACCTTTTCAATGTTCACACTCAGCCCTCCCTCAGGATGCTCAAAGTATTCATCCCTATCTGAGTCTTCTATATTTTTGGCAGTGTCCTTTGTAGCTTCCTTGAGTTGTTTCACACTAAGCCTCTCCATTTCTTTTGAGATTTACATTGTCGCCTCCATCTTCAGTAGCTCAATAGGTGGTGGAGGGAGAGGCAATGAGGTAGAAATCTAGACCATTAGTGCTTGAACCTTAGGGTCGAGGATTACCCAAGAGATCTCAATGGGAAAATTCTGCATATAAGTTGTGAAGGCATGTGGTAGGGTGATAAGTGCCACAAATGTTGATGGCAGGGAAGGTGGTAGAGTGGAAAGAGTAGGCATTGGATGTGGGATCAAGGAAGACGATAGTGGGGAAGTAGTGGAAGAGGAAAAATCCAATACCACCATTGGAGTGGTTGGTGAGGTGAAGGTGAGGTGGACTAAGATGTCCACATCGGCCGGAGATGAGATGTGCAAAGATTTGGGAGTGGAAGGGGATGGTGTGGTGACAGAAACAATAGTGGCTGATGGGATGGTAGAGGTGGTAAGTGGTGATGAGTGAGGCTTCTCAATTTCTTCTTCCTCAAAATGTGAGTGTTCCCCCTCCTAGATAGTTGGCATCTCAAGAATGAATTTTCTTGTCCTCTTTGCCTTCTTTAATGGTTGCACCTCTATTGCCTTCCTAGAGTACACCTTGTTCTTGGGCTTGTGTTCAGGTGCATCTTTCCTCTTTTGGGATTGAGTGATAGGTGGGTACTTGGGAGCTTCACTCGATGAACCTACAACAAAACCACTATCTATTTCACTCTCAATATCATCTTCAAGCTCCCCATATGTGAGCTATGCACATTATTCTTGCAATTGAGCTATTTGTCTATCAGCCCATTGTTTGGTTCTTTATTCAATGGGTTGGGTGATAATGTCTATGTCAGTGACCTCGTCCTCAGTCCAATCAATAACTAGCATTGTACCTTTCATCAAAAATGTTATCTTCAACAATCTAATCAAGTATGGGGAATAAATTAATAGAATTTACAAATTGGGTGGTCATCCTCAAATAATGCCGCATCGGAACCTCCTTATCATCATCACAATTTTCCCAGAAGTCTTCAATGTGAGTTCGGTGGGTGTGTTGTCTCCAAACTTGTTTCTTTAGCTTTCCATGAGAATCCATGCTTCCCCTATCTGTATGCAAGTCCAAGTTATAATCTGCTAGCTCCTTCTCACAGTGCTCAGCACATTAAGTGGTAGGGAAAGAGTACATTCCCTATCCAAACGTAAGGGGATATAGGACCCCCACTCAGTACTTGTCACTCAAAATGGTGTGGATAGTCTGTAGCTCCTAAGTAAGTTCCAAGAGGATGATTTTATCATTGGGGTAGCATGGAAATCTATAAGGTCTTCTTGAGAATCCCTTGGCCCTAATGTATGTGAATTTTTGGAATTGGATAAATAGATATTCAAAACCCTTGATGATTGCTTTAGCACTATGAGTCACCCTCCTTTCGTAGTCTCTCCATAAAGTCTGGATGACATGCCCAATGAAGGCATCATTCACTCTTCTATGTTCCTTCTTGAAATTCATGTATTGTAATTGGGGATAAAAGTCATCTACTTTAAGTTATCCCTTCTTGGTTCCCAATGTTCCTACATAGAATAACCCTTTGTATGGGAACTTGATTGCTAGAAGGTAGACCAAATATGAAGTCATGTAAAATTGGGAGGTCTTCTTTACTACCATGAATTGATCATGTAGGTTGTTTCTTGTCATCTTGGCCTAGTGTAATTGAGTTGTGCCTCAGATGATCTCCTCCACAAAATAAAACATACATTCTTCAAAGAAGGTGGCACTAGGTAGGCCCATCACTCTACTTAAGGGTGTGACCAGATCATGATATACTTCCAATAAATCACTCCTATACAAATTTTGGGGCACCTTATTGGAATTTCCCCTTTTATCCTTTATCCATGCTTGGTTTATCATTCTCCTGCGCCCAAGAGAATCCTATTGCCATAATTGTTGAGAAAACTCCTTTTCCACTTCCTCCATCTTCTTGAAGTTTGGGATGCCAAATTTCTTGCCAATAGATTTGGTAGATAAGTCAGCCAGTACCCTTCCATCCTTGGCAATTATTTTCTTAGTACTGACATGGTAGCATTCTTGACAAGCCATGACTAATTCTAGAGCAATTAGCACAGGAGGAAATTTGGCTGCTTTAGCGAGGCCACTTTCTTTTATTCTCAAGGCTTCCTCTGTAGTGGGTGTGATCATTACTCTTTGCTTAAATTCATCTATGTTTACATGCCCAAGGTCAGTGTCGAAGACTATGTCCCAGTTGGACACGATCTTGGAAGTGCATTCTACCCCGTGGAACTGGTATTTCATTTGCTCTTTCTCTCCTTTCCCCCTAGGGATTCTAGTGGATTTCTTTCCTTTTTTAGCTTTTCCCACTGGCTTCCCTAATGGCCCCCAGCAGGTTCCATAAATCTTGCACACAAAGAGTTTAGTAAGTGTTTTGATAGATTAATAGGATGAGTGTTAGTTGAATCCTACAAATTCATGGTTAAATGCATTCATATACTCTCAAAGGATCATAACATTCCTCACATTCATGATTTGAAGCACATTAGGGTGGTTTATGCAAATGTGGGTCTGGGGGTGCAGAAGTCTGCCCTGCAGAAGCCATGGTAGTGAACACCATTAAGGGACAACGTAGGGAAAGGAGAAATCCACAGACAACCACCTGCATGGAAATTTTTGCACATCATTTTTGATGAGAAAAATCCTTATGGGATGATTGGGAATGTGTGAAACCTTAGATGGAAGCACCTTACATTGTTTCCCTTATCAAATTCACCCCCTTTTGTTTATGCAAGTGTGAGGGATGCAGGTGCGGTGATGTGGAAGGTCATCAAATCTTTTCCATTAAAGGATGTCTTTGGGCAGGTAGAGTCTTGCAAGTGGAACAATGAAATGCGGAACCCACATGGTCCTTCTCTTTGAATAAGTTCATTTGAGTCCTCCCAAGTTGTGATTGGTGGTCATCAAAGCACGAGGAGGTGGAAGCCGAGTGGCAGGTGGTAGTTGGGTTCTCACTATTGAGAAACACCTTTGTAAGGATGGGGTTGTGGCAACGATAGCCCGAATAAGTGGACCTATCAAAGATACTGGTTTAAAAGATCATGACTTGCATTTTAGTATCAACAACACTAGTGGGATCAAGGCCTAGACAATAGAGGGATGGGTTTGTTTCACCGTTCAAGAATGGCTTCAGAGTGGCAAACCCTCATAGGTGATAGCCCATAGAAGTGAACTTGCAAGGGTTACCATCCTAAGATTTCACTGACAAACTTAAGGTTTTTCTTTGAGGAAACATTCCCCATAGAATTTGCATGGCAGAAAGGCATGGGAGTTTTTCCACTAAACAACATCAATTAGGTGATGAATTTCAATGACAAACACTCGTAAGGGTGGACCTACCCATTCATTTTTGACTTAGAAACTTTGTCACCTCAAACTTAGAGGTTGAGATAGTGAGCAATAGGTGGAACATGTGATGTGGGAGGACATGGATACTCCACCATTAAGCAACGATGACCGGGTGTCGGTGGGTTGCATGAGGCAACCCACAAGGTGATTGGGACTTATTCAATTTTCAAAGAGTGGGGCCTAGTTCACTCATAGTGATGGTGAAGGTAGAACTTGCATAGCAAGATGATTCCATATCTCGATCGCTAATGGAACAACCATTTGGGGGTGAACCTCCACACACACGGGCTCGCCAAGGACTCCTTCCTTGACAATTGTAAACCTTAGGGTTAAGATTCTTTTTTTTTGGAGATGGGCAATGCGGGTTTAGCGTAGCAAGATACAGGGTTGGATCTACCATTAGGAAATGGTAATGAGAAAGTGAATTCCCGTGCAAAGGTTCACATGTACTATAAAGGGAAACCCTCATATTTGATAAAATGATAGAAGTGGAGCCGAGGCACACATGGTCATTGGCGTTGGCTTCAAACATCATTTGGTGAGTCCTCTAAAATTAGCTTTGATACCAGTTGAGCCTAGGGTTTGATGAATTTTGATTCTAAATAATTATAAAACCCTAGACATAGAGCTCTCTTAACAGTTAAATATTTGGCAAAAGAGAAAGTCATGAATTCTTACCTCCAACTGTGCAAGGGGTTGAATTGAATCTTGCTTGAATCTGTTGAGATACTTTGTGCACGTAGATGGATCCTCTTCTCTCTTCAAATTAAAAAATTTCAAGTGAGAATGACAGTTGGGAGTCAGCATATTTATAGGCAATCCACCATTAATGTCATACATTAAATGTAGGTAAGACTAAGGCGAGGTTGGTGAGGGTTGTAGAAACCCACACCAGTGTGGACGTCTAGTCAAGACTTGGGTAGAAAAAGTACCTATGGAACTTGCAATGTGGGTGGACATAAGGGATCAACTGCAGTAAGTGGAAAAACAAGATCAGCTACTCGATAGAAGAAACCTACAAAAGTGGACTTGCGATAGACAACAAATGCGACGACCAACAAAGGGTGGAAACCCATAGTAAAAAATCCACAAAAGTTAAAGACTTGGTTAAATTTAGGTCAAGGTATTTTAGCAAGCTTTGAGGAACATGACCAATTTAGGCTCGACAATAGGGGCACATGAAATAAGACAAAAAAAAAAATGACCCAGAAAAAGTGAAATAAGGAGAGGGGATACCCGGTCTGATTGGGGCATGTGTGCTATAGGCACAACAATATTTAACTATAACTATGAATGAAAACATGAAACAAACACAAGATCACATGACACATGAACACCATGATTTTTACGTGGAAAACCTAAAAAAGGAAAGACCACGGTGAGGATTAGCTCACAATATATTATAATCAGTTATAAGATATTACATAGGCTCACTACCAGGACACACTGTCCAATAAGGCTCATAGCCAAAAATAGATACAAAAACAAAAATGGATACATAGTCAAAATGTGAATTGATACAAAGTGCACCTTCCTTGTGTTGAATTTAGTTCCTTTGAAGCTCTAAATACAAAACTCTGCTCTACTTTGCAGTCACTCAACATTCACAAAAATTATGCTCTTATTCATATCACCCACATACAAATTTGCATATTCTCACAATATCTTATCTCTCACACATCTCATTACCTCTACAATCTCAAAAATGTCTTACATATATACCCAATACATCCGCATACATCAATTAGGCTAGCCTAATTAGATGTAGCCCTATTTTAATTCAAAATTACCTTCTTGGCTTTATGCTTGATTCAAATACTTTTTCACACTCCAATCAAACATGCACCATTGTATTTAGGTCAACATGGACCTAAAATAGATCCCACTAAAATTTGTAATACACATTTAATTTCCACAACACATCAAGTTATAGGTCAACCGAGAATTAGACTTAATCACAAAATAAGCTAACTAATCAACCACCAATGATCCATCTAATCATAAAAACTCATGCCATTAGGAATATATTATGTACTGACACCTATAAACAATCTCCCAAAATTGTTAAGTCTGAATCCAATTACTAGAGAAATGCAGACTAGATTACACATACCCATTTGCATTATATAAAGCTAAAATTGCATGTGGAACTACTGCTACTTGTAACTTTAAACCTATTCATCCAACCACTAAAATGTTGATCATAGATGCACTTGGTAGTCAGGAATAACATTATGTAACCTCATCAGATTATATTATCATATGAGCAATTCCAGACCAAATTACCAGATTAAGATGTCTCCATTTTGTTCATCAGATTTGAGAAAACTATCAACATTCAATGTTGGCATCAATGACAACACATTAAAAGGGTTCCTTCTTCATTATTTCAACAATCTACCCCTTTTTCATTGATGTCAACATGTGCCAAAAATTAATCTCAAAAACACATGCCATGACCTATCTTCAAACTTGCATGAACTCCCCCTTTCAAGCATACAACATCACAATCATCAAACTATCAAAAATTATCTTCAAACTTCTCCCAAAAACATCTCTTATCACTTGACTTCTCACTTCTCATTTTTCCCAACTTATCCATCACCAAAAATTCTCCCCCTTTGACATCAAGGACAAAGAGTGTGCCGGTAACACACATATAAACTCTAAAACTTGATGTATATGTACAAAAAAATAACTGAAATGTATTGACTCCCCCTCAGGGAGTTATCCAAAAAAATGGATCCGATCATGTGTAAACAGGAAAAACTGAAAATAACTAAAACAATGAAAGAATATACAAGTGAAGAATGTTCAATTGGAGGAGGCACCTTATAACTCCTTAAGGATTGCTTTCCTGGTAGATTTTCCTTCATTCCAAACCTTCTTAGCTGCAACAAGTGACTTATACATTGGTTCCAATTCAACTAAGCTCTCCTCTCCTTCTTCTGGAGTAATTGGATTAGGATTTATCTTTTCAATCCTTTCTGCATCAGCAAGGGTACTTGGCACTAGTATGTTCTTGGTCTTCACCAAGCCCCCAAGCTATCCAAATCTCCTTATTGTGTCTTCTTTATGTCGTTGAAGAGTGAAACACTTGTTTTGCAGATCACAAATGGCAGTCCAAGAGATGTAATATTTGTCTTATGCAAGGTCAAAAGTACCAGAGGCATTAGATATTTGTGACTCTATTGATTCCATTAAGTCTTTAATGCCTTAAGTGGAATCTGACCACCTCATACAATACAAGAACAAGGTCTCGGCCTCATCTTCAAATTCTTGCACTTCTTTCAAACATTCCTTCACCTTGCTATTTGAAGATGCACATATGTCATGTAGCTCAATAAGCCTTTTCTCAAAAAATATTAATTTCGCTTCTTTTTCCATTTGCTCCTTCAGACCGGAGGCATACTCCTTGAGTGAATCAACTAAAAACTTTAAATTTTAAATAGGGTTCAAATAATTATCAACTATGGCATTGGGAGTAGCATCCTGTAGAGACTTGATGACATCATTAATTAGTTCTCTCCCCTTTTGATGAGTCTTTATGATCTCATTTCTTCCAGAGGCATGAAAATCATTTGTAAGCTCCAAATTTTGGATTGGTGAGAACTTATCTAGATCTACATTGCCTTTATACAACAGGAGTTGTAGCAACTACGAAAAAATATCCAGTTGAAATCCTATCTATTTTTTCAAAAGACCCTTGAGAGTATTACTGGAGGATTCTCCAGATAACTCTGGAAGCACCATGGTCTTTTGAGGTTCTTCATTCCTTTCAACCTCTATTTCTTCTTTATTTTCTTCTTTCTCTTCTTCGCTGAAGGGGTTTTCCTTCTTCTTTTCTCTATCTTCATCCTCCCTTTTCTCCTCATCATCTTTCTTATTGTTCTCTTCCCTTTCTCCTTGTCCTTCTTCTCCATTTTGATTATTTTGATTATTAGTGTCTTTATTTTTCTTGTCAACATTATCATCAACACCCTTTCCTTTTTCCTTTTCTTGTTCTTGCCTTGTATTATCATTAGCACTAGTGGTAGTTTTTGTGTATTCTAGAGGAGTAAAGGTCTCTGAAGAAGCATTTGTATAATCTACCACATTCTCTATATCAACAAATTCTAGAATGTCTTTTGCATAATGAATATTAACTTCTTCTAAAATAGGTAAACTTGTATCCAAAGGAATATTTGCCTTTGCATCAGTAATTTTTTCTTTATCGGGCTCCCTTCCTTGAGCTATTCCAAATGATTAAGTTGCAATCATCCCAAAAAATAAATCTATGTCTCTAATAGTATTCACTGTATCGTGTTTCATCTTGTCTGCTCAATCTTTTTCTCTACCCATTAGTATAGTGACCCTTTGTTTCACTCTAAAATATTTTGTATATACTTCAATTAATGTGGCCTTGTCATTCTCAGACAAAGAGGATCCAATTTCCTCTAATGCATCAAATTTCATCTTGTCATCCGCTTCAATTGCTTCATCCCTTCTTTCTACCAAAGCATTCCATACCACACTAGGGACATTTTTCCCAATGTTATTCATAACCACATCTAAAATAATAATGTATTGAATGATGGCTTCAATTATTATCTTCTTGTCCTCCTTATCCACTTCATCATATAATTGTGGAGTACCTTCTAACAAGTCATCATTCTCTAACATATTACTGACTATAACATCTAATTTCATTAGAGTATGAGCTCTTACCAGAGGAGTTTTCATTTGTTCTTCTTTTGCTACCAGGAGCCTTCCTTTGATTTATTCTCCTTCTTCATTTTCAAGCTTCTTATGGATGTGCATTGTGAAAGCATCTTTTTATTTTTCTATCTCCTCTTCTCATAAGTGTCCACGATGTCAACTTTAGGCTTCTTTTCTCCAATGCTTGTTTCCTATGAAACACCTTCGCTGCTTGTAGTGGCACTACTTGTCCTTTTCCTGGTGAGTTGTTCTTCATGCTCAAGTCTAAGATCAATCTCTTCTTCCACAATAGCACTCAAGTTTTTCTCTCTAAATTCCTTTTGCTTCTTCCTCCTTCTAGAGGTAGCAAGGGGTGCTACTGGAGGTACATTCTTCCTTTTGGTAGTCTGGGTGTTGGGTTTGGAGGGCGAGGTCACTTTTTCTGATACCAAAGCACTAGGCTCCACCTTATTTCCTTTAACAATAGTTGTACCAGAGGGTTTTGGCAATGCAGAGGTAGTGGTGGAAGTTGTTCTTCCTAATATTCGTGGCTCAAAAGACTCACCAACCCCTTTACCTTTTTATGTAGAAATTTCTCTTAACCTCTGAACTTCTTCTTCTGTAAGTCCATGTTGTATATATTATTCTTTCACTTTATTTTTTACCCTTTTATTTCTTGCAAGTGTTGATGTTTCCAAGTGCACTTCAGATGATTTTTCCTCATATGTGTCATGTCTTGGCAAAGTGGGGTCGTTAGGACTCTTTATAAAAAATTCAATATACCCCTCAGCTTCATTCTCAGAAAACTCATATCCAAGAGGCTTAATCCATATTGTCCTAGGTTCAACAACCTCTATTATGCATTCATCAAGAGATACAAGGAAATTTATTTTCTTTGCATACTTCTCCACTAGATTCTCGAGAATCCTTTCTCTGTCATGCATGTTATTTTGGAATACTACAAAGAATGTAGTCAATGCATTATATCGAGCCTTGTAATCACCTAAGTTGTGTGTATAGTCAAATATTTTGTGACCCACTAGTCTATCCTATCCTATACAATGTCTTTCCTTCTAGGAAGTTCCCTCAAAAAGTAAAACAACAAACACACAATTAGAGTTCCAAATTTAAATGCATACTTCTTTTCTCTATTTTTCTTTAGGTTTTCTAGAATTTATTGTTGAAGCAACTCACATAAGTCATAATCCTTCCCATTCACCACCATATCATGTGCAACATAGATAGCAGTTGTAGACAATGAGTTATCCCTGTTTGTGAAATAAATTGTATGACCTATCATAATTGAAGCATACTTTATAGCAAGGTTTGTTATAGGTTTTGTTTTCAATTCTCTTTTTGTCAAAGGTGGCACTAGTTAACTCCATAACCACTTCATTCTTAATAGATTTTAGTACTGGTACAGGTTTGATATCATATAATCTAGTCATAACCTTGATCACTTAGAAATTAGTTTGGGCATGTTTGTCCACATGAATTTTTCATGCATTCTACTCAATGTGTACCTCACATATTTTGCATCCATATCACTGTTATAGTTGGGGAACCAATCCCAAATGTCAAGCTTCTTTTAAACTAGGTTATTGCATTATGGTTTCACTAAGAAATCATCTCCAGTTAGCTCATTAGACCATAGATCCTAAAATCCTTTGGTGATTATATTCATCCACTTTGCAATGTATGTAAGCCCTAGTGTCCTTAATGGGTAAAACCTTATGGGGTATATTTTAAAAAGAATCGTCGATGTTGTTATCAAAGACTTTCCATGAATACCTCTTAAATTTTGGTCTAGGTCTCTCGGTGATGTTAACTACGATTGGTGTAGCCATTGTAACCTCAATTCAATCTCAAATGCTTATAAAATCACTTATATTTCAAACCCACAAAGCATAGATAGTTGTAACTACCTTTTATGCATTCAATGGGATCTAGGGTTTGTACCAATTCCTTTGAATCAGCATCAACACTTCTTCCAAATCACTCTACTTTCTCCAAATGCACAAAAGTGATTAGAATTGACTTATAAACTAACTTTTCTTGATTTCCCCTAATTTTTCATTAATTGAATCAGTTTTCAAAAATTTGGTAAGCACTTCACTGATACACTATAAACCCTACAATGCTCTGCATTTCTTCATATTTGCATATTTTTTCTAGTTTATTTTCTAGAAGCTTAAGCATGTCATTTTACACTATATATCTTCATATCACTCCTTGACACCTCATATTTCTAGGGGGTTAGATTTTTCTGTTATTTCTCCCTCTAAGCCCATGCCTAGGTTTAATTTCTAAGAAAATTATCTACACTAGAGGGAGGTACAAATACATTTGATTCATCTTTTTTCTCATGTTCCTCTTTCTATCTCCAAATCTTCTCCATTTCCTTCTTTACTTCAGTAGGATAAATTTTCTTCATAGGTTCATTCCTCTTTCTTCGATTAGTCTGCCTTCCATTCTTACTTTTGCAAATTCTTGAAACATGTCCAAATTTTTTGCAATTGTAGCATACAAAATTTTTCTTACTACATTGGCTTATATTCAATCTTGATCCACACTAGTTAGCTTTATGTACAAATACATTGCATGTATAACATTAACCATTGAAATATTGAACCATTCTACTAGTATTAAATCTATTCATCATCTGATTTCTATATTGAATAGCTCTATGTCCAAATTCTTACATGAAAAATATTGTATGAAGAATGATCCAACATTTTGATTCATTCTACTACATTCTGATGAAATCAAGAGAGAAATTGAGCAATTTGATTAAGCATGGAAGCATCAATAAATACATATAAAGGTTAGTAGATAACCAACCTGATTCGGCATACCCGATCAACTAATCATAACTATAAAATTAGTAATGTATTATTATTAATGATGTAATAAAAAACCTATTCTAACACCTCCTTTATTACATCATATGCCCAAGAGACTAAAGCATAAAAGTTCAAAAAGCCTCGAACTTCACAGCTACAAGTGATTTTTTAAAGATGTCTACACGTTGCTCTTGAATTGAACAAAAGTAGAGTTGTATATTTTATTGTTGAGCATGCTCACGAATGTAATGGAACTGAACCTCAATATGCTTGGCACAATCATGAAAAACTAGATTACAAAAAAGCTTCAACACACTCTGATTGTCAAAGAATAAAGTGGTAGGACCTGTATCAGGAACACCCTATTAGAACCATAATTTTCATAAAAAATTCTAAGGTATTTTACCTATTTGAAACCAATATTTTTCTATGTTTTTCATTAAAATATCATTCACTGCCATCCATAAAGCCAAAACTAACTTTTACGGCCATACCGCTTCCACATTTTTAGCCTTCATAGCCCTCACCTCTTACCTCCTTATCGCAGCCCTTTAAAAAATAGCTTGCGGTATCGTGGTCAAAGCATTGAACGTTATCCCCTTTTACTGCTACACCACGCATAGTTTAATCTACACCCGCGGTAGAGCCGTGAGAAAGGCCACCGAAGACCAAACCACCATATCGCGGAGGGATAGAATAGAGCCCGCGGTTGGGTAGTATAATTGAAGACAATTGCCATACTACGGAGGGTCGTCAACAAGCCCACGATAGAGTGGTGGAAGGAATGCAACGTTGACGAAAGTCAAACACCGCCATACCACAGTGGGTAAATATTCTACCCACGATAGAGCCGTAAGGGGTGCAAAGCAGGGGTAAGCCACCGCATTGCCACTGGAGGATAACAAGGAGACTGCAGTAGAGCAGTAGGAGGATCAGTCCAGATCGATAAACTGGTATACCTCGTGAAGACAAAGTGGAGCCCACGGTAGCGCGGTAGATAGTGAAGGTGGTAGCCAAGCATCACCGCAGTACCGTGGGGAGAAGATAGGTAGACCATGGTAGAGTGGTAGATGGTGGAGCAACATGAAGTATTACCTCGATACCACAATGGCTAAAATGATGGCATGTGGTAGTGCGGTAAATTGGTTGTTTCGGTTGTGACAGTTCTGATGGTTATTTTCAATTGTGAAATGACGCGACTCTTGGCCTCTCGTGAGAATGTGAATAGTTAGAAACCAAAAGGTAGGGTAAGGTTCTCTAAAATGTATAAAAGCATGAATTTGAGGCAGAATTGAAGTTAGTAGTTAGAATAGTTAGAAAATAGCATAAAATAAAAACTAGGGGGATGCAAATAATGTACCGACTTTCTTGAAGCACAACAATGGAGATAATGTTTTTCAACTGGTGAAGTCCTTTCTTGGTGTTCAATATTTGTGATGTAATGATTCATATTTTTATCTAGTTGTCTCCAACTTGAGGTCTTTCAATCATTTAAATCAATATATCAAGTATATTTCTGATTTGTCAAAATGTGTTCTCATTTTGTGTGATTTAATTAATTGGTGTCTGCAAGTCAAAATTAAATTCTTTGAAATAAGTCACAGTGATTTAAAGATTTATTTTGGATAATTAAAGAAGAACCTAGTAAGAAAACATTCTAGAATGATTTATGCAAGTCATAAATTTAGTGAAGTTTTATGCTAGTCATAGAATATCATTTTCAAAGTGCTTAGCAACCATAGTTAAGCCAGAGAGGGAAACACATATTATTCTTGATTTTTGACTCCATTTCCCATGTGGATAGAAGGCACTGATCTGTCACAGCCCAAAAGATAAATTTCATAAAAAACAACATATATAAATACTTTCATTTTATGCAGTAGGAGTAGTTGTTATGATTTTATCTATCCACTTCCAATTGCCATTGTGGATAGATTACTCAAGCAGGAAGCATATTGTTTAAGTCTGCCTCATTTATATAGGTTCACCCGCCTAGGTTTAGCAGAGCCTAAAGAGTAGAAGGTTCAATCACATTGATTAGCCTTGTACATTGGCCAGAAACATTGTGAGAGCTTGGCAAACTCTTGTGGTTCAAACCTACGTTTTTGAGACCTAATAGTTTGGTGACTCTGCTAGGGACAACTTTAGAAAATTTGGTTCTAGCCTTTCCATTTATAGAGTCAACAAAATTTCACATTTGGAGTGAGGAGATTCCGCTAGGGAAAATAAAAAATAGTTTCAAAAGAATCATTTTCCTACTTTTGGGAAAAGTAGGTGGTGACTCTGTTTAAAATTGATAAATAATGCATAGATATTGTGGAATAGTAACACTTTGCCAATTTTCTTGTCAAGATGTCAGAAGAAGTGAGAAGGCAACAGTCAATAAGAGAGTTGAAGGAATTGAAACAACAAAGGCTACAATTGGACCAACAAATGCTACAATTGGGAGTTAAACGTGTCCTAGATACATCACAAAATATACCATCCTACAGTGAAAATGAATACACAAATGCCAGTAGATCTCGGACACCTCAAGTGCCACATAATACAATTGAGAACTTCGGTAATGAAGGTAATGCACTCTATTCATAGAAGAACATTTATGCACCACAATCATCACATCAAATGAATATTTATCCTGTCCCTACTGGTCAAAGGGTAGGAAGCTATCAAGATTATGAATATAATCAGTATGGTGGCCATTATCAATATCATACTTCATATCAAAATGTGCAACACAATGTCATATCTCTTGGAAATGTCAATCAGAACTTGCAGCAAGATGCACGTCAGAATCAATAATTTGAGGAAGGAGAAGATGAGTATTCACATACTCAACAAAGGGGTCAAAGTCACATCATGAGATCAAAAAATTGCATATCCCCTTAGGTGCATTTTTTGATATAAGGAGACATGAGGGAGAATGGGGATGTGATTTGTTCAACAAAATGGCAGATGCCTATATACGAATACCTATTACTTCCTTGCCTAATAAGTCTGAATATATTTTATTGAGCAGTTCATGAGGGTATATGAGCCTAGCTCCATTCATGGGCCAAAGTCATTGAAGCCAGTTAATTTAGACTAGATGAATAAGTTAATGGGTACAACAGATGAGAAAAGGAATAAAGATGGTGAAATCACTGATGAGTATGGGGAAACCAAAAAATAATTCCTATAATAACATACATGAGGATGATGAAGATATAGGAGACATCTCTTGCATAACATATTATGATAGCGAGAGTAGTTCATGTTATGAGAGATCCATGGAATATTCAGATTATGAAGATGAACCTATGGATTTTGATCTACAGTAGGGTGATTCTTGCAGCTCTTATGGAGATCAAGAAGTGGGAGAAATAGTAGAAGATCTGGAAGAAAATTGTTCACTCAGCAGTGAGCATGTTTCAGATTTTTTGAATCTTGAATACCAGAAATGTGCATACAAGGATGATTCTAAAGTTTTGTGTCCAGCCTATATTTTCTTTGATAGTGAGAGTATTGTATGCAATAATTCATATGATTCCATGTGCATTTCTCAAAGTGATGAAGAAACCTTTGAAGCTGATCAAGAATCTGTATCTGCCCAAGAAGAGGTATGCGACTTGAATATTTTTAGCCTACAAGAGAAATATATCGGTTCACATATCATTGATGATGAGTGTTCAACATTGATTGATTCAAATATGTATAAGGATGATTGTATGGATCAAAAATATGTGTCACTACCAACTGGTGGTGGGGAAGAGATGGAAAGTATTTCTGATCTGATTTTCTTAGAGGATGTGGATGAGATAGAATTTTTAGACTTCCAAGAGAAGCATTCAGATTTTTGAGTCCCAGTACAACTACAAGATCATTTAGCAATACATAATAATGAGCAAGATTATGAATGTTCCATTGAATGTGGATACACTTTGTGTGATGAAGGTGATGAAGATTTATCATATGATAATAGGAATTATGAATTACGAAGTGGTAAAAGGAACATGAGTCAAGTTGAACACAAAAGTTTCCTGAAGGTTTTCAATGACAATACATGTAGCAGGGGGGATGGAATGAACATTTTCAAGAGGAACCTGATGAACTCAAATCAAAATAAATTTTATGATAGAGGAAAGTATAGGTCCCTCTTTTGGGTGGCCTTGGGCCATCATTTATGGTTTGAATTTCAAACCATAACAGTTCAAGGCAGTGATAAATTTTGATTTTGTTACCACAGATGATTAAGGATTGCCAGTGCATGGACAATTCTTAACAAACCTCTTTAAATATTATTTTTTCCATGCACAATAGTTTAGGAATTTTGAAGAGGCTGGGACTTTCCAGTACATGGACAATCCCAGAGTTCCCTCATTGAACATTGTTTTATTTCCATTAGTGTAGGGTCACTTCCATTCTTCTTTTTCCATCCTCCATTTTCCATCCCCTTCATCTTTCCATTTCCTCCATTTTTCATATCCTTTGTTGTCTTGATCTACTCTCCCAGTGATATTTTGGATTCTTGCAGTGATTGGAAAAATCACACATCCCCAACAAGAGCCGCTATTAGAACCAGAATTTTCATAAAAAATTCTAAGGTCTTTTACCAATTTGAACCCAATATTTTTCTATCTTTTTCATTAAAAGATCATTCACCGCCATCCATAAAGCCAAAACTAACTTTTACCACCATACTGTTGCCACATTTTCAGCCTTCGTAGCCCTCACCTCTTACCTCCTTACCACAACCCTTTACAAAATAGCTCGTGGTATCATGGTCAAAATATTGAATGTTATCCCCTTTTACCGCTACACAACACATAGTTTAATCTGCACCCACAGTAGAGCAGTGAGAAAGGGCACCGAAGACCAGACTGGCATACCGTGGAGGGATAGAACAAAGCCCGCGGTTGGATGGTATAATTGAAGACAACCACCATACCACAGAGGGTCGTCAACAAGCTCGTCGTAGAGCAATGGAAGGAATGCAGCGTTGATGAAAGTCAGACACCGCCATATTGCAGTGGGTAAATATTCTGCCTATGGTAGAGTGGTAAGGGGTGCAAAGTAGGGGTAACCCACTGAATTTCCACTGGAGGATAACAAGGAGACCATGGTAGAGTGGTAGGAGGAGCAGTCTAGACCAATAAATCGCAATACCATGTGAAGACAAAGTGGAGCCCATGGTAGCGCAGTAGATAGTGAAGGTGGTAGCCAGGCATCACCATGGTACCATGGGGAGCAAATAGGTAGACTATGTTAGAGTGGTAGATGGTGGAGCAATGTGAAGTATTACCTTAGTATCGCAACGACTAAAATGATGGTGTGCGGTAGCGCAGTAAATTGGTTGTTTCAGCTACGACAGTTCTGATGGTTATTTTCAATTGTAAAATGGCGCGACTCTTGGCCTCTCGTGAGAATGTGGACAGTTAGAAACCAAAAGGTGTTGAGAAAATGTGTCTCAACTTCCAGCTTGAAGCCCCATCTTTCATGACTTGGCGAAAAATGTTTGTTTTTGGCTTTACCACCATATCGCGCCTAGCTTTTCTCTGTCATAATCGCTTTACCGCGGTGGCCACGGTAAGACCGCCAGTGGCCTGGCTGGTGGTTACTACTACATCATGGACAATCAAGTGACTGATCGCGGTGGCCACAATAAGATCGCCAATGATTTGGCTGGCGATTACCACCACACCGCAAACAGTCAAGTGACTGACCATGGTGGCCGCGGTAAGACCACCAACGGCCTGGCTGGAGGTTATCATCGCACCACGGATAGTCAAGTGACTGACCGCGGTGGCCACGGTAAGACCACCAATGGACTAGCTGGTAGTTACCACCACACTGCGGATAGTCAAGTGCCTGATCGCGATGGCCACAGTAAGACCGTCAATAGGCTGGTTGGCGGTTACTGCCATATCATGGACGGGTCGATTGAGCTCGGCGGTGGAGCGGTAAATGACTTGGAGAGCTCGGTGAGCTCAGAGACTAAGTTGACCAAAGTGGACTCGGTGATAGAAGTGGTAGACGAACCAACTACAGGCACGTGGCTCAGTGTTAGAGCGATAATTGGTTGGAAACCAAAATAGTTATTGCAACAGGTGCAGGTCGACTCAGGGTGGTGAACAGAACCCGATTTGGGTGATGGCAATAATGCCAGGGTGGCTCGATGCAAAGAGATCGGTATGGGTAGATCGGTTGCGTGATTGGATGACAGATTGATGAACCTGGTGGTCAACGCTGGGTTGAAAAAGTTGAATGCAACATATGACTTAAGTAAGTCGAGTACAATATTGCATGGAGAGAGTTTTTTTTTTAACTGTATGTGAGAGATAACATTGTAAGAGTGAGAGAGTTCGAAAAGTGCTGCTGTGAGCTGATCATAGAAGGATGTATATTGTATGTAACTATTTTTGTTATTGTAATACAATTGTCTCGACTTTGTGTGGTGGGTTTTTTACCTAAAAAGTTTTTCCCACGTATATCTTGTGTCAACTGTGAATGCTCAATTATGTTATCTATTTTACTATTTTTTTTCATCTCAAGTAGTTTTAGAAAGCTATCATAAACTATTTTTTCTCTTCTCCTCTATTGTATTAGTGTTAAGGGAATGTATTCTACACTATTGGGTCATTAGATCCTGCATGCTTTTCCCTTCAAGTGGTATCAGAGCTTGGCCAGTTGTGTTATCCTTGTAGGAAAGATAAGTTTTTTGTGCTAATAATATTTCAGTGGGAGTCTTGCATTGTTGAAACTTGTTTCTATTTGAGATGGAAAGTACATCTGGTAGAGTAGATATTGAAAATTTTAATGGCAGCAACTTTGAGTTATGGAAACTCAAGATAGAAGACTTGCTTGTGGATAGAGACCTCTGGATTGTAGTGTCTAGAACTAAGCCACAAAGTACGATGCAAGAAGCTTGGGATCTTGCAGATAGAAAAGCAAGAGGTTTGATAAGACTGAGTCTAGCCGATTCCTGTACTCTTGAACGTCCATGAGTAGTCTGCAGCTTCATTATGAAAGAAGTTTGGTGATATTTATCAAGGAAAGTCTCTGGTAAATAAGTTATTCTTGAGGAAGAAGTTGTACTCTTTGAAGATGGAAGAAGGTGCATCTATTGCAGACCATCTAAACTCGTTTAATATGAGTGTTACTCAGCTATCATTTGTAGGTGTAAAGATAGAGGAGGAGGATCGTTGCATGCTCCTGTTGTGTTCATTACCTGACAGTTGGGATCATCTTGTGATGGCTATTGGAAGCACAACCACTACATTCAAGATGGATGATGTGGTTGCTTTGCTCTTTTCTAAAGAAATGCAATGGAAGTCTTCTGACATGGCCAAAGAGGCTCTTGTTGTTTGAGGTAGACCAAAGGAGAAAGGCAAGAAGAAAGACAAGAAGTCGAAACCCAAATCTGCATGGAGATCAAAGTCTCCTGGTAAAAAGTTCAAGGTGAGATGTTGGAACTGTGGGCAACCTGGTCATATCTGGAAGGACTGCAAGGAGAAGAAGAAGAAGAATGTCTTTGACAATGAATCTTCTCAAAGTGATGTAGATGCCTTCATTGCAGTAGCCTTGACAACTCAGGCATCAGATGATGTTTGGTTGGTTGACTCAGGTGCATCCTTTCACATGACGTCCAATAGAGAATGGTTCTCTAAATATGAAAAGTATGATGGTGGAAAGGTATACTTGGCAAGTGATTCAATGTTAGAGATAGTTGGCAAAGGAAGAGTCGAAATTCAATTTCCTGACGGGAGAGTCAAAGGTATTTTTGGTGTACTTCACATACCAAGTCTGGCTCGAAATCTTCTTTATGTCAATAAGTTAAATAATGCTAGTGTAGAAGTTTCTTTCTCAAGTAGGGGATGTAAAATGGCTAGAGGTGCAATGGTGCTAGCTAAGGGTATTCGTACTGGCACTTTGTACAAGTTGGATGCACAACCTATTCTTTGCAACAGTGCCTCTGTAAAGTCATGCAATGTTGCACCTGTAGAGAAAGATGAAGACACTTCTTTGGCTGCAAATGCTTTGGAGGTAAAACTCCCAGCTGAGAAGATTATGCTATGGCATCATAGACTTGGTCACATAGGTGAGAAAGGTTTAAAAACCTTAAAGAATAAAAATCTTGTAGAAGGGCTTGATGATTGTAACCTTGAGTTCGATATTTGCAAACATTGTATCTATGGAAAAAAAAACTGTGTTTCATTTTATTCTAGTCCTCATAAATCTTCCGGTATACTGGATTATGTTCATTCAGATGTGTTTGTTCCAGTTAATTTTCCTTCCTTATCGAAGTCTAGATACTATGTTTCTTTTATTGATGACTATTCGAGAAAGGCATTTGTATACTTTCTTAAAAGTAAATCAGAAGTGTTCAGTCGGTTTAAAGAATTTAAATCTTTGGTAGAGAATCAGACTAGAAGGAAAATTAAATGTTTGAGGATAGACAATGGAGGTGAATTTTGTTCTACATATTTTGAAAGGTATTGCATTGATCATGGAATTAAGAGGCATAAGACAGCGCCTTACACTCCACAACAGAATGGAGTTGTTGAAAGGCTGAACATGACGTTGATGGAAAAGGCAAGGAGTATGTTGAGTAGTGCTGGTTTGCAGTAAAAGTTTTGGGCCGAGGCTGTGGCTACAGTATGTTATCTAATAAACATATCTCCTTGCTCTGCTCTTCTTGATAAAATGCCTTTGGAAGCATGGTCTGGTAAGAAGCCCTCTTTGAGGCATGTCTGTGTGTTTGGCTGTGAGGCATTTGTTTATGTGCCAAATGAAAAGAGATCTAAATTGGATAACAGGGCTATCAAATGTATTCTCATCGGCTATGGAGTTGGTGTGAAGGTATACAAGCTTTGGAACCCTATTACTGAGAAGGCTTTGTACAGCAGAAGCATGATATTTCGTGAGCTAAAACCTTCAGTAAGTGATCAATAGCTTGAGATAGATCAGAAACTTAGAATTTGGTACCACTGCCTAAAGGGCGAAAGCCTATTGGCTGCAAGTGGATATTCAAAAAGAAAATAGGCCTTGATGGAAGTGATGAGAAGTATAAGGCTAGGTTGGTTGCAAAGGGATTTTCTCAAATTGAGGGAATTGATTATGGAGAGATTTTTCCCCTATAGCAAAGCTGACATCCATCAGATTTTTATTGTCATTAGCAGCTGTGTATGATTTTGAAATTGAGCAAATGGATGTGAAGACAACGTTTCTCCATGGTGAGCTAAAAGAAGAAATCTACATGTCCCAGCCTAAGCATTTTGTTGAAAGAGGTAAAGAAAATCTGGTTTGTAAGTTAAATAAATCTCTCTATGGTTTAAAGCAATCTCCTAGAATGTGGTACCAGAAATTTGACACGTTTTTGTTGTCAATTGGATTTGTGAGATCAAAATCTGATCACTGCATTTATTATAAATTTGAGAATGATCATGTGCTTGTTATTACCCTATATGTGGATGATATGTTATTCATTGGAAATAGCAAGACTATGATTTCTGATCTTAAATCTCAGTTGTCTGCAAAGTTCAAAATGAAAGATCTTGGTGTAGCTAGGTACATTCTTGGAATGGAGATAACTAGGGACCGAACAAGCAGAAAACTTTGGGTCAATCAAAGTAAGTATGTAAAAATAGTTCTGGAGAGGTTTAGCATGAATGATTGCAAGCAGCTTGTTGTTCCAATCATGCATGGAACTAAGTTTTCTGTTGAAGACTATCCAAAGTTTGGTACTCAGATGGAGGACATGACCAGTGTGCCTTATGCAAGTGCTATTGGAAGTTTGATGTATGCTATGTTCTGTACAAGACCATGCATTGCCCAAGCAATGGGAGTTCTAAGCTGATTTATGGAAAATCTGGGAAGATCACATTGGAATGTTGTGAAGAGAGTATTTAGGGATTTGAAGGGGACTTCAAATTATGCACTGTGTTACCATGGTAATTTGGTTGCATCGTAGAGGACTCTCAACATTCATGGGTATGTTGATTCAGATTGGGCAGGGGACATTGACAGTAGGCGATCCACCAGTGGATACACTTTCATGCTTAATGGTGGAGCAATCAGTTGGATGAGCAACCAAGAGGCTGTAGTTGCTTTATCCATGACAGAGGTAGAGTACATGGCTGCAACTCATGCCTGTAAAGAGGCTATTTGGTTAAACTATTTGTGTTCAAACATTGGATTTAATGCTGGGCAGATTTCAATCTGCTGTGATAGTCAGAGTGCCATTTGTTTGGCAAAGAATCTGACCTTTCATGCTAGGACCAAGCACATTGATGTGCAGTATCACTTCATGAGGGATATGGTTGAAGATGGAAAGGTAAATCTAGAAAAAGTTGACACCTTGAAGAATGTTGCAGACGCTTTAACAAAGCCGGTTAGCATAGACAAGTTCAGATGGTGTGCAAAATCGATGGGCCTTGGGGCCTATAATAGACAGTAACTTTTTGAATCCATGGGGGAAGCTGGAAGTGTTCGCCAAGTGGGAGCTTGTTGAGAAAATGTGTCTCAACTTCCAGCTTGAAACCCCATCTTTCATGACTTTGCGAAAAATGTTTGTTTTTGGCTTTACCACCATACCGCACCTAGCTTTTCTCTGTGATAACTGCTTTACTGCGGTGGCCGTGGTAAGACCGTCAGCGGCCTGGTTGGTGATTACCACCACATCGTGGATAGTCAAGTGACTGACTACGGTGGTCGCGGTAAGACCACCAATGGCTTGGCTAGTGGTTACCGTTGCACCGCGGATAGTCAAGTGTCTGACTGTGGTGGCTGCGGTAAGATGGCCAGCAGCCTCGCTGGTAGTTACCACCATATCATGGACAGGTTGGTCAAGCTCGACGGTGGAGCGGTAAATGACTTGGAGAGATTGGTGAGCTCGGAGATTGAGTTCACCAAGTTGGACTCGGCGACAAAAGCGGTAGTCATACCAACTACAAACACGTGGCTCAATGTCAGAGTGATAATTGGTTGGAAACCAAAATAGTTATTGCAGCAGGTGTAGGTCGACTTAGGGTGGTGAACAGAACCCGATTTGGGTGATGGCATTAATGCCTGGGTGGCTCAATGTAGAGAGATCGGTATGGGTAGATCGGTTGCGTGATTGGATGGCAGATTGATGAACCTGGTGGTCGATGTTGGGTTGATAGAATTGAATGCAACATATGACTTAAGTAAGTCGAGTACAATATTGCATGGAGAGAGTTTTTTTTAAAAACTATGTGTGAGAGATAACATTGTAAGAATGAGAGAGTTCTAAAAGTGTTGTTGTGAGCTAATCAGAGAAGATTGTATATTGTATGTAACCATTTATATTACTGTAATACAATTGTCTCGACTTTGTGTGGTGGGTTTTTTACCTGAAAAGGTTTTCCCACGTATATCTTGTGTCAACTGTGAATGCTCAATTATGTTATCTATTTTACTGTTTGTTTTTATCTCAAGTAGTTTTAGAAAGCTATTAGAAACTATTTTTTCTCTTTTCCTTTGTTGTATTAGTGTTAAGAGAATGTATTCCGCACTATTGGGTCATTAGATCCTACATGATTTTCCCTTCAAAAGGCAGGGTAAGGTTCTCTAAAATGTATAAAAGCATGAATTCGAGGAAGAATTGAAGTTAGTAGTTAGAATAGTTAGAAAATAGCAGAAAATAAAAACTAGGTGGATGCAAATAATGTACCAACTTTCTTAAAGTATAGCAATGGAGATAATGCTTTTCAACTGGTGAAGTCCTTTCTTGGTGTTGTGATGTAATTATTCATATTTTTATCTGGTTGTCTCCAACTTGAAGTCTTTCAATCATTTAAATCAGTATATCAAGTATATTTTTGATTTGTCAAAATGTGTTCTCATTTTATGTGATTTAATTAATTTGTGTCTACAAGTCAGAATTAAATTCTGTTAAATAAGTCACAGTGATTTAAGGATTTATTTTGGATAATTAAAGAACCTGGTAAGAAAAAATTCTGGCATGATTTATGCAAGTCATAAATTTAGTGAAGTTGTATGCTAGTCATAGAATCTCATTTTCAAAGTGCTTAGCAACTAGAGTTAAGCCAGAGAGGGAAACACATATTATTCTTGATTTTTGACTCAATTGTCCATGTGGATAGAAGGCACTGATTTGCCACAGCCCAGAAGATAAATTTCATAAAAAACAACATATATAAATACTTTCATTTTATGCAGTAGTAGTTGTTATGATTTTATCTATCCACTTCCAATTGCCATTGTGGATAGATTGCTCAAGTAGGAAGCGTATTTTTTAAGTCTGCCTCATTTATATAGGTTCACTCACCTAGGTTTAGCAAAGCCTAAAGAGTAGAAGGTTCAATCATATTGATTAGCCTTGTACATAACGTTGTGAAAGCTTGGCAAACTCTTGTGGTTCAAACTTGCGTTTTTGAGACCTAACACACCCATTCCTATCAAAATTTGATGTAACCATATCACCTCACAAATAACCCCCCTATGACACAATATTTTGACTATATGTAAGAGAGAGCAAAAGTGGTTTTCTTCTTGCTCCTCCATGAAATCAAACTAGATCCTAAAAAGAAAATGAAGCCTGAAGTAGACTTCCTATCATCCATTGAACTTGCATAGTCGACATCCGTGTATCCATACAATGAAAAATATGCATTCTACTTATATTCTAGGCCATATGCCACTCTACCACGGATGTATCTCAAAACCCTCTTTGCTACCTTCCAATGAATAATCTTAGGCTCCTACACAAACTGAGAAAGATAACTAACATCAAAACTTATATCCGGCCTGGTATAGGTCAGGTAGATGAGACTCCCAATCAACTAGTGATAAAGAGTAACATTTATTCTGAGCAGATGGATCATGGCAAGAAAGTTGCAAACTTGTCTCCATAGGGGTTGACATAGGTTGGAAATCTTCCCTATGGAATCTCTCAAGAAATTTCCTGGCATACTTGATCTGATAAACATCTATATAATTTTTCTTTTTCTACACTTCAATTCCTAGAAATAATGTAAGAGCCTGAGATGTGTCATTTCAAACAATCATTTGAGATCATTCTTTGTTGCATAAATCATCTACAAAGAACTCCCTATGATAACCAGATCGTCAACATAAACAACTAGAATTAAAATCTCCCCCCTCGCTCTTTGAGGTAGAGATTGGGATTATATGGATTCTTGATGAATCCATAGTTAAGGATATGCTCATCAATCTTGATATACCAGGCATGAGGAGCTTGGTTAAGACCATAGAGGGATTTGATGAGTCTACATACTTTGTGTTTCTTCCCAAGTGCAATGTATCCCTTTGGTTGAGTCATATAGAGTTCCTCCATGAGATCTCCATTAAGGAAGTCACTCTTGACATCCATCTGGTGAAATTTCCACCTAAACTGTGCTACCATATCCAACACCATACTGATCTTTGAAATGGGGGAAAATGTCTCATCATTATCAATGCCTTCCCTTTGTGCATAGCCCTTAGCCATAAGTCGAGTCTTATACTTTTCAATGCTACCTTCTACCTTGTATTTGATCTAGAAAACCAATAGCCTTCTTCCTTGGTGGAAGATCAACAAGTTCCCATGTTTTGTTCCTTAGAAGTATTTGATATTCAACATCCTTAACATATTTCCAAGGTGGTGACTCAAGAGCTTTTTGCACTATTTCAAGTTTATAATTTTGCATAACTATACACATAAGGGCCATATTCACTTCTTCATAAGACTTGTTGCGAGTCTTAGGCCCATGAAAAGATGTATGAACAACTGCATCATCTTTTGCATCCTTTATGGTGGTATGATACCAATTAGGAACCTTCTTGTGTACAAAAGATGAGGATGGAGGTGTGAGAGGAGGAAACTCATCCAATGGAACCAAAAAATCATCTAGAGTTGCTATGTCACCTTACTTCTCTTAATCAACCTCCTACGCTTCAACAATTTCCTCATTGTGAGATTCAAGTAACTGTGATGCTTGGGAACATATAGTTGATGGAGAGGAAGAGATGTTGTTGCCTCCTCATTAAAGACTACATCCCCGCTAATGTACACCTTATTTTTTACTACATCCATAAGCCGACATCCCTTTGATTCTGAACTATATCGAAGAAAGATGCACTTAAAAGAAATCATCCAATTTTTCTCTCTAAACCTTAGGGACATGCATGAAGGTAGTACATCCAAACACTCTGATATGTGAAATAGAGGGATTTTTTCTAGTTCAAGCTTCTTCTAGTGTGACATTATCAAGCACTTTGGTGGGTGCTCGATTTAACAAATACATTATTGTGTGAATTGCTTCAACCTAGAATGTAGGATCAATATTTGCATCACTCAAAATGCATCAAACCATTTCAACAATAGTATGATTACGTCTCTCAACAACACCATTTTGTTGCAGCATATGTGTAGTGGTAAACTATCTTTGTATGCCATGTTTATGCAAGTAAGCTCCAAAATCTTTACTTGTGAACTCCCCCCCTCGATCTAAGTGAAGCGCTAAGAGACTAACAAGATGACCATTTTGCAAGAGTTTGAACTCCTTGAACTTGTCCAATGACTCATGCTTGTGAGCCAAAAAATAGACCAACATTTTTCTTGTATAATCATCCACAAAGAGAAGAAAATTTTGGGCATTTTGATGACTACAAATCATAGGTCTATAGAGATCAGTGTGAACCAATTCTAAGGGACTCAAGGCTCAGTTTTCTACAGCAAGAAAAGGAGCCCTATGTTGTTTCCCTGCAAGACAATGTGAGAAAATAACTTATAATTTTTGAATGGGAAGAAGCCCTCTTACCTTATTTCTCTTACTCAATGCACTAAGATAGCCAAAACTAAGGTGGAAAAACCTTATATGTCAAAGAGCTATGGATGTATTGGTGTTCACTACAAGGGCTTGATCTTTATGTGCAACATCAATCAACTAAAACACCTTGCTTGCACCTGAAGCGCGAACTATAACTGCTCCATTGCGAGTTTTATCTTTGATAAGACAAAGTTTCTCACCATTGAGTTGATAAAATTCAACTTGTAGGTTATGCTCAAGTAATTGACTTACTGAAAGTAGGTTCTTAGTGAGCCCCAGGACATACAAATCCTTTGTAAGTCAACATGTATGAGTTCTCAATGGAAGTGAAATATCACCAATTCCCTAAACTTTATATGAGGTGTCATCACCCAATGAAACATTACCATAGGAGGTAGAATGGAGATAAGGCACAAAACCATATTTTTTCCCCTATCATATGCTTGAATGCACTAGAATCAACATACTATACTGAATTGTTAGGTGTGGTAACCTTTTCTTCTACAACAGACAAAAAATTCCATGTGGATGCAGCATTTCATTGTTATTTGTTGGGATTTTTCTACCATTTTGAATTTATCTTCTTATCCCCTTGGAAAGATTTATGTGGATTTTTTCTACTAGATTCACTATTGGCATATCGATTTATACCAACACTCTTTGAGTTCATGACCCTTTCTACAACAAATAAGGAGTTTCTTTATTCTACCTTTCACCATTTTGAATTTGGATACAATGCAATTGTTGCTATAGATGAACGATTTGGTTTTTGTTTTTCGCCTCATAGACAGTTTTGAGGCGGTCCTAGACATCTTTTGTAGAGGTTTCAGTGTGAATGTAAGGTTGAATCTCATCTAACACACTAAAAAGGATGATTAATTTAGATTTTTGGTTGGCCTTGTCAAACTTATTTTGATCATCACCAGTTGTAGTTGGTCTAGTTGTTTTTTCCGAATTAATATTCCAAAGGTCTTCAAGTTCTAATTGCACTTGGACTTTAGTTTTCTAGGAAGCATAGTTTTCACCCTTCGAGAATTGGGAATCAAGTAGGAGAGATTTTGGTGCACTAGGAGCCATTTTGATTTTTTTTGAATTATCCTTATATCTCCTATTGGAATTTGAACTTCTACAAGTGTTCTACAAATGCTTTGAATCTTAAATGCAGAAATCACAATATGTTTACTGCTTAAAACTAGAAAATTGTAGAAAAAAGATGTTTGCACCTTTTATAAATGAATTAATTCTCTATAACTTGCATTACTCTGGATGGATTATACATCAACAACACCCACATCACAAATAAAAAAACTTGTCTAGGCTATTATAGCAACAACACCCACATCATGGATGAAAAAATTCATCCAAGCTATTATAGCAACAACACCCACGTCACAGATGAAAACCAGTCTAGGTGACTATGTATTTTTTCTTCACACATTTAGAGTTTTCTTTTTTTTTAATTCTTTGTTTCTTTCCCATGCTCATAAGCCAAATAATTTTTCTACGCATTCAAACTTTGTTTTTGATGCCTCTTTCATAATGAGTTCGACAAAGTTTTTTTCGATAGAAGAAAGCCTTGACGTCTTTTTTTAGCATGAATCTATCCATGTGTTTTGTAGAAAGAATATCTCTCATCAATGTACTTGTAGATAGAAACATCCTATCAATGATCAAGAGATTCTCCTCATACAATGATTACATCTCACAGGGGTCCCGTCTTCCAAGTGGTAATCAAGATTTCTCATCGTTCCTCTAGGCGGTGATCAAGATTTAATGTCAGTGTGTTAAAGACTCTTCAACATTATTACCAATAGGCACGTATTTAAAAGAATTTTTAACCACCACAAATTGATGCATAGGCTTAAGATATATAATGCTTTGATACCATAATGAAATCGAGAGAGCAATTGAGCGATTTGATTAAGCATGGAAGCATCAATAAATACATAGAAAGGTTGGTAGATAACCAGTCTAATTGAGCATACCCGATCAACTAATTATAACTATAAAATTAGTTGTATTATTATTATTATTATTATTATTATTGATGTAATAAAAAATCTATTCTAACACATTCTTTAGCCTTATGTCCAAATTTATTGCATGAAAAAAAAACACCATTGAAAAATGGGTACCTTTGAGCATTTGGTTGTATGATAGGGAGTCTTCTAGCATTGCTTCTTTGATTTTTGATCTATTTTCCATTGACTTGAGTCTAATTTTGATTGTCAACTTTGTTAGGGGTTTGATTGGCCTTTGATATTTCTCCTTCTTCAAGTCCCAAGCCACTTGTATTTTTAGATGGTTTTTGTCCTACAATCAGTTCACCAAGCATTGTAGTACTTTCTTTGAATTTTTCCTCATGAGCTCTAGCTTTTTCTAGATCTAATCTGAGAGATAGAACTTCTAGTTCAAATCTTGTGCATTAATCAATATTTCTTTGTACTATTGCATTCAAACAATCTTTAATTATTTTCTTTTCTTCCACTTGCACTTTCAATTTGGTGATGTCCTCATTTGTTTGCTTCAATTGTTCATTGACTTCTCTATGTCTTTCTCTGAACTTCTTGATTTGTTCTTTTAATTTTTTGACACATTCATTTGCTTCCTCTAGGTTTTCCTTTATACTTTTTTCTTGCCTTCAAAATTGTCAAGATCTTCAAGAGCATCTTTAAGTTCTTCTTTGTCAATCATGTATTTATCTTCAATGTATTCAATTGTAGAAATTTATTTCGAAGGAATGGGATACTTTCTATTAGCCATATGTTCAACCCCCAAGATCTTCCTCAAGTTGTTAGAATTCTTAAAAGGAACCAAGATCTTATACCAATTTTTGAACACCTAGAATACTGAGAGGGGGCGAATCAATATTCTATCAAACCATTTAATCGTAAACCATCCAATTAATAAAGCATATTTAACTACAACTATGAATGAAAACATAAAACAACCATAAGATCACATGACACATGAACACCAAGATTTTTATGTGGAAAACCTAAAAAAACAAAAACCACGATGAGGATTAGCTCACAATATATTATAATCAATTATAAGATATTACAAAGGATCATTGCTAAGACACATTGTTCAATAAGGGTCATAGCCAGAAATAGATACAAAAACAAAAATGGATACACAACCAAAATGTGAACTGATACAAAGTGCACCTTCATTGTGTTGAATTCAGTTCCTTTGAAGCTTTGAATACAAAACTCTGCTCTACTTTGTAGTTGCTCAACATTCACAAATTCTAGTCTTATTTGCATCACCCACATACAAATTCATGTATTCACACAATATCATATATTTCGTACATCTCATTACCTCTACAATCTCAAAAATGTCTTACATATATATGAAATACATCCACATACATCAATTAGGTCGGCCAAATTAGATGTAGCCCTATTTTAATTCAAAATTACCTTTTCAGCTTCATGCTTGATTCAAGTACTTCTTCACGCTCAAATCAAACGTGCAACACTTGATTTAGGTTGGCATGGACCTAAAATAGATCCCACTAACATCTGTAATACATGTTTTTTTGGCATATGGATTCTAGTGTTGTAATTGATGGCAACCTAATTCATTCATCTGATCCATAGTTTAGTATTGGTTCATACTGGCAAACAGAATGAAGAACAAGGTATCCGATTGTCTACCTGTATACTTCATCGAACTATTATTTTGAGTTTTAGATCTCAGAGAAAGGTATGTTGATGTTCGTAGTACCTTATTCAAGAAGTATTGAGTTGCACATTTACTAGTGTACGATCTAGGAGATCTGGTGCATCAATATTTTGGTTATCTATGCTAGAAGGCTGACTTGGAAAATATAGTCATTGTGGTTGTTTAAGGAGTAATTGGTTAAATGTTTTTTTGTTTGATCATGTGTATTTTGTTCCTCACTATTTTATGACCAACTATGGGTGGTGCGCATAAAGAATTAGTTGTGGATTTAGTCGATAATTGGAAAGTATTTTATGTTTTATGGAAGCCGACATATGAATGATCAAATATTTGATTGTGGATATATATATGAGATCGGTTGTATCATTTTGCAGAAGTGAATGTTGTGATGTGAAGAATATTAGTGAGTGGTGTGAATTTATCTATGTAGGGATCTATGATGTGAATTGTAGAGCATAGCAGAGTGAAGAGCAGAATCAGACAAAAGGTCCAAAATCTGATCCTTGAGCCTAACCAGAACTGTAACCTGGCATAAGTAGATGCTACTACTTTAGTTCAACCTTTCAGATGGTTTTAATCTGAACATTTTGTAAGGAAGTGAGCCTTTCTTTTCTGAGCAGTGAGCTCTAGGTAGTGAGCCTAAATGCAAGTGCATTCCCTTTTTGTAAAACTTATATTTGAGTACTCAAATTGTGGATTGACCTCCACCATGGTTTTTCCCCTAGCAAGGTTTCCACGTAAAAATCCTTGTGTTATTGGTTTTTTCAATGATTACTCTGTGTGTTTGCATCTTTCCTTTGGTTTAATGTTGAAATGGTTTAAATATCAGCTTAATAAAGTTTAGATTTGCAGAACACTGATTCACCCCCCCTCTCAATGTTCCCTTGAGTCCAACAATTGGTATCAGAGCCTAGTTCCTTGGAAGAATTTTAGCAGCTTGAGGTATATCTTGGAATGTAATGGACTCTATTAGTCTTTAGCAATAGCTTTTGGTGGCACTTGATGACCTTGATCAGTCTAAAGCAGAAGTCCAGGAATTGAAAGAAAATCTTAAGGATGCTGAGAAATGCATTCAGTCATTGAAGGATAAAATTGTTAAGTCCGGGGAAAAGAGGAAGGATCTCTATGATTAGATTAAGCAGAAAGAAATTGAAAACATGGATGATGCTCACTTGAATCAAACCTTGAAGGAAATAACTCAAGAATGTGAAAATATTACTAGAGACAATGCTACCATAAAGCATGAAATGGAATCTATGGTGATGAAGCTGACTAAGGAGATTGAAGAAAGGAAGAAGAATGAGGAGAATAATGTTTAGTCCTTAAAAGAAAGGTCTGATGAATGAATAAGAGTAAATGGATAATTCATTTAGTTAGAGAGTGAACTGCTACAATCCATAAACAATGAAGAAGAACTTGAAAAAAATATTGTTGTCCTTAGGAATGAACTTACTACTGCAAATGAATACAGGGAGAAGTTTAAGATTAGTTTTGTTAAACTTGATGAGTTGACTCAAGGACAGAAGAATGCTAAAGACAAGTCAGGTCTTGGATATGAAAAATGAGAAAGTTCTAGATTTGGACAAAGACATTTTAGGCAAGGTAACCAGATGAACAAAGGTGGAAGGTATCCGGTAAGACAACCTAATGCTCAAAATTTTAATGGATATTGTTTTTCTTGAAATAAATTCAATCATATGGCTACTCAATGCAGAAGTAAAATGAAATCAATTAATCCATCATTCTTTGGTCAGTGTTTCAATTGCAACAAGTTCTAGTTATCTGTGCTAGAAGTCTGACTTGGTAAATATAGTCATTGTGGATGTTTAAGGAGTAATTGGTTAAATTTTTTGTGTTCAATCATGTGTATTTGGGTCCTCACTATGCTATGACTGACTATGGGTGGTGCACATAAAGAATTAGTTGTGGATTTAGCTGACAGTTGGAAAGTATTTTATGTTTTATGGAAGCTTACATAGGAATGATCAAATCTTTGATTATGGATATATATATGAGATCGGTTGTATCATTTTGCAGACGTGAATGTGTGTGATGCAAAGAATATTAGTGAGTGGTTTGAAATTCATAAGGATAGTGGTGTGAATTTATCTATGTATGGATTTATGATGCGAATTGTAGAGCAAAGCAGAGTAGAGTAGAGCAAAGAGCAAAATCAGACGAAAGGTCTAGAATCTGATCCTTGAGCCTAACCAGAACTCTAACCTGGCATAAGTAGATGCTACTACTTCAATTCAACCTTTTAGATGGTTTTAATCTGAACATTTTGTAAGGCAATGGGCCTTTCTTTTTTGAGCAGTGAGCTCTAGGCAGTGAGCTTGAATTCAAGTGCATTCCATTTTTGTAAAACTTATATTTGAGTACTCAAATTGTGGATTGACCTCCACCATGGTTTTTCCACTAACAAGGTTTCCACATAAAAATATTTGTGTTATGATGTTGTGGATGATTACTCTTTGTGTTTGCATCTTTCATTTGGTTTAATATTGAAATGGTTTAAATATCAGTTTAATAAAGTTCAGATTTGCAAAACACTGATTCAACCCCCCTCTCTCAGTGTTCCCTTGAGTTCAAAACATTTAGTCTCCACGACACATATCAAGTATTAGGTTAGCCAAGAATTAGACCTAATCATAAAAAATCCAACTAATCAACCACCAATGATCCATTTGATCATATAAACATTCACCATCAGGAATATATTATGTATTGACACCTATAAATAATATCCCAAAATTGCTAAGTCTAAATTCAATTATCAGAGGAATGCAGACCAGATTACACATACCCATTTACATTGTATAAAGCCAAGAACCGCATGTTGAACTATTTTTACTTGTAACTTTCAACATGTTAATCTAAAACTACTGAAATATTGATCACATATGCACTTGGTAGTTAGGAATAACATACTATAACCTCATAAGCCAACCTTATTACATGAGAAATTCTAAACCAAATTATTGGATTAAGATGTCTCCATTCTATTCACCAGATTTGAAAAACTATCAACAATCAATGTTGGCATAAATGAAAACACATTAAAAGGGTCCCTTCTTCATTATTTCAATAGATAAACCATGTGTTGTATTCTCATTGGCTCTCAATAACTTTTTTGGTGGCCTTATGAATAGATTTCATTCACCTACCTCAATGAACAATGCATTAGTCTCCACATGTTGGTTGTGACTTCCCATTCATTTGGCCATCGGGCCAACGCTTGGTCCTGAAAATCCTTTAGCTAGAATATGTATAGTCATTTTTTTTATCACCAGATATAATCTTATACATAAAAATTTGCAATCGTATAGAATTATTTTCAAAATGCCTTTATTAATTTCATACAAATCCATGGAATTAATTGTGTAGAAAAAAAATCTACTCCTTCTAAGTGTTAACAATATTAAGGCAATCTCCACCCACAACCTAACAACCAGGATTTGATACCAAACAAATAAAACTTTACATCAATATAAAACTATTTCCACAAAACTTCATGAGTGAAAAATATGCAAAAGAATAGAAAAACATACAAATAAGATGACACAACATATACCATAGAAAAATTCACATGAGGGAAAAACCAAGCCTCCAAAACTATTCACACAATGCATTATTTCATGAATAAAGGTTACAATACAAAGACCTAGTAGTCTCCATGAATATATCCAAAAAACCAATCTCTCTACTTCCACCCCATGTGAACAAGTAAATGAAAATTATGTGACCTACAAGAGATGCTCAACCAACCTTAGCCAATAAGCAAAAGGTTATAGAAAAACAAGCTAACAAAAAAAGAAAAAATGTGATAAATAGAGGGAGGGAGAGAATGAAAAATCTAAATATAAATATAAAAAAACAAAAATAATAAAGAAATTAAAAAAAGAGTAATATAAAATATGGATGGGGAGAATAAAACAAATAGAGAGTGAGTGAGAAAGCAAGCAAAAAAGAGAATAAAGAGAAAGAAAGTGAGACTAAACATGTGAAAATATAAAAAAGTGCAATGAAGATAGATAGACAAAGAGAGATAACTAAGAGGATGAAAAAATAGATAACATACAAAAGATAAAAAGATATAGGGAGAGAAAATAAATAAGTAATCTTGATTGGTGAAGCCATGGTTTCTAGATTTCAATTCTATGAAAAATAATTCCTTGGTTTTACCTATTTTGGTTCATTCTTTTTCATCCCTCTTTAGTTTTGGTTTAGTTTTATAATACACCTATCTTCCCCTTTGTAATAGTGCTACGAAAATATCATGAATGAGGATATAATTTTTTCTAAGGCACATTTGATCCAAAGGGAAAAGGAGAAGGATGCTATGTTAATACAAATGGATTGTTGGTGTATAAATCAATAGGTACACTAAAATCATATTATATTTTTTTTGTAAATCAGCCTCCAATTAATTGAAACATTCCAATCCAAACCCCTTTCAAAGACAAAAACCTATGGACTTCTCTTCTTTTTTTGTTGATTCAAAGGTATCCCCACGACTCAACCCTATGCCCAAAATTACCTTAGTTTTACATCCTGCCAAGTTGGGGTCGAAAGGGGTGAGCTAGGTCACATTGATATAATTCTTTTGTCACCTTTGATTCAAAGGGAAAAAAAGATGGATGTTATGTTATGCAAATGGATTGTTGGTGTATCAATCAATAGGTACACTAAAATCACATTATGATTTTTTTGTAAATTGACCTTCAATTAATCAAAATATTCCAATCCAAACCCCTTTTAAAGATGATAAAAAGGTATGAATTTCTCTTTCTTTTTTTATTGACTCAAGGGTATCTCTACAACCCATCCCAACACCTAACTCACCTTACTTTAGTCTTGGGTCGAGAAGGGGTGTCACATTGGGACAAGAGTAGTCCATTGGGGATGAATGCAACAACCTACAAGCCACATGCATCAGTAAACTTAAACATAAGATTTAAGCCTCCTCTGTTATTTGTGTGGGCTTTAAGATGAACTCGACTTCTATTCCTTCTTAGTAGAGGATGAGGATATGGAGATCAATTTATAAATTCAATTTTAGTATAAATAAGTGAATTAATATCTATGTCTCTGGAATTGTCAAATGATTGAAAACATGTTATATATTAAAAAATTGAAGGAGAAAGAGAAAGATAAAGAGAAAATATGAAGTGGAGGAATGGGCTTGATAAATTAGATACAAGGAAAGATAATAGGAAAATAGATCTAGATATAAAATAAATAGAATGAGAAGCGAAAGATAAAGAGTAAAAAGGGGAAATAAAAGAAATAAATAGAGAGAAAGAGGTAGGTACATGGTAAAACAACAAAATAAAGGTTGTGAAAGAATAAATTCAGACCTCGAAATCAAACCTAAGACCATGCAGAGCATACCAATGACTTTTCCTTCTTTTTTTATTGACTTAGGGGTACCCCTACAACCCAACACAGCACCTAATCTGCCTTACCTTGGTATTAAATTCTGCCAAGTTGGGGTCGGGAAGGGGTGTCACATCGGGGCAAGAGTAGTCTCTTGAGGATGTATGTAACAACCCATAAGCCATGTCCACCAAATAAACCGAGACCTTGAATTCAAGCCTAAGACCATGCAGAGCATACCCATGACTTTTCTCTCTTTTTTCTTATTGACTCAAGGGTACCCCTATGACCCAATATAACACCCAACACGCCTTACCTCAAGTTCTTATATTCTGCCAAGTTGGGGTTGGGAAGGGGTGCCACATTGATGCAAGAGTAGTCCCTTGAGAATGTATGTAATAACCCATAAGCCACATGCATCAAAGAAACCTAGACCTTGAAATCAAACCTAAGACCATGCGTAGCATACCCATGAATTTTTTTTCTATTTTTTTTTATTGACTTAGGGGTACCCCTATGACCCAACACAATACCCAACCTGCCTTACTTTGGTCTTATATTCTACCAAGTTGAGGTTGGGAAGGGGTGCCACATTGAGACAAGAGTAGTCCCTTGATGATGTAACAACCAATAAACCACATGTATTGGATAAACCCATACCTTGAAGTAAAACCTAAGACCATGCGAAGCATACCCATGACTTTTGTTTCTATTTTTTTATTGACTTAGGGGTACCCCTATGACCCAACACAATGCCTGACCCGCCTTACCTTAGTCTTACATTCTGCCAAGATGGGGTCAAAAAGGGGTGCCACATTAGGGCAAGAGTAGTCCCTTGAGGATGTATGTAACAACCCATAAGCTACGTACATCCGATAAACCTAGACCTTGAAGTCAAACCTAAGACCATGCAAGACATATTGATGAATTTTCTTCCTATTTTTTTACTCAGGGGTACCCCTACGACCTAACACAATGCCCAACCTACCTTACCTTGGTATTACATTCTACCAAGTTGGGGTCAAGAAGGGGTCATACCGAGGCAAGAGAATGTATGTAACAACCCATAAGCGACATACATCTAATAAACCATACCTCGAAGACAAACTTAAGACCATGTAGAGCATAACCATGAATTTTATTTCTATTTTTTATTGACTCAGGGATACCCCTATGACCCAACACAACACCAAACCCGTCTTACCTTGGTATTAGATTCTACCAAGTTGGGGTAGGGAAGGGGTGCCACGTCAGGAAAAGAGTAGTCTTTTAATGATGTATGTAACAACCCATAAGCCATGTGCATCGAATAAACCCAAACCTCAAAGTCAAACCTAAGACCATACAAAGCATACTCATGAATTTTCTTTCTATTTTTTTATTGACTCAAGGGTACCCCTATGGCCCAACACAATGCCCAACCCATCTTACCTTGGTCTTACATTCTACCAAGTTGGGGTCAAGTAGGGGTGTCACGTCGGGACAAGAGTAGTCCCTTGAGAATGTATGTAACAACCCATATTCCATGTGCATTGGATAAACCCAAACCTTGAAGTCAAACCTAAGGTCATATAGAGCATACCCATGACACTTATTTCTATTTTTTTATTGATTCAGGGGTACCCCTATGACCCAACACAACTCCCAGCCTTCCTTACCTTGGTCTTACATTCTGCCAAGTTGGTGTTGGGAAGGGGTGCCACATTAGGGAAAAAGTAGTCCCTTGATGATGTATGTAACAACCCATAAGCCATGTGCATTGGCTAAACCTAGACCTTGAAGTCAAACCTAAGACCATGTGGAGCATACCCATGACTTCTTTCTATATTTTTTATTGACTTAAGGGTACCCCTATGACCCAACACAATGCCCAACCTACCTTACCTTCATCTTACATTATACCAAGTTGAATTTGGGAAGAAGTGCCACACCGAGGCAAGAGTAGTCCCTTGAGGATGTATGTAACAACACATAAGCCACTTGCATCAGATAAACCCAAACTTTGAAGTCAAACCTAAGACCATGCAAAGCATACCCATGACTTTTCTTTCTTTCTTTTTTATTGACTCTGGGGTACACCCCTACGACTCAACAACAACCAACCCATCTTACCTTGATCTTACATCCTGCCAAGTTGGGGTCAACAAGAGGTGCCACGTCGAGACAAGAGTAGTCCTTTGAGGATGTATGTAACAACCCATAAGCCACTTGCATTGGATAAACCTAGACCTCAAAGTCAAACCTAAGACCATGTGGAGGATACCCATGACTTTTATTTTTGTTTTGTTATTGACTCAAGGGTACTCCTATGACCCAACACAACATCCAACCCGCCTTACCTTGGTCTTACATTTTTCCAAATTGGGGTTGGGAAGGGGTGTTGTGTCAGGGAAAGAGTAGTTCTTTGAGGATCTATGTAACAACCCATATGCCAAGTGCATCAGATAAACTTAGACCTCCAATTCAAACCTAAGACCATGCAAAGCATACCCATGACATTTCTTTCTCTTTTTTAATTGACTCAGAAGTACCCCTATGATCCAAGGCATGCCACATCGGGGAAATAGTAGTTTTTTGAGGATCTATGTAATAACCTATAAGCCACATGCATCGGATAAATTGAGACCTCGAAGTCAAACCTTAGACCATGTAGAGCATACCCATGACTTTTATTTTTATTTTTTTATTGACTCGAGGGTACACTTACGACCCAACATAACATCCAACCTGCCTTACCTTGTTCTTACATTCTACCAAGTTGGCATCGGGAAGGTGTGCCATGCCGAGGTAAGAGTAGTCCTTTGAAGATGTATGTAACAACCCATAAGCCACATGCATCAAATAAACCCAGTCCTCAAAATCAAAACTAAGATTATTGCAGGGCATACCCATGACTTTTTCTTTCTATTTTTTCTATTAACTCAAGGGTACTATTACAACCCAACACAACACCCAACCCACCTTACCTTGGTCTTACATTTTGTCAAGTTGTTGTCGGGAAGGGGTGCCATGCTAGGGCAAGATTAGTCTTTTGAGGATGTATGTAACAACCCGTAAGCCACGTGCACTTGATAAATCCAGACCCAAAAGTCAAACCAAGACGATGCGGAGCATACCCATGACTTTTCTTTCTATTTTTTTTATTAACTCAAGGGTACCCCTACGACCATACACAACACCCAGTCTATCTTACCTTGCTCTTTCATTCTACTAAGTTGGGGTCGAGAAGGGGTGCCACATAGAGGCAAGAGTAGTCCCTTGGATATGTATGTAACCACCTATAAGCCACGTGTATAAGATAAACCCAAACCTCGAAGTTAAACCTTAGACCATGCAGAGCATACCCATTACTTTTCTTTTTGTTTTTATTGACTAATGGGTACCCCTATGACTGAACACAATGCCTAACCTACCTTACCTTGGTCTTAAATTCTATCAAGTTGGGGTTGGGAAGAAGTGTCATGCTGGGGAAAGAGTAGTCCCTTGAGAATGTATGTAACAACCCACAAGTGACGTGCATTAGATAAACCTATACCTTGAATTCAAACCTAAGAACATGCGGAGTATACCCATGATTTTTTTTTCTATTTTTTATTGAATCAGGGGTACACTTAGGACCAACACAATGTTCAACTTGTCTTATCTTGGTCTTATATTCTGTCAAGTTGGATTTGGAAAGGAGCATCATGTCGGGGCGAGAGTGGTCCTTTTAGGATGTATGTAGCAACCCATAAGCCACGTGCATCGGATAAACCTAGACCTTGAAGTCAAACCTAAGTCCATAAGGAGCATACCCATGAATTTTCTTTCTATTTTTTTATTGACTTAGGGGTACCCCTACAACCATACACAATGCCCAATCCACCTTACCCTTGTCTTATATTTTTCCAAGTTGTGGTCGTGAAGGGATGTCATGCCAAGGAAAAAGTAGTCCCTTGAGGATGTATGTAACAACCCATAAGCCACGGGCATTGGAAAAACCCAGCCCTCGAAGTCAAACCTAAGACCATGCAGAGCATACCCATGAATTTTCCTTTTGTTTTTTATTCATTCGGGGGTACCCCTATGACCCAACATAATGCCCAAGCCGCTTTATCTTGGTCTTACATCCTGCCAACCTGAGGTCGGAAAGAGTTGCCACGCCAAGGAAAAATTAGTCCCTTGAGGATGTATGTAACAACCCATAAGTTGCATGCATCATATAAAACCAGACCTCAAAGTCAAACCTAAGACCATGCGGAGCATATCCATGACTTTTATTTTTGTTTTTTATTGATTCTTGAGGTCACCCCTATGACCTAACACAATGCCCAACCCACCTTACCTTGGTCTTATATTAGGCCGAGTTGGGGTGAGGAGGGGAGCCATGCTAGGGAAAAAGTAGTGCCTTGAGGATGTATGTAATAACCCATATGCCAAGTACATCAGATAAACATAGACCTTAAAGTCAAGTTTAATACTATGCGGAGCATACCCATGACTTTTCTTTCTATTTTTTATTGCCTTAGGAGTACCTCTATGACCAAAATAACACCCAACCCACCTTACCTTCATCTTACATTCTGCCAAGTTGGGGTCTGAAAGGGGTGCCACACCGAGGAAAGAGTAGTCCTCTAAGGATGTATGTAACAACTCATAAGCCACATGCATCAGATAAACCCAGACCTCAAAGTCAAACCTCAGACCATGTGGAGCATGCCCATGACTTCTCTTTCTAATTTTTTTGACTCAGTGGAACACCTACGACCCAACACAATGCCCAACTCACCTTACCTTGGTCTTACATTCTGTCGAGTTGGGGTTAGGAAGGGGTGCCATGAAGAGGCAAGAGTAGTCCTTTGAAGATGTATGTAACAACCCATAAGCCACATGCATCAGATAAACCCAAACCTCGAAGTCAAACCTAAGACCATGTGGAGATAACCATGACTTTTCTTTCTATTTTTTCTATTGACTCAGGGGTACTCTTACAACCCAACACAATGCCCAACTCACCTTACCTTGGTCTTACATTTTTCCAAGTTGGTGTCGGGAAGGGGTGCCACACCGGGGCAAGAGTAGTCATTTGAGGATGTATATAAAAACCCACAAGCCATATGCATTGGTTAAACCTAGACCCAAAAATCAAACCTAAGACCATTTAGATCATACCCATTACTTTTTTTTCTATTTTTTTATTGACTTAGGGGTACCTCTACGTCCATACACAATGCCCAACCCGCCTTACCTTGGTCTTACATTCTACCAAGTTGAGATTGTGAAGGGGTGTCACGCAAAGGCAAAAGTAGTCCCTTGAGGATGTATGTAACAACTCATAAGCTACATGCATCGGATAAACCTAGACCTCGAACTCAAACCTAAGACCATGCATACCATACCCATGACTTTTCTTTATGTTTTTCTTATTGACTCCGGGGTACCCCTATGACCCAACACAACGTCTAACCTTCCTTACCTTGGTCTTACATTCTGACAAGTTGAGGTCAAGAGGGGTGCCATGCCAGAGCAAGAGTGGTCCTTTGAGGATGTATTTAACAACCCATAAGCTATGTATCGGATAAACCCAGATCTCAAAGTCAAACCTAAGACCATGACTTTTCTTTCTATATTTTTTATTGACTCATGGTACCCCTACGACCCAACACAGCGCCCAACCCACCTTACCTTGGTCTTACATTATGCCAAATTTGGGTCAGAAATGGGTGCCACGTCGATTCAAGAAGAGCCCTTGGAGGATGTATGTAAAAACCCATAAGCCATGTGTATCAGAAAAACCCAGACCTTGAAGTCAAACCTAAGACCATGGGGAGCATACCCATGACTTATTTTTTTGTTTTTTTTATTGTCTTAAGGGTACTCCTATGACTCAACACAATGCCCAACCTGCCTTACCTTAGTCTTACATTATTTCAAGTTGGGGTCGCCAAAGGGTGCGGTGTCAAAGCAATAGTAGTCTCTTGAAATCCATAAGCCATGTGCATCAGATAAATCCAGACCTCGAAGTAAAACCTAAGACCATGTGGAGCATACCCATAAATTTTATTTCTATCTTTCTTAATTGACTCATGGGTACCCATACGACTCAACATAATTTTCAGCTCGTCTTACATTGGTCTTACATTCTGCCAAGTTGGGGTCAGGAAGGGGTGTCACACTGAGGGAAGAGTAGTCCCTTGAGGATGTATGTAGAAACCCATAAGCCAAGTGCATCGGATAATCCCAAACCTCGAAATCAAACCTAAGATCATTTATAGCATACCCATGAATTTTCATTTTGCTTTTTTTGATTGACTGAGGGGTACCCATATGACCATACACAATGCCCAACCTACCTTACCTTGGTCTTACATTCTACCAAATTGGGGTTGAGAAGGGGTGCCACACCAAGGCAAAAGTAGTCCCTTGAGGATGTATGTAACAACCCATAAGCCACATGCATTGGATAAACCTAGAACTCAAAGTCAAACCTAAGACCATAAGAAGCATACCCATGACTTTTCTTTCTATTTTTTTTATTGAATCAGGGGTACCCCTATGACCATACACAACACCCAAATCACCTTACCTTGGTCTTACATTCTGCCAGGTTGGGTTCGGGAAGGGGTGGCACGCCAGGGAAAAATTAGTCCCTTGAGGATGTAACAACCCATTAGCCACATGCATCGGATAAATTCAGACTTTGAAGTCAAACCTAAGACCATGCAGAGCATGCAGAGCATACCCATGACTTTTCTATCTATTTTTCTTATTGACTTAGGGGTACCCCTATGGCCCAACACAACGCCCAACTTGCCTTAACTTGGTCTTACATTCTGCCAAGTTGGGGTCAGGAAGGGGTGACACGTCGAGGCAAGAGTAGTCCCTTGAGGATGTATGTAACAACCCATAAGTGATGTGCATTAGATAAACCCAGACATCAAAGTCAGACCTAAGACTATGCAGAGCATACCCATTACTTTTCTTTGTTTTTTTTATTCACTCAGGGATACCCTACGACACAACACAACACCCAACCCACCTTATGTTGGTCTTACATTCTACCAAGTTGGGGTCGAGAAGGGGTGTCAAGCTGAGGCAAGAGTAGTGCTTTGAGAATGTATGTGACAACTCATTATCACTTGCATTGGATAAACCCAGACCTCGAAGTCCAACCTAAGACCATGTAGAGCATACCCATGACTTTTCTTCTTTTTATTGACTCAACGGTACCCCTACGTCCCAACACAATGCTCAACCCGCCTTACCTTAGTCCTACATTCTACCAAGTTGGGGTCGAGAAGGGGTGCCATGTCGGGGCAAGAGTAGTCACTTAAGGATCTATATAACAACCCATAAGCCATGTGCATCGAATAAACCTAGACTTTGAAGTCAAACTTAAGACCACACAGAGAAAATTGAGGGGTACCCCTATGACTCAACACAATGCCCAACCCACCTTACCTTGGTCTTACATTCTGCCAAGTTGGGGTCAAGAAGGGGTGCTATGCTGGGAGAAGATTAGTCCTTTGAGGATTTATGTAATAAACCCATAAGCTAAGTGCATCGGATAAACCTAGAACTCGAAGTCAAACCTAAGACCATGTGGAGCATACCCATGACTTTTCTTTCTTTTTATTGACTCCGGGGTACCCCTATGACCCAACACAATGTCCAACCCATCTTACCTTGGTCTTAAATTCTACCATGTTGGGATTAGGAAGGGGTGTCATGCAAGGGAAAAACTAGTCTCTTGAGGATGTATGTAACAACCAATAAGCCACGTGTATCACATAAACTCAGACATCAAAGTCAAAACTAAGACCATGCGGAGCATACCCATGACATTTTTTTTATTGACTCAAAGGTACCCCTACGACCCAACACAATGCCAAACCCACCTTACCTTGGTCTTACATTCTACCAAGTTGGGGTTCGAAAGGGGTGCAATGCCGAGACAAGACTAATCCCTTGAGGATATATATAACAACCAATAAGCTACATACATCGAATAAACCCAGACCTCGAAGTCAAACCTAAGACCACTAGGAGCATACATATGACTTTTCTTTTTATATTTGTATTGACTCAGAGGTACTCGTATGACCATACACAATGTCCAACCTACCTTATCTTGGTGTTACATTCTACAAAGTTGGGGATAGGAGGGGTGCCATGTTGCGGCAGGAGTAGTCCCTTGAGGATGTATGTAAGAACCCATAAGACACATGCATCGAATAAACCTAGACCTCGAAGTCAAACCTAAGACCATGCAAATCATACCCATGATTTTTCTATCTATTTTCTTATTGTATCAAGTGTACCCCTACAACCCAACACAATGCCCAACTCGCCTTACCTTAGTCTTGAAATCTTTCAAGTTGGGGTTAGGAAGGGGTGTGACTCCGGGGCAATAGTAGTCCCTTGAGTATGTACATAACAACCCATAAGTGATGTGCATCGGATAAACACAGACCTTGTAATCAAACTTATAACCATGTAGAGCATAATCTTTACTTTTCTTTCTATGTTTTATTGACTCAAGGGTACCCCTACGATCCAACATAATTCTCAACCCACCTTATCTTGGTCTTACATTCTTCTAAGTTGGGGCAAGAGTAGTCTATTTAGGATGTATGTAACAACCCATAAGCCACATGCATCGGATAAACCCAGACCTTGAATTCAAATATGAGACCAGCAGAGCATACCCATGACTTTTCTTTCTTTCTTTTTTATTGACTCAAGGGTACCCCTACGACCCAACACAAAGCCCAACCCACCTTACCTTCGTCTTACATTCCACCAAGTTGGGGTCAGGAAGGGGTGTCACATCAGAGCAAGAGTAGTCCCTCAAGGATGTATGTAACAATCCATAAACCATGTGCATCGAATAAATTTAGACCTTGAAGTCAAAACTAAGACCATGTAGAGAATACCATTACATTTTTCTTTCTCTATTTCTTATTGTATTAAAATTACCCCTATGACCCAACATAATGTCCAACTTGTCTTACCTTGGTCTTACATTCTACCAAGTTGGGGTTGGGAAGGGGTGCCACGCTGGGATAAGAGTAGTCCCTTTAGTAACAACCCATAAGTGATGTGCACCGAATAAACCCAAACCTCGAAGTCAAACTTATGACCATGCAGAGCATACCCTCGACATTTCTTTTTGTTTTTTTATTGACTTAGGGGTACCCCTACAACCCAACACAATGCTCAACCAGTCTTATCTTGGTCTTACATTCTTCCAAGTTGGGGTTTGGATTGGGTGCCAAACTGGGGCAAGAGTAGTCTCTTTAGGATGTATGTAACAACCCATAAGCCATGTGCATCGAAAAACTCAGACCTCAAATTCAAATTTGAGACCATGCGAAACATACCCATGACTTTTCTTTCTATTTTTTCTTTATTGACTTAAGGGTACCCCTACGACCCAACACAATGCCCAAACTGCCTTACCTTGGTCTTACATTCTGCCAAGTTGGGGTCAAGAAGGGGTGTCACATCGAAGCAAGAGTAGTCCCTTGAAGATGTATGTAACAACCCATAAACACATGCATCGAACTAATCTAGACCTGGAAGTCAAACCTAAGACTATGTAGAGCATACTCATGACTTTTATTTCTATTTATTTTTATCAACTTAGGGGTTGACTCAACACAACGCCCAACACACCTTACCTTTCTTTTACATTCTTCCAAATTAGGGTCGGGAAGGGGTTCCAAGCTGAGGAAAAAGTAATCCTTTGAGAATTTATGTACCAACCCATAATCCACGTGCATCGAATAAACTAAGATAAAGTCAAACCTAATACCCTACAAAGCATACCCATGAATTTTATTTCTATTTTTTTATCGACTCAGGGGTATTGATACGACCCAACAAAATGCCTAACCCTCCTTACCTTCATCTTACCTTCTGCCAAGTTGAGGTCAAGAAGGGGTGCCATGTCGAGACACAAATAGTTCCTCAAAGATATATATCACAACCCATAAGTCACATGCATCAAATGAAGCTAGAGATCGAAGTCAAACCTAATACCATGTGGAGCATACCCATGAATTTTTTCATTATTTTTTTTATTGACTCAAGGTAGCCCTATGACCCAACACAATGCCTGACCCACCTTACCTTGGTCTTACATTCTGCCAAGTTGGGGTTGGGAAGGGGTGTCACGCTAGAGTAAGAGTAGTCTCTTGACGATGTATGTAACAACCCATAAGCCATGTGCATCGGATAAACCTAGACCTTGAAATCAAACCTAATACCATGCGAAGCATACCCATGACTTTTCTTTCTATTTTTTTATTGACTCAACGTTACCCCTACGACCCAACACAACACCCAACCTACCTTACCTCGATCTTACAATTTTTCAAGTTGGGGTCGGGGAGGGGTGCCATGTCGGGGCAAGAGTATTCCCTTGAGTATGAATGTAACAACCATAAGCCACATTCATCAAATAAACCCTGATCTTGAAGTCAAATCTAAGACTATGTGGAGCATACCAATGACTTTTCTTTCTATTTTTTTATTGGCTCAGGGGCACCCCTAAGACCCAACACAACACCCAACCCACCTTACATTGGTCTTACATTCTACCAAGTTGGGGTCTGGAAAGGGTGTCACGCCAAGGAAAAATTAGTTCCTTAAGGATTTATGTAACAACCCATAATCCACATGCATCGGATAAACCCAGACCTCGAAGTGAACCCTAAGGCCATGTAGAGAATAACCATGACTTTTCTTTCTATTTTTTATTGACTCAGAGGTACCCCTACGGCCTAACATAATGCCCAACCCACCTTACCTTAGTCTTATATTCTACCAAGTTGGGACCAGGAAGGGGTGTCAGGCGGGGGCAAGAGTAGTCCCTTGAGGATGTATGTAACAACCCATAAGTGGTGTGCATCGGATAAACCTAGACCTTGAAGTCAAACTTAAGACCATGTAGAGCATACCCATGAATTTTTTTTTTGTTTTTCAATTGACTCAAGTGTACCCCTATGACCTAGCACAATGCCCAACCCACCTTACTTTGGTCTTACATTCTACCAAGTTGGAGTCGGTAAGGGGTGCAACACTGAGGCAAGAGTAGTCCTTTGAGAATGTATGTAAAAACCCATAAGCCACATGCATCAGATAAAACTAGAATTCGAAGTCAAACCAAAGACCCTACAAAGCATACCCATGAATTTTCTCTCTATTTTTTTTATTGACTCAGGGGTTCCCTTATGACCCTACAAAACACCTAACCCTCCTTACCTTCGTCTTACCTTCTGCCAAGTTGGGGTTAGGAAGGGGTTCCACATCGAGGCAAGAGAGTCCTTTGAAGATGTATGTCACAACCCATAAACCACGTGCATCAGATAAACCCAGACCTCGAAGTCAAACTTAAGACCATGTAGAGCATACCCATGAATTTTTCTTTCTATTTTGTTTTATTGACTTAGGGTACCCCTATGACCCAACACAATGTCCAAACTATCGTAACTTGGTCTTACATTCTACCAAGTTGGGGTCGGGAAGGGGTGTCACATTGGGGCAAGAGTAGTCCCTTGAGGATATGCATAACAACCCATAAGCCATGTCCATTGGATAAATTGAGACCTCGAATTCAAACCTGAGACCATACAAAGCATACCCATGACATTTTTTTCTTTTTTTTAATTCACTTAGGGGTACCCCTATAGCCCAACATGCCTTACCTTGGTCTTACATTCTACCAAGTTGGAGTCAGGAACGAGTGCCACACCGGGGCAAGAGTAGTCTCTTAAGGATGTATGTAACAACCCATAAGCGATGCGCATCGAAAAAACCTAAACCTTGGATTCAAACTTAAGACCATGTAGAGCATACCCATGAATTTTCTTTCTATTTTTTTATTGACTCAAGGGTACCCCTACAACCCAACACAAAGTCCAACCCACTTTACCTTGGTCTTACATTCTACCAAGTTGGAGTCGAGAAGGGGTGCCATGTCGGGTCAAGAGTAGTACTTTGAAGATGTATGTATCAACTCATAAGCCACATACATCAGATAAACCTAGACCTCAAATTCAAACCTAAGACCATGTAGAGCATACCCATAACTTTTCTTTCTACTTTTTTTTACTCAATGGTACCCCTATGACCCAACACAATGTCAAACCTACCTTACCTTGGTCTTACATTCTGCCAAGTTGGGGTCGGAGAGGGGTTCCACATTGAGGCAAAAGTAGTATTTTGAGGATGTATGTAACAACCCATAAACCGTGTGCATCAAATAAACATAGACCTCGAAGTCAAACCTAAGACAACGTAAAGTATACTCATGATTATTCTTTCTATTTTTTATTGACTTGGGGATACCCCTACCACCCAATGAAACACCCAACCCACCTTACCTCAATCTTACATTCTACCAAGTTGGGGTTGAGAAGGGGTTCCATGCCAAGGTAAGAGTAGTATCTCAAAGATATATTTAACAACCCATAAGCCACATGCATCGGATAAACCTATACTTTGAAGTGAACCCTAAGGCCATGCAGAGCATATCCATGACTTTTTATTTCTATTTTTTTATTGACTCAAGGGTACTCATAAAACCGAACACAACGTCCAACCTGCCTTACCTTGGTCTTACATTCTGCCAAGTTGGGGTCGAGAAGGGGTGCCACACTAGAGTATGATTATTCCCTTGAGGATGTATGTAACAAGTTGTAAGCCACATGCATTAGCTAAACTTGGAATTAGAATTCAAACCTAAGACCATGCAGAGTATACCTATTACTTTTCTTTCTATTTTTTTATTGACTCAGGGGTACCCCTACGACCCAACACAATGCCCAACCCACCTTACATTGGTCTTACATTTTTCCAAGTTAGGGTCAAAAAGGAGTGTCATGTCGAGGTAAGAGTAGTCCCTTAAGGATGTATGTAACAACCCATAACCAATGCACATCAAATAAACCTTAGACCTCGAAGTCAAATTTAATACCATGTAAAACATACCTTTGATTTTTCTTTCTATTTTTTTATTGACTCAGGGGTACCCCTACGACCCAACACAACATCCAACCCGCCTTACCTTATTCTTACATTTTTTCAAGTTGGGTTTAGGAAAGGGTGACATGCCTATGCAAAATTAGTCCCTTGAGAATGTATGTAACGATCCATAAGCCATGTGCATCAGATAAACACAGACCTCGAAGTCAAACTTAAGACCATGGGAAACATATCCATTAATTTTTCTTTTTGTTTTTATATTAACTCAAGTGTACCCCTAGAACCCAACACAACACTCAACCCACCTTACCTTGGTCCTATAGTATTCCAAGTTAGGGTCGGGAAGGGGTGTCATGTCGGGGCAAGAGTTGTCCCTTCAAGATGGATGTAACAACTCATAAGCCACGTACATTAGATAAACCCAGACCTCAAAAACAAACCTAAGACCAAAAGGAACATACCCATGAATTTTCTTTATATTATTTTGTTGACTCAATGGTACCTCTACAACCCAACACAATGTCCAACCCACCTTATTTTGATCTTACATTCTATCAAGTTGGGCCTGGATAGGGGTGTCACATTGAGGCAAGAGTAGTCCCTTGAGGATGTACATAACAACCCATAAGCCACATGCATCAAATAAACCCAGACCTCGAAATTAAACCTAAGACTATATGGAGCATACCATGAATTTTCCTTCTATTTTTTAATTCCCTCAAGGGTATCCCTATGACCCAAGAAAACACCCAACCCACCTTACCTTGGTCTTACATTCTTCCAAGTTGGTGTCGAGAAAAGCTACCACACAGGCGAAAGAGTAGTCCCTTGAAGATTTATGTAACAACTCGTAAGCCACACGCATCAAATAAACCTAGACTTGGAAGTGAACCCTAAGGCCATACAAAGCATACCCATGACTTTTTCTTTCTATTTTTTTTATGGACTCAAGGGTACCCCTACAATCTAACACAACGTCCAACCTACCTTATCTTGGTCTTACATTTTGCCAAGTTGGTGTCAAGAAGGGGTGTCACGCCAGGGCAAGAGTAGTACATTGAGGATGTATGTAACAACCCATAAGCCACATGCCTCAAATAAATCCAGACTTTGAAGTCAAATCTAAGACCATGCAGAACATACCCACGACTTTTCTTTCTATTTTTTTATTGCCACAGAGGTACCCTACGACCTAATATAAAACCCAACCTGCCTTACCTTAGTGTTACATTCTACCAAGTTAGGGTTGAGAAGGGGTGCCACATTGGGGCAAGAGTGGTCCCTTGAGGATTTATGTAACAACCAATAAGTGATGCACATCGAATAAACCCAAACCTCGAAGTCAAACTTAAGACCATGCAGAGCATACCCTTGAATTTTTATTTTTTTTATTTATTGACTCAGGGGTACCCATACAACACAACACAATGCTCAACTCACCTTACATTCTTCTAAGTTGGGCTCGGGAAGGGGTGTCACGTCGAGGAAAAAGTAGTCCCTTGAAGATGTATGTAAAAACCCATAAGCCACGTGCATCAGATAAACTCAGACCTCGAAGTCAAACCTAAGACCATACAAAACATACCCATGACTTTTTATTTTTGGTTTTTTATTGACTTAGGAGTACACATATGACCCAACACAATGCCCAACCCGCCTTCCCTTGGTCCTACATTTTTCCAAGTTAGGGTCGGGAAGTGGTGCCATGTCGGGGCAAGAGTAGTCCCTTGAGGATGGATGTAACAACCCATAAGCCCATACATTGGATAAACCTAGACCTTGAAGACAAACCTAAGATCGGAATGAGCATACCCATGAATTTTATTTCTAGTTTTTTATTGATTGAGGGTACCAATATGAGCATATACAGCACCCAACCCGCCTTACTTTAGTCTTACATTCTACCAAGTTGCGGTCAAGAAAGGTGCCACACTAGGGTAAGAGTAGTCCCTTGAGGATGTATATAACAACTCATTAGCCACATGCATCGGATAAACCCAAACCTCAAAGTCAAACCTAAGACCATGTAGAGCATAGTCATGAGTTTTCTTTCTATTTTTCTTATTGTATCAAAGGTACCCCTATGACCCAACACAACACCCAACTCACCTTACCTTGGTCTTACATTCTACTAAGTTGGGGTCGAAAAGGGGTACCACATCAAGGAAAGAGTAGTCCCCTTAGGATGTATGTAACAACCCATAAGCGATGTGCATCAGATAAACCTAGACCTCGACATCAAACTTAAGACCATGCAAAACATACCCATGACTTTTCTTTCTATTTTTTAATTTATTCAAGGGTACCTCTACAATCCAACACAACGCCCAAACCAAATTGCCTTGGTCTTACATTTTGCCAAGTTGGGGTCTGAAAGGGGTGCCACACCAAGGCAAGATTAGTCCTTTGAGGATGTATGTAACAACCCATAAGCCACGTGCATCGGATAAACTCAGATGTCGAAGTCAAACCTTAGACCCTACAAAGCATACCCATGATTTTTTTATTTATTTTTATTGACTTAGGGGTACTCCTACACCCAAAAAAACACCCAACCCACCTTACCATCATCTTGCCTTCTGCCAAGTTGCAGTCGAGAAGGGGTGCCACGTTGGAACAAGAGTAAACCCTTGAAGATATATGTCACAACTCATAAGCCAAGTGCATCATATAAACAAGAACTCAAAGTTAAATCTAAGACCATGCAAAGCATACCCATGACTTATTATTTCTACTATTTTTATTGACTAAGGGTACCCCTGCGACCCAACACAACACCTAACCCACCTTACCTTGGTCTTACAATCTGCCAAGTTGGGGTTGGAAAGGTGTGTCAAACCGAGGCAAGAGCAATCCCTTGATGATGTATGTAACAACCCATAAGTCATGTGCATCAGATAAATCTAGACCTCGAAGTCAAACCTAAGACCATGCAAAGCATACCCATGACTTTTCTTTCTATTTTTTTATTGACTCAACGGTACCCCTATGACCCAACACAATGTCCAACCCATCTTACCTTGGTCTTACATTCTGCCAAATTGGAGTCAGAGAGGAGAGCCACGTTGAGGCAAGAGTAGTCCCTTGAAGATGTATGTAACAACCCATAAGCCATGTTCATCACATAAACCCAGACCTCGAAGTGAACCCTAAGGCCATGCAAAGCGTACCCACGACTTTTTCTTTCTTTTTTTTATTGGCTTAGGGTTACCGTTATGACCAAATAAAACATCCAACCTATCTTACATTGGTCTTACATTTTGGAAAGTTAGGGTCGAGAAGCGGTGTCACATCGAGGCAAGAGTAGTCTCTTGAAGATGTATTTAATAACCCATAAGCCAAGTCCATCGAATAAACCTAGACCTCAAAGTGAACTCTAAAGCCATGAAAATCATACCCATGACTTTTTCTTTCTCTTTTTAATTGACTCATTGGTACTCCTCCAACCCAATAAAATGTCCAATCCACCTTACCTTGGTCTTACATTCTACCAAATTGGGGTCGGGAAGAGGTGCGATGTTGAGGCAAAAGTAGTCCCTTGAAGATGTATGTAACAACCCATAAGCCATGTGTATCAAATAAACTCAGACTTCGAATTCAAACCTAAGACCATACAAAGCATACAAATGACTTTTCTTTCTATTTTTTATTGACTCAAGAGCACCTCTATGACCCAACACAATTCACAACCTGCCTTACCTTGGTCTTACATTCTACCAAATTGGGGTCAGGAAGGGGTGCCACGTTGGGGAAAGAGTGGTCCTTTGAGAATGTATATAACATCCCATAAGCAATGCACACCAAATAAACCTAGACCTCAAAGTCAAACTTAACACAATGCAAAACATACACTTGACTTATCTTTCTATTTTTTTATTGACTCAGGGGTACCCCTACAACCCAACACAAAACCCAACTTGTTTTAACTTGGTCTTAACATTCTACCAAGTTGGGGTTGGGAATGAGTGTGACAAGTGAGCAAAAGTAGTCCCTTGAGGATGTATGTAACAACTCATAAGCCACATGCATCAGATAAACCTAGACCTCAAAGTCAAACCTAAAACCATGCAAAGAATACCAATGATATCTTTTTCTATTTTCTTATTGATTCAGGGTTACTCCTACAACCCAACAAAATTCCCAACCAGTCTTACCTTCATCTTACCTTCTACCAAGTTAGGGTTGAGAAGGGGTGCCAAGTCAGGGCAAGAGTAGTCCCTTGAATATGTAAGTAAAAATCTATAAGTCATGTTCATCGGATAAACCTAGACCTTGAAGTCAAACCTAAGCCCATGCAGAGCATACACATGACTTTTTCCTTATTTTTTTTATTGACTAAGGGGTACCCCTATGACCCAAAAAAATGTTGAACCCGCCTTACTTTCATCTTACCTTCTACCAACTTGGGGTTGGGAAGGGGTACCACGTCAGGGCAAGCATAGTCCTTTGAGGATGTATGTAAAAATCCATAAGCCACATGCACTAGATAAACCCACACTTTGAAGTCAAATCTAAGACCATTCATAACATACCCATGAGTTTTCTTTCTATTTTTTTTATTGACTCAGGGGTACTCCAATGACCCAACACAATGCCCAACCTGCCTTACTTTGGTCTTACATTCCGCCAAGTTGGGGTTAGGAAGGGATGTCATGCCAGAGCATGAGTAGTCCCTTGAGGATGTATGTAACAACCCATAACCCACGTCCATCAGAAAAACTCAAACCTCAAAGTCAAACTTAAGACCATGCGGAGCATATCCATGACTTTTCTTTCTATTTTTTTAATTCACTCGAGGTTACCCCTATGACCCAACACAATGCCCAACCTACCTTACTTTTGTCTTACATTCTACCAAATTTGGGTTGGAAAAGGGTGCCACACTGGGGCAAGAGTAGTCTTTTGAGGATGTATGTAAAAACCCATAATCCACGTGCATCAGATAAACTCAGATCTCGAAGTCAAATCTAAGACCATGTGGAGCATACCTATGACTTTTCTTTCTATTTTTTTATTGGCTCAGGGGTACCCCTACGACCCAACACAATTCCCAACCCACCTTACCTTGGTCTTACATTCTTCCAAGTTGAGGTTGAGAAGGGATGCTACATCAAAGAAAGAGTAGTCCTTTGAAGAAGCGTGTAACAACCCATAAGCCATGCGAATTGAATAAACCCAGACTTTGAAGTGAACCCTAAGAGCATGCATAGCATATCCATGACTTTTCTTTTTATTTCTTTATTGACTCAGGGATACCCTTACGACCCAACACAATGTCCAACCTACCTTACCTTGGTCTTACATTATGCTAAGTTGGGGTCAAAGAGGGGTGTCATGTTGGGGCAAGAGTAGTCCCTTAAGGATGTATGTAACGAACCATAACCCACATGCATTAGATAAATCTAAACCTTAAAGTCAAACCTAAGACCATGTGGAGCATACCCATGATTTTTTTTTCTATATTTTTATTGATTCAGGGGTACCCCTATGACCCAACACAACACCCAACCCACCTTACCTTGGTCTTACGTCTTGCCAAGTTGGGGTCGGGAAGGGGTGTCATGTCAGGGCAAGAGTAGTCCCTAGAGATTGTATATAACAACACATAAGACATGTGCATGGGATAAACCAAAACCTCAAAGTCAAACCTAAGACAATGTGGAACCCATAACTTTTTTTTGTATTTTTTTTATTGGCTCATGGGTACCCCTATGACCCAACACAATGCTCAATCCACTTTACTTTGGTCTTACATTCTGCCAAGTTGGGGTCGGTAAGGGGCATCATGTCAAGGCAAGAGTAGTCATTTGAGGATGTATGTAACAACCCATAAGCCACGTGCATCAGATAAATCCAAACCTCCAAGTCAAAACTAAGACTATGCAAAGCATACCCATGAATTTTTTCTTTCTATTTTTTAGTGACTTAGGGGTACCCCTATGACCCAACACAACATCAAAGTCACCTTTCCTTGGTCTTACATTTTTCCAAATCAGGGTTGGTAAGGGGTGTCAAGTTGGGGAAAAAGTAGTCATTTGAGGATGTATGTAACAACCCATAAACCACATGCATTGGATAAACCCAGACTTCAAAGTCAAATCTAAGACCATGCAGAGCATACCCATGACTTTTTCTTTATGTTTTTCTTTTATTGACTCAAGGGTACCCTTACGACCCAACACAATGCCCAACCTACCTTACCTTGGTCTTACATTCTGCCAAGTTGGGGTCGGGAAGGAGTGCCACAACGAGGAAAGAGTAGTCCCTTGAGGATGTATGTAACAACAAATAAGCAATGCTCATCCAATAAATCTAGACTTTGAAGTCAAATTTAAGACAAAGCAGAGCATACCCATGACTTTTCTTTCTATTTTTTTATTGACTCGGGGGTTCTTCTTTGACCCAACATAATGCCCAATCCATCTTACCTTAGTCTTACATTCTACCAAGTTGTGATTGGGACAGGTGCCACGTTGGAGCAAGAGTAGTTCTTTTAGGATGTATATAACAACCCATAAGCCACGTGTATCGAATAAACTCAAACCTCAATGTCAAATTTAAGACCATGTGAGCATATTCGTGACTTTCTTTTTTTTTTATTGACTCAGGGCTACCCTTAAGTCCCAACACAACACCTACCCATCTTACCTTAGTCTTACATTCTGTCATGCTAAGGTTGGGAAGGGGTGCCATGTCGGGACAAGAGTAGTCCTTTGAGGATGTATGTAACAAACTATAGGCTACCTGCATCAAATAAACCTAGACCTCAAAGTCAAACCTAAAACCATGCGGAGCATACCCATGACTTTTCTTTCTATTTTTTTATTGACTCAAGGGTACCCCTACGATCCAACACAACACCCAACTAGTCTTACATTGATCTTACATTTTTCCAAGTTGGGGTGAAGAAGAGGTGTCATGTGAGGGAAAGAGTGGTCCCTTGAGGATGTATGTAACAATGCATAAGCCATGTGCATCGGATAAACCCAAACTTCAAAGTTAAACCTAAGACCATGTAGAGGATACCCATGAATTTTTTCTCTCTATTTTTTCTATTGACTCAGGGGTACATCTATGACTCAAAACAATGTCCAACTCACCTTACCTTAATTTTATATTCTGCCAAGTTGGGGTAGGGAAGGGGTGTTATGTCAAGGAAAAAGTAGTCCTTTGAGGATGTATATAACAACACATAAGCCACGTGCATTGGATAAGCCCGGAACTCAAAGTCAAACCTAAGACCATGTGGAGCATACCCATGACTGTTCTTTCTATTTTTTTATTGACTCGGGGGTACCCCTATGACCTAACACAATGCCTAACCTGTCTTACCTTGCTCTTACATTCTTCCAAGTTTGGGTAGGGAAAGGGTGCCAAGCCAGAGAAAGAGTAGTCTCTTGAGGATGTATGTAACAACCTATAAGCCATGTGCATCAGATAAACCAAGACATCGAAGTCAAACCTAAAACCATAGGGAGCATATCCATGATTTCTTTTTCTATTTTTTTGATTGACTCAGGGGTACCCCTATGAATTAACAAAATGTCCAACTTGTCTTTTGTTTGTCTTACCTTCTACTAAGTTAGGGTTGGGAAGGGGTGCCAAGATGGGGTAAGATTAATCCTTTGAAGATGTAAGTAACAACCCATAAGCCATTTGCATCATATAAACCCATACCTCGAAGTCAAACCTAAGACCATGTGAAACATACCCATGACTTTTCTTTCTATTTTTTTATTGACACAGAGGTACCCTATGACCCAACATAACACCCAACCCACCTTACCTTGGTGTTAAATTCTACCAAGTTAGGGTCGAGAAGGGGTACCACATCGAGGCAAGAGTAGTACCTTGAGGATGTATGTAACAACCAATTAGTGATGCACATCGAATAAACCTAGACCTCGAAGTCAAACTTAAGACCACGCGAAGCATACCGTTGACTTTTCTTTTATTTTCTTTTTATTGACTCAGGAATACCAATACGACCCAACACAACACTCAACCCACCTTACATTCTTCTAAGTTGGGCTCGAAAAGGGGTGTCACGTCAGGGCAAAAGTAGTCCCTTGAATATGTATGTAAAAACCCATAAGCCACGTGCATCGAATAAACCCAAACCTCGAAGGCAAACCTAAGACCATGAAGAACATACCCATGACTTTTTATTTTTGGTTTTTTATTGACTTAGGGGTACACCTATAACCCAACACAATGCCCAACCAGTCTTCCCTTGGTCCTACATTTTTCCAAGTTAGGGTTGGGAAGTGGTGCCATGTCGGGGCAAGAGTAGTCCTTTGAGGATGGATGTAACAACCCATAAGCCACATACATTGGACAAACCCAGACTTCGAAGACAAACCTAAGACTACAAGGAGCATACCCATGACTTTTCTTTCTAGTTTTTTATTGATTGAGGGTACCCATATGAGCATATACAATGCCCAACCCACTTTACTTTAGTCTTACATTCTGCAAAGTTGTAGTCAAGAAAGGTGCCACATCGGGGCAAGAGTAGTCCCTTGAGGATTTATATAACAACTCATAAGCCACATGCATCAGATAAACCCAAACCTTGAAGTCAAATCTAAGACCATGTAGATATTCATGAGTTTTCTTTCTATTTTTCTTATTGTATCAAGGGTATCCCTACGACCCAACATAACACCCAACTCGCCTTCTCTTGGTCTTACATTCTACCAAGTTGGGGTTAGGAAGGGGTACCACATCGAGGAAGGAGTAGTCCTCTGAGGATGTATGTAACAACCCATAAGCGATGTGCATCAGATAAACTTAGACATCGAAGTCAAACTTAAGACCATGCAGAGCATACCCATGACTTTTCTTTCTATTTTTCAATTTATTTAGGGGTACCTCTACGACCCAACACAACGCCCAACCCAACTTAACTTTGTCTTACATTCTACCAAGTTGGGTTCGAAAGGGGTACCACACCGAGGCAAGAGTAGTCCTTTGAGGATGTATGTAACAACCCATAAGCCATGTGCATCGGATAAACCCAGACGTCGAAGTCAAACCTAAGACCCTACAAAGCATAGCCATGACTTTTCTTTCTATTTTTTTTATTGAGTTAGGGGTACTCCTACACCAAACAAAATGCCCAACCCACCTTACCATCATCTTGCCTTCTACCAATTTAGGGTCGAGAAAGGGTGTCACATCAGAACAAGAGTAGTCCTTTAAAGATATATGTCACAACTCATAAGCCACATGCATCGAATAAACCAAAACTCAAAGTCAATCCTAAGACCATGTAGAGCATACCCATGACTTATTATTTCTACTTTTTTAATTGACTAAGGGTACCCCTGCGACCTAACACAATGCCCAACCCGCCTTACCTTGGTCTTACAATCTGCCAAGGTCGAGTTGGGAAGGTGTTTCAAATCGAGGCAAGAGCAATCACTTGAGGATGTATGTAACAACCCATAAACCACGTGCATCAGATAAACCTAGACCTCGAAGTCAAACCTAAGACCATGCAGAGCATACCCATGAATTTTTCTTTCTATTTTTTTATTGACTCAATGGTACCCCTACGACCCAACATAATGTCCAGCCTTCCTTATCTTGGTCTTACATTCTGCCAAGTTGGGGTCGGGGAGGAGTGCCATGCCAAGGCAAGAGTAGTCCTTTGAAGATGAATCTAACAACCCATAAGCCATGTACACCACATAAACCCAGACCTCAAAGTGAACCCTAAGGCCATGCAAAGCATACCCATGACTTTTTCTTCTTTTTTTTATTGGCTTAGGGTTACTTTAATGACCAAAAAAAGCAACCAATTTGTCTTACCTTGGTCTTACATTTTGGCAAGTTGGGGTCGAGAAGGGGTGTCACATTAGGGAAAGAGTAGTTTCTTGAAGATGTATGTAATAACCCATAAACCACATCCATTGGATAAACCCAGACCTCAATGTGAACCCTAAGGCCATGCAAAGCATACCCATGACTTTTTCTTTCTATTTTTTTATTGACTCAAGGGTACCCCTCCGACCCAACAAAATGTCCAACCCACCTTACCTTGGTCTTACATTCTACCAAGTTGGGGTTAGGAAGGGGTGTTATGTCAAGGAAAAAGCAGTCCCTTGAGGATGTGTGTAACAACCCATAAGCCACATGCATCAGATAAACTCAGACTTCGAATTCAAACATAAGACCATGCAGAGCATACCAATGACTTTTCTTTCTATTTTTTATTGACTCAAGGGTACCTCTACGATCCAACACAATTCCTAACCCGCCTTACCTTGGTCTTACATTCTACCAAGTTGGGGTTGGGAATGGGTGGAACAACGAGGCAAGAGCAATCCCTTGAGGATGTATATACCATCCCATAAGCAAAGCACATCAGATAAACCCAGACCTCAAAGTCAAACTTAACACAATGTAGAGCATACTCTTGACTTTTCTTTCTATTTTTTTAGTGACTCAGGGGTACCCCTACGACCCAACACAACACCCAACCTGCCTTATCTTGGTCTTACATTCTACCAAGTTGGGGTTGGGAAGGAGTGCGACGTCAGGGAAAAAGTAGTCCCTTGAGGATGTATGTAACAACCCATAAGCCACATGCATCAAATAAACCTTGATCTCGAAGTCAAATCTAAAACCATGCAAAGCATACCAATGATTTTCTTTTCTATTTTATTATTGACTTTGGGTTGCCCTACGACCCAACAAAGTTTCCAACCTATCTTACCTTCATCTTACCTTCTACCAAGTTAGGGTCAAGAAGGGGTGCCAAGTCGGGGCAAGATTAGTCATTTGAAGATGTAAGTAAAAATCTATAAGTCATGTTCATTGGATAAATCTAGACCTCAAAGTTAAACCTAAGCCCATGTAGAGGATACCCATGACTTTTTTCTTATTTTTTATTAACTAAGGGGTACTCTACGACCCAAGAAAATGCCCAAACCGCCTTACTTTCATCTTACCTTCTACCAACTTGAGGTTGGGAAGGGGTGCCACGTCGGGGCAAGCGTAGTCCATTGAGGATGTATGTAACAACCCATAAGCCACATGCACTAGATAAACCCACACTTCGAAATCAAACCTAAGACCATCCATAGCATACCCATGACATTTTTTTCTATTTTTTTTATTGACTCAGGGGTACCCCAATGACCCAACACAATGCCCAACCTGCCTTACCTTGGTCTTACATTCTGCCAAGTTAGGGTCAGGAAGGGGTGTCACACCAGAGCATGAGTAGTCCCTTGAGGATGTATGTAACAACCCATAACCCATGTTCATCAAAAAAATGCAGACTTCAAAGTCAAACTTAAGACCATGCAGAGCATATCCATGACTTTTATTTCTATTTTTTTAATTCACTCAAGGGTACCCCTACAACCCAACACAATGCCCAACCTACCTTATCTTTGTCTTACATTCTGCCAAGTTTGGATCGGGAAGGGTGCCACACTGAGGCAAAAGTAGTCTTTTGAGGATGTATGTAAAAACCCATAATCCACGTACATTGGATAAACTCAGATCTCGAAGTCAAATCTAAGACCATGTAGAGCATACCCATGATTTTTCTTTCTATTTTTTTATTGGCTCAGGGGTACCCCTATGACCCAACACAATTCCCAACCCATCTTACATTGGTCTTACATTCTGCCAAATTGAGGTCGTGAAGAGGTGCTACGTTGGAGCAAGAGTAGTCCTTTGAAGAAGCATGTAACAACCCATAAGTCATGTGAATCGAATAAACCCAGACTTTGAAGTGAACCCTAAGACCATGTAAAGCATATCCATGACTTTTTTTTCTATTGTTTTATTGACTCAGGGGTACCCTTATGACCCAACACAACGCCCAACCTACCTTACCTTGGTCTTACATTATGCTAAGTTGGCGTTGAAGAGGGGTGTCATGTTGGGGCAAGAGTAGTCCCTTAAGGATGTATGTAATGACCCATAACCCACATGCATCAGATAAATCTAAACCTTAAAGTCAAACCTAAGACCATGTGGAGCATACCCTTGAATTTTTTTTCTATATTTTTATTGATTCAGGGGTACCCCTATGACCCATCACAACACCCAACCCACCTTACCTTGGTCTTACATTCTGCCAAGTTGGGGTCGGGAAGGGGTGTCATGTCAGGGCAAGAGTAGTACCTAGAGAATGTATATAACAACACATAAGACACGTGCATGGGATAAACCAAAACCTCAAAGTCAAACCTAAGACAATGTGGAACCCATAACTTTTTTTTGTATTTTTTTATTGGCTCATGGGTACCCCTATGACCCAACACAATGCTTAATCTGCCTTACTTTGGTCTTACATTCTGCCAAGTTGGGGTCGATAAGGGGCATCATGTTAGGGAAAGAGTAGTCATTTGAGGATGTATGTAACAATCCAGAAGCCACGTGTATCAAATAAATCCAAACCTTCAAGTCAAAACTAAGACTATGCAGAGCATACCCATGACTTTTTTCTTTCTATTTTTTAGTGACTTAGGGGTACCCCTATGACCCAACACAACATGAAACTCACCTTACCTTGGTCTTACATTTTGTCAAATTGGGGTTGGTAAGGGGTGTCAAGTTGGGGCAAAAGCAGTCATTTGAGGATGTATGTAACAACCCATAAACCACATGCATTGGATAAACCCAGACTTCAAAGTCAAATCTAAGACCATGCAAAGCATACCCATGACTTTTTCTTTATGTTTTTCTTTTATTGACTCAAGGGTACCCTTACGACCCAACACAATTCCCAACCTACCTTACCTTGGTCTTGCATTCTACCAAGTTGGGATCGGGAAGGGGTGCCACACCAGAGAAAGAGTAGTCCCTTGAGGATGTATGTAACAACCGATAAGCAATGCTCATCTAATAAATCTAGACTTCGAAGTCAAATTTAAGACAATGCGGAGCATACCCATGACTTTTCTTTCTATTTTTTTATTGACTCAAGGGTACCCCTATGACCCAACATAATGTCCAAACCATCTTACCTTAGTCTTACATTCTACCAAGTTGTGATCAAGAAGGAGTGCCACATTGGAGCAAGAGTATTCCTTTCAGGATGTATGTAACAACCCATAAGCCACATGCATCGAATATACCCAAACCTCAATGTCAAACTTAAGACCATGTGAAGCATAAAATCTTGACTTTCTTTTTTGGTTTTTTATTGACTCAAGGGTACCCTTAAGTTCCAACACAATACCCTACCCACCTTACCTTAGTCTTACACTCTGTCATGTTAGGGTTGGGAAGGGGTGTCATGTCGAGGCAAGAGTAGTCCTTTGAGGATGTATGTAACAAACTATATGTCACCTACATCAAATAAACCTAGACCTCGAAGTGAAACCTAAAACCATGCGAAACATACCCATGATTTTTCTTTCTATTTTTTATTGACACAACACCCAACTAGTCTTACAATGATCTTACATTTTGCCAAGTTGGGGTTAGGAAGGGGTGTCATGTGAGGGCAAGAGTGGTCACTTGAGGATGTCTATAACAACGTGTAAGCCACGTGCATCAGATAAACTCAGACCTCAAAGTTAAACCTAAGACCATGAAGAGGATACCTATGAAATTTTTCTCTCTATTTTTTCTATTGACTCAGGGGTACCCCTACGACCCAACACAATGTCCAACTTGCCTTACCTCCATTTTACATTCTATCAAGTTGGGGTAGGGAAGGGGTGTTATGTCAAGGAAAACTTAGTCCTTTGAGGATGTATATAACAACCCATAAGCCACATGCATCAGATAAACTCACACCTCAAAGTCAAACCTAAGACCATGTGGAGCATACCCATGACCTTTGTTTCTATTTTTTTTATTGACTCAAGGGTACTCCTATGACCCAACACAATGCCTAACCTATCTTACCTTGCTCTTACATTCTTTCAAGTTTGGGTAGGGAAAGGGTGTCAAGTCAAAGCAAGAGTAGTCCCTTGAGGATGTATGTAACAACCCATAAGCCACGTGCATCAGATAAACCAAGATGTCAAAGTCAAACCTAAAACCATGTGGAGCATACCCATGATTTCTCTTTCTAATTTTTTGATTGACTTAGGGGTACCCCTATGACTTAACAAAATATCCAACCTATCTTGCCTTCATCTTACCTTCTACCAAGTTAGGGTTGGAAAGGGGTGCCAAGATGGGGTAAGAGTAATCATTTGAAGATTTAAGTAACAACCCATAAGCCATGTGCATCGGATAAACCCAGACCTCGAAGTCAAACCTAAGACCATGCAAAACATACCCATGACTTTTTTTAACTTTTTTATTATCTAAAGGGTACCCCTATGATCCAACAAAATGCCCAACCCGCCTTACTTTAGTCTTACCTTCTACCAAGTTGGGGTCAAGAAGGGGTGCCACATAGAGGAAAGAGAAGTCCCTTGTGGATGTATGTAACAACTCATAAACCACATGCATTAGATAAACTCAAACCTCGAAGTCAAATCTAAGACCATGCAAAGCATACTCATGACTTTTATTTCTATTTTTTATTGACTTAGGGGTACCTCTATGACCCGACACAATGTCTAACCTACCTTACCTTGGTCTTACATTTTGCCAAGTTGGGGTCAAGAAGAGGTGTCACACTAGGGAAAAAGTAGTCATTTGAGGATGTATGTACCAACTCATAAGCCACGTCCATCAGATAAACTCAAACCTTGAAGTCAAACCTAAGACCATGCGAAGCATATCCATGATTTTTGTTTTTGTTTTTTTAATTGAATCAAGGGCACCCCTACGACCCAACACAATGCCCAACCCACCTTACCTTTGTATTACATTCTTCCAAATTGTGGTCGAGGAGGGGTGCTACGTCTCAAGGCAAGAGTAGTCTTTTGAGAATGTATGTAAAAACCCATAAGTCAAGTGCATCAAATAAAATCAGACCTTGAAGTCAAATCTAAGACCATGTAGAGCATATCCATGACTTTTATTTCTATTTTTTATTGGTTCAAGTGTACTCCTATGACCCAACATAATGCCCAACTCACCTTACCTTGGTCTTACATTCTGCCAAGTTGGGGTCGAGAAGGGGTGTTTCGTTGGGGCAAGAGTAGTCCCTTGAGGATGTATGTAACAACCCATAAGCCATGTGAATTGAATAAACCTAAACCTCGAAGGGAACCATAAGACCATGCAAAGCATATCCATGACTTTTCTTTTTGTTTTTTATTGATTCAGGAGTACCTTACGACCCAACACAATGCCCAACCTGCCTTACCTTGGTCTTACATTCTGCCAAGTTGGGGTTGGGTAGGGGCGTCATGTCAGGGAAAGGATAGTCCCTTGAGGACGTATGTAACAACCCATAAGTGATGTGTATCAAATAAACCAAGACCTCAAAGTAAAACTTAAGACCATGCAGAACATACCCATGACTTTTCTTTTTGTTTTTTTATTGACTCGGGGGTACTCCTATAACCCAACACAATTCTCAACTTGCCTTGCCTTGGTCTTACATTCTACTAAGTTGGGGTCGAGAAGGAGTGCCAAGTCGGGGCAAGAGTAGTACCTTGAGGATGTATGTAACAACCAATAAGCCATGTGATCGAATAAACCTAGACCTCTAAGTCAAACCTCAGACCATGTGGAGCATACCCATGACTTTTACTTCTATATTTTTATTGGCTTAGGGGTACCCCTATGACCCAACACAATGTCCAACCCACCTTACATTGGTCTTACATTCTACCAAGTTGGGATCAGGAAGGGGTTCCATGTCAGGGCAAAAGTAGTCCCTTAAGAATGTATGTAAGAACCCATAGGCCACGTGCATCGGATAAACTAAAACCTTGAAGTCAAACCTAAGATCATGCAGATCATACCCATGACTTTTCTTTCTATTTTTTTATTGACTCAGGGGTACTCCTATGACCCAACACAACGCCCAACCCGCCTTACTTTGGTCTTACATTCTGCCAAGTTGGGTTCGGTAAGGGGTGTCATGCTAGGGCAAGAGTAGTCTCTTGAGGATGTATGTAACAACCCATAAGCCATATCGAATAAACTCAAACTTCAAAGTCAATCTTAAGACCATGCGGAGCATACCCATGATTTTTTTATTGACTTAGGGGTACCCCTGCGACCCGACACAATGCCCAACTCGACTTCCCTTGGTCTTACATTTTTTCAAGTTGGGGTCAACAAAGGGTGTCATGCCGAAGAAAAAGTAGTATTTTGAGGATGTATGTAACAACCCATAAGCCACGCACATAGGATAAACCCAGATGTTGAAGTCAAATCTAAGACCATGTTGAGAAATACCCATGACTTTTCTTTCTATTTCTTTTATTTACTCAGAGGTACTCCTACGACCCAACACAACACCCAATCCAGATTAACTTGGTATTACATTATGTCAAGTTGGGTCAGGAAGGGGTGCCATGTTGGGGTAACAGTAGTCCCTTTTGGATGTATGAAACAATGCATAAATCATGTGCATTAGATAAACAGAGACTTCAAAGTCAAATGTAAGACCATGCAAAACATACCCATGACTTTTCTATCTATTTTTTATTGACTCATGGGTACCCCTATGACCCAACACAATGCCAAATCCACCTTACCTTAGTCTTACATTCTACTAGGTTGGGGTTGAGAATGAGTGTCATATCGAGGCAAGAGTAGTCCCTTTAGTATGTATGTAGCAACTCATAAGCCATGTGCATTGGATAAACCCAAACCTCAAAGTCATACCTAAAATCATATAGAGCATACCAATGACTTTTGTTTCTATTTTTGTTATTGACTCAGTGGTACCCCTAAGATCCAATACAACATGCAACCTGTCTTACCTCGGTCTTACATTCTGTGAATTTGGGGTCAGGAAGGGATACCACACTAGAAAAAGAGTAGTCCCTTGAGGATGTATGTAACAACACATAAGCCATCTGCATCGGATAAACCCAAACCTTGAAGTCAACCTAAGACCATGGGGAGCATACCCATGAATTTTCTTTCTATTTTTTTATTGACTTAGGGGTACCCCTACAACCCAACACAACACCCAACAAACCTTACCTTGGTCTTACATTTTGCCAAGTTGGGGTTGGGAAGGGGTGCCACGTTGGGGCAAGAGTAGTCCCTTGAGGATGTATGTAATAACCCATAAGCCATGTGTTTCAGATAAACCTAGACCTCGAAGTCAAACCTTAGACCATGTGAAGCATACCCATGACTTTTTTCTTTCTATTTTTTTTATTGACTCAAGGGTACTCCTACGACCCAACACAACATCCAACTCGCCTTACATTGGTCTTACATTCTACCAATTGGGTTCAAGAAGGGGTGCCATGCCGAGGATAAAGTAGTCCCTTGAGGATGTGTGTAACAACCCATAAGCTGCATGCATCGAATAAACCCATACCTCAAAGTCAAAAACCTAACACGATGCGGAACATACTTATGAATTTTGTTTTTGTTTTTTTATTGACTCAGGTGTGTACCCCTATGACTGAACACAACATCCAACCCACCTTAACTTGGTCTTACATTCTGCTAAGTTGGATGTATGTAAAAACCCATAAGCCACGTGCATCGGATAAACCCAAACCTTGAAATCAAACATAAGACCATGTAGACCATACCAACTTGCCTTATCTTGGGATGGACTTGACTTCTATTCCTTCGTAGGAGAGAGAATGAAGGTATGGAGATTGAATTTTTTAAATCAATTTAGCATAGATAATTCAATTACTATATATGTCTCTAGCATTGTCAAATTATTGAAAACATGTTATGTATTGAAAATTGAAAGAGAAAGAGAAAAATAGAGAGAAAACATGAAGGTAAAGAATGGACCTGATAAATTAGATACAAGGAAATATAAAAAGGAAAATAGATCTAGATATAAAATAAATAAAAGAGGAAGGAGTGTCCCTATGACCAAACCCAACGCCTAACCTGTCTTACCTTGATCTTACATTCTACCAAGTTGGGGTCAAGAAGGGGTGTCATGTTGGGGCAAGAGTAGTCCCCTAAGAATGTATGCAATATCCTATAAACCATGTCCATTGAGTAAACCCAAACCTTGAAGTCAAAGCCAAGACCATGTGGAGCATACCCATGACTTCTCTTTCTATTTTTTTTATTGACTCAGGGGTATTCTTATGACCCAACCGAATGTCCAACCTGCCTTACCTTGGTCTTACATTCTGCCAAATTGGGGTTATGAAGGGGTGTCATGTTGGGGCAAGAGTATTCCCCTAGGGATGTATGCAATGACCCATAAGCCACGTGCATTGGGTAAACCCAGACCTTGAAGTCAAACCCAATACCATGTGGAGCATACCCACGACTTCTCTTTCTTATTTTTTTATTGACTCAATAGAATCCCTACGACTTAGCCCAATGCCCCACCCGCCTTACCTTGGTCTTACATTCTACCAAGTTGGGGTTGGGAAAGGGTGTCACTCTGGGCCAAGAGTAGGCCCCCTGAGGATGTATACAACAACCTATAAGACACATGCATTGTGTAAACCCAAGACCATTGGGGAACATAATCATAACTTATCTTTCCTTTTCTAGTGACTTAAGGGTATCCCTATGACCCAACCCAATGCCCTATCCACCTTACCTTGGTCTGATATTCTTCCAAGTTGGGTTTGGGAAGGGGTATCATGTGGGCAAGAGTAGTCCCCTAGGGATTTATGCAACAATCCATAAGCCACGTGCATCGGGTAAACCCAGACCTCGAAGTCAAACCCAAGACCATTTGGAGCATACCCACGACTTCTCTTTCTTTATTTTTTATTGACTCAAGGGTATCCCTATGACCCATACTAGTGCCTAACCAGCCTTACCTTGGTCTTACATTCTGCCAAGTTGGGGTCAGGAAAGGGTGTCACTCTGCGACAACAGTAGTCCATTGAGGATGTATGTAATAACTTGTAATCCATGTGCATCAGGTAAACCCAGACCTCAAAGTCAAACTCTCAAGACCATGGGGAGCATACCCACAACTTATCTTTCTTTTTTTTATTAACTCAAGGGTATTCCTATGACCTATCCCAATGCTCAACCCGTCTTACCTTGGTCTTACATTCTACTAAATTATGGTCGAGAAGGGGTGTTTTTAATTCAATTTCAACATAGATAATCCAATTACTATCTATGTTTCTAACATAATCAAATTATTCAAAACATATTATGTATTAAAAATTAAAGGAGAAAGATAATAGGAAAATGGATCTAGATATAAAATAGATAGAATGAGAAATGAAAGATAAAAAGTAAAAAAATAAAAAATAAAAAAATAAATAGAGATAAAGACGTAGGGACATGGTGAGACAACAAAGAAAAGGTTGTGAGAGAAAGTCAAAAGATAAATAGTAGACAAAAATGATAAACATATCAAAAATGAATAATTTAAATTAAATAAATAAAAAATAACATAGAGATGAATAAATAAATAATGAATGACCAAAAAATATAAGAGAGAATGAAGATAGAGAGACAAAGATATACTCACGTAAGCAATTTGAATAAATAATAAACAAATTCAGAAAGATATAAAAGACTTATAAATAAAGTGGAGAGAGAATTCCAAACATAGAGATAAAAATTACAAAAAGTGTCTGGGGAAATGATAAATAAAAAGAGGGACAATAGAAGAAGAGTTGTACACTGGAAGAAGAGTCGTAGATGAAAGTTGAGAAATTGATATTCAAGATGAACATGTAAACCGGTAACTAGAACTTTAAGAGTATTGACCTAAAGAAAAGATCATTAAATCCTTTCCAAAATTGGGGTAGAATTCATAGATTAACAATAATATGGAGGATCAAAACCAAATTCTCCTCATATGAGTGAAAAAAACTAATTATAATCAATCTCACAGAAGTGGAATTAAGATGAAGAGGAGGTTTGTGGAAATTTGGTGGTGTTTTAGATATAATAAGAGATAAATATGTTGTCCATATAAATGGTCATGGCTTTTGGATTTTTTGTTAGAGAGTCAAGCTTTGGAAATACCATCTTTAGGATACTAAGAGTGAAGTTGAAAAGTGAGTACAAATCGTAAAGAAATGGTGAAAGAAGTCCACTAGTCAAGTTCAATGTAGAGTGTTTGATGTTAGAGGAGAGGTAAGAGAGAAGAAATGTGCATGCCAAGGTAATTCTAATGTAATGATTTTTATGAAAATTGATGAAGAATGTATTTAATTTAAAGTTAAGTTTAAATTGGTAGAAAAGTAAAAGTGAGTTGAATCCTACTATTGAGTTTCTATAACAACTCCAAAAAGAAGAAATTATGGGGTTTTATTATATGAAAGAAGAGTATGAGATACAACTCAAAGAGGGATACTAATTGGAAGAAAAAAAGGTGGATTTGTTGATCTTGGAGAGATGTTGGGATTCATGCAAGACGAATTGGATGCTATAGAGACAACATAAAAAAGAGAAATTGTTGTAGAAGAGAATACAAAATATTGATGTTTGGGACAACTAGAAAATAAGGAAGGGTATAAAGCTACAAAAAATATCATCAAAGCTATTTTAAAATTGAGAGAAAAATTAAAAAAAATTGATATCCCTAATTTTATAGATGGGATAAGAATTAAAATGTTATTTAATATATGAGAAAATAGATGACCTAAAGAAATTAAAGTTGGCATGCACCAAACTAAAAGGACTCCATCAAGTGGGATCAAGAACACTTTGAAAAATTTAGAATGAGAAATGGAAAGATAATGACTTGGAACACTAATTCAAAGATAAAAGGGTAAAAATTTGCATGTTGATTATACATTGAGTTTGTTTAGGAATCAAAGGATGAGTGTGAAAGTATAATTTGACCATAAAGACATGTCAAATATGAAAAAGATGAAAATTCCCACATGTAAATGGTATTTACCTTTCCATTTAATATTTATTTGACATCACTAAGCTGCATTCTATCTAAAAAGCATATCAATGTGCTTCAAGAGAATAATAGAATTTGTCAAATCTACAAAGTTTTGAAGGAATGGGGTAAAGGATAGATGGAAAATCATTGTCAATGATAAGTAAGTTTGGGAACAAAAATTATATAAGTATTTTGAGAATATTGAAGAGTGATATTTTTATTTAGATGTGTTCAAGTTGTACTTCTATGTACTTTGATAGGTTGATTATTATTTTCTCATCCCTCTTAACACATCATCAAATTAGGATTAGGGAAGGTTCAAATCATCCATTTTTTAGTTAAATTTAGAAAAATTGAATTAACTTGAGTTGATTTTAGTTGGAAGTAATATTTGGATTAATCCTAGCACAATAAGTTGAGCTACCATGAGAATTCAATAAGAGAGAATTCATTGGGTGTTAACTTCATAAAAGAGGAGAGTTAGATTATACAAAAGATGAATAAATATTGGAAGAAGAAGAGGATATTAAGCACCAAATGTTGTTGATCTTGTAGAGATGGTGATAGTTATGCAAGCATATTTTGATGTTATAAAGATGGCATAGAGAAGAAGAGTTCAATCGACATGCATCCATCTAATCAAATCACATTATTAGAAAGAGTTTGAATGTAAAATTAAAGATAAGTACTAAGAAACAAGTGATTAATGGTCAATTTTGTTACGAAGTTTCAATCTTGAAGCAAAGCATATGTGTGCAAAGGATTTTACTTGGAAATTCTACAAGTGTAAGGGAATGCCACATAGAAGAAGACAACAAATTTCTAGCTACATAAATTTTAAAAATGTCTACTAATAAGATATATAAAATAAACTAGAAAAATAATTGGAACCAAAAGGAAAACCTAGAACTATTCTAATCAACAATTTTTTTGCATTTTTTATATTTCTTCGAAATAATTAAAATTGAAATTTGTCATACCAAATTGGACAATATCAATTTGAATGCCAACTTGTTGCTTAAGAGATTTTGTTCTCAAGAATCCCAATCTCTACACTTGTAGGCTTGCATTTCTAAGCTATAGTTGTTGAACCACAATATATAGCTTGGGAAAATAAATTATTTTTATTTTTTCAAATTTCAAGTGCATCACTTCTCCTCTTCCTAGTGCATTATATAAATCAATCTCTCCTTTTATATTGCACCTCAATCAAAGGCAATATATCACTCAAATCTTGGTAGTAACCAAACATTTAATTAACAACTCAATCCCTCAAATTAAGGCGTTCAATTGGCAGGTTAGAGGCCAATAAAACCATATACGTACATATAGCAACAACAAATTTAATAAATTCCTACTACTATGGTGTTCCTCATTCACATGAAGATTCATATTATAAACTCAAAATGAACTAAAACTGAATTGATAATTATTTGGTGGTAGATCAAGTTAACTGATTTATTCCATGCAATGGCTCTATTTGCAGTATTCTTATGCATTATTCTAGAGATTTATAATTCTTCCATTTTATTAGATGGAATTCTAGTTAGTTGGGGCTAGAAAAACTAGAAAATCCACTTTTCCTAATTGACAAGTATGGATAAATGTGATAACCAACACAACACAACTACTCTAACTAAAATACACATTCCTATATAATTACCAACAAAGACTTAATGTTGTTGACTAAAAAGGGGACATTACAAGTTCTCCCTCCCCAAAACTGCTTGCCCTCAAGCAAGATAATAGTAGGTGATCTATGATATTATCCAAATCCAAAGTAGTATCCTCTCAAGGTAAACATTTCCATCACAACAAGAACTCAGTCCATACTCAATTCAGCAAACACTTCTCTCTAGTTCCAAGTATTTTCTCAGGCACTAACAATAACTTTCCCCCATCATCAAGGTGTGGAGGCTTAGTTGAAAGTGTTATTTTCTATCCCACATTTTTTGAATAGGATAAATGATTTTTTTGTGGATCTGACCATTAGGAGAAAGCTCCAACTAATAAGTCACTTTTCCAATAAGTTGAACCATTAAGTAAGGTCCACTAAGTGGGGTATGAATTTTTCAATTCCACTCTTTTTCAAGGATGACTACTTGCAAGCTGCAACTAGAGAAAAAACATGTCTCCTACCTCTAAATGCCTCTCCATTCAATCTTTCTTAGCATAAATTTTTTCTAATTCATGCATTCTTAAGTTGATTGCATGAACCTATCAAAACTTATCTACTTTATTGAATGAAGTCTCTTGCTATGGTTTCTTGTGTCTCTTGAAGTGTTACTTCAACAAATACTGGATTATCATGTGGTAGGTAATATTGAAGTAATACTCTCCTATGTGCAACCACCATACCCAAGTTGTCTAATGAATAGTCACAAAAAATCCTCACATACCCCTCAACCCACTTGTCTAATATCTCCATCTACCAATCCCTACAGGGGTGATAATTGCTTCTATGTTTCAACTCTATCCTTGTCAATCTAGATAAATCCTACCAAAAACTACTCATGAAATTTGCATCCCTATTATTAACATAGTACAAAGAATTCTATGCAATTGAGAGATTTCCATAAAGAAAATGTTTGCTACCTATGTAGCCTTGAACTCATTAGGAATGGAGATGGACTGGGAAAACTTCATTAAACAATCAATCAAAAACCACAAAGATACAATTTATTCCCCTACTCAATGCAAGCATATAATGAATTTCATTGACATAGATTCCCATATCTGTTAGAGAATAGGGAGGGGTTGAAGCAAACTTACTAGGATGTGGTTTCATGTTTCATCATTTGAAACACTTTACAATATTGTACATGTTGCAATACATCCTCTTTCAAGCCTTTCCAAGTGAGAATTATGGAATGTTGCAACAATTTTATGTTTCAACTTGAATTCCAACACCACGAGAACTTTATCCTTGTATAAAATTATATTGTTCTTAACCTAATATCTCTCATCCTGCTCCAAGGCAACACTAATATCTTCAATCATCCCTATAACTAGTGGGCCTTTGGCATACTCAACCAAAAATACCTCCTTTTTCATGTCCCCAATGCTTTTTAGTTTAAAATTAGAAAATAGTAAGAAAGATGGTGCTTTGAAACACTGAATTAAATATATTTAAATAATATTCAATAATAAAAAATAATAATAAACATTTTTAATAAAGTTCAATCTAGGTCGACCTAAATTAAATATTTTTTAAGTAGTATATAAGGAATAAATAAAATAAATAAATTTGTTGGTTGATCTGCTTTGGGACCTAGTGCCTATGATTTGGTAGGTATTAGTACTTGTCAGCTAGGAAAAGATATGAAGATTTTTGGATAAATTTTGGGCGTCATATTTGCAAGACGAAAACCTTGTTGTATGCACATGAAGGTCTGGTATTTTACGAGCAAGAACACCCTTATGCCGGTGCATCTCTGTGGGACGTAGATTCAAGTTGAGTTTGTGGGATTATTACAAGCTAAAGGAAAAGTTTAGATCTAGGTAGTCAGACTGATTGGTAGTAGCATCCAAACACACAAATCTAAAGATCAACAGTAAGGAACCTGATCAATGAAATTTAAATCAAATTTTCTATTGCCTTGAGAGAGTAAGGGTTTAAGGGTTTCATGCCTCAAAACCCCCGGTGGTCACTATTGTGAAGATTGTGTAGATCTAGGGTGGAAAGTCTAGGGAATATCTAATCTGCAATCAGATCATGGATATATAGAGGAGTTAGGGTCATCACAAGGAGCAATAAATTAATGTAAATACCCTAAACAACCCTACCTAGCAGCTCACAATCATTGGTTGATTATCAATTCTTAGAACAATTGTAACAACTCCATTATAAGGTCTATGATTTTGTATTAAATATCCAAATTAAACTATCTCTTACAACTTGTCCATTACTGTGGTTTTGTATGAACTATATTTGGTCTTAGAGAATTTCATATTAATCTATTTACTATACAGTATCATATTGTGTCCATAATCTTGGTGGATGAGATGTTCTTTTTCAACATTATTGATTCATTTTAGTGTTATTGTTGCTTTGTAAAGTTGACTGTGATGTATGTATTAACCCTAGCTTCATGATTTTAAAATTGGTTAAGTATGTATACAAACCCTAGGATTATTACATAGGTATCAAAGCTTGGCATCATACCAACCTGAGTAAATTTTCACAAATGATAGAGATCTAAGGTACCGATAAAGAGAGAAGAAGAAGGCTACCATGGGTGACAAGGACAATGAAAATGCTCATGAATTTGTTAGGGAAACCAAATAATTCTAGTCTAACATGAGGGAGACTATGATGGAAATGGTCCAAATTTTGAGGGGATTGAACCAACAATTGAGTGTTGATGGAATTGTGCAAAATGGAACAAAAGGAAGCAACTCGAGTGGTGTGAAATCAACAACCTTTGTGAAAAATTTCAAAGCCAAATTCTTGGAAAAAGGAACAAAAAATGAATTAGAAGTTCCACCTAAATAGTAGGGATGAAATCGCCAAGCTTCATAATGAATACCATGCTTTAAGCGCTGCCATATGTAGAGATTTAACTTTCATAGAATTCTATGACATGAAGACAAGGAGTGGGCATATGAGAAGGTATGAAGAGAGGAAGTACATCCAACACCGATTGGGAAAGATAACCATTCCAACTTTTGATGGATCAGGGAGCTCCTCAGCAAGGGCTTGGTTGTAGAAATTAGACACATATTTATCCTTGAACCCAATGTATGAGGAAGAAGGAATCAAGTTTTCTACCTTGCATCTTGAGGGTTTGGCCCACAAATGGTGGTATTATGGTATGGTAATGCAAGGGCATGGCTCCATTATGACCTTGGAAGAATTCAATCAAAGATTAACAAAGAGATTTGATAAGAAAGATCCAAAGATTCATTTCTGAGAATTAGCATAGTTGAAGCAAGAGGGAAAAATGGAATTCTATGTAGTGAAATTTGAGTGACTTTCAGTGATGGTCCCTGATGTGATAAAAATAAGACTTATAGTCCTTTTTATTGAAGGCCTATCCGAACCCCTCAAAGGATTGGTGAGGGAATTTGATCCAAACTCACTACAAGATGCTATTAGGAGAGCCTTGAACTTGGAAGACTCGGTGGCTAAGGACAAGTCATATTCCAAGAAAGCACCTCCTATTGTGCCCAAGAAGTTTCCTCAAAAGGAAATTCTTCCACCTAGGGCATTACCTCCCAAACCCAAAAAAATAGAGGTGTCTAAGAATGAGCTCTAAAGGAAAAAGTTGTGTTTCACATGTAGGAGCCATGACAACTAGTCACCATTGTTTGGGAAGGTCCAAATATACTATATTGAGGTGGTTTCATATGAGCATTCATAGACTGGAGAAGTTGATCCAAAGATTATTGTGAATGGCGATGAGCACAAAACTCAAGAGGGGGGGCACCCAAGGGGCACACTTGCAGCACTATTAGGAGAACCTAGATATCATTCATTTTGGGTCAAAGGAGTTTTGCAGGGATAATGAGTGACAATTTTGATTGATAGTGGGGCCACCCACAATTTCATTGATGAGAGATTGGTGGCTAAGACGGGATTAAAGACTGAAGATTTTGAAGGATTTAATGTCATGGTGGTTGATGGGTATACTCTACCATGCACTTGAAGGATCTAGAAATTGGAATTGACTCTTGGTGGTCATAAGATTAGGGATGATTTCTATGTGATCTACATAGGTGATACAAAGGTGGTTCTGGGAGTGCAATTTTTGCATTCACTTGAGGAATATACACGAAACTATCAAACTATGGAGCTAAAGTTTAAATATAATGGGAAGGAGTTAGTCCTCTATGGCCTTTCTAATGGAGGTCCCATGGTGGTTTCAGCCAAGAGGATGGAGAGAGCTTTGCATAGAGATCAAGTAGCATTGGAAATTGAGTGCTTGATTACAGATACAAGGCCCTCCAAGGAAGGGAGGTCTTATCATATTGATATTCAACCTATCTTGGATAAACATAGTAAAGTTTTGATGACATTCCTCCTAGTTTATCCCTAAAGAGGGGATTTCAGCATGTGACTGAGCTTGAAGAGGGGGAAAAACTAACCATCACTACTCCTTATCACCATCATTGTGTATATAAGGAAGAGATAGAGAAGATAATTAAGGAGTTGCTAGACATGGGGCATATACATCCAAGCTCTAGCCCATTTTCCTCATCAGTGATTTTGGTCAAGAATAAAGATGAGACATTGAGGATGTGTATTGACTATAGAGAACTCAACAAGAAGACAATATAAAACCGCTACTCAATTCATAGGATTGATGAGTTGATAGATGAGCTTCATGACATACTTCTCCAAAATTGACTTGCAATCAAGGTATCATCAGATAAGGATGTGATAGGAAGATGTGCACAAGATAAATTTCAGGTGCCATTATGGAAATTATGAGTTTGTTCATGTCATTTGGGTTGACCAATACCCCTACTACTTTCCAATAATTCATGAATCAGGTATTCATTGTAAAATTGAGGAAATTTATATTACTTTTATTTGATGATATATTGATCTACATCAAGACATGGGAGGATCATTTGAAGCATACAGATGAGGTACTTGGAATTCTTGAACAACATTCATTCTATGAAGGTATCTAAATATGAATTCAACTTGACTGAAATTTTATATTTCGAGCATAAGATTAGTGCTCAAGGAGTTAGTGTTGATGAGGAGAAGATTAAGGCAATCTAGGAGTGGCCCAAACCTATAAATTTGTCACAATTGAGAGGATTTGTGGGATTATTTAGCTACTATAAGAGGTTTGTGAAGGGGTTTTCATAACTTGCAACTCCCTTGACCAATTTGATGAAGAAAGGAGCATTCTCTTAGAGTCCTACAATGCAACAAGCTTTTGATAAGCTCAAGGAGGTGATGAGTACATGTCCTATCTTGGCTATTCTAGATTTCTCACTTTATAAGCGTGATGCTTCAAGAGAGGGTATTGGAGCGATTTAAATGAAAATTAGACATCCTATAGCATATGAGAGTAGGAAGCTCAAGGATTCAGGAGGAGCTTCTTTATTTATGATAAAGAGATACTAGCTATCATGCATGCACTCGCCAAATTTAAACAATACCTGGTGTGTGGAAAGTTTTGGTTAAAACGGATCATAATAGCCTCAAATTCTTCCTCAATCAACATTACTTGAATGATAGGTAGCAAAAATAGGTAAGTAAATTTTGACATTGAGTATGTGAGGGGAAAAACAATGTGGTGGTTTATGCACTCTCTAGGAAGCCTTATTTATGCCCTATTTCTACTCTATTTCTGATATATATACTGATTGGAAGGCAGAAATAATAGTTGAATATGCCAAAGATTCATTTTTTATTGACACTTTAGATGGAAAGTTGCATGATGATAGATACAAGGTGGTTGAAGACCTCATCTTTTACAAAGATTGTGTGTATCTTGTACCAGAATCTAAGGTGAAGGAGAGGATTTTGAGAGCTTGTCATGACACACCTCTTGTTGGTCATCTAGGTTTCTACAAGACATACAAGCAAGTAAGAGAGCATTTTTCATGGAAGGGACTAAAGAATGATGTGTTGCAGCATGTTAGGGAGTGTTTGGTGTGCCAACAAAACAAGGTTGGGCATGTTTTTCTAGTTGATTTATGGAAAACCTTAACCATTCCAAATCAAAAATGGGAGAGCATTTCCATGGATTTCATTACTGGCTTGCCTAAGGTGTAAGGTAAGGACTGTATCTATGTGGTGGTTGATAGGCTTACAAAATATGCTCATTTCCATACCATTCCTTTAGAGTATAAGGATCCTCAAGTTGTTGATTTTTTTTAGAGAGATATTTAGACTTCATGGGCTGCCCAAGAACATTGTGAGTGATATGGATAGCAGATTTATCAGCTTTCTTTGACAAGAGCTCTTTTAGTTGACTCACTCGAAATTGATTCCAAAAACTAGATATCATCCATGAATAGATTGATAAACTAAAATTGTGAATAAATGGATTGAGGGCTACCTAAGGAACTATGTTATAGGGCATAAAACAACTTGGATTAAGTGGTTACACTTAGGGGAGTTTTTCTACAACACCACACATCACATGTCTATAGGTATGTCACCTTTCAAGGCACTTTATGGTTATGACGCTACTTCATTGATGATTTTGATCCTTATAGATAGTAGATTCCTCGGAGCAAGGGATGTGGTGCAACAAAGTATGGATATTTTAAATGCCCTCGAGGAGAATTTTCACCATGCCCAAAACTAGCAAAAGATGTATGCAGATCAACATAGAACAAAGAGAGTTTTTGAGGTTGGTGATATGTTTTACTTGAGGTTTCAGCCCTATAAATAATCTACCCTCAAGGGGAGTGTTGCAAAGAAGTTGATACCAAGGTTTTATGGACCATATTTGATCCTAAGGAAGACTGGAGAGGTGGCATATGAACTGGAGCTACCTAAGGACAACATGATTCACAATATATTTCATGTGTCATGCCTCAAAAGGGAACTTGGACAATAAGTCACACCCTCATTGGATTTGGCCCCTCTTGATGATGAAGGAAAATTGATACTTGAACCTAAAACAATTATGGATGTGAGGGAGAAAAGGCCGAGGAATAAGGTAATCTCAAAGTACTTGGTGAAATGGAAGAACCTACCTATTGAAGATGCAACTTGGGAAGGTGTGGAGATTTTTTAGCATCCAATTCTGAGGTTGCTTGAGGACAAGCAATATTTGGGAGGGGGGGACTATCATGTACCCAATGTTTTCTAGTTCAAAATTTGAAAAGAGTGGGAAAAAAATGTTTTTCAACACTAAATTAAATATATTTAACTAATATTAAATAAATATATATATAAATTTAAATAATAAAATTCAATCTAGGTCAACCTAAATTAAATATTTTTAAATAATATTATAGGGAATAAATAAAATAAAATAAAAACTATTGGACGACCTGCTTTAGGACCTAGTGCCTATGATTTGGTAAATAAATACTTGTCTTGCCGACAAAGATATGAAGATTTTTGGATGAATTTTGTGTGTTATATCTGCAGGAAGAAAACCATGTTGTATGTACATGGAGGTCAGAGAGAGTTTACGAGCAAGAATACCCTTGTGCTGGCATATCTCTGTGGAAGCAAATTCAAGTTGAGTTTGTGGGATTGTTATAAGTTAAAGGTGAAGTTTAGATCTAAGCACTCAAACTAATTGGTAGCAGCATCCAAACACACAGATTTGAAGATTAACAATAAGGAACTTGATTAGATTACTTTAAATCAGATTTTCTATCACCTTAGGAGAGTAAGGGTTTTAGGGTTTCACGCCTCAAAACCCCAAGTGGGCAATAATGTGAAGCTTGTGTAGATCTAGGGTGGAAATTCCAATGAATATCTAATCTGCAATCGGATCATGGATAGAAAACGGAGTTAAGGTCCTCATAAGGAGAAACCAATCAACATAAATACCCTAGATGCCCCCACTTAATAGCTGAAAACCATTGGTTGATTATCTATCCCTAGAACAATTGTAACAAGTCCATTGTAAGGTCTATGATTTTGTATTAAAGATCCAAATTAAAATATCTCCTACAACTTGTCCATTATTATGCTTTTGTATGAACTCAATTTGGTCCTAGAGAATTTCATATTAATCTATTTTCTATATAGTGTCATAGTGTGTGCATAATATTAGTGGCTGAGATGTTCTTTCTATATACTATTGATTCATTTTAGTGTTACTATTGCTTTACAAAGCCGACTGTGATGTATGTGCTAACCTTAGCTTCATTATTTTGAAATTGGTTAAGTCTGTATACAAACCCTAGGTTTATTGTATCCTTCCAATCTAGTTCTCTTATAGAAATGACTATGAGTTTGGTCTCTTGGAGAGTGTATCTACTACCCTATTGTTCTTTCCCTTGATATACTTGATATCAAATCCATAGTCCTATAACTTGCTCGCCCATTTTTGCTACCTATCATTGAGGTCACGTTGTGATAAGAATATCTCAATCTATTTTGGTCTGTATATACTCCAAAATATCCACAAACTAGGTGTTTTAATTTTACCAGTGCATATATGAACACCAACATCTCCTCGTTGTATATATAGAATTAACACTTTGTCTCTATAAATTTTCAAGTCTCAAATGGTATGGGTTGTCTTTTTGCATAAGAACAACCCCTAGACCTTCTCTTGAAGCATCATGCTATGCCACAAAAAGTTATGAAAAAAAAAGTATTGCAAGAATGGAGCAAATGTATGTTACCTTCTTTAAATGGTCAAATGGCTTCTATGTCATTATGACCAATGGAAGGTACCTTTCTTGGTCAACTCTATCAAGGGTGAAGCTAGTTGTGAGAATCCTTTAATGAATCTCCTATAGTAGCTAGAAAGGCATAATAATCCTCGTAGTAGTGTCAATGGCCTCAAAATAATCCATTCTTGGTTGGATTGCACATTGCTTGGATCCATCTCTATACCTATCCTATTGATTATGTGTCCTAGGTACAAGAGTTTCTACATCCCAAACTTGTATTTTCATTTCTTGGCAAAGGTCTCCTCATCAAATAACACTAATATAAATTTCCTCATTAAAGTTTGAAAAGCTATCATTGTTGATTGGAAGGTTCCTAGCACCTTGGCGATCCCAAAAGCATCACAAAAAACTCAAAATGCCCATGATAAAACCAAAAAATCTTAAATTTATGCTCGAGTTTAACCCTTATCTAGTGGCATCTAGACCACAAGTCAAGTTTGATGAAGCATGTTGAACCGTGTAACTCATCAATTCACTCATCAATATAGAGTATTATTGTCATGTCCTCGAAATCATAGATAAAAAAATACATATTAACAATATTAACCTTCAATGTAATTATAATTGTCAAAGACAATATTATAATTATAATTATTATATTATAAATATTAAAATATAGATATTAACAATTTAAACATTATAATCACTATGATATATATAAAATTAAGTTAAAACTACAAAATCAAATTATAGATATAATACTAAGATAAGAGACATATAATATATATAATTATTGAATATAAATAATGACAATTATGGTCATAAAATATAATATTGGGACATTACACACTCATATATTCAAGAAACTACTTGTGCCGATCTGAAAATTGAGTAGGCATCAATATAGTCATCAAGCGCTTAGGTGAAGATTATACAACATTCATACTTTTGCTTGATACATGAGTTTGCCTTTATATAGCCTTTGTCAATACATTGGTATAAATAGACCCAATCAATCCTAGGGAGAAATTGGTAATAGATCCAGGCTGTAGATTCATTAGAATCAATCAAACACCCATCCCTTTGTAAATTAGCATCAATCTAGCCAACTTGTATATGCATGAAATCAATTGGAGAATTTCATAAACAACCTACACTCTATGGTGTCTAAATTGTAAACATAATAATAGATCTTATATATATTACTTACAAGGGGTATTTTATCTACTCTTATATACATAATCTCAATTACCATCAACAAATATTAGAGACTAAATATCAAATACATTAACCTTGAAATCGATGTCTTAAAGTATATCTTTTAACCATTGGTCCCAAGCATCCTTCGAATATCTTGAATTAAAAGATTGAATGTAAGAGTTATCGTAATTACCTAAGGGGACATTACAATTATATACCTATTCTTGATGGTTTTCTTGTTCAAGACCCTATAATATTTACACATCCTCATCATTCCATCTTTCTTATTCATCAAGACCACTGAATATGTGAACGGACTTGTCATAGTTTATTCCATCTAATCCTTCAAAGCACGAGGGTGTCTATAAGGAGTTATAATAATAGATCACATTCCTAACTCCAACTTGATAGTATGTTGAAAACCCCTATTTGGCGGACGTCTTGGAGGCATCTGTCCAAACACAAAAACATATTTATCTAGCAAATATTAGATATAGAGAGGGTATTCATCCTCTCTTATATCCATATTTCCTAGTGGTATTCCCTTAATGGTGAAGTTGATTACCATCCAACTCACTTCCCATCTCAAAATATTGTCTACTTAATGAACCAAGACCTGCTATACTAGTGCATCAATAACACCCTCGATGGTCTTCTTTTGTCCTTGCTCCAAAAAAATGAATGTCATCATTTGGAACTTTCATGTGAACTCGCCAAGAAAATGCAACCAATGGAAACCCAAAACGAAGTGAGATCCACCAAGAAAAAGACATAAAATCATGGGTGATAGTATGCCCATCCAATACCACCTATAAATGGTAGAAAACTTGTTTGTAGGTACATTAATAACCATCTACTATTTCAAATTTAAACTCTACAAACTCTTCATATTTTAATCTAAAACAAGCTATTACCACTTATCAATCAAGTTATGGATCACTCCCCCATCAATGAGTGCCACTATGTTGTCCTCCAATCTTCCCCTTAGCTCAAGTAGAGTGATATCTCAATATTCTTAATAAGAATGCTATAGTAATGAGTCACTCTTCTTCCCTTAATGATGAAAGACCTTTTTTGTTATTATGCCTATTATAACAATACCTTACCCTCTTCCACATTTGTGTCTCTATTCCTGATTTAGGCTCTTCATCATCATCAAAATACACCTCAATCAAGTGGACCTATCCCTTTCCCAAACACCTATGTGTCAAGTCCCAAGGTCCCTTACAACTAAATTCTAATTGTTTACAACTCATTGTAGGCCATGTCTCCTAACTAGTGGTTCCTAAAGGTAGAATTGGTCCCTTGGTGACTCATGAGTTGAGAGGGTATAGGCACCAATTTTTGTGGATTTTTGCTTCCCTTATGGTGGTGATCATGAATTCACATCCTTTGAGGTAGATCCTTGGAAGGATCAATTAGATGCAAGTATTTCTAATGTCAAGACCCTTTTGATGGATGCTTGCAGTGAACTTTGCTCAAGGGCCTTAACTAGGCCTCTCTATGTGGTTCTTTAAATCCTTCCATGAAAAGGATGGTTAGACTCCTCTCTAGTGGCAAGTCAAGTACTATCATGGTGGTCCTCTAGAAATCAACCATTTCTGCATTCATTGAACTCTTATGTTATAACCAAGCAACTCTCTAAAATGCTCCTATGGGTCTTACCTCTCAAACTTGTTCGTCAACCTCTTGTAAAAATCCTCATAGGTGGTGATAAGGTTGTACTTAAGTTGTCATTTTTGGTATTGGGGTGGGTGTGGGTATGGGATTTTTGTATGTTGATACAACATTTTTTTCCTTAGGTATGGTATGGTTGGGTACGACTATTATATATGTGCATTTTATGAACATATACAAAATTGCAAATACATTCTGTATATCATATAATATTAATAACGATATTTGAATCTTTGATATATTAATAATTCATCATTGATCAATGATATTATGATAGTCATAAAGATAATTATCTAGGTTGTAATCAATTTTCTTATGTGAAAAGAGATCCCAATAACTAATGGTGGCTAGGAGTGTCGACCCCTATGGGGTTGAGGGGAAACACCCCTTATAGGGGTCTAGGAGCAACAACTCCAAAATTGATTTGAGGGGAACACCCCTTGCAAGGTTTGGGGGAAATTCCCTTGGTGTGTTCTTTGTCACAATATAGGGAAACCACACAAACCTTCATGGTGCACCACACAAATTAAGTCTTTTGAAACCACACAAACCTTCATGGTGCACACCATTTTCATAGTTTTATCACTTAATGGAAAAATTATGTATTTGACATATTTTTGTTTATAAAAATATTTTAAGAAAATGATTTTTATTTTTCATTTGGGAGACCCTTGGGTCCCCTTGAGTACACCCAAGAGCGGCTTGGGTTCATTATGGCTCCTTCATAGAAGGACCCACACCAAACTCAGGGTGCTTGGGTGGGACCTCATGCAAACCCAAGATGCTCCTATCGTAGGACCCATACCCACACCCATTCAGTATGAGACCAAGACCCCAAAGGGGTGTAGCCAACAACTCATGGTTGTGTGTTTGAGTCTCCAAACTATGATACCACACTCATGTGCAACCCCTTCCAAGTGAAGGATAAAAATTTAATTGCTTCCTCCTTGTACATAGGTATCAATGAGAAGTGTTCTTTTTTTGGATCCGAGGTCATGTTGAGACTTTGTTGTATCCATGAAATCAGGGGGCGGTCAATTTTCCCAACTTGCTTTGCAAATATTTACAAGGTTTGTTTAGGGTGGATTTACATCTATTCTTGGTTATGCTTTTTGACTTTGGTGTGCAAAAGTTCATAAATAAAATGCTTTCTTGAAGTTCAAAACTCTTTGATCCATATTTAGCAAGGAGTGCATCCAAGTCCTGCTCCTACTATTTGTCTATATTTTATTCTAGTTGAAAATTTGATACCACTATATAGACATAAACTAATAACATAAAAAATATATATATAGAAAAATAATTGCAACCAAAAGACAAACCTACACTTATTCTCATCAATAGACATTTTTTATGTTTTTTTAAAGTTCTTCAAAATTGGTAAAAATTGAAGCTCAACAAACTAATGCAACTTACCAAACTTTTCCACATGTATAATATTCCATATGTCAATTTGAATGTCAATTAGCTGATTAAGGGTTTTCACCCTCAAGATACCTAATCTCTACACTTGAAAAGTTTTTCCCGTGAGCCACAACTTCTAAAACACTCCATCCAACCCAAGAAAATAAGTTATTTTTGTTTTTTCAAATTTAAATCCATTCTTCTCCTCTTCCCAAAGTATTACATAACTCAAGATCTCCTTTCCCAACACAACTCAATCAAAGGAAAGATAAACCTCAAATGTTGGAAATAATTGGGAAATGAACTCACAAATTAGTCACTCAAATTAAAGCAATCAATTAATAGGTTAGAGGAATCATTGGAAATCAAACACAAATGAAGAAAGTTTGTACTGAAGGAAAATAAAATTTGTAATTGAAAAATGATTTTTCCTTGTTGTATGTGGTAGTTTTTCTCAATCAACAAAAAATAAATAAATGATACAGAAAATGCCCCTTCATGTTCTTTGAAGTTTGAGATTTTCTTGCTGATTTTGCTTTAGTATGCTTTGAGAAGGTCATGGTAATTCATTATTTTTGAAAAAATTAAGAAATGACACAATGAATGTGACAAGTCATGATTCAGAATTAATTGCAAAAGTCTAATGTTAATATAAATAGAGTTATGCTAGAAAACATGGGACCCCACTAACTATTGAATTTGACAAAAGCATCTTCAACATGACCATGGATTTGAAGCAAATGGCTAATGGTGTTCAATGACTCAATTATAATCTTGGTTTGACTTGCAGGTGAGGAGTTTAAATCTTGCCAAGGCTATTTTTGGTTATGTATTATTATTAATTATTGTGAGAAAATTACAAAATTCTCTTTGATGAGTTGATTTGGATTTGTTTAAGGGATTTGGCTTCATGACAAAATTAATCGACCTTGGTTGGTGTTTGTAGCCATTTCCTTTTAGTAAGTAAATCAGCTATAGTATCATATTCAAATTCATAACTTATTAAGTTGTCCAAATCCTGAATGTGACCAATAATACACTCTATTTGCTAGCTAGTAACGAGGCTATGTTGAGTTTTAATTTAATTAGTTGTAGATTTTCTTCTATGCTAACCATTCATCCCATTCATCCCATTCATCCAATTAACTACTAACTAGTGGAAATAATCTTGTTTAGGGATTAATCACAATGCTCACATGCAATGCGAATCCCTTTTGAATCAACTCTTGAGATTGTCAAGCATTGAATATTTAAACAACAGTCCACTTGACAATGCAGTGCCAAAGACCAAATTATTTAGTTGTTTCCTCTAACAGTGGAGGGATACATATGTCTATGAATCAAAGGTATTTTTGTATCATACTAGCATCTCATCCATTTGGTTCTAATATGTTGGAAGATTGTTTATAGCGGTGTGTTTGGTTATAGTATTCTAAACCTCCTAAAATTTGACCATGACTAGGATGAACATCCGAGTCTAGAATATCTCACACAAATACTTATGGGATAGTGAATTGGAAAATGCCACTTCTATTATTTTGTAGATATTATTACCTAGTGTGGTGATTAAACTCCGAGGCATAGCCTTGTAGATATTGTAGCACTTCCAATGGTAGGGATACCCAAGTAGGATGCTCATTAATTCCCAATGATGCCATATCATGCATCACCTCATCCACAAGTGGTTTTATGGAATAGAGAAAGTGTCCACTATCAACTAACATGGGTATCTCTACCCTCATTCACTCACCTAATGGAATACACCTATAGGCAAAGTGTCATTGATAGATATAGACTCATAATTGCTTTAATAAAGATCATGATTTCCTAGGTGCAATTTTTAGTATTAAAATGTAAACATAAAGTATGTAAAGTTTTGCTATTATTTCTCTATTTATACAGAATTAACTTACCTTGGTTGGTGTTTAAGGGATTTGGCTTCATGACAAAATTAACCGACCTTCGTTGGTGTTTGCAACCATTGCCTTTTACTAAGTAAATCAGCTATAGTATCATATTCAAATTCATAGCTTATTAAGTTGTCCAAATCCTAAATGTGACCAATAATACACTCCATTTGCTAGCTGGTAAGGAGGCTATGTTGAGTTTTTATTTTATTAATTGTAGATTTTCTTCTATGCTAACCATTCATCCCATTCATCCAATTAACTACTAACTAGTGGAAATAATATTGTTTAGGGATTAATCACAATGCTCGCATGCAATGTGAATCCCTTTTGAACCAACTCTTGAGATTGTCAAGCATTGAATATTTAAACAATAGTCCACTTGACAGTGCAGTGCCAAAGACCAAATTATTTAGTTGTTTCCTCTAATAGTGGAGGGATACATATGTCTATGAATCAAAGGCATTTTTGTATCATACTAGCATCTCATCCATTTGGTTCTAATGTGTTGGAAGATTGTTTATAGTGGTGTGTATGGTTACAGTATTCTAAACCTCCTAAAGTTTGACCATGACTAGGATGAACATTTGAGTCTAGAATATCTCACACAAATACTTATGGGATACTAGATTGGCAAATGCCACTTCTATTTTTCTGTAGATATTATTACCTAGCGTGGTGATTACACTCTCAGACATAGCCTTGTAGATATTGTGGCACTTCCAATTGTAGGGATTCCCAAGTAATTAATTCCCAATGATGACATATCATGGATCACTTCATCCACAAGTGGTGTTATGGAATAGGCCAAGTGTCCACTATCAACTAACATGGATATCTCTACTCTGATTCACTCACCTAATGGAATACACCTACAGACAAAGTGTCAATGATAGATATAGACTAAAAATTGCTTCAATAGAGATCATGATTTTCTAAGTGCTATTGTTCGTATTAAAATGTAAACATAAAGTATGTAAAGTTTTGCTATTGTTTCTCTATTTATACCATGTGGATGAAGATCTAACTTCCTCGGTTGCTTAAAGCTTTAAATTGATAATATGATTTGGTTGCCGCCTACATCAATGATTTTATTTGTTGCAATGTCATGAAGTGTTTAATATATTTTTGCGTCAAATGACATTTGGAAAAAAAAAAGGAAGCACAAAGAGAAAAGGTTGGCATATTATCGCTTTTTCAGCGCAATGACAAATGGAGGGAAAAACAAATTAGTTTGTTCACTTTTTTTCTTTCACCCACATGGAAAGAGGTTTGCTAGGGTTTTGTTTGCTAGCATTGAAGGAGTTTCCCTGCCTTTCAGGCATAAACAATAGGTTGTTGCCAAGAAGAATGCACACATTGCAGTTATTAGATGAGAGATGGGCACGTTGTTGGAATCCTGAGGAGGTTTTTGACATGTTGAATAGAGAGATATCTCAAGATTTAAGATTGAAATCTTATTCTGCTATAATCGTGATATATGATGTATTTGATGTTGTTGTCCTTGTGTTTTTTCATCTATTTCAAGCAATGATAAATTGGAGGGAAAGTGTTCATTCAACCATTGGAGAGTTTTAGATGCCCAAAAACTCTTGTATGTTTCTTGGGGTTTCTAGATAACATCAGATTAGGTGCAACTTTGTCTCTCTTGTCTTCACTGGGGTAGTTAGTCTTCATGTAGTATCACAGTGACAGTGATACCTTTGAGAAGTGCACTATAGATAATAGTTATATGTCTCTTAAAAGGTTTTTCTTTAAAGAGAATGTAATGATAGCCCATAGTCCTTTGCATGTGTGCAGCTTAAAGGATAGTTTGTAACCAAAAAATAAGTGACAGTGTTTTCATCCATAGCCCTAAAAGGAGTACGAGACTATATAACCCTTATGAAGGCAGTTATGAGAGTTTTAAATGAGCAATATTAGTTTGTAGGAAGCTTTCAAATCATAGCAGTTAGAAACTCGAATTAAAGGCCTATTGGGGGAAAAAAATGTCATATAGCTACCCAAATAGAGTGATAGTCTTCACTTAGCAGACCACAATGATGTTCAAGTTTCTTCCTGAGAATTCAACAGATCATGGATACCATTTTCTTTTATTTTTTTCAAAATGTGTATGAGGTCTACTCTTCAATTCAAGCCATGTAAATTTGTAAAGTTTGAAAAGGCCAAAGAGAACTTAGATATACCATTTATGAAATATTTGACAGAAGTGATCAAGACTATTCAATGACAGTTGAAGATCATAATCAATATAGTAGTCCAAAGAAGATAGTCATATCAATAAGGACAGTTGGTAGTGCCTAATGAGGAGTTTTCATAGTCTTTTTGATGAGATGATAGAGGTGGTAAAGGATAGAATGTAAGTCCATTTTAAGCATCAAGATGAGTTTTTTTATTTCAAGACAATAGCAGTTTTTGGAAAATATGTTTAAGGACATCATTCGAAGAAGACCTCTAAGACACCTAGAAAGCATTTTTGTAAAAGGACAGTCAATATAAATGATCACAATGCATGATCATAGTATGAGGGATAAAATTGAGCTCTTGTGACAAGAAGAAGATAACTGTGTAAAAGGTCTATTTATGGTGCAAAATGGACATACATCTTAGGAAAGTTGATAGAAAATAAGCAGGTGTGTAGTATTGAATGAAGATTGGAATCAATATAGAAATATTGGTAGTGAAAGGAGTAAATGATGTCACAAACTTTCAAGAAAGTATCAAAAGCTACTTGCAAGTGGTCATACAGTCATAGGTAGGTAGCCTACAGTTTGAAGGGAAGTCATAGAAGGATAGCATGATGATAGGACAGTATAGTTCATAAATAACAACCCCTATATAAGTCAATTCAAAAGAGGATAGATAAAGCCATACAAAGTGATACATCCCATGAAACCCTTATTATTACGAACTTTGGAAAGTTATATGTATGAGTAAAAGACAAAACTACATGAATTAAGGGGAAGTCATATAATAATTATGAAGACTTAATATTACAAGTAAAGTGAACATATAGAAACGATAAGGTTTTTATGCCAAAAGAAAGATGAGATTCATGATATTCTAAATACATTTCATTTGATGTTTGAACTTCCAAATTTGGAGCTTATACCATTTCAATGGCAGTTGCAGCATCTGATGTTTCAGTAGTTGAGCTATTGTAAATGGAATTTCATTGGAGATGAATGAAGACAGTGGACAAATAATGTACAATCCCAAAGACACTGTCATCACAATGTTGTTCACTTTGAAAGAAAACAGTGGACAAAAAATTGTGTAACAATAGTCTTTTTGAGGTTCCAACAAGAATTCCATTTCAATGAATGTAGAATGGGCAACTATGAACATGGATAGAGCCTCCAAATGGCAAGATGCGCCTTCCTCCAAGTGAATACAAAAGACTCATTGCAAGTATAACACTGTTGAATCTTGCAAGAGTTGTGGCCTACAAGGAAAATGTCACTACAAGAATGATAGTTTTTGCTCAATAGTATTACAAATTGTAGATGATGGATGAAGAGAATAGTAAGTGCACTGCAAACAGTATGGTGCAAGTAAATTTCTCACATAGTCCAATTCATTAAAGAGCTATTAGAGAGGAAGGTTCATGCAATTACCAACATTAAGCATTCATCCACTATTTCCACTAATCTCTCTTTGATGAGGCTTGAGGATGTTCCATTGTTGGATTGAGGTATTGCATAAATAGGTGAGGAAAAAATCTCAATAGATCTATCTCCAAAGCATTAATCTACAAATGATATTGATTTTGGCAAAACTATGACAGTGAAATAGGAAAATAGTGGCAACATTGTGATGTTTTCTCTAGGACAGTGCCTCCAATGAATACATGATGGTTGCTTATTTATGTGATAGTCCACAGAGAAGTTATGCACTAAAGCAAGGATATCCAAGCTAAATGAAAAAAACCCAGATACCAAATGCAATCTTACAGTGTAAAAAATACTGAAGATCAATGTTATAACAGCGAATATTATATTCATGTAGAGACATTGAATATGACAGTCTGGAGATGTTTAAAAGGGTGGTCTTCTACAATGTAAAATCCCTCCATTGAAGTGGAAAATGATGAGTATGATTATGAGTATAAAGGGTAGTAGGGATGGTAGAGATCTTTTGAAGAGGAACTATGGTTTGAAAAGGCATAACATAGTGATAAAGGTTTAGTGGTCTCCATAATCATGAATGTCAAATGCTCATGAAGTATATACAAAATTAAGAAGATTGTCCTTATAAGTAGAGGCATGAAAATACTTGTCATGATTCTACAATGTAAGGAGATAATAATCAAAAGACAAATGATATAACAACAACACATGGGCAGAATGAAGGAGTTATGAACACTGAGAAGACAGGTTTCTTGACAAACTATAGGGGAAAGAGATATCATACTTTCATAACCTCTCATTTCAGGAGAGGGTTGTTCTTGCAAAATGATGGCAGAATATTTGAGAAACTACTGAGGTAGGCTACATGAACAAAGAAATTGACTCAGGAAAACATTTGAGAGAGCCAGGAAGATGGGATAATCTAGGTATTTGATGTTAAGTATCTCAGAGACATTCTAGCAAAGGACAAATTGGACTATGTATGTTGATGCTTGCTTCAATCTTCATAGTTGAATATTATATTTAGTCAAAGAAGTATCAATGGATAGGGAGCATATGCTTTGTCTATTATAATTTTGTGTAGATATTTCATTTACAACATTATTCTTGAAGTGTTCCATTTATTCCTTCTCTTAGTTATTAAAGGTATGGAGAACCTGATGAGCAGATAATACAATTAATAGTATTCCTGAGCAAGGATAGTTGAATGTGAAGATCAACATAGAGAATGATGTAGTAGCACTATTGGTAGTGCATGGGTTTAAGCACATGACTCCATGAAGTAACCCAATGGCCGTTTGAAGATAATGGTGAAGAAGCCATGGCAAAGGACAAAAATTTAAGATGGTGAAAGCATGGTTTATAGAGGACATAGTTAGAGAATGACTGTGTTATATTGAGATGTTTTATTATGAAAAGATTTTGAATCTTGAAGATGAATTAAAGGAATTGCTTCCATTTTGTCCACAATTGACACCTTTTGGTATAGAAGTCCTTCAAACTAGAACTATTGAGCTACAAACAAAAGGTTTAGACAGATGGACAACAAAAGAAGAAGATGAAGATAGTAAAAAGAGCATTAAAGGAATTTGATAGGCTTATCCTATGCCCTCATGAATAGTGGTTATTTCAAAGCTTTTTATGAAACAAGTCCTTTTTGTTTTCCAATGATAATTTTAAAACATTAAAAGATAGCTAAAGAAGATTTATGATCAATTATGAGCAGTTGGAGAGCATCTAGGATGTTTGTTGAGTTGTGCAACCAATGAAGGGAATGTAGAGGCAGTTTTGACCAAGTTTGAAGCTTTCCCAAGCATCTAGGAGTTGTTTTAGGTGCCTTAATTGTGGACAGGGTCAAGGGAGGAATTTTTCATTACTCCAACACCTTTTTGGCCTTCTTTTGAGGGCTACAAAATAGGGTTTTCTCATTACTCCAACATCTTTTTGGAGCTCTTTTGAGGGCTAAAAAATAGGGTTTTCAGTTTTGGATGATCAAAGGAGGTTTGACTTAGCAAGTTGAGGCGAACACTTGTCTTTCTTTCTCCACACATGTTCCTATTCTCTTGCAACTGCTGAGCAGCTTGTAAGCAAGTTTTAGGAGCAGATTTCAGATATTTTCTCTCTAACCATTCTATTGTAACTTTTTGGAGTTCTTTCATGTTGGACAATAATTGTAGCTCATTTTCAAACTTATGTACAACTATGTAAGCACCTTTTATATCAATAAAATCAAGTTTTGTCTTCTCAATATTTTGTTGTCTTGTGTGCAAACTAATGATTGATGTATTATCTTGTGATTTATATGCAAATCCTCTATTGCATGTCTCATATCTCAACACCTTCAAACAAAGAAAACTCATATTTAGTGTAGGTTATAGGTTGTGTTGCTGGTTTAAACAGCCATTAAGTGTGAAACATTTTATTTTCCTCTTAAACTATAAAACTTAAACCTTCCTATGAAATATTGATGCATTAATATGTGTGAACATTTGAGTTTTGTGAGAACCAATTGAACTATTGAGGGAATTGTGTGTTAAAATAGAAGTGTAGGTTTGAAAACCTTTTTGGTGCATCACCGTATTAGAGTTTAGGTTCCATTAAATGTTATCCTTCTCTCTTTTCTCTACAAGCATCATTAGTTTACTTAGTATAGGTGATAAATCCAAGGGAACCAACCCTCTCTACAGGTTGATCTCCATCATTTGAGCCCACACTCAGGGTGATCATCCAATGTTTCATGAGGTGGTTGAGTGATTTAATCAACTTAGCAAAGGGTGCACACTTTCATGACAATAGTAAGTTTTACTGCAAAATATCCCATAGAAAAGGTAAATGATAGACAGCTTTGGGATCACATCTTTGAGGTATTTTAGTGATTTTTTTAAGTAGACTAACTTCTTAGCTAACTTTTGATTTGTACAAGGTCACTTGATCTTTTTGGTATGTTATTAGAGTTACATATTTACCTTTCACATGCATAATGACTCTAGAAGGTGGTAAGAAAGAAAATTATAGAATTAGTTTTTAGAATTTAGCAACTCAGGTCCTTAATTTGTGTCAACATATATTAAGTCCTCAACAATAGATGCTTGCTCTCCTTCCTTGGGTTCAAGGGGATGTACATATATCTAAAGGCTATCAAATTGTATTGAGATTATTTACTTTGTAATTGAAAATTAAGTTTTATTGAACAAATATGTAATCCAACACAATACAGTCCAACAAGCAAGGTGAAATGCAAGCCCAAGGTTACCTTAAAAATGGGCATACTTTTAGATTAAAATATACAATAAACCTCAAAAGAAAATGAAAACAAAGGTTAAATAAAGAAATCACTCAAAAATAGTAAACAACAATAATTCAAAAACAAAATCATGAGTAGAATAACTTCAAAATTTTGATTGCTTGCCCATATTACAGATTTGAGGAAACACACTTGGAGTTGGGAAATACTCTTGAAGAATGAACTCTCTATATTGGCCATTTTTTACTCTCTTTTTTAGATTGATATGTTCATAACTTCATCCAAGATTTATTAAGGATTTTAGACTATTTTTTGTTTTAATTCATGAATGGTCAACCCAAAAACTCATTGTTTAACTTTTTGTAATGCAAAAAACAAAAATTCAAAATAGACAAAAAAATCTTCTTGAAATTGGAGGTTGATATAAGAGTTACCTATAGTTATTGGAAATGTTTTGCCCCTTCTATGGGCCATAAATTCAAAGTTGCACCATAAATGTTTTAAAAAGTAGATTAAATTGTCAATGAAAATGTAGGTGACAGAAGTCAAGTTTCTTATGTGACAAAGAGATTCCAATAACTAGTTGGGGTTGGGATGGAGACCCTAAAGGGATTGAGGGATGACACTCCTCATAGAGGTTAAAGGGAAACACCCCCAAAGGGATTGAGGGATAGAACTGTTGATGTTATTAGCAGCATCGAGCTGCTTCTTCCAGCCCACACTTCGAGAAGACATAAATTAAATGATAGCCTTTTGGCTATTTAACTTATACTTGCATGATTTAATGCTTGAGGGCTAACCCTCCTTGTGTTCTTATATTCCATTTTGTATTGGGCCGACCCTTGACAATTTATTTGTAATTTAATTGTTCTTGTCAAGTGGCTGACCTGATTGAGGAAACACCTCATCTTGTATATATACATGGTCGAATTTGTTCATTTGAGATCATCAAGTTCAATCAACATAATTCACATTTCTACAGAAGTTCACACCTAAGCAGCAAAGTATCATCTTGCAGTAGCAAACCAAATTCAAGGAGAAACATATTCGATTGAATCTTTGCATCTAGGAGAGGTGCTATTATTCATTGTATCAAATTTGGCTATATGCTAGGCCTGAGTTGTAAGAAGATTTTTGTTCTTATTCCTACACTATATAAGAGAAATATTTGTTGGGTTTTTCTCCCTCAGGAGGAGGGTTTTCCCAGGGTATCTTGCTGTGTTTAATGTTTTATGTGTTGCAATTTTCTGAGTGCTTTCATTTGCTTATCTGATCTATAAAACACTAACATGGTATCAGAGCGGGTTGGAAAAAAGATCACATCAGATTCGCAGAAAGCAATACTAGAGAAATTTAAGTCAAGAGCATCGTTTAATGGTTCACTCCATGGCTGTGTTGCCTTCGGCTCTCACCACACACCATCAGAATCCTTCTCCACCATCGGATAGGAGTTGTGGAGACACCATTTGGAAACGGAAGTTTGTTTTTGTTGTCGGCTCTGCATCTGGGATTGGAGTTTGAGGGATGGGTTCTCTTAAGGAAGCAATGAATGCTTGGTCCGTATAAATTCATGGGTTCAGTTTCATACTCTTAGCTTGGACACTCGACTACTCCTTGCAGTTGCGTCTTCTCCTATTGGGATTGTGGCATTCGCGGTATGACTCTGGATATGCTGTGCACCTGGATCTTCATCAATACTATGATGTTAGGACCCTGTATGTGCACTGGAGGTTAGTTACAGAGCTCTCATGTATTGGGTGATCACCCTGTTGATAATCGGGTCATCATTTCTCTACTATCCTTCACACATGTGCAATCACGACATCACGAGGAATACCGATAGAAGGACCTCTAGCGGTCTGGGCATTACATCGCACAACTCCTCTCATCAGTTTATGGGTGCGGGCTTAGTCTGTGACTTGAATAGGATTTTTTGGGTTGCCGGACATACAAATCACCAGTCGTATTAGAAAATCAATGCAAAGGTTGTAAAGATGGTCACTCCCTTCTACCGTGGATCTCCTTGTAGGTTTTGTATAATGCAATGAAATGGAGAAGTCAGTGACTGAGCAATGTGAAGGTATCGCAAAGAGAGGTTCTCCATATCCGCCAATGTGAGTAGCAACTAGAGCCGAAGGCTCTGCCTGGACACTACTGGTTATCGCCCCTGCTACCAATCTTTGTGTGCACCAATCTACTGTACACCAAGTGCAGGAGTCTGATCACACTGGTTCAGGATTTCCGAGACATCATCTAGAATTAGTGCACTCACATTTACGATAGCACGGGGAAAATTGTCCTTTAGTTACAGAAACTCACAAGAGGGAACAAAATCAGGCCGTGGGATGTGGAGCTAATCATGATCATGCAAAATGATATGTTGAGTTCGCATCAACTACATTCATTTATCAAGGAATCGTAGCTATTGCTTGAGGCTTTCACGAAGTCATGAAGACTTATGCTTCAATTGGTTGTATGTGATAGAGAACCTAGTTGAAATCCTTCCTAAAGATCTTGAAGCTTACTAGTGTGAGGAATAGAGTCAGAATCATTTATGATGAGACACTAAGCTTCAGATAATTTATGGTCAGACCACTTCTAATTGCAGCAATTCCCTCATACCTGTGTTTGTGCCAACATTGATATTGGGATCACTACAGTATAGTTCATGGAAATCGAATTACTCTTGTCCATCACTATTATTGAGAGATGCATGGATTACAGTCAGAGTGTTGATTAAGACTACAGTTGCAATCGAAGTCAAGAGTTTGTATTGAGAGTAGTAGCAATCGACGCCACTGTAAAGGGCGAAGAGAGCAGATATTGTGATCATTGACATTGATCCCTCAGTTCTACATACATGATTCTAACTTCATTAAGATAAGTATTGCATGATGTTCATGAATTGTTATATGGTTATTAATTCATGCTTTAACATTGAGAGAGTTAATCATGTATGCTTCTAGCAATGGTATTTCTCTTTGAAATAGTTGAGTTATATGAACTATTAGTAATCTCTTCTTAATGTGCATTAGGATGGACCAAGAGATTGCCTTCAAGAGAAAAGAGAATGAAGACACTACTTGCAGCCATGAGACTAAGTGAATGGCTAAAGACATCTCTTTGAAAAGGAAGAATTAACCTTCAGAGGGAGTTCTATGGCTCGCTGAGAACAAGAGGTTGATGCAAGTGCTTGAAGATTCAGAGGGAGCCTACTAAACCTAAAGAAGATGGTTGTGTTGCTCTGGATGTTGTTTCAATTGAGGTCTGCAATGATATCCTGGTATAGTAGGAAGCAGTCTTTTGTGGCACTGAGTACAGCAGAAGCCGAGTACATTACAGCTTGTGTGGCAGCTTGAGAAGTAGTGTGGCTTTGAAAGCTTCATGCAGGATTGGTTGGAAAATCATTGAAGCCAACTGTCATCCATTGTGTTAATCAAAGATTTGAGGCTTTCTATCTTTCCAAGTGTTTCATGACAAAACTAAGCATACCACTATATCAGAGATATGGTATTGAGGAAAGATATTTAGTTGAGGTATATCAACACTGATGAGCAGATGGCAGCCATTCTCATTAAGCATCTCTTCAGGATAATTTTGTGTACCTTCGAGACAAGCTTTATATGGTGGAGAATGAAGCCCTAGCTGAAAGGGAGTCTTAGTATCAACGTTCCTTCTTTTAATGAGTTCCTCTTTGAGAGAATTTTGAGGTGAAATCCCTTGGTAATGAGTTCTTCTCTTAGGAGAAGTTCGAGGTGAAATCCCTTGTTAATGCATTCTTCTCTTAGGAGAAGTTTGAGGTGAAAGCCCTTGTTCCACCCTCTAGGAGAGCCATGGCGGATGTCATGTGTGTGACTCCATGACAACATCACGTGAGGGAGTCCGTGATGATTTTCTTGTACTTGTGTTTCACCCTCTGGGAGAGCCATGGTGAAAGTCACGATGAGGTGACAACATCACATTAAGTGATGAGCACTTGTACATACCATCTATGGAGGTAGCCATGATGGTTGATATCACGATGAGGTGATATCTTATTTGCTTGCACGATGAGGTGATAAGCTCCTTTATCATGATGAGGTGATATGTTTCTTTTGTGCAGCTGGAAGTATCATCCCTAGCTGAGAGGGAGTGTTGATGTTATTAGTAGCATTGAGCTACTTCTTCTAGCCCACACTTCGAGAAGACATAAATTAAATAATAGCCTTTCGGCTATTTAATTTATACTTGCATGATTTAATGCTTGAGGGTCGACCCTCCTTGTGTTCTTATATTCCATTGGCAATTTATTTGTAATTTAATTGTTCTTCTCAAGTGGCCGACCTGATTGAGGAAATACCTCATCTTGTATATATACAAGGTTGAATTTGTTCATTTGAGATCATCAAGTTCAATCAGCATAATTCACATTCCTACAGAAGTTTGCACCTAAGCAACAGAGTATCATCTTGTAGCAGCAGACCGAATTCAAGGAGAAACATATTCGATTGTATCTTTGCATCTAGGAGAGGTGCTATTATTCATTGTATCAAATTCGGCTATATGCTGGGCCTGAGTTGTAACCAGATTTCTACTCTTATTCCTACACTATATAAGAGAAATATTTGTTGGGTTTTTCTCCCTCAGGAGGAGGGTTTTCCCAGGGTATCTTGTTGTGTTTATTGTTTTATGTGTTGCAATTTTCTGAGTGCTTTCAGTCGCTTATCTGATCTATAAAACACTAACAAGAACCTCTCACGAGGTCCAAGGGAAATGCTCCTAGTGCGTCCCTTGTCACAATATAGGGAAAGATCAAGGGGAGTCATTTCCACCAAGCCCAAATTAAGGCTTTTGAAACCACACAAACCTTCATGGTGCACACTATTTTCAAAATTTTATCACTTAAAGGTGAAACTAGGCATTTGACATATTTTTGTTTATAAAAATATATCTAAAAAGATTTTAATTTTTAATTTTTGTTTGGGAGATCCTTGAGTCCCTTTGGGTTCACCTAGGAGCATCCTAGGTTTACTATGGGTCCTTGATACAAAGGACCCACAACAAACCCAAGATGCTTGGGTGGGACCTTGGATGGACCAAAGACACTCTCATTGTAGGACCCATACCCACACCTATTTGATACAAGAGCAAGACCTCAAAGGGGTGTACTTGATAAATTAGGGTTGTACCCTTGAATCTCCAAACTATGATACCACAACTCATGTGCAAACCCCTCCAAGTGAAGGATCAAAAATTTAATTGCTTCCTCCTTGTAAATAGAACTCAATGAGAAGTGCTTAGTTTTTGAATCCAAGTTAATTTTGAGACTTTGTTGGATCCATGAAATGAGGGGACGGTCAATTTTCCCAACTTGCTTTGCAAATCTTCAAAAGGTTTGTTTAGGGTGGGTTTACTTCTTTTCTTGGTTCTGGATTTTGACTTTGGTGGTCAATATTTAGCATGTAGTGCATCCAAGTCCTGCTCTTGCTATTCGTCCAAGTATTCTTCTAATAACAACTATGATACCATTATAAAGACATATACTAATAAAATACAAAAAATAATCTAAAAAGACAAACTTAGACCTATTCTCATCAATAGGTATTTTTGTATTTTTTAAAGTTCTTCAAAATAGTAAAAACTGAAGCTCATCAAATTTATACAACTTACGAAACATGTCCACAAGTAGAATATTCCAAATGTCAATCTGTTACTTAAGGGTTTTCATCCTCAAGAGACCTAATCTCTACATTTGAAGTGTTTTGTCTCCCCGCTACAACTACTAAAAATCACTGTCCAACCCAAGAAAAGATGTGGTTTTTGTATTTTTCAAATTTAAGTCTCTCTTCTCCTCTTCCCGGAGCATTATATAACATGATCTTATTTCCCAAACCACCTCAATCAAAAGAAAGACAACCCTCAAATGTTAGAAGTAATTGGGAAATTAACTCACAAATTAGTCACTCAAATTATAGCAATCAATTGGTAGATTAGAGCCTAACAAAACCACTAAAGTGGAATCATTGGGAATCAAACACAACTGAAGAAGGTTTGTATTGAAGGAAAAAGGAAAGATAATAGTTTTGTTATTGAAAAACTGCCATAAAGAACAAGATGGAAATTTTGCTTATGTCAATGATTTTTCCATGACGTATGTGGAAATTTTTCTATAGCAATAGAAAAATAAGCAAAGGATGAAAAAAAATTATATTTATGTTCTTTGAAGTTTGGTCTTCTTGTTTGAGATTTTCTTGTTGATTTTGCTTCAGAATGCCTTGAACAAGCCATGGTAATTCATTTAGGAAATGACATGATGAATATGACAAGTCATGATTACTCAGAATTAATCACAAAAGTTTAATGTTACTATAAATAGATTTATGCTAGAAAACATGGGACCCCATTGACTTTTAAAATTTGACAAAAGTATCTTCAATATGACCAGGGCTTTGAAGCAAAAGGCTAACGATGTTCAATGAGTCAATAATAATCTTGGATTGAATTGCAAGTGAGGAGTTTGAATCCTGCCAAGGCTATTTTTTGGGGTTATGTATTATTATTAATTATTGTGAGAAAAATATAAATTCTCTTTTGATGAGTATGAATTGAATTTGTTTAAAGGATTTGACTTCATGACAAAACTAACTAACCTTGGTTGATGTTTGTAGCCATTGCCTTAGTAAGTAAATTAGCTATAATATCATATTCTATTCCTTCTTGTCAAATTCATAACTTAATAAGTTTCCCAACTCTTGAATGTGATAAAAAATACACTCCATTTGCTAGCTACTAAGGAGGTTATGTTGAGTTTTAATTTTATTAGATGTAGATTTTCTTCTATGTTTTAATTTGACACGCTGTGGAAGAAACCTCCTACTTATCAGTCATTCATCCATTTAACTAGTGATTGTTGGTAATAATCTTGTTTAGGGACTAATCACAATGTTCATATGCAATGTGAATCCCTTTTGAACCATCTCTTGAGATTGTCAAGCACTCAATATTTAAACAACACTCCACTTGGTAGTGCAGTGCCAAAGACCAAATCATTTAGTTCTTTCCTCTAACAGTGGAGGGATACATAAGTCTATGAATCAAAGGTATTATTTTATCCTACTATCATCTCATCCATTTGGTTCTTATGTGTTGGAAGACTGTTTATAGAATCACATATGGTTACAATATGCTAAACCTCCTAAAATTTGACCATGACTAGGTTAAACATCCGAGTCTAAAATATTACACACAAACACTTATGGGATACTGAATTGGCAAAGGCCACTTCTATTATTCTGTAGTTAGTATTACCTAGTGTGGTGATTACACTTTGAGGCATGGCCTTGTAGATATTGTGGCAATCCTAATTGTAGGGTATTCCCAAGTAGGATGCATCACTAATGCCCAATAATTCCACATCATGGACTACCTCATCCACAAATGGTGCTATCAAGTATCAACTAACATGGGTATCTCTAGCCTGATTCACTCACCTAATGGAATACACCTACAAGAAAGGTGTCATTGATAGATGTAGAATCATAATTGCTTCAATAGGGATCATGATTTTCTAAGTGCTATTGTTTGAATCAAAATATAAATGTAAAGTTTATAAAGTCTTGCTATTTTTTCTCAATTTATATGTTTGTAATAAAATGTAAAGGTAGATAGATAGACAAAAGTGAAGAGTTTTGCTAGATCAAGAAGTCAAATCCACATGGATGTAGATCTAACTTCCTAGATTGCTTAAAGCTTTAAATTGATAACATGATCTGACTGTCGCCAAGATCAATAATTTTCTTTGTTGCAATGTCATGTAATTTTTACTGCAAAATCTCCCCTAGAAAATGTATATGTACATAGAGGGAGTGCCAAACATATCTATCTAAGTTGAAAAACATGAAAGATATTTCCAAGGAAAGTGTACACTTTATCCATAGATTCTTCAATTTACTTTGTCAAAGGACATCCAATACACTTTAATGCAAGCTTGATAGACAACTTTGGGATAAGATCTTTTAGGTATTTCATAGATTTTTTTTAACCTTCTATGGAGACCAACTGCTTGGCTAACTATTGTTTTGTCTAAGGCCACTTGACCTTTTTTCCATGTTATTAGAGTTACATATTTACCCTTCACATTCACGATGAATCTAGAAGATGGTAAGAAAGAATATTATAAAATTAGTTTTGATAATTTAGCAACTCAGGTTTTCAGCTACAGTTGGTTAGAAAGTACATTGTGTAAACATATATTAAGTTTTCAACAAAAGATGCTTGTTCTCCTTTCTTGGGTCCAAGGGGAAGTGTATCTATTTAAAGGTTGTCATATTACATTGAGATTATTTACTTTGTAATTTAAAATTATGTTTTATACATTACTTTGTAATTTAAAATTATGTTATCTACAATGCATACATAATAATATACTGAAATTGGAAAAATAAGCAATCAACAAAATGTAGTCCAACTAGCAAGAGGAGATGAAAACCAAGGTTACCTTAAAAGGGGCATACTATTAGATTAAAATACACAAGAAACCTCAAAAGAAAATGAAAAGGAAAGTTAAAAAAGTAAGGGTAGAGAAAACACTCAAAAATAGTATATAAAATTTATTCAAAAATAATCATCAGTAAAATAACTTTAAATCTTCAATTGCATGCCAATATTACAAAAAAAATCAAAATAGACAGGAAAACCCACCTGAAATTGGGACAAATTTGAAGAAAGAACTCACTATGTTGGTGTTGTTTTACTCTCTTCTATAGATCCATATGTTCATACCTTCATTCAAGAGTGCTTTAAGGCTTTTAGACTATTTTTTTTTAATTCACAAATGGTCAATCAAAAAACTCATTGGTCAACCTTTTTTAGTGCAAAAGAAATTCAAGTAGCAAAAAAACCCACCTAAAATTGGAGGTTGATATAAGAGTTATCTATAGTTATTGGAAATGTCCTGCCCCCTTCTATAGGCTATAAATCAAAATCTGCACCCAATAAATGATTTAATGAAACAATAGGCAACTGAAAAACTCACTAGTTAATCATGCATATTGCAAACAAATTTAGAATAAACAGAAAACCCCACCTAAAAGGTTAATATAAAGAGTTATTTGTTATCTATTGGCTCTATCATGAACTCTTCAACAGAGCCATATGTTAAAACCTGTCAAAAATATGAAAACTATAAAATCATTATTTGGTAATCCATACTCTAAACAAAATTCAAATAATTAGAAAAACCTATCTGAACTTAGAAGTTAATATGAAGAATTCTCTATGTAAGCTAATATGAAAAAATCTCAATATCTATCAACTAGTGCTTAATGAATTAGATTTACATAGTAGGTGAATTTGTTCAAACTTGTTGATAAATAATTCATACTGCAAACAATATGAAAAATGAAAAAACAAAAACCACTTGAAATTGAAGAAAACAAGATATGAAGAACTGTCCATATCTGTTGACTCTATCTTACCTTCTTCTGCAAACACATACATTCAAACCTACACCCATGAAAGATTAAAAGAATAAAAATAAATACAAGAATGCATTGGTTAATGATCCATACTGCAAACAAAATTTAAACTACAGAGAAAAACCCACTGTAAATAAATTCTCTTCTTAGGACTCATGCTTTCAAAATTGCACACGAGTAATTAAGAAAAAATGGACTAAGAATTTCATTGTAAAAATGGTTAATGATCATTCTTGAAAACAAATTTCAAAATGCATAGAAAACCCAACTGGAATTAAAGCCTGATATGAAATAGCTCTTTATATTTGTTGGCATTATCATATGAAGAGCGCTTAATGAAATTAGACTGAAAAAATTGATGCATAAATAAGCGACTCATAAATTCACTAGTTAATCATCTTAAAAAAACCTAAACACCCAAAGAAAACTTGCACAACAACTGCCTTGAGAATATAGAGGAAAAATGTAGGATGGCTTGCTTGAGAAGTTTCCATGAATAACTACTTTAACACATACAATATTTTAGAATCACCCAAAGAAAATTACAGAGCAAAGAACAAGGAAAAAAAGAAAATTACAGCATTGAGAATACAAAGGAAAGGAAAAATGCATAATTTTTTTAACACATACCAATTGCAAACACCTTGTATATCAAAATCACCCAAAGAAAAATTTCCCAATGATCAGTTTTGACTAGGTTGAATGAATTATTGCGGTTAATCTGTTTAAATAAATTTGTACAGTCGGTGAAGTTACCATTAAAGTTCAATTTTTGGTTTCAAAAAAATCATTACAGTTTTTATTTTCAAAAGTTTCAATTTTCCTATGAGTATTTTATACAATTCCCACAAAAATTCAAATGTGTGTGTCAAGGTAATTCTAATGTAATGAGTTTTCAGAAAAATGGATGTAGAATGTCAAATATTTCATTTAAAGTTAATTTGAATTTAATAGATAAGTAGATGTGGGTTTAATCCTATTGTTATTGTGTTGAGTGAAAAAATTTCATGTTGAGGACAATTGAGCAGTCCTACAACTATAAGCTAAGGGTATATAGCCAGAGAAAATGTCATCAAAGCCATTTTAAAATTGAGAGACAAGTCAAAGATCGATGTCCCTAAGTTTATAGATGGGATTGCAATTAGAATATTATTTTATATATGAGAAAATAGATAATCTAAAGAAAGTAAAGTTGGAATGCACCAAACTAAAGCGGTCCATGTCAATCAAGTGGGATCAAGTGCAATTTGAAGAAGTTAGGATGAGCAATTGAAAGATAAAGATTTAAAACACAAATTCAAAGTTAAAAGAAAAATAAAATTGCATGTTGATTATACATTAAATTTGTTTAGGAAGCAAAGGATGAGTTTGAAAGTATAATTTGAGCATAAAAGCATGTCAAATACAAATAGTTGAAAATTCCCACTTATGTAAATAGTCTCTGCCTTTACATTTTAATTTGACATCGCTAAGTTGTATTTTAACTAGAATTCTTATTAGTGTGCTTCAAGAGAATAATAGAAGTTGTCAACAAAACTACAAAATGTAGAAGGAATGTGTTATAAGGGTAGAAGAAAAATCAGTATCAATGATTGGTAGGTTGCAAAATAAAAATTATATCTTTTGAGAATTGTTGAAGAGCAATATTTTTATTTGAATGTGTTCAAGTCACACTTCTACTATGTACTTTGATTGGTTGAGTGGTTTATTATTATTCACTCATCCCTCTTAAAACACCATCAAATTGGTATTAGAGAAGGTTTACATGCATTTTTTTATTTAAATTTAGAAAAATTGACTCGAATTTGAGTTGAATTTAGTCAAAGTAAAAGTAGGATTAATCCTACTATTGGTAAGTTGAGCTGCTGTAAGATTTAAATGAGAGAGAAGTTATTGGGTGTTAACTACATGAAAAAGGAGTGTGAGATTAGACAAATGAGGAGTAAATATTAGAAGAAGAATATGTCAAGCACTCATTTTTTTTAATCTTGAAGCGATGGTGATAGTTATGCAAGCGTGATTTGATGCTATAAAGATGACACAAAGAATAAGAGTTCAAACAACATGCATCCCTCTTGTCAAATCACATATAATTAGAAAGATTTTGAATTGAAAGGAAAATATAAAGGCTGAGAATAAGGTGATTTCAAAGTAATTTATGTGAAATTTCTCTTAGTAATCAATGTTCAGTTTTGTTTAGGAAGTTGCAACCTTAAAGCATGCATGTGAAATATTTTACATAGGAATTATATAAGCATAAGGGAAGGTCACATAGACGAAGATGAAATTTATAGCTACATAAATTGTAAAGACGTCTACTAATAACATACATAAGATAACCTAGAAAAACAATTGCAATCAAAAGACAAACCTAAAACTATCCTAATCAACAAATTTTTTTTATATTTCTTCAAAACAATACAAGTTGAAGTTGATAGACAAGGATGAGGGGACGCCTGTGTGGGGTGAAGGTCTCAAAGGGTTTGATCCCCTATGTGTGCTTGGGTGGGGGAGGCTGAACCCTCCCCCTCAAAGGTTTTTTTGACTGTAAGTGGCCTATTACCATCTTATTTATTCGCATTTAGTGCCCTTTCATGTGCCATATGGTTGTAATGGTGTCTAGTGTTTTTTTCTTGTTTTGCCAGCAGTTTTGTTTTCCTAGTGTTTTCGCTGCATTTGGGGTTTTGTCATATAGTAGCTTCTTGGCTCACCTAAGAGTCAATATTTGGGGAAATAGACCCCCCTGACATTCTAGAAAGTGAAGGGGTAAAAGATGACCCCCCTTAAACCCACACCAAATCCTTCAAGGATGCAGTGATTGTGAATTTTGCTACTATTCTGAATAGCACTAATTTTATGGTTGAGGCTGCTGAGCATGGTAACGAAAACTCCTGGGAAATGGGGAACTGCAAGGTAATTGCTCCTCTGGTGACCTTTCGATCTGTCCTAATTCTAAAATTTAAAAAGTGATTAAATCTGAAAGAACAAGACTTAAAGATGTGGCTATTTTCTTTGCAATGGTGGACATAAACAAGGTCCCTACCAGAAAGTTTATGGATGACTGGTTTTCAAGTGTGTGGGCTAACAAATTTGATGTGCAAATAAACTTATGTAGATTACTTTAGTGCAGCTTATTTATTATATTTTTTAAAGAGGATGACATGCAACTCGAGGAGCTCTCGAAACCCTATTGGAACATGGGGGGGTTTGGTAGCTTCGATTGGTAGGGTTCTATGTGTGGATGAATTGAAAGCCTCCCTTACACACATGGATGTTTGTGCCCTTGTCTCTTTAACCCCTGGGGTGGAGATTCTAGGCAGAATTATTCTTAATGAGGATAAATCATTTCTTTTGCCCTTTGGAAATATTGAGGGGGATTAATGCGTGTTTTCTGTGTAGGAAAGAGGGGCATATTAGGAAAAATGCCCCATCATTCGTAAAAATATTAATAAAAGGAATCTTGTTCCTAATTCAAGTGTTAATTTGAAAGCTCAACCTAATGTGGTTAATGCAAACCCTAGTTTAGAGAACATTGCTCCCCACCCTATGCCTGAACTGACATATGATTAGGAAGAAGTTCATTTCCAAGTTCCTAAGGAATCTATTAACCATAATAATGTTGTTGGTATGAGTTTTCCACAGTCCATGTAGTTAGATACTTAGCTTTTGGATTCAACTGTGTGTTTTTTTGTGTCAACGTTTCGGATCACACTCAGTGATCCATCACCAAGAAGAGGAGAAAAATATTGTTGATGATGGATCGCTGAGTGTGATCCAAAACGTCGACACAAAAATACACACAGTTGAATCCAAAAGCTAAGTATCTAACATAATAATGTTGCTAATATTAATTCTGAGAAAGATGGTTCTCATGATAGGGGGTGTATTCAATCTGAGGGTATTAGGTCTCCCTCTCCCAAAGGCCAAAATAGAGTGGTGTGTGAAGGTTCTTCAGAGGCACCAAGGCTGTCATCCCCTCCTAGTAAAGGAATTGATGTCAGAAACTCCTTTGAGGTTCTCGTTGATGGTAAGGAAGTGGAAAGGCACAGGTTGATACCTTGGTGTCCTCGAAGGCCCTCCTTGCCATGACCCTCATGGGGAATAGGCTACTTCTCAAAAAGTTTAATGCCCAACACTTAGCTATAAAAAAATAAGAAGAATTGAGGAAGGTTTTTTAAATAGATCTATGACTAAGCGCAACTACCCTAAGGTGGAGGACTACAAGCCAAAAAGAGGAGTCTACACTCCTAGCTTGGATAATCTAAATCAGAATAAGCCCAAGATAGGTAATGATAGGTTGGCGAGGGACAATATGGGTCCATCACTGGAGGAGGACTCTGGCTTCAAACTTGTTAGCAACCAAGTTAAGGTTGGAGATAGCTCCATTACAGAGTGTAAGACCTATGTTCCAATGGGACCCGTAGCCTTGGTGGGCAAGGGTGATGTGGTTTTTGGATCCCCCAACCAGGGGATGAACCCAAAATTTCCCTCAAGCAAACTACCGTCCCTACCCCCATGCAAAATTATGGGGCTAATGCTGGCCAAAGTGAGTTGGGTGCAAATAAGGATACCCTGACTATCAACAATAGTCTAATCCAAGAATCCTATGTTGATATTGACCATTCTTTGTATAATTCAAAAGATAATATGATAGATAAAGAAAACCTTAATGATAATAAAAAGAATGAAAAGAAGGGGGTAACTAATAAAAAGAAGGAAAAAATAGAAATGAAACCCAAAAGCCAGATAAATTCTATTGGGGGGCTTGTTGTGAGCATAGATTGTTGTAAGAGTGATAATATCACTAAATCAATGCTCGAGCCTACTCCCAAACCTCGGGCAGGCCCTAATAGGCCAAGGAAGTATGGAAAATCCCTTTCAGTTGGTAGGGGAGGTTTCTAGCTTGCCAAAAATAAGAGGAAAAAGACAAGTGCGGTCCTTCAAATGCCTTCATTAAAAAGACTAGAAAATGAGGACAAGCTACCAAAATGTTTTGATCAGTTCAAGACTAAACAAGAGGTGTCTCCTATGAATGTTGAAAATGAATCTTAATATTATCTCTTAGAATGTCGGAGGACTCGAGTCCCTTGATAGGAAGTATGTGGTTAGGAGGTTTTTGAATCTTGAGAGGCAAAAGGACTTTGTCCTCCTCCAAGAAACCAAGGCTATAGGTTTCATGCTTGATGCAAACCTGAGACTTATCTAACGTTTCTTCATACTACACAACCAATCATGAAAAGGGGAAAGGGGGTGCTTCCATCATTGTTTCCAACTATTGGTCATAGTATGTGACAAACCACGACATCTCTCCTTGCAACAAGGCAGTGTAGTTAACTGTGGAAAAAGGAAAGGATAAAATTGGGGTTTGTTCTATATATGCCCCCAATGACCATAGGGATAGGATAGGACTATGGCAATGGCTTGCCGATCTTCCTGAGGTCCCATGGATCGTGGGGGGAGACTTTAACATGGTTGAGCATGTGGATGATAAATGGGGTGGAATTGATATGAGTTGGAAAGGCAATGAAAAGTACTATTGGCAAAGGCTAAAGTCCAAGCTAAACCTATTTGACCCCTTGGAAGGAAGGAAAAAAGAAAGCAGAGGAATATGGTTTACATGGTGCAATGCTCAGAAGGGGGCAAAAGGATCTATTGCAGACTTGATAGAGTTTATGCTAATAAGGATATCTTCAACTTCATACCCAGTAGTGTTGGCACCATGGTGAATGTATATCATTACACACTCTCAGATCACCACCCTATGAGAGCTAGGTTGGTTACCAACAGTGAAAGCCCCAAGGACATCTCTAAGAAAGAAGGGTTCATTCTCAATTGTGACCTACTTAAAGACAATGATTGTCGAGATGCTGTCATCACTCTCAAAGAAGTAAATAAATGGATGTTGAAGGACTCAAGCCACATTGAGAGGTGGGGTCAAAACATAAATAGTTGGAGAAAGCTCTTTCAAACAATTGGGAAGAAAAAGGCATTAGGTTGGAGAAGAGAAGAAAGTGAGCTCCAGGATCAATTGCTTTCAGCCAGAGTAGTCGGATATGCCCCTACCCCTCCTCGAGCATGCATATCTCCATATCCGATACAGATATGGATATGATACACCATACATACACGTTGGATACCGTACCCACATGTGCCCGCCAAAAAATTTTGATTTTTCCAGCCATGTCGGATACTATGTGATTTGATTTTCAAAATATCTGGCATGGATCTTCCTAAATTTAATCTTAAAAAACCTCAATCGTGCAATATTTTTTGTTTTGTATATATACAACCTACAACAAATGAGGAAGACAAATGAAAAGAGTTTTTCTATTTCAACAACCCATTTTTATAAGTCTTCTTCGAGCACAATTCTACTATTTTTTTGACATTTTAATTGTTTATAATTTTATATTTATATTTAATATTTATATTATGTTGTTTAAATGTTAGAGATTTTAAAAAAATCAAAATTTATTCTTTAAATATATAAATAAAATTTATTAATATATATTTAATTATTTATTCTTTACTAAATTATTAAGATTTAAATTTTAATATTATTTTAATTTATATTTTCTTATTTGCTTCTAAAGTAATGGAAATCTCCTCTAATTACTTAGAAAGTATATGTGTATGTGCTTTTTATGAATGTCGTATCGAGCCGTATCCATATCTGTATTTGTATCCATATCTGTATCCATGCAACTTTGCTTTCAGCAGAAGATAGGCTTCAGAGTGATCCAAAGAATGAAATATTATGTGAGGAACTCATTAAGGCAAAAAGAAGTTGAAGAAGGCTTCAGGCCCATAAAATTAAAGGGCTTGAAGTGAGGGCCAAGCTCAACTGGCTAAACAATGGTGAAAGAGGCTCAAAAATCTTCTTCAAGTATATAAAAGAAAGAAGTCTCAAGGAGAAAATTGACCAAGTCTGGAATGAGGGCAGCCTCTTCACTTCTTCGGAGATCCTAAAGCAATTCTCAAGTTACTTCAAAAATCTCTTCCAATCTAAGGGTGGGGATGTGGAGTCTCAGAATCTCTTCCAATCTAAGGGTGGGGATGTGGAGTCTCAGAATGCCAGAGACCAAATTAAAAGGCTTATCCCCAAGAAAATCTTTGATCTTGATGCAGCAAGTCTGGCTGTGGTAACATCCAAAGAAGAAGTAAGCAGAACTATTTCAGCCATGAGTAATGAGTCATGACAAATCACCAGGGGCTAACGGTTTACCTGTAGAATTCTACAAAACCTTTGATGATTGGGTGTGTGAGGAGCGCTGCAAAGGGGGTCTTTGTGGGAAAAATATAAACAGAGGGATGATTAAACTTTTTCCATAATCAATTAATAGATATGATACTAAGATAAGAAGCATATAATATATATAATTATTGAATATAAATAATGACAATTATGGTCATAAAATATATTCAGGAAGCTACTCGTGCCAATTTGAAAATTGACTAGGCATCAATATATTGTTATCGAGCTCTCAGGTGAAGATTATACAACATTCATATGATCATCGAGCTCATATTATGTTTCGATATTTTGGTCTGACTTCAGAGTTCAGACAAATACACTGGACGGGGATTCAAACAGAGCCAAACTGTGAAATTGACACATGGGTGACTATAATAAAATGTAGCACCGTCCACTACAGAGGTTGACGCTGCCAAAGAAAAGTCGAGCAATTAACGAATAGAGTGTGAAGACAAGCCGAAAGGTTAAGAATGCTTGATCTCTTGACGATTTATTTCTAAAGAAACCCGATATTATACGTACCTAGCCGCCCATAATTAAGATATACAAAGATGAGGAATTCGTAAAAGGTCTATAAACGAATACCCTCGGGAGCAGCTTACGCAGGATTCCACCAGTTGATCATCACCTCAGATTGCAATCCATTTATATGCGATTCCTTGTCGGGGAGTCTCTATAAAGCGATGACTACTATTTATGCAGCAATCAAGATAAGTTTACATAAGACAAGGACACCGACTTGTTAAAGATATCAATGAATAGGTTGTTCAAAAATTTCAGTGCCAGCATTACTAATGTATCATGAGGAAGTCATATATTATCGGATCTTTAAGAACCATTAAGAGAGCAGCGATCAATACTTAGAATAAAGGCTCTATAAAGGCAAACTCATATCAAGCAAAAGGATCATGGAAAAGGAATCCGAAGAAGTAATACATTGGTATAAACAGATCCTATTAATCGCTCCTAGGGAGAAATTGGTAATAGATCCAGGCTGTAGATTCATCAGAAGCAATCAGATAACAGTAAAGACAGCGAATGGGATTGACATCAATCTAGCCAACTTGTATATGCATGAAATCAATTGTAGAATTACACAAAACGGCCTACACTCTATGGTATCTAAATTGTAAACATAATAGCAGATCTTATATGTATTACTTACAAGGGGTATTTTACCTACTCTTATATACATAATCTCAATTACCATCAACGGATATTAGAGACTAAATATCAACTACATTAACCTTGAAATCGGCATCTTAAAGTATATCTTTCAACCATTGGTCCCAATGATGCCCAATGATGCCATATCATGGATCACCTCATCCACAAGTGGTGTTATGGAATAGGGCAACTGTCCACTATCAAATAACATGGGTATCTCTACCCTGATTCACTCACCTAATAGAATACACCTACAGGCAAGGTGTCATTGATAGATATAGACTCAGAATTGCTTCAATAGAGATGGGCACGTCGTTGGAATCCTGAGGAGGTTTTTGACATGTTGCATAGAGAGAGATCTCAAGATTTGGCACTGAAACCTTATTCTGCTATAATCATCATATACAGTGCATTTGATGTTGCTGTCCTTGTGTTTTGTCATCCGCTTCAAGAAATGAGCAAATGGAGGGAAAAGGATTCATTCAACCATTAAAGAGTTTTAGATGCCCAAAAACTCTTGTATGTTTCCTGGGGTTTCTAGATAACATCATATTAGGTGCAGCTTTGTCTCTCTTGTCTTCAGTGGGGCAGTTAGTCTTCATGTAGTATCGCAGTGACAGTGATACCTTTGAGAAGTGCACTATAGTTGACAGTTATATATCTCTTTAAAGGTTTTTTTTAAAGAGAACGTAATGATAGCCCATAGTCCTTTGCACGTGTGCAGCTTAGTCTGTAACCAAAAAATAAGTGACAGTGTTTTCATCCATAGCCCTAAAAGAAGTACAAGACTATATGGCCCTTATGAAGACAGTCATGAGAGTTTTAAATGAGCAATATTAGTTTGTAGGAAGCTTTCAAATCATAGTACTTAGAAACTTGGGGGAAAAACAAAATGTCATATAGCTACCCAAAAAGAGTGACAGTCTTCACTTAGCAGACCACAATGATGTTAAAGTTTCTTCCTGAGAATTCAACAGATCATGGATACCATTTTCTTTCATTTTTGTCAAAATGTGTATGAGGTCTACTCTTCTATTCAAGCCATGTAAACTCGTAAAGTTTGAAAAGGCCAGAGAGAACTCAGATATACCATTTATGAACTATTTGACAGTAGTGATCAGGACTATTCAATGACAGTTGAAAATCATAATCAATATAGTAGTCCAAAGAAGACAGTCATATCAATAAGGACAGTTGGTAGTGCATAATGAGGAGTTTTCATAGTCTTTTTGATGAGATGATAGAGGTGGTAAAGGATAGAATGTAAGTCCATTTTAAGCATCAAGATAGGTTTGTTGATTTCAAGAGAATATCAGTTTTTGGAAAATCTGTTTAAGGACAGCATTAGAAGAAGACCTCGAAGACACCTAGAAAGCATTTTTGTAAAAGGACAGTCAATATAAATGATCACAATGTATGATCATAGTGTGAGGGACAAAATTGAGCCCTTGTGACAAGAAGAAGCTAACTGTGTAAAAGGATTGTTTATAATGCAAAGTGGACAGACATCTCAGGAAAGTTGACAGAAAATAAGCAGGTGTGCAGTATTGAATGAAGATTGGAATCAATATAGAAATATTGGTAGTGCAAGGAGTAAATGCTGTCACAGACTTTCAAGAAAGTATCAAAAGCTACTTGCAAGTGATCATACAGTCATAGGTAGGCAACCTACAGTTTGAAGGGAAGTCATAGAAGGACAGCATGATGATAGGACAATATAGTTCATAAATAACAGCCCCTATGTAAGTCAATTCAAAATAGGATAAGGTAAAGCCATATAAAGTGATACATCCCATGAAACCCTTGTTATTACAAACTTTGGACAGTTATATATATGAGTAAAAGACAAGGCTACATGAATTAAAGGGCAGTCATATACAAATTATGAAGACTTCATAATACAAGGACAGTGAGCATATAGAAATGATAACGTTTTTATGCCAAAAGACAGATGAGATTCATGATGTTCTAGATAAATTTCGTGTGATGTTTGAACTTCCACCTGACAAATTTGGAGCTTATACCATTTTCAATGGCAATTACAGCATCTGATGTTTCAGTAGTTGAGTTATTGTAAAGGGAACGTCATTGGAGATGAATGAAGACAGTGGACAAAGACTGTACAGTCCCAAAGACACTGTCATCACAGTGCTGTTCATTTTGAAAGAAAACAGGGGACAAAAAATTGTTTAACAGTCTTTTTGAGGTTCCAACAAGAAGTCCATTTCAATGAAAGGAGAATGGGCAACTATGGAGATGGATAGAGCCTCCAAATGGTGAGATGCCCCTTCCTCCAATTGAGTACCAAAGACTCGTTGCAAGTATAACACTGTTGAATCTTGCAAGAGCTGCAGCCTACATGGAAAATGTCACTACAAGGATGGCATTTTTGTTCAATACTATTACAAACTGCAGACGATGGATGAAGAGAATAGTAAGTGCACTGCAAACTGTTGGAAGGTAAATTAATTATAGTCCAAAGCTTGTCGGCACAGACCATCTAGAAACATCCAGCAACATCCATAGCCAACCATGTGCTGAATACTCCATCTAGAAGTGATGTTTCAACTACTCCAACTACTCCATCTTATTGACCATGTGTTATTGACTGCTAGTTCTCTACCATGTGTGAATGCTTAGCTATCTATATAATGCTTAAGGCTGCATCGTTGAAACTACTCTCATATGAGTCCAGTTCTGCAGAGCTGTAATGTATGCATCTGGTTGAGATGTAAGAGGGCTCCTGTAATGGTGGCTGTGTTAATGAAGAGCTGAAGCTCAGTTAGTCTTTGTAATCTTTATTCAGTTAATATAATGTTTTTAACACAAACAGTATGGTGCAAGTAAATTGCTCACACATATTCCAAATCATTAAAGAGCTATTAGAGAGGAAGATTCATGCAATTACCAACATTAAGCATTCATCCACTGTTTCCACTAATCTCTCTTTGATGAGGCTTGAGGATGTTCCATTGTTGGATTGAGGTATTGGATCTAAAGGTGAGGAAAAAATCTCACTAGATCCGTCTCCAAAGCATTCATCTACAAATGATATTGATTTTGGCAAAACTATAACAGTGAAACAGGAAAACAGTGGCAATGTTGTGATGTTTTGTCCAGGACAGTGCCTCCAATGAATGCATGATGGCTGCTTATTTATGTGACAGTCCAGAGAGAAGTTATGCACTAAAGCAAGGACATCCAAGCTAAATGAAAAAACCCCAGATACCAAATGCAATCTTACACTGTAAAAGACAGTGAAGATCAATGTTATAACAGTGAATATTATTTTCATGTAGAGACATTGAATATGACAGTCTGGAGATGTTTAAAAGGGCAGTCTTCTACAATGTAAAAACCGTCCATTGAAGTGGAAAATGATGAGTATGTTTATGAGTGGAAAGGGCAGCAAGGATGGCAGAGATCTTTTGAAAAGGAACTGTGGTTTGAAAAGGCATAGCATAGTGATAAAGGTTCAGTGGTCTCCATAATCGTGAATGTCAAGTGCTCATGAAGGATATCCAAAATTAAGAAGACAGTCCTTATAAGTAGAGGCATGACAATCTTTGTCATGATTCTACAATGCAAGGAGACAATAGTCAAAAGACAAATGATATAACAACAATACACAGGCAGCATGAGGGAGTTATGAAGACTGAGAAGACAGGTTTCTTGACAAACTGTAGGGGAAAGAGACATCATGCTATCATAAACTCTCATTTCAGGAGAGGGGTGGTCTTGCAAAATGATGGCAGAATATTTAAGAAACTACTGAGGTAGGCTACAGGAACAAAGAAATTGGCTCAGGAAAACAATTGAGAGAGCCAGGAAGATAGGATAATCCAGGTATTTGATGCTACGTATCTCAGAGACATTCCGGCAAAGGACAAATTGGAGTATGTATGTTGATTCTTGCTTGAAGCTTTATAGCTGAATATTATTTTTAGTCAGAGAAGTATCAATGGATAGGAAGCATATGCTTTGTTTGGTATACTCTTGTGTAGATATTTCATTTACAACATTATTCTTGAAGTGTTCCATTTATTCCTCCTCTTAGTTATGAAAAGTATGGAGAACCTAATGAGCAGATAATGCAATTAAAAGTATTCATGTGCAAGGACAACTAAAAGTGAAGATCAACACAGAGAATGATGTAGTAGCACTATTGGCAGTGCATGGTTTTAAGCACATGACTCCATGAAGTAACTTGATGGCCGTTTGAAGACAATGGTGACAAAGCCATGGCAAAGGACAAAAATTTAAGATGGTGAAAGCACAGTTTGTAGAGGACATAGTTAGAGAATGACTACTTTATGGTGAGATGCTGTTTTATTATGAAAAGCTCTTGAATCTTGAAGATGAATTAAAGGAATTGCTTCCATTTTGTCCACATTTGACACCTTTTGGTATAGAAGTCCTTCAAACTGGAAGTGATGAGCTCCAAACAAAAGGTTCAGACAGATGGACAACAAAAGTAGAAGATGAAGACAGTCAAAAGAGCATTAAAGGCATTCAATGGGGTTATCCTATGTCCTCATGAATAGTGGTTATTTCAAAGTTCTTTATGGAACAAGTCCTCTTTGTTTTCCAATGACAATTTTAAAACATTAAAAGACAGCTGAAGAAGATTTATGAGCAGTTCGAGAGCATCTAGGATGTTTGTTGAATTGTGCAACCAATGAAGGGAATGTAGGAGGCAGTTTTGACCAAGTTTGAAGCTTTCTCAAGCATCTAGGAGCTGTTTTGGGTGCCTTACTGGTGCACAAGGTTACTTACTAGTGCAAAAGGTCAAGGGAGGACTTTTTCATTACTCCAACACCTTTTTGGCCCTCTTTTGAGGGCTGCAAAATAGGGTTTTCTCATTACTCCAACACCTTTTTGGAGCTCTTTTCAGGGCTGCAAAATAGGGTTTTCAGTTTTGGACGACCAAAGGAGGTTTGAATTAGCAAGTTGAGGCAAACACTTGTCTTTCTTTCTCCACACATGTTCCTATTCTCTTGCAACTATTGAGCAGCTTATAAGTAAGCTTTAGGAGCAGATTTCAATTAGTTATTTTCTCTCTAAGCATTCTATTGTAACTTTTTGGAGTTATTTCATACTGGACAGCAATTGTAGCTCATTTTCAGACTTTGTACAGCTGTGTAAGCACCTTTTATATCAATAAAATCAATTTTTGCCTTCTCAATATTTTGTTTTGTTGTGTACAAACTAATGATTGATGTATTATCTTGTGATTTATATGCAATTCCTCTATTGCATGTCTCATATCACAGCACCTTCAAACACAGAAAACTTTTATTTAGTGCAGATTATAGGTTGTGTTGTTGGTTTAAACAGTCATTAAGTGTGAAATATTTTCTTTTCTTTTAAAATTGTAAAACTTTAACCTTCCTATGAAACATTGATGCATTAATATGTGTGAACATTTGAGTTTTGTGAGAACAAACTGAACTATTGAGGGAATTGTGTGTTAAAAGTAAAACAATAGTGTAGGTTTGAAATCTTTTTTGGTGTATCACCGTATTAGAGTTTAGGTTCCATTAAATGTTATCCTTCTCTCTTTTCTCAACAAGCATTATTAGTTTACTTAGAATAAATGATAAATCCAAGGGAACCATCCCTCTCTGGAGGTTGATCTCCATCATTTGAGCCCACACTTAGGGAGATCATCCCATGTTTCATGAGGTTGCTAAGTGATTTAATCAGCTCAGAAAAGGGTGCACACTTCCATGACAATAGTAAGTTTTACTGCAAAATCTCCCATAGAAAAGGTAAATGATAGTCAGCTTTGGGATCACATCTTTTAGGTATTTCAGAGATTTTTTTAAGTAGACCAACTCTGATTGGCTAACTTTTGATTTGTACAAGGTCATTTGATCTTTTTGGTATGTTATTAGAGTTACATATTTACCTTTCACATGCATAATGACCCTAGAAGATGGTAAAAAAGAAAATTATAGAATTAGTTTTTAGAATTTAGCAACTCAAGTTTTTAATTTTTGTCAACATATACTAAGTCCTCAACAATAGATGCTTTCTCTCCTTCCTTGGGTCCAAGGGGATGTACATCTATCTAAAGGTTATCACATTGTATTGAGATTATTTACTTTCTAATTTAAAATTAAGTTTTCTACAACGCAAACATAATAATATATTGAAATTGGACAAATATGTAATCCAACACAATACAATCCAATTGGAAAGGCGAAATGCAAGCCCAAGGTTACCTTAAAAACAAGCATACTATTAGATTAAAATATACAATAAACCTCAAAAGAAAATGAAAAGAAAGGTTAAATAGAGAAAGTACTTAGAAATAGTAAACAACAACTATTCAAAAGCAAAATCATAAGTATAATAACTTCAAATTTTTGCTTGCTTTCCCATATTACAAATTTGAGGAAACACACTTGGATTTGGGAAAAACTTGAAGAATGAACTCTCTATATTGGCCCTCTTTTGCTCTCTTTTGCAGATTGAAATGTTCATACCTTCATCCAAGAGTGCTAAGGGTTTTAGATCAATTTTTTTTAATTCACGAATGGTCAACCCAAAAACTCATTGGTTAACTTTTTGTAATGCAAAAACAAAATAGAAAAATAGAAAAAAAAATCTACTTGAAATTGGAGGTTGATATAAGAATTATCTATAATTATTGGAAATGTCTTGCCCCTTCTATGGGGCATAAATTCAAAGTTGAACCATAAATTTTTTAAAACGTAGATTAAAATTGTCAATGAAAATGTAGGTTACTGAAATCAAGTTTCTTATGTGACAAAGAGATCCCGATAACTAGTAGGGGTTGGGATGGAGACCCTAAAGGGGTTGAGGGATGAAACTCCTCATAGGGGTTGAAGGGCAACACCCTCAATGCGATTGAGGGGTAGTACCTCTCACGAGATTCGAGAGAAATGCCCCTAGTGCATTCCTTGTCACAATAATCTTGTTTAGGTACTAATCACAATGCTCACATGCATTGTGAATCCCTTTTGAACCATCTCTTGAGATTTTCAAGCACTCAATATTTAAACAACAGTCCACTTGGTAGTTGAGTGCCAAAGACCAAATCATTTAGTTCTTTCCTCTAACAGTGGAGGGATACATAAGTCTATGAACCAAAGGTATTATTTTATCATACTAGCATCTCATCCATTTGGTTCTTATGTGTTGGAAGTCCGCTTATAGCGGCACATATGGTTACAATAGTCTAAACCTCCTAAAATTTGACCATGACTAGGTTAAACATACTTGTCTAGAATATCGCACAGAAACACTTATGGGATATTGAATTGGAAAAGGCCATTTCTATTATTCTGTAGATATTACTACCCAGTGTGGTGATTACGCTCTGAGGCATGGCCTTGTAGATATTGTGGTAGTCCCAATTGTAGGGTATTCCCAAGTAGGATGCATCACTAATGCCCAATGATGCCACATCATGGACCACCTCATCCACAAATGGTGCTATCAAGTATCAACTAACATGGGTATCTCTACCCTGATTCACTCACCTAATGGAATACACCTACAGGAAAGGTATCATTGATAGATGTAGAGTCACAATTGCTTCAATAGAGATCAAGATTTTCTAAGTGCTATTGTTCGAATTGAAATGTAAATGTAAAGTTCATAAAATCTAGCTATTGTTTCTCGATTTATATGTTTTTAATAAAATGTAAAGGTAGATAGATAGAAAAAAGTGAAGAGTTTTGCTAGATCAAGAAGCCAAATCCATGTGGATGCAAATCTAACTTCCTAGATTGCTTAAAGCTTTAAATTGATAATATGATCTGACTTCCTGGATTGCTTATAGATTTAAATTGATAATATGATCTGAGTTCCGCCAAGATCAATGATTTTCTTTGTTGCAATGTCATGTAATTTTCATTGAAAAATCTCCCCTAGAAGATGTATTTGTACATAGAGGGAGTGCCAAACATATCTATCTAAGTTGAAAAGCATGAAATATACTTCCAAGGAAAGTGTACACTTTATCTGTAGATTCCTCAATTTACTTTGTCAAAGGACATCCAATACACCTTAATGCAAGCTTCATAGACAACTTTGGGATCACATCTTTCAAGTATTTCATAGATTTTTTTTCACATTCTATGGAGACCCACTACTTGTCTAAATTTTTTTTTTTATAAGACCACTTGACCTTTTTGCTATGTTATTAGAGTTACATATTTACCCTTCACATGCATGATGACTCTAGAAGGTGGTAAGAAAGAATGTTATAAAATTAGTTTTGATAATTTAGCAACTCAGGTTTTCAACTACAGTTGGTTGGAAAGTACTTTGTGTAAACATATATTAAGTCTTCAACAAAAGATGCTTGCTCTCCTTCCTTGGGTCCAAGGGGAAGTGTATCTATCTAAAGGTTGCCATCTTGCATTGAGATTATTTACTTTATAATTTAAAATTATGTTTTCTACATTACTTTGCAATTTAAAATTATGTTTTCTATAGTGCTTACATAATAATATATTGAAATTGGACAAATAAGCAATCAACACAATGCTGTCCAACTAGAAAGAGGAGATGCAAACCCAAGGTTACCTTAAAAGGGGCATACTATTAGATTAAAATACACAAGAAACCTAAAAAGAAAATGAAAAGGAAAGTTAAAAAAGTAAGGGTAGAGAAAACACTCATAAATAGTAAACAACAATTATTCAAAAATAATCATCAGTAAAATAACTTTAAATTTTCAATTGCATGCCCATATTACAAAAAAAATCAAAATGGACAAGAAAACCCACCTAAAATCGGGACAAATTTGAAGAAAGAACTCTCTATGTTGGCGTTGTTTTACTCTCTTCTGTAGATTCATATGTTCATACCTTCATACAAGAGTGCTTTAAGGCTTTTAGACTAATTTTTTTTAATTCACAAATGGTCAATCAAAAAACTCATTGGTTAACCTTCTGTAATGCAAAAAAATTTCAAGTAACAGAAAACCCACCTAAAATTAGAGGTTGATATAAGAGTTATCTATAGTTATTGCAAATGTCTTGCCCCCTTCTGCGGGCTATAAATCCAAATCTGCACCCAATAAATGATTAGAAAAGTATATTAAAATTGTCAATGAAAAATAGGTAACTAAAAAACTCACTAGTTAATCATGCATATTGCGAACAAAATTCAAAATAAATAGAAAACCCCACCTAAAAGGTTAATATAAAGAGTTATTTGTTATCTGTTGGCTCTATCACGAAAACTCTTGCAGAGCCATATGTTAAAACCTGTCAAAAATAGGAAAATTATAAAATCATTGGTTGGTAATCCATACTCCAAACAAAATTCAAATAATTAGATTTAGAGAAACCTATCTGAACTTAGAAGTTAATATGAAGAATTCTCTATGTAAGCCAATATGAAAAATTCTCTATATCTATCAACTAGTGCTTAATGAATTAAATTTACATAGTAGGAAAATTTGTTCAAACTCGTTGATAAATAATTCATACTGCAAACAAAATTCAAAATGACAAAACAAAAACCTCTTGAAATTGAAGCAAACAAGATATGAAGAACTGTCCATATCTATTGACTTTGTCTTTCCTTCTTCTGCAAACGCATACATTCAAACCTACACCCATGAAAGATTAAAAGAATAAAACTAAAATTCAAGAATGCATCGGTTAATGATCCATGCTACAAACAAAATTTACACTACATAGAAAAAACCCACTATAAATAAATTATCTTCTTAGGACTTGTGCTTTCAAAACTGCACACAAGAGTAATTAAGAAAAAATGGACTAAGAATTTCATTGTAAAAATGGTTAAAGATCATTCTTGAAAGCAAATTTCAAAATGCACAGAAAACCCAACTAGAATTGAAGCCTGATATGAAAGAATTCTTTATATTTGTTGGCATTATAATATGAAGAAAAATTAATGAAATTAGACTGAAAAAATCGATGCATAAATAATTGACTCATAAATTCACTAGTTAATCATCTTAAAAAAAATCAAACACCCAAAGAAAACTTGCACAACAACTGTCTTGAGAATATAGAGGAAAAATGCATGGAAAAAATGCAGAATGATTGGCTTGAGAAATTTCCATGCATAACTACTTTTAACACATACAGTATTTCAAAATCACCCAAAGAAAATTGCAGAGCAAAGAACAAGGGAAAAAAGAAAATTACTAGATTGAGAATACAGAGGAAAGGAAAAATGCATAATTGTTTTAACACATACCAATTGCAAACACCTTGTATATCAAAATCACCCAAAGAAAAATTGCCCAATGATCGGTTTTGATTGGGTTGAATGAATTTTTGCAATTAATTTGTTTAAATAAACTTGTACAGTCGGCGAAGTTACTGTTAAAGTTCAGTTTTTAGTTTCAAAAAAATAATTACAATTTTTTATTTTCAAAAGTTTCAATTTTCCTATGTGTATTATATACGATTCCCACAAAAATTCAAATGTGTGTGTCAAGGTAATTCTAATGTAATTAGTTTCCATAAAATGGATGAAGAATGTCAAATATTTCATTTAAAGTTAATTTGAATTTAGTAAATAAGTAGAAGTGGGTTTAATCCTACTGTTATTGTGTTGAGTGAAAAAATTTGATGTTGAGGACAATTGAGCAGTCCTACAACTATAAGCTAAGGCTATATAACCAGAGAAAATGTCATCAAAGCCATTTTAAAATTGAGAGACAAGTCAAAGATTGATATCCCTAATTTTATAGATGGGATTGCAATTAGAATATTATTTTATATATGAGAAAATAGATGATCTAAAGAAAGTAAAGTTGGCATGCCCATCAAGTGGGATTTAGTGCAATTTGAAAAATTTAGGATGAGAAATTTAAAGATAAATATTTAAAAAACAAATTCAAAGTTAAAAGAAAAAAAATTTGCATGTTGATTATACATTAAGTTTGTTTAGGAAGCAAAGGATGAGTTTGAAAGTATAATTTGAGCATAAAGACATGTCAAATACAAATAGATGAAAATTCCCACTTATGTAAATAGTCTCTTCCTTTACATTTTAATTTGACATCGCTAAGTTGCATTCTAACTAAAAAGCTTATTAGTGTGCTTCAAGAGAATAATAGAAGTTGTCAACAAAACTACAAAGTGTAGAAGGAATGTGTTATAGGGGTAGAAGGAAAATAATTATCAATGATCAGTAGGTTGCAACAAAAAAATAATATGAGTTTGGGCAAGGTTGGCCAACAAGAATTTGAATTTGAATACCAAAACACTCAATTTTCTTCGTTTTTACACTAAAATCTGTTGGAACAGCGTTTGGTACGGCCTTGTACGGCCTGCACTTGCACTTTTATGCATTTTTATTTGTGAAGGAGTGAACTAGATATCATCTGCAATTTGTCTCATTTGATTTCATTTAGTTTTGAGTGATTTATTGCATTTTTACTCAAATCAGCCTTGAAACCCCAGTTTTGAGGGTTTGAGTGAGAAAAAAATGAAGTTTTGAACCATTTCACTGGTAGAAAAGGCTATAACTTGGTGGAATAGCAGATTTCGGTGTATTTTTGTGTTTGTGAAGTTTTCGGGAGCAGGGGAGGCAGATTCATGAAGATTTGATGATGCACTAGGTGGAAAATTGCATGTTTTTGGCACAAAAGGTTGCATAGAGGCTAGGGTTTGATCAAGAACCATTGGAAAGGTGTGGAAAAAAGTTTGGTGAGCATAGGTAGACCATATTTGATATGTTTGAAATGTTGGAGAAGAATATTGAGGCTTGGAGCATATAGAACCAATAAGTGCCTAGTTGTAGGAGCCTAATTAAGCCTTTGGGACAGCGTAGTAACAAGTTTTTGAAGGGTTTGTTCCAAAGCAACCCTACCTAAACTCTTGATATGTTATCAAATGGCCAAAATGGTATCTAGAAAATTAATTGGTTTGTGGGTTTGAGATCAGGTCTGCAAATTATGGTAGAAAAGGCTTGTTTGGAGTACTACTAGGTAAAGAGTGAATTTGTGAGAAAACCCATCAAATGAGGGTCCTAAACTTGAAGGTCTAATTTGTTTTGGTTAGTTTTAAGCCCACCACCTTAGCTCTACATCAATTGGTATCAGAGCCCAAAAGATCTAGGAAAGTGAGTTTTTGGAGTTTATGTGTTGTCTTTTTGCAAGTTGATGCAAGAACCTGGATGCCAAAAGACTAGGTAGTGAAGAACGGAGGAAACCTAGGTGAGGTATCACGAAGACAAGAAAAAAGAAAGGTGAAAGAGACTTGCTTGAGGAATAAGAATGGATGTGTTGTGGAAAATAGCCTGTGGAGACTTGCAGAGTGAGGAGGTACGAAGTAAAATGAGAGAAGAGAAGAGAGACAAAGAAGAAGAATGAGAAGGTCAAGCAAATGGATGCTGAGAAAGAGGTAGAAGAATTGAAACAAGGCTTGGAACAAACAAAAAAATATATAGAAAGAATGGAACTGGAGTTCCAAATGGAGATGCAACTTCTTGAGAGAGAACAATAAGAAGGTGATTGGCATTTACCCATAAGGAAAAAGGTGAAATGGCCTATCAAGAATAACATTAAGAGGAGAAGGCATGAGGGGATGATAGAACCAGACACTAAAGAACTTTTTCTGATGAAGGAAGAGAAAAATCCAATAAAAGAGGAAGAGACAGATAATACAACATTGGAGTATGAGGGTGTAGCCCACTGTACTTTTGCATTGCTTGGGCAGATTGGTGAAGACCATCTCACAAAAGATGAACAATGGGATCAGTTACATGTTGAGTGCAATCTAAGGGGCAGATATGAACAAAGGAGCCAATGCCATTGATTTCAAGGTTTCAGATTTACCTTTTGATGTACACTCTTTACAAGTATTTGTGGTTGTAGGTTATGGTGCATATTCTCAAGTATTTGCAGATGTTGAGAGGGTACAAGAGTTTCCACCGAGGTTGGAGTGTGTCTTGGACATGAAGGCACTCAAAGACTCAAGGGACAAAGCCTAGTTCCAGTAATTGATTGAATGGAAGGACCTACCTTATAAAGGAGTTAATTGGATGATTGGGTACATTGTTGCAAATCCTCACTCAAGGGGACTTGAGTTCATTTTTGTCTGAGAGTATGGGATTTCATACCTCCATGAGGCAATTTTTTCAAATTTTGCTCCTTTTTTTATAATAAGGTCATTTGTGACCATGTCTAATGTATTAGAAGTCATTTTTGGTCATTAGGAGTGATAGGTAGTTAGTTTGTAAAAAGTTGTCAATTCTTGCAAAAGTTCCTGAAGGTTGCAAAAAAAGTGCAAAAGTGGGAATATGAAGGGTCATCTTGTGTAAATGATGTAAGAGGTGGTTGGAAAACAATTGGGCATGATGTGTAATGACTTAAAACACCTTTGAAAACGTTTGGGAAAGGTTGGCCAGCAAGAATTTGAATTTGAATACCAAAAACACTCAATTTTTTGCGTTTTTACACTAAAATCTGCTGGAACAGCGTTTGGTACGGCCTTGTACGGACTACACTTGCACTTTTATGTATTTTTATTTGTGAAGGAGTGAACTAGATATCATCTTCACTTTGTCTCATTTGATTTCATTTAGTTTTGAGTGATTTATTGCATTTTTACTCAAATCAGCTTTGAAACCCCAGTTTTGAGGGTTTGAGTGAGAAAAAAATAAAGTTTTGAACCATTTCACTGGTAGAAAAGGCTATAAATTTGTGGAATGGAAGATTTAGGTGTATTTTTGTGTTTGTGAAGTTTGTGGTAGCAGGGGAGGCAGATTCATGAAGATTTGATGATGCCTTAGGTGGAAAATTGCATGTTTTGCCACAAAAGGTTGCATAGAGGCTAGGGTTTGATCAAGAACCCTGGAAAGGTGTGGAAAATGGTTTGGTGAGCATAGGAAGACCATATTTGATATGTTTGAAGTGTTGGAGAAGAATATTAAGGCTTGGAGCATATAGAACCAATAAGTGCCTAGTTGTAGGAGCCTAATTAGGCCTTTGGGACAGCGTAGCAGCAAGTTTTTGAAGGGTTTGTTCCAAAGTAACCCTACTTGCACTCTTGGTATGTTATCAAATGGCCAAAAGGGTATCTAGAACAGTAATTGGTTTGTGGGTTTGAGATCAGGTCTGCAAATTATGGTAGAAAAGGCTTGTTTGGAGTACTACTAGGTAAAGAGTGAACTTGTGAGAAAACCCATCAAATGAGGGTCCTAAAATTGAAGGTCTGATTTTTTTTGGTTAGTTTTAAGCCCACTTCCTTAGCTCTGCATCACATTTCAATTATATTGATAAGGGGGACGTACGTGGAGTATGTGTACTATGCACATACATGTCAATGGGATCTAACAACACTAGGGAAATCCGGGGATGCCTCCCTCCCCTAAAATGCCCTGTCCCTATCCCCAAGAAATCTTGGGTATAGGGGGATAGTTGGGGGACGGCAAGGGACTATCCCCTTTTTTTGCAAAAATATAGGAAACGTCCCCGAAATGGGGGGACGACATTGACCAAATGGGGATGGCTAACTGGTCTAGGGGACGGCCAGGGGAGGGTTGGGGGGATGCCTCAGCCATCCCCCAACTGTCCCCCAGTAGTCCCCCATGTCAAAGCATGCTTTAAAAATAAAATATATATATATATAATAGTTTTCAATTTTTGGGTTTATGATTTGTTCGCTTAAATTATTTTCATGTATCTTTCACAATATTTGGAACACTCACAAGATAAATATTTGATGCTCTATTAGAGATATATAAAAATAACAAAAATTTATTCCAAAAGTGTGTAAACTTGAATTTATTTGCTTGTTGTGTTCACTAACAGGTTTTAGAGACAAAGACTTAGGATTTTGACCTTTTTAAACAATTCTTCACAATTGGAAATAGGTTGAATATTAAGGCAATTTGATGCCCAAAACTCCTTGAGTGCAGCAATTGTCCCCACATTTAACTGCTCAAATCCATATCAGAGAATACACCAGCATTGAATTTACTTCCAATAGTCCACACTCCCACCAAACTACAATAATTCTGCCTTCAGACACCTCAGCTATTCATTATTGTTATGTGCCAAATAATCAATAACCTAGGTGAAACAATCTTCACTATAATCACAAATGTTTGCCTAATTTGTGAGCTGGAAATTAGCTTATGTAATTTGATATAAGTTTATAAATTATAACTTAGAGGTTGTATTATGATTCATGCGTGTTAATTCTGAAATTTCAATGTGTATTGAGTATTGACAAAGAATGCTGAACACAAATGTTATATGTTAAGGTTCTATAATGTATATTATGTATGCTTTATCCATGTTTTCATATGAATATTTAAAATTTCCCTATATATTTTAAATTTTCCCTATATTTTATATAGCCGTCCCCCGCCGTCCCCAAATTTAGCCTCAAAAATTGGAAACTTGGGGACTCGTCCCGCCGTCCCCTGTTGTCCCCGTCCCGGAAACTTGGGGTAACATTGAACAACACGTATATGCACATGTATAGATGTACTACACGTAAATACTTATCAATATGATGGTAATTGTGAATGGCTATATGTGAATCGAATGAGAACATATACACGTATCCATATGTATATATGTATCGATACACGCATATGTTGGCAAATAGACATGCTCGTACGAATGCATTAATATAGATATACATACATATACATGTACATAATATATATATATATCGAATGTATACTTACATCGACTTATGATATATATATATATATATGTAAATATATATTAACATATATATATATACATATACATATTATATATATATATAAATATACGATGATATTTAAAATATATATATTTATATGTTATATATTATATATATAAATTAATATAAATATAACATATTTAATATTGTTTGAGATCGACTATCATTATCATGATAGAGGCCGATCATTAGAGGTTGACTTTGAGTTGCTTATGACTATGTTTATTGAAGCCGAGTTTTACTCATTGTGCCACGCTTTATGGAACATATATATATTTCATTTAAAGCTTGCAGCATTATGTTGATACAAGCCATAGACTTAGTCGACGCCATGGAGAAGATTATCCTTGACTAAGTAAACATAAAATGCCATGTTTAATACATCTATTGAAACATGAGAAAAAGCCGACGACTTTGTCAATAAGTGAGTAAATGTCTGAATCAACTCATTCCATATTGAATTCAATGAATGCTATGTGTTGCAAATTGGTAATTGAATATTTCTTACCCTACTAAAACCGTGCCAACAATGAGGATCATAGAGGGATTTGGTGCCACCTCTGGAAACCCAATTGTTGTAGATGTCTTTTGCATAAGATAATTCAAATTGAGCATATACAGATTTGAATAGGTCTTTGATTGCTGCCAATATTGCAAGTCGATCTGTAGATGACTTTGCTAAGTATGAACTTAATAAGTTGCCACCTTTCTGCTGTGTTTTATGTGTTGCTTTGCATGGAGCTTGTTGCCCATTATCATGCCTAAATTGTAGGTTGTGAAGTTACCAAGCTGCTCTACAAATAGCACAACCATTTCATTTGAAAGGACGCATCTTTTGCATTCTTCTTGCAAGTCTTTATTGTTGGTCTAATTAATTATTTAATTACACTTTATTAAGTTTACTTAGGTAATAATTAGTTTACTTAATTAATAAGTAAGCTTTATTTAGTTGAGCTAATTCTAGGTCAAAATTAGGTTTTACCTTTAGGGTTATGCATACATTGCTTTTATATAGCAATTCATCTTTTGTAATTTTTTAATTCCTGAATACAATTCATTTGCACATCTTAATGCAAATTGCTTTGCTTTTTTTGTTTTTCTCTTGTGGAAGGTTTTTTTTGGTTTGCATGTCTGATCTTGGTTTCTAACATTTATACTGCATTATTTCCAGCTATACTCTGTTTTATTTTGTGAGTGTGAAAGGGAGGGAGTTCTATTTTGTTTGTGAGGAAGTTTGTTGTTGAGAGAAGTAAGCTATCAACTTGAGAGATAGAGTTTCTTTGTGATGTTCTAGAGAAGTTGATTGTCAAGCTTGCTACTGTTGGAAAGGGCTGCATTGCTGCCAATTATTAGCATAAGCGATAACAGGCACGAGGATCTCTTCTTCTTTGTTATTTTTACTTATGAATGATGTCTCTTCCATGTATGATTGAGTTGACTTCTCTAGTGTGTGCATTAGAGAAATTAGAGTGTCTTTGAAAAGGAAATTGAAGCTTTTATGCTATTTTCATGATGTGCTTTTAAGTACTCCATAATAGGAGTTTGGTGTTTATCATAGGTATTATTTACTAGGTATGATTGATCTTGAGAGGCACATGTAATACACTTAGCTAAGTTATTGATTTAACTAAAAAAGCTTGTGTTTACTCCTAGGATAGTTAATCTAGTATGGGAGGGAGCTTGTGTACTTTAAGTAGGTTTGTTCCAAGTAGTTCATTATGGTGATAGGTTATCTCTGGGATGATAGATTATCCATTGAAGGAAATAACTATGCGTAGTTTAAGATGGCCTTAAGTCAAATCTGCCCTGAGTAGTGTATGTGATAAATGACCCTCAGTAGAAATACTGAATGAAATACTTTGGCCAAAGTAGTGTGATAACCTTTGGCTCCACTGTCAGTTCACCGTGATCCAGTATTACATGCTAGTTCGAGATTGTGGGATTACAAGTTCTAGTTATGTAGGACACAACACTATGCTCAGTTGGTTGTTGTTATCGGTTACTCTACCAATCTCTTCGATGATGGGAAGGGCCATCTATCGAATGATAGATGTGCGGAGGACCGCATTAAGAGTCCGAGGTTGGCAGAAAAGCGCCTGAGTGATGCTTCTCCTCCACAGCAGGCGATAGAAGAACCAAGATTTGAAAGGAAGGATCCTGAATCGTCTTACAACTATTTGTTCCAAAGCTCATTGAGCTATGTGTAAAAGTGTATGCATTCTTGTATTGATGTAACTTATGAATTATTGAAATGAAATGGAGTCCTTATTGTAATATGTTATGCATCTTTGTTCGTATATTCTCAAATAAGAAATTTTTTTTTTATTACAATGGCTTGAACATAGTTTATTTACTCGTATGGTGAAAAATTAGATATTTTTACTTCATAGAAGGGTCAGTATGTTATAATGGAAGTCCCACTTTGAGAGTTTTCCCAAAATATATTTAAGTCAATCTTGATATGTTCTAGTTTTATGTGTTTGTCTTTAGAGAAGGTTGTACAATTAATAGTCCTTCATTGAACCCTCCTACCATGATTGCATCAATTTGTATCAAAGAATAATGTTCAAATCTCAGGAAGGTAAGCAACTATTCTATGGGTTTTTCTTGAGAACAAACTAGTGAACTAAGATGACCTACAAGAATCTTGTCAACAAATCATTGATTGAGAGGCAGTTGCAAGGGTGAAGGGTGATTGTAGGTGGGTCATTGATCTGAGGTTGTTTTCAATAGATCCAAGAAGATGTTGTCATGAGGAATCCTAGGTATGAACAACATAGTTTGGAAAATGAATGAAGTCCTAAAACACGTAAAGGAAAATAGAATTCATTTGAAATCTTAAGAAGATAAAAAGAAGAGGTTAAAACCCAAAGGAATACGATGAAATAAATAAAGAGGGGGACGCCAAATATGAGGTACAAGACCTATAAAATCAGAAAGAGGAGTTAGAATAGGTGAAGGTGTTAAAATTCATCTCTAGAATCAGCAAGAGACCTACAATGGAAGTCCCACTTTGAGAGTTTTTTCCTAAAACATATCTAAGTCAATCTTGATGTGTTCTATTTTTGTGTTTGAGTTCAAAGAAGGTTGCATAGTTAAATAGTCCTTCATTGGAACCTCCTACCTTGATTGCATCAATTTGTATCAAAGCATAATGTTTAAATCTAGGGAAGATAAGCAACCATTCTATGGGTTTTTCTTGAAAATAAACCACTGAACCGAGACAATCTACAATAACCTTGTCAACAGATCACTGATTGAGAGGTAGTTGTGAGGGTGATTAGGTGGATCATTGATCAAAGGTTATTTTCAATATATCCAAGAAGATGCTGCCATGAGGAATCCTAGGTATGGCCAACATAGTTGGGAAAATGGATGAAGTTGGGTAAGAGAGGTAAAGGAGTTAGAATAGGTGAAGGTGTTAAAATTCATCTCCAAAGTCAACAAGAGACCTATATTGAAAGTCCCAAATTACTATAGTGACCTAAATCTTGAAGAACTAATTGATTGTGTAAATGAATTAATTTATACAAAATGGGATGGGATAGTTGAAATTTTGAAAAGGAATTTTATACCAATGGACTATCTACTAAAGAAACCACAAAGTCTAATTGACAAAGGAATAGGATTGTAAAAGAATACACTAAAGAATTTTATAATCAAACCAAAACATATTGAGTTAGGAAATGTAAAGGATGTGAGATACATATGTGGATTAAGAGAGAATATTGAGGAAGACATGATCCTTATTAGATTAACTGCCTCAAAGGAAGCATACCAATTTATGATCAAAGTAGAAGACAAGTTAGACAAGAGATTTGGGAGTTGACAAAAGGGATTGGAGGAGAGACCACAAAGAGATACATCATGGTATGGTGATCAAAGACCCAAATAGGAAGGAAAGAGGGTTGGAAATTTTGATTGTAGAGGCAATGAAGTGTACTACAATAAGGAAAAAAGGCAAGAGGCTTATAAAAAGGCCAAGAGAATAGTAACTACCACCACAAGAACAAAGAGAAAGAAGATACTAAAAAATCAGATACCAAAGAGGAAGAGAGAGATATAGAATAAATGAGAAGAGAACCTTCAAAGGGATGTTCTTCAAATGTAAAGAAGGACATTGAGCATTTGAGTGTTTCCAAGACCAAGGAAAATAGTTAGGGAACAACGCCAAAGTTGCACAAGTGGAAGTGAAACTTTATAAATCTTGTGCACTAGATAATCTTGAACATGAAGAGTCACTAATGATGATAAGGGCCTTGATGGAGCATCACAAATCATTAAAGAGGATGGAGATTGGTATAAATTTGGATTTCCTATAATCATTTGAGATCAAGAAGAGGTGAAGGAAATATCCAAGCACAAGTGGGAATATGAGGGTTTAATGTTGTTAGTAGGTTGCAACATAACTTGTATACCATTATGGAAGGTCGTGATTTTTATACATTAATAATTAAATATGGAATCTTTTGAGGTTGGGTTTTTTCCACTTTGAGAGTTTTCCCAAAATATATTTATGCCAATCTTGATGTGTTCTAATTTTATTTGTTTGTGTAACTTGGGGGTTGCATGGTTAGATAGTTCTTAGTTGGACCCTCCTACCATCATTGCATTAATTTGTATCAAAGCATAATGTTCAAATATTGGGAAGATAATCAATTGTTCTATGGGTTTTTCTTGAGAATAAAATATTGAACTAAGGTGACTGGCAAGAATCTTGTCAACAAATCACCAATTGATTGTAGTTGGATCATTAATTAGAGGAATTTTTCAATAGATCTAGAAGATGTTTCTTGAGGAATCCTAAGTATGTCCAACATAGTTGGGAAATTGGATGAAGTCCTATAGAGGCAAAGGAGTGGAATGGAATATATAATTATGTCGCATTTAAGGAAATACAATTTAAGGAAACCAAAAGAATTAAATTTACTAATATCGAATTGAAATTGCATTATATAAGGAATAAGTACCATTCATGAACGAAGTTTATTCTTTTCAACTAATCAAGACCATACTCTTCAAACCTAAGGTTAAGGATTTGGGTAGTATTTTTTTATCTTCTAACCACTAAGTGATCATCAGTAACTTATATTATTTTTACAATTCTCATAGGAATCCACCTATACTAGAAAGTAGAAGGATTACTAACGGCATTACAACATTTCCCATAACAAACTTTCTATCCTAAGAAAATTTACCTCGAGGTTCAAGATTTGTAATAAGGATCATAATAACATGTACAATTGAATTGTAGTTAATATGTGGCTAGTATTTTTCTCCTTATGATGAAACTAAAGGTACATTGTTTCATATTCCAATTTTATAATTGCTACTATCAAAGTATAAAATTTTCATTAACATTTTTGGAATGAGTGAGGCCTTTTCGTGAATGATATAGTTTCCCATCTGATTTCTTCAAAAAAATTTAATGAGTCCTCATTCAAAAATATGTTATATGGATCCCTTTGTTATAATCTAATAGACCCAAAGCATCAAATATTCATTTGGGTATATAATAGAGGTGCTACCATAAATCATAAAATTATATACTAGATTCTTTCTAATGGATAAAGGTAAAATGTGAAGGTTTACGCTTACCTAAACATTAATTAGTTAAATAGGTTCATTTTTCTAACATTACTAAGCTTTCCCATAAGGTTATGATAGTTATTTTCTCCTTCATTTGACTCACCATGCTAAAGAAATGGTTATTTGAACTTTTGGTATATATTAAACCCATTGATTCTGACTGTAAGAATGTAAAATATGGAAAAAATTAATGGAGGTTAAAACAATTGACAATAATATTTTTTTCTACAATTTCAAGGTGCTGTAAAAATGATAAATACATAACCAATAATTATTGGAGACTCGGACTTGAAACTACATCTACTACTTTGAAAATAGTTTCTTAGTGCCTGTTAATACTCAAAATGGATAGTTCAAAATAGTAGAATATTGGAGTGAGGAGATTACATTGAATTCAAAGAAAAAACAAAATGATTTTTTTAAATTTATTTACTCCTAGTTAGCCAAATAATTTAGCTTAAACGCATAAACTATTTATTGTTAACACAATAAAATAATACACACAACAATCTTCCTTATTTTATTAGCCCCCATCTGGAATTCCTCTCTTGTTCCTCCCCCTTCTATTTGAAAAAACTATCCCTAAAAAATCTAGGTTTACCTCTATATCCACCTCTCCTATCATGATTACCCTTCATATATTTTCAAAACACCAAATAGAAATAACTGATCAATGTCCCTAGAGTCCTTCACAAATAGAATAAAAAAAGTTGAACAAAGTGCTAAAATTAATAAAACTAATTCCTAAAATGATCGAGCATAAAAAAGACATGGAGGAGTCATTCAAGGTACAACATCAACATACGACTGTTGTGAACTCCTCTTATTTCCAATTGCATCAGAATGAGCATTGATGTGATCCAGTGCATAGAAAAGAAACACACAACCTACAAAAGCTTTCACCTCCATCAAGTTTTTCATATCCTTTCATTATATTCTAAGGATCCTCATCTGGAAATTATTGTTTGAGTATGAGTCAACCCCATACACATCTATCAACTTCTATACAAGTTATGTGATTCTAGGTTGCTAACAAGAAATGCAACTTCTTTGAGTGTGGTCATGTCTAAACCCCATTCCCCTAGCCTTGTGAATCAACAATGAAAAAGAAATCTGTAGCTGATGAAACACATTCTATTGCTCCAATGTTGGAACAAAACATAATATGGAGTTAAAATTACACACATTGTAGACTAGAGTATGTGGTACCATAGCAATATATTGCACCTCATTATCATCAAATACTATATGCAATTGATGGATTGGTTCAACAAAGATTAGGGTACAATATGATGATAGTAATAATTTTATTTTCTTGCAAAATTCCAAGAAACTTAAGAGCACAACTACTACTTTACTTCGCTTTTTGGTGATGTAGGATTGCTTTTACCCCAAGATTCTATTGCATCAAAAATCCATATAATGGTTTGGGCTATATGGTAGAACCAAGCCACAATGTTCCCTTCCACCAAATTAGATACCTTTACAAATCATCACATTTTTTCTTCTTTTTCTTCTAGACTCTTGTTGGAATAGAGATCCTCCTCCTTTGCTTACTGGTTCTCTTTCTCTTTTCCCATCTCCTTGCAGTCTTAGAGGTCCTCATCCATTGAGAACCATTATGTCTCTTTGTCTCACTCGTACCACCTCCTATTACACCTACACATAAATCATTAAAAATAGAAATAAAGTTAAGGGAATAAAAAAATCCCCACAAGCGTTTCCTCCTCTGCTCTCTTCCTCAATTATCTGCATTTCTTTTCCAAGAAAGAGATGATCAATTTCTTTTCTCTTTTCATTGATCATGGGATTCTCTACATATTCCTCTAGCTACTTACATTCTTCTAGCTACTTCTTGTTGGTTGTGTTCTCTAAAACCAATAGGACTTCATCACATATGGGGCTCCCAAATATTGACATCTCTATTGTAGCTTGCTCACTAACATGGACTACTTCCACTACTACAACATATTGGGCTTCCTCTTGTGATAGGTTGCATTCCTCTTCATTGCAATCTTCCAACTCTTCTCTTTTTGCATTGTAATCTTCAATGCCTTCCCCTTCTCTGAGGTAGCACAACTCAACAGCTCCATTCAACTCATCTATGTCTTCATCTTGATCCCATTCATCTATCTCTAATCTTTGAAACTCTTGGAAAGTCACATATAAAGGTATTTTATCAACTAATATGTATTTATCCTCGCCATTCTTTTTCACCTTCTCACAACTCTTCGATGCCTTTGTTGTAGAGATTTTTTTCTGTGCATTTTTATTATTGCATGTCGCATAATTCTCCAACAAGCACCATAACTCTTCTAAATCAATCTCTAGTTTTTACATCTCTTTTTGTTGGTCCTTTGTTAGCTTCTACTTCTACGTTTGTCTTATCTTTTCTTCCACCCTAGTTATCCTCTTTCTTACATTATGATATAACTACATATCTAGATCCACAACCATATTCATAGTCCTAAAATAAAGATGCAACTCTCTCCGCTTTGGTTCTAGATGGGTGATCTATTAACCATGTATCAAAATTCTTTCGCTATTCTTCATGCTTTCAAAGAAATTAACACAAATCTAGAGAGAATACCTACAAAGTTAATACTTCATAGGCTAGTGCAAAATAACTTCAACTCTCAACAATCTTCAACCTAGATAGCTACACTTGGAAACACTAATACCAATACGATACAATAAAAAAGGACTCTCCGATTTATGGCATATCCTTACAAAGCCATTATCTCACTTATAATTTATGTCTATTATAACTTTACTATAGCAGTCCCCTCATCAGCATGGTATGGTTGACAAGGAAAGATATTGGGAATGGAAAATTAGGACCATAGAGAACTCAAACTTCCAACTAGTTTTCATTAAACAAATACTGCCTCTCACCATTAATTTCTTTTCCAACTCCGTAGCTAGGATATTAAATTCTTCATCAGAAAATTGCATTTGACACCAAAAATTCCATGCTGCTATCAACACAAATCTTATTGAACTCAATACAAAGCTTCCACCTCATTCTCATCCCTATTATTTTCCTACACTGCAAACTCTCCTCAACTAAACGCACGCAATACTCACAACTGCTCACATTCCCTTCACAGTGAAAAAGTAATAAAGGTATGGCTTAATAAGAAATGGAGAGAAAAAAACAGAGGACCAAAATGGCTCACTGGCATTGGAACAATTTGCTTTGATACCAAACAGATGCAAACTTAGCCCTAAAACTACATATGAAACTCTGAAAAATAGCTTCTTAGATCCTTTTAACACTCAAAATGGACAACTCAAAAGAGCACTGATTTACTCCTAGTCAACCAAGTAAGCTAGCTTAAACACATAAACTATTTATCTTTTAACATAGTTAAATATTACATACAACAATCTTCTTTATTCCATTAGCCCCCATCTAGAATTCCTCTATTGTTCCTCCCACCCTCTATCTAAAAAAAATATCCCTAAATAATCTAGGTTTACCTCTATATCCACCTCTCCCAACATGACCAACCTTCATTTATTTGCAAAACCCCAAACTAGAAATAAATGATTGGTGTCCCTAGATTCCTTCACAAATAAAACAGAGCAGTTGAATACAATGCTAAAATTAATAAAACTAATTTCTAAAATGATTGAGCAACAAACAAATGTGGAGGAGGCATTCAAGGCAGATGATGTGCATCAGCAATGCCTCTCACTATAAGTTATATGGTTGCCCTCTTTAGAAACATAATAGCAGGCATATATCATTTTGTGGCCTATTGAAGTTCCATAACTATGTGTTTTTCTATTGACAATGTTTACAAAGAGGCAATGAATAGGCTTAGAGCCAAGGAATTGGAGCTACTTAAAGTCATTTTTCCTAATAAAGGCTCATTGTATGCTGGGTGATTTATTTTTTATTTAAGACTGCCAATGCATCAGGTTTATTACAATTAACCCCCAATCTAGTTTTACATAACCTTTTTCAAGTGCACATAGAGCTCTTTTAAGTAGTTCACTTTTGATTGCATTTGTGGTTTCATGAAACACTAGATTGTTTGAGTAGACAAACAATAGCATTCATAGTATTTTACCATGGGTGCCTTAATGTTGGTATGAGTGTAAAGTATTTGAAAAGGATTTGTAAAATAGATCTTGTTATAATATATATGTTGTTTGACAAAGCAGTTTTTTCAAATATGTAGACATTACTTGGCTAATGTTCTTCTAAAGATTAATGTAAAGGAAAGATCTGTTCCATCACAATGTTCATTTTTATGCCAAGATTCTATGAGTCACCTACCCTGCTTATCTTGAACCTCCACACTTGATTTTATATTGAACATCTATGATTCTTTAAATGCTGCAAATTTTTCACGTAGCCAAAGGAACAACAAAGACTATATTGAAGCTTGGTCTTACACAACTTTCTTGTGGGATCACAAATATATTATGGTGTTGTGTCATAAAATTCATTGTAAGTTATTTCTCTAAGGTTCAAAAGATAAGCCATTTCTAATAAAGGTAAATGAGATTATTGACCAAAGATACTGCACATGTCCCATTTTAAAACTGGATTGGCCAAATTTGTAATCCTTCCTTGCTTTTGTATCAATTTTTTTACTATCAAATGGCTAAATGGAATTTTCAAATGTTGTGGGTACTCTTTTCAAAAGTAATACCCCTGACTTTCTGTAATTTATAAATCTATAGCTTACATTTTTCTATTGAAAAGATAAAAACTGTTGCACCATGACCTGCACTTCAAGAGTTGGACATAGTCTAAGCCTAAAAGGGTAAAACCAATCAGAAATTCTAGTCTCCAACCCTTACAAACTTTAGCTACATGTGGATCTTTTTAACAATGGAATATGCAACCCGCATTTGGGAATGCATTCCAGTACTCTTCTTTAGTTCAGTAGACATACTTTGACTGTCCACAGGTTTTCTTTAAGTAATTATGTAATGGTGAGTCTCTCTAATCACTAAATAGTATATTGCAATACCTTCTAGGGCTGGTAGAGTGCCAATTCATTTTGTCATATTTAAGAGCCTCAACGTGGATATGAATTATTATTCTGGATGGTGAAAATGACAAGAAAATGATACAATGACAAAGTGGTTATGAATGAGAGATAGCCTCTTCTCCTTCATCTACAAGTTTCTCTTCCTCCCTTCCTCTCTCTTCTATTATGGCATATTCATCACTACTATATTCTTCGTTATGTTCAGGTTTTCTTCTACAATAACCACTAAATAAATCATCCCATTTGGGTGTTCATTTCATAGTTGCTCAAACATATCCTCTCTATTCATTAGAAGAACTCTCCTTCCCACAGGCTGATACCATAAAAAAAATACACACACAACTCAAATCTGTGGAGAAAGTTACAGAAACATTGTTGCCAATCTTAAAAGGAACATACCAAATAATTAAGATAACAAAAACTAAATGGGAATTTGGAGATAGTATTTCGGAAAGGCAAGGAAAGGATCAAAGGTTGGATGGTAATTTAGAAAGGGATGTAATCTTTGCCTAAACATCATCAAGATTGCAGTTACAACCTATCGAAGCACGTTATAACTATCCCATGATCTCATCCAATATTAAAAATCCATAAACTATCAAAACTGAATTTAACATTGGTGCAATCAATTACAACCTCCCACATCCATAAAACCAAACTGTACCACCTTAAGGCATACAAAAGAATAAAAACAATACTATTACTCAGAAAAAGAAGAAGAAAGGAACAACTGCATACCTGTAAGTATCACAGGAAAGTTTCCATTACTTAAACATCCATAGTTAGAACTAATACACGTACAAGCTCCTTCCATTTTTTGTTCTGCTGGAACTTCCTCTCTCTTCCAAAACTGTTATGAACCTTCAACACAAAATTCATAGGAAAGAAAGATGAACCATTGTTCTTGAAGCTAAAAATAAAATGGTTTTAATAAAACAGGAAGAATTTGAAGGAAAACACAAAGTTGAAGGTTGAAGGTAAAGAATAGAGCTTAGTTAAATTTGATGTCTCAGTTGATGATTCTGATAGTTTAACAAGAGTTATTTTTCCCATTATATATTTACAAGTTTCTGATAGGTAAGTGTAGATGACTTCTCCTCATAATTTATTAAGAGTTGTTTTGCCCATAAGATATTTACAAGTTTCTGGTGGGTAAGCGAAGGAAATTTCTCCTCATAACTTAATTGCCATGAGCCGTTATAGGATTCTAATCTTATGGGAAATTTAACTATCTTGAGGAGTTTACCTTCAGCAATTTGATTCATTCTTGACCTTATGTATCTTTCATTTTCCTAGATGGAACTGATTTCTATCAAGCAACTGTAAAATCAACCGAGCTAGCATACATTTGTATGAAGACAGACAAAAATTACAAAGTGCAACACCAAGCTGAAAGTATCTTCCATGCATTATAAATTTAATATGATACAAAAACCTTCTTTGATGTTTGAACCGGATATAGTGTCATACCCTTTCCTCTGTTAAAATTGAATGTTTTCATTATTATGTGTATGTTAGGAGTCTTGGCAATGTTAGAAGTAGGTTTGCTGGTACTGGTTGACTCTACTACTAGAAAAACGTTTAGGGAGATTTAAGTGAACTTTTAACTGCGAACAAGTCATTTTCAAACTATATGTTCTCATTAATAGAATTTTTGGGAGTTCTTGTTGGCAATGTGATGAGCAGTTGACTCTACTACTAGAAAAACATTTAGGGAGGTTTAAGTGAACTTTTAACTGCCAACGAGTCATTCTCAGACTATATGTTCTCATTAATAATTTTTTTGGGAATTCTTGGTGGCAATGTGATGAGCAGTTGCAAGAATCTCCTTTGTAATTTTTGGTGGAGGGAGTGAGCAGAAAATCCCACTTTGCTTTAGGCAATTCTTTTAGCAGAACATGGAAAATATTTCCCCCCTCCTGTTGAGTTTAGATCAAGGCAATGTTTCATTGAACTAGCTTTTGAATCCTCTGTGCACAGACATGCATCTTAGTCATAGAGAAAAACAGGGAGGAGACACAAACAACATGGTAACGAAGATAAATGATCTAGAAACCCAGACCTAATTGGAAATAAACCACCGTGTCATATTTTTCCATAGGGAAAGGCGTGTGTTCTAGAGGAAGGTTTTAACTTACTGACCACATATGAATGGTAGTTGGACACAATATGGCTAGTCTATAATATTACATCTAAATATAGGATATATTTGGTTCACCCTTGACCTATCAAAGTTAATAAAGATGATTAGATTGTAGATTCTAGGATATATTTGGTTGTTGAAAATGACGTCTTCATGTCATTTCAGTTTGGGGGTGCTTGTTTCTTTCGATTAGAGTTTTCAGGCACCAATTTTTTAATGTAAACTTTAATTTTCTAAATTCTAAATCCTGTATATTTCCAAGAATAATTTTAATTCAGCATTACACATTAAATTCAAGAAGAGATTTCTAAGAGATTTATTAAAAAATTACCAAGACTTCTGAATATAGAAGATTGTGCAGGATTGTTAGTAATTTTACGTAAAGATGTGCTGGAAAAAAATGGCTATGCCAAATGATAGAATATCCACTCCCAAAAAATCAATTACACATTTAGCAAGAGTGACTAGTGAAGACAGTTTGAGCAAATGACAAGGGAAGGTCTCCACTCATCTTGTTGTCGGAAGGCTTTAAGCTTTTAAGAGATAGGAGATTGCCTAGAGAAGGAAACATTAGACCACTAAGCATTTACACTCAGCTTGTATGAAAGTTCTATGGCGGGAGCTCTTTACTGAGCCTTTAAAAGACTATGTTGGGAGGTGAACTATGAGAAAGAAGTCAGCAGGCTCTTCACAATTAGAAAATATTACTGCCAGTCATGTGTCTATATCTGCTCATCAGGTAAGATATATTGAACTGAGTTTTGATTACTTCTCTATACTCTGTAGTGTAATTTGTTTTTATTCATATTTATGTCCAGTGGCTAAGAGTTATGTGGCTTTTTAACAGGCTGAATCACAACAATCTTCTGACTTAGAGATGGACTACCCCGCTGGGTTTGGGCCCTGTTCTTCAAACTGTAGGCATGATGTGAGACAAAATTATAGTCCAGATAGCATAAGAGGAGGTGATGTTTAGCTTTTGTCTTTCCAAAAGCAGTGTTCTTGCATCTCCAAGAGGGTGAATGGGCAAGCTAACTTGGGTTTACACAGAAATATGTGCAAAGAAGTACAGAAGACTGTCAAGAAAGAAATGCATTCTATAGCACTGAAATCTATGTAAGTAAGATCGATGAGTAAACCAATGTCCGATGGGATGGGACCTTTTAATTGATTGTCATTAAGGTCTAAATAAGAAAGATTGATGAGTAATCTCAAGCTAGATGGGATGGGACCTTCTAATTGGTTCTCGTGAAGGTCTAACTAAGAAATACTTCTCACATTAGTAGGCATGTCACATAAATTTACAGGAATCCTACCAGTCAAGTTGTTGCTGCTAAGATCCAGATGTCTAAGATTGGTGAGATTTGAGATAGCCTCAGGTATACCCATAATGTGATTTCAAGAGAGGTCAAGGTATTCAGAGGAAATGAAGCTTTGATAAACTACTAGGTATGGAACCATTTAACCAATTTGAACTCAGATCAAGTGAAGTTAATTTGGTCCTGACATCCCACTATCTCTAAAATTTAGATAGGATAAGTTATTTAAGGTAGGATAAGTTATTTAAGGAGGCCAAACACGAAGGGAAAGAAGTATACTAAAAATTATTAGCAGTCAAAGAGAAATACTAGAAATGCTTCCAAAAAAATTATTACCACTCAAATCCAAATACTTGAGATGCTTCAATTGTGACAAGGCTGAACTAATGTCCTCACCCATATTTTGAAGTCTTAAGTTAAAGTAACTCATATCTAACTCAGCAACATGTCCACCCAACTCCATTTCCTTGCACTAGGCACATTTCCATACACAACAGTCATACAAATTGGGGAATACAATCCACTCACGCCCAAATCATGGGCTGCAATGGGGGATTTTTGCTACTGGGTTAGCTACAATATTGCCAATAATTTTGGGATTTGTGTATTGTATTCCATAATTAATTTGTGTATTATATTCAATAATTTGTACTTAGTGGGTCTCCACTAATTAGTGGTCTTGGGGAGTATATGTTTATCATCTGGCATACCTGTTTCTTTACAGCACAATTTTTTTGCACAATCTTCTGTAAGATAAAATGGTCTTTTCAAAACAATCAGTGGCCTTCATTGAATTGGTTCTTGTAGATATTAATGATTTAAAGGGTGGAGGAATGAGCAAATGACTATTGAGGGATTTCAAATTAATTTGGGTAGTAAACCAATTGACATCAAGGCAATTGCGTTGAAGTCGAAGTAAAAGTAGTAGTTTTTTTACATATCTACTAGCTTGTATACTGCTCTATTGTTTTTTACTCAATTCTTTTTGTGGGTTCGAGAGGAAGAAAAGGAACTCTGTTGATTTGGGCTGTTCTTGGAAATAAATAAATTCACAATTGTAAATAAATATTTCAGAGTGAAACAGAGGAATAAAGCATAGCTTAAATAACCCATTGAATGAACTGGGCTGTGGCTGTGTTCTTTCTTGATAGGCATGATAATTCTTGATTGAGGCTGAGTTCCACTAGAAATCTCTATAGCTAAACATATATCAGCTGCTAAATTATTTCACTATATAAGCATGTAATTGAGTCATAGCTTTATACACAGAGTTTAAGCAAAAACTTAATATCCATTATAGATGGATTAACCATCAATCCTTCAGATTAATGGTAATTGCCAGGCCAATGGAGATCGAGCCAGAGCCAAACATCTGGCTGAAAAAAGCTATCAAAATATTCATAGTCCCAACAAAACGAATGTTTAGAACCATTAAGAACCATTAAAAACAGAAAGAATATCTACATTTGTTCTCTAGAGAACAAATTCTTTTTATCCTCCCAACAGAAGTTTTTATAGCACCGTCTTCTTCAGTGGAGAAATTCATTAGGCCCATTACTGTAGCAAGGCAGTGGTGTAAAAAATAAATTCTACATTGTACAACCTTAGACATTTAGTCGAACTAGGCTCAGATTTGATGAGACTTTCATAAATTCAATAACCCAAAAACACAATTCAATCAACTGAAAGGACATCTTGATGAGACTTTCATAAATTCAGCGTACAAGTCTGAACAAAATTAAATGAACTTGTTTCTAGATATTTGAAGACATGTCCTAATAATCACTTGGAGACACGCAGTAAAAACTAAATCCTGTTTGGCCTAATAGGAAGAATTTTGTCATCAATAATCACTGAGAATTTAATCCTTAATTTCCTAAACTACTATTCTAAGAAGATGTTTATCTGAAGATGTTAATTGAAATTCAAAACATAAAATTGTGGAAACATCAATAGATTTTCTTTCATACTTTCTTGTAGAGCAGAATAAGAAATCTGAAACAACACAGAGAATATCCTACTCTGCTATTTATTTGCCAATCATTTGTTTTCTGAGGTTCTCTAAAATGCACAGAAAACCCAGTTGGAGTTGAAGCCTGTATGAAAGAATTCCTTATATTTGTTGGCGTTATCCTACCCATTTCTCTGTGCTTAACCAAATTAGTGAGAAGAATCGGTACAACTCAGAAATTCACCGATTAATCATCTTTAAAAAAATTAAACTAAACAAATTTCTCTGCACCAGAAATTTCCATGCACCTAAAGGATTGAGAATACAGAGGAAAGGAAAAATGCATAAACTGTTTTAACACATACCAATTTCAAAATCACAATGACTGGCTTGAGAAATTTCCATGCATAATTGCTTTAACAAACTATGATCAATTGTAGACACCTAGTATTTCAAAATCACCAGAAGAAAAATTGCCCAATGACCGGTCTTGACTGGCCTGAATGCGTTCTTGCGGTTAATATGTTTAAATAAACTCGTACAGTCGGTGAACTTACCGTTGATCAATTTTTTATTTAAAAAAAAAAATGGTTACAGTTTTTGTTTTCAAAAATTTCAGTTTAAACAGTGTATTTTATAGGGATTCAAATGAAAATACAAATGATTGTAAAAAAAAATAAAAAAATTCAGAATTTTAATTGTAAAAATTATACAATAATAATTTAATGATCATTTTAAGATTATATAATTTGTGTCAAGAACTAAATAAATAAAACGAAACTTTATTTGGAAATATATTGACATACAATTGTAGTTATTCATGTCTTACAATTTATTTATTCACTATTATAAATATATTAAATATATTTATCTATAAAAAATGTAGAGAGATATTTATTTATTTAAGAGTTATTTTATATTATTTTAAAATTATTTTATTTTATTTATTTAAAAACAGTTTTTCATCATGTCTTGTTGTCATCCTAGAATGTCTCATGGCATAATTATGTGTTTAGAAAACTTCTATCACATCTTATAAAGGCACCCATTTTAGCTCATTGTGGATAGGTACATTGATCTACCTTGCCAATGACAAAGTGACACAAACTTGATGGTTTATTCTATGAGAGAAGTCACACAATCAATCTATATGTCATATACCCAAGAGGCCCACTATATATATATATATATATATATATATATATATATATATATCAACAACTAAAGGCTAATTTTAACCACTAACATTATATGGACTTGTAATTAAACAAAAATTGCATAAAATGGTGAAAGGAAAGGTGACAAAGCAAATTGAACAAAAAATCCTCTACCAAACATGGTGTATATGTAATGTGAGTATGTATTTTGAACTCCTTAGAATGAATATACCCCCCTACATGTGGAAATCTTGAGCACACTATAGTACACCAAGTCAAAGCATGACTTGAGGGACAACAATGATATTAGTGAGGTATGAGTCACCATCATAAAAATTTATAGATAGGAGGATGTTAGGTGGAAGATAGCATGAAAAACAAAGAAGATATAAAGGAAAATCCTACATGTTATAGAATAACATTCTAGTAGGGTTGTAATATTTCAAAGGGATAGAGAGCTATGAAAACAAAGATTGATAATAGGAGAAAAGGGTTGGGTGTTGGAATTTTTTCATTCACTTGTTTCCCTTCCTTATCTACAAGTTTTTGGCCATGGAATTCACATTTATATGCAATATTTTGGGGGAGCATGGAGTGGTACCAAAACAATGCCAAGATAACAAAATTCATAAAAGGGAATGTATGAGAGATGACAAAGAGAAGCTTAGAAAAAGGAAAGTGAATTTTAGATTAAGTACAAACCATAGGTATGAGTAGCAAAGATGTATGTGATACCATTGGACCATCAAGGAGAACCTTAGAAAGAAGAAAGCGATTTTTAGATTAAGTAGAAATCATGGATATGAGCAATAAAGATAATATGTGATACCACTAAGCCATTAAGGAGAAGCTTAGAAAAAAGAGTGGTTTTTAGATTAAGAAAAAATCATGGACATGAATAGAAGAGATAGTATGTGATACCACTATGTTATATTAATATATTAGAATCTAATGTACATGAATGCCTCTCAAATATCTTGCTTAGATAAAGGTCTTCATTTCCTTCAATTTTGGCAAAAGAGGCCTTGAAAGATAATGCATTAGCCTTTGCAAATAAAATCATGATTATTATTGCTTGTCATGTTGCATATGATTCATCAAATATCATATGGAGCCCAATTTTTTTCTAAAAATAATTACAAGCATGCATTATGGAGTTATTTATTACCTAATTTAGAAATACCTTCAACATCATTCTTGAAATTGAGGCAGATTTTAGTGCCAACTTAATAATATCTTCAATATATTTTCTATAGTTAAGTATAGACCTCCTTCACAATTGCTTTCCTATAATAGTATTAAATTCTAAACTATTCACTCACATAGCTAAAAATAAGTAATCTAAGTTGATTTATGCTTATATGTATGCATTTTATTGGATTAGCCTAGACTGGGCTTAGGGGAGTTTGAAAGTGATGTTATTGACTAATACCTAGAATATACACCTTCATCTCCAATTGTATTCACCCCCCTGACCTTTGAGTTGACCCTTCGTTAATAATTCCTTGACCTCCTTTCAACCAACAATCAAGGATCATGAGTGGTGGTGGTGGAAGTATACAAATTCAAATGGAATTTTGATGTTCTTGTTCAATTTTATATTTCTCTTGATTATATGAAAGAATGATAAATGACTATTTAGATTCGTGTGATGAGTTTGTCTTCTAAGTTTGTGATTTTTTAATTTTATAATAACATTTACAAAAAAATTGTACTCAAGCAAGGACTGTTGCTAAGCTCAATATAGGATATGGTGTTATATGATATGCATGATAATAATTTGTGGTATCACCACACACTACAAAATTATAATCCTTGTACCCTCTATAGATTTTATAGTATTAAAGATTACAAAAAATACCTTAAGGAAACACATTCTAAGTTATGGGATATTTAGTTGAAAAGTTGTAACAATGGAAATAACATGGTAAATGGTTAGATCCTTCTTACCTATTGAGTCTAATATCAAACTAGATAAAATAGTAAGAAATTCCATGTTAGGAGATGATGAATTCATATCTATGGTAAGGAGTTATTAGGTGGTTGTTGAACTAAATACTCAATGCATATTGTTTGATCTTGGCATATGAGTTTTATTTGTAATTGATAGATAGATATAGCTTTGGGAACCTAAAAAAATTAGCCAGGGTTTTCAATACTCAAGAATATGGTAGGAATGTGTTTGAAAAATTACCTAGAATACATCTATTGGAAGGTAATGATACGTTTTTAGGAAAATTTATGTACTAAGTAACTCTTAACCCTCATATGGGAAACTTGTTTTCTTTGCATTTATTTCACATATTATTATGATGGATATTGGAGTGAAGTGATTTTAAATCATTGTCCCTATTATATTTGGCTGAGATATAATTTTTATTTCTATTTCTACATTACACCCAACACATAGCTATTCCCATTAATTTTAGGAGAGTACATTAGGCTTATATTTTGGCTAGTTGTTCACTATGATTAGAAAATACCTTCTGAGCATGATATTAATAGTCAATTGTTGAATGTTGCATTTTACCATGAGATTATGTCATGCAAATTGAATATAAATCGCTTGGCATAGTTATATTATAACTTAGTGAGGATTGAGTAGATAAAGTATTAGTTATAGAAGTGTCTAGAAGATATTAAAAGCTTATAATTACAATCATGGTAAGATTAAATCATCAAGCTTATACATATTGAATAGAAGATGGTGAATGGTAGGTACTTTTATTGGAATATTGGGTTGATCATATTCAGTGTCAACAATTTTATCGTCATCATACCTTAATCTTTAATACTTAAGCCATTTCATGATTTGGGTTGATAAATATTTATTGAACAAGCAATTAAGTTGGCATATTTTTTATTATTATTGGGAGTCCTCCCACAATATTAGAATTGTTGCATGTTATTGGAAAGTTATCTTTTGGGCATGGTTTGTATATAATCTCTTTTAAACAAAGTCCTTGAGTTGTAATCATTAATTATTTGTTAACTTGACTTGTTAACCTTACTTGGTGGGGATGTTTTCTTTGAATTCATTCTAAATGAAAGAGGTGAAATTTTATGGCATAAACTACAAACCCTCTAATTTATTAAAAGTGATATATAGGTAGGGCCATTTGAAATGAAGCCCCTAAGAGTACATCTAGGGCTATGGATATATCGTGATATAGGGATATTGTCATATATAGTGCATGATTGGAAGTAGTGGTAGAGAGTTGTTTCCATTGCAAGGTTTAATAAGGTTTGAGGATAACATTTCTAAATTGAAATAAATAATTAAGTATATGAATCATTGGTGTCATAATTTAAAGTGGACCATCCTCAATAGAAAGGTCAATAACTATAAGACATATCAAGTGGTTGGTAATTTTATTTAGGTCCTATGAAGAATATAGATTTCCAAAATATGTGATGTGTCACACTTTGTAATGAAACTATAATCATTATGATGTAAAAATAGTAGTTATTAAGGGTGGTTATTGAATTGGTATTAGAACTGTTGATCCCTTTGATATTGGTTTTGGCATTGATGTCAAGGGTTGTTTTGGAACTTACTCTGTGGGCATATATTCTCAAGTCTTCTGCATTTAATAGTTATCATGGTTTAGTTTGGGTTGGTTGCATGATTGATTTGACACATATCTACAGGTGGCATACATATTTAGGTGATATACATTTTGCATACATGTGTGGTATTCATTAAAGAATTTTGGTTTGGTTACAAAGGAAACATATATTTTATGTGTTTTTGAGTGACATTGGCATTGGTGTTTGAGACAACATACGTGGACAACATATTTGGTATACATACAGTAGATGTTTTGACATCTTACATTCTTGAATTATATATATTTTTATCATTGATCAATTTATTGATTAATTATTTATATTGGTCGTGGCACATTGATTTTGATAGTTGGTGATTATTGGATATCATTGCTTTTACTACTTAGGGAACAATAGTGATTATAGTCTTGGATTTCACTTAGCACTCGGTGCCATTGAGACTTAGACCGAAACAAGTGTTATAGTTTTGTTTTTGATACACATGCAAACTAGACAACACATAATGACAAAGGCTAACATAATGATATTTGGGTTTTTGATTTGTAAAGTGATAAAAGACATAAGGAACTGTCTTAATATCATTTAACCTTAAAGTTAATCATTTGCAAAACTCAAAAGAAGTTGAGATGGACGAGTTAGGGCATGAAGACTTTGGCAGGCAAGTTAGGGTTTGGAGATATTATTGTTTGTTGTCATCATGATTCAAGATGGTTCGGTCTAATGTGACAATGCTCAAGAATGTTACTTTAATAGGTTTGGTTTTAATGTATATAGTTTTTTTGTCGACCTCTATTATGCAATGCATACATGTTTTTAATGGTTGTTGATTATTCAAGGGTATCTCATTTTTGTTTAAGCCTTGTATTAAGCCTAAATCATTTGCAAGGTCGACAAGGGTTATCTCGATAGAGGGATTTTATTTTGGGTGTATCTTTCAATGTAGAGATCGTGTCTTATTTACCCCTACTGCTAGGGCATGAGGTCTTCAAATATTCTTCCTATCAAATTTTAGGTTGTTGAGGCAAACATATCATGGTGTCTTCAGGGGTAGTTATGAGAATGGTTTAATTTTGTGAAAGGAAGATTAAAGCTTGTTAAAGTCAAGTCATCACAATGACTCAATAGGCAGTTATTGTAACAGGTTTTAAAGCTTACATTTGATGGTTGTAATGAGTAACAAATGGCAACATTATGTGTACTATTGATTGTTATATAAATAGTGATTTATCGTTGTTGTTGGTTTGGTGCTTTCACAGAGTTATTATGATGAATGTATAAACAAAATTCTGTAAAGAAGTTTTGCAAGCAATGTGCAAAACAGTGGATTGTATAAATTGATATATTTTATATTTTAAAGATTCCAAGTAAATGGGTCTTTAGGATATAGAATGTGTTAGTTTGGGAAATGGAAATGTTGTGCAGTGAAATAGAGCAACCCTTTGTAATGTATTTTCTTTATGATTAAAAATTGTGATGTAAGGTCATGTCAGTGGGTCAAAGATTGACCTTTACTAGTGAGGCATCTTGTAACCAGTGAGGCATCTTGTAACTAGTGAGGTTTTATGGCTAGTGAGGCCTTGCTAGTGAGGAATTTTATGTAGCCAATGAGGCATAAATTGTAGCCAATGAGGCTTTTCCAGTGAGGCATTTTGATTAAGCCAATGAGGCATTTTACCGAGTGATTTTTCATCCCTATGAGGGTTTTCCACTCATGAAAAACAACTATGTTATGATGTGATTGCTTTCTTTTGATTATCTTTGAGTTTTCTCAAGTATTTAACATTTAAATGGGTAAGTGCACCAATCTGTGACACAATTTTGGCTCTTAAGATGCCACTTTTTTTTCTTTATTTTTTTGTTTTGTTTTGTTTTGTTTTTTCTGAAATCAGCAAAATCTGATTTGCACGAGAAAATGAAGATAGTTACACTCAAAATTTCAAGATCCAACAAGAACAAAAGTTGAAGTGCTCCGAGTCTAGTTTCTAAGCTACTATTTTTTTTATAAATTAATGAAGATTAAGGGTCTCAAAAAGGCAGGGGAGGCAAAACAGGTCTTGTTTTTATTAAAAAAAAAACATAGCGCCTGAGGGCTCCCCCCTTTTTGATTTACTTTTTCTTACAATTTTAAAAATCCCAATGATGAGAAATTAGCTAACACCATGTAGTTTATCCTCATTCTTTCAGATAATTTTTTTAATGAATATATAATATTTTATAAATTTTCAAAGTGGACACATCCTAAAAAGCTGAAATTTGATCATGCTCCCCCCTAAATTTTTTGAAAACTAATCGAAAATTGATTTTTTTTTCATCATGTGTAGAATAGAGTCTAGTTTCAAAAAAAATAATTTGTTTCACGTTTTGATGAATGAGTAAAAATCTATCCTAAAACTAGCACATGTTGGTTTTTGACCAAAAAGGGAGGCATTTACAAAAGGAGTCATGGATCAAAACCTTAACTAAATCAAAATGAAAAAAGAATTATATATTTAGATAGCTAAGAGAGAGGTTAACACTATCACATATTTTTTATATAGTTGCATTGAAAGACGTGCAAATGAGACGAGGCACACATACAAAAATATGAGGAAATTTGGTAAATCCTGTCAATTAACACGTCCAAAGCAGGTCATTTGGCAAGCGCCAAATTTGGCGTGCACCAAATTTGGAACTCGCCTAATTACCTGCTTTGCACAAAACTTGAATTTCCCCTCTTTGGTCAATAACTTTGATAATGCTTAGAGTGCACAGTTTATGATCATAGATGGATAGTTGAAGTTTTACCTTTCATACGCTCTCTAACTCGTTACCCTAATTGGATAACTCTTTATCCCTTTGAAGTCTCTCTCTCTCTCAGGTCTCACTCCCTCCCACGTGACCTAGACTACTCTCTCAGTCCAATCCCCTCTCTTAGGTCTCTTTCCCTCCCACATAGGTACCTAAATAAATCTATCTCACTCCAATCCCCTTTATCACTCTCCCTCTCTCTCTCCCTCTTTGGTATTTTTGTCTCTCTCACTCCATCTCCCTCTCTTAGGTTGTTATCTTTCTCTCTAGGTCTCTCTCTCAAGTCTCTCCCTCCTACCCCCTCTCCCTCTCTTAGGTATGTCACTCACTCCCTCTATCTCTCTCCCATTCCCTCTCTCTCACTCACTCTATCTCTCTCCCTCTCTCTCTCACTCTCTCTTGGGTATCTCCGACCCCCCTCTCTCTCACTCTCTCTCTCTCCCACTTTGTCTCTCTCCCTCTCTCTTAGGTCTCTCCCTCCCACCCCCTCTCCCTCTCTCTCTC
>CM021106.1:106820813-107056454 GCA_007115665.2 Sequoiadendron giganteum | reverse complement strand
TATAGGGGTTGAGGGATTAGGGTTTAAGGGTTGAGGGTTGAGGGATTAGGGTATAAGGGTTGAGGGTTGAGGGTTGAGGGATTGAGAGGGTATAGGGGTTGTGGGTTGAGGGATTAAGAAGGTATAGTGGTTGAGGGATTAGGGTTTAAGGGTTGAGGGTTGAGGGTTAAGGGTTGAAGGTTGAGGGATTAAGAGGGTATAGGGGTTGAGGGTTTAGGATTTAAGGGTTGAGTGTTAAGGGATTAAGAGGGTATAGGGGTTGAGGGATTAGGGTTTAGGGGTTGAGGGTTGAGGGATGAAGAGGGTATAGCAGTTGAGGGATTAGGGTTTAAGGGTTGAGGGTTGAGGGTTAAGGGATTAAGAGGGTATAGGGGTTGAGTGATTAGGGTTTAAGAGTTGAGGGTTGAGGGATTAAGTGGGTATAGGGGTTGAGGGATTAGGGTTTAAGGGTTGAGGGTTAAGGGTTGAGGGATTAAGAGCATATTATAGAGGTTGAGGGATTAGGGCTTAAGGGTTGAGGGTTAAGGGTTGAGGGATTAAGAGCGTATAGGGATTGAGGGATTAAGAGTGTATAGGGTTTGAGGGATTAGGGTTTAGCCTATATAGTTTAAGGGTAAAGGGTTTAACCTAGTTAAGGGTAGAGGGTTTAGGGTAGAGGGTAGAGGGTAGAGGGTAGAGGGTTTAGGGTTTAGGGATTACGATTTGTGATTCAAGGGTAGATGGTGTAGGGTTGAGAGAGAGAGAGGGGTTGAGGGTAGAGGGTAGAGGGTTAAGGGTTTAGGGGTTTAGGGTTTAGGGTTTAAGGGTTTAGGGTTTAAGGGTTTAAGGGTTAATGGTATAGGGTTTACGGTTTAAGGGTCCCACTCCCTCTCTCCCACTCCCTCTCTTAGGTCTTCCCCCCATCATAACTGAATAAATCTCTCCCTCTCAAGTCTCTCTCTCTCAGGTCTCACTCCCTCCCATGCTACCTAGACTAATTTTTGTCACTCCAATGCCCTCTCTCACAGTCCCTCTCTGTTAGGACTCACTTACCTCCCACCCTACCTAGAAAAATATATTTCACTCCAACCCCCTCTACCACATTCCCTTTCTCTCTCTCCCCCTTTGGTCTTTTTGTAGCTCCTGGCTCTCATCCCTCCCAACCCCTGTCCCGTTGTCAGATATTTTCCCCATTATAATTGGATAACACTTTATCCCTCTCAAGTCTTTATCACTCTTAGGTCCCAATTGCTATCACACTACCTAGACTAATCTCTCTCACTCCTATCACCTCTCTCTCTATCTCGAGTGTCACTCCCTTTGTCTTTATGGAATCTCTCCCTTTCAAAACAACACATTTGGTGCTCGCCAAATTTGGAGAGCACCAAATTTGGCATGTGACAAATTTGGTGAGCGCCAAATGTGTTTTACCTTGAAATGGTAAAATAAGGGTTTGCTCCATGATTAAGGCCCACATGCTTCTGTATTTTTCTGGTTCAACGCTTTATCCGATTCAGAAACACCTTTTTTTATGTAGTTGACTTCATATTGTAACAATCTATGCTTGATCCATCACCTTTTTGCCACCAATCTGCATGGTAGACAACGTAGACGAAGACATTTTGAAGTTTCTACATCATTTTACATTATCTAAGGTAATATATTCATTTTGGTAATATTGAAATGTTTATATTTAGTATATTTGTTTGTTTTTGACAATATAAACTAAATTTCTTTAATGGTTTTATTAATCATAACAATTGGACATAGAATTCAACATTGAATTAGATGGGATTTGCATAAAAAAGTTTAATTTTTATGAGTTTGAAGAATAAAAAAGTGAAAAACATGACATTTACTTAACACAAATTTACTTATGAATTCTATTTGCATTGCTTATAGTAGTCCATTTCCAGCATGGCTAGTGGAATTCACTCTATTTCATTTTATTTTCAACTAATTTGGAAAACCTAATAGCTTTCATCAATGTTAATGCAAGTGTCCATTAATATTTTTGTTCCATAAAAATTCACCTTCATCATTTTATTTTCTAAGTTACCTCATTTCCAAAGAAATAGTGAATAATTATAAGATATAGCATCACAAACCCTTCCTTGAATTCATATTCTTCATGACTTCGTTGACAATCACAAATTCAGTTTTGAGAACAATAAACACAAGATTCTCTAGTTTTAATTTAGGTGGAAACAAATTATACCCTAGGTTTGTGATGGAGAGCAGGGAGACAAAACCTTCAACAATCATAATTAGATCAGTTTCAAACAATCTTCAATCTCAAAAACCTCAATTCAATGCTCAGCTGACCAATTCACATTCACTTCCTTGTAGCATTCACAACAGAGAAAATTGTTCATATCTTAGTTATTGCAACCCTCTCTAATGCATCTAAACACTAAAACCTTGCTTTAGGCCTTTCTATTCTTGAAACAAGGAGGGTTTATTCAAAATCAACGTTCTAGGCCTCTAGTGCAGGAGCACCTTGTAAGCTCAATTTTGTCAAAAAGGTCATCTTTAGTGAGCATGGTCAAATGCTAGGATTTTAGTTAATGTTGAGTGTTTTGTGTTCAATAAGGTCAATTAGACCATTTTATAATGTATTTGGAGCTAAGGGAGTTCAGTTGTGTCATAGCTTGTAATTTGACAAAATGTGGTCAGAAAAGTTGCTAAAAGATGCAAAAGTTGCAGAGTTAGGTGCATGCAAGGTTAGGTAAGTAGAATGTAAGTTATAGGAGTTCGTTTATGTTGTTATGAGTCTGTAAATGTGAGGAGAACCTCGAGGAAGAGGTGAGAGTATGGAAAAAATGAAGAAGATCAAGAAGTATTCCCTGTTTTTAGTGTAAAATTATGAGTTTTGACTGGTAAATCTATGTTTCAGACCACAGTACGACCCCATACAAGTGGTTCATGGTCTAAAATCTATGGTAAATTTTAAATTCATGTATTAACTTTCATTTGTAGTTTTTTTGATTGAATTTCATGGAGGTTTGTGAGTTTTATGACCATTTTGGTGCTAATGGGTATGAAACCCTGTTTTGGGGTTTTGAACACTAAAGAATGCGCATGTATGAAATTTTCCTTTGGTGGATACCTATAGAACTTAGTGAAATGAATTCCTACAGGTTTTTTTCCATGTTCAATAAGGATTCAAGTGTTGAAGAGTTTATGGAAGCGTTTTGTGAGTTGTTGTCCTCGTTGATTTCTTGTGTGTCTTGACCAAAAATTGAGGTTTCAAGTAAGGGTTTGACGAAATAACATTGCTAAAAGTTGGGAGTAAGTTTTTAGAGAATGTGAAGGATATTTTTAAAGTGTTCCAAGTATTGGTTGGGTGTGGTGTGTTGAGGAAGTCTGGGTTTCAATAAACCCCCAGGGGAAACCTAGTTTGAAATATCTTAGAGTGAGGGTTTGAAGGTTGGTACCCTATTGAACATTCTAGTCCCTAAAATAGGTGGAATATGAGGTTTGAAAACCTAAAAAAACAATTTCCATAGAGATCAAGAGCTTTGAAGGTGTTTAAAGGAGTGTCTCTTTTTAAGAGTGGCCTTATTGGCCTAGTTGCTCGAGTGGAACATGGCTAGTTTGAGGTATTTTCTCCAAAAGAGTTTATAGTAGTTTTGAGATATTTTTTAGGCCATGGAAAAGGGTATCTGAAAATCCCATTATAGTCTTCATAAGTTACCTGGTTCATTAGATACGAGTGACTGTCGTATGAGGAAGGATTACTAGTTTGTAAGTGGTTAAGGAGTGAGTGATACAAAATTGGTGCAGGGGCACCTAAACCTTGTATTGAAAGAAAATGGATTCTTGTAAGGTCTAATAGAATAGGTTTAAGTTTCTTTATTAGGTTGAGTTTTAAGTCTTGGTGATCAAATGTACAAAAAAATGCATTCTTGCTACAAAATTGTCAATATTTGAATTTATAGCCTTTTGAAGGAAAATCCTTGAATTTGGATGTAAATTTGCAAGAATGAGGTCTAAAAGGTTCTAATAGGGTGAATTAAATGTGTTTGAGTGATTTAGGATTCCTTAGGTGTCAAACTTAAAAAGTTGCAAAATTCATGTAATGTTGTCATGTGTAAAAGGTCTAAAATGCAACTTAATGAAGATTAGAAGGTCTTAATGATTAAAAATCAGTTATGGGCATTGGAGGGAGTTGGAATGCAATCAAAATATGTACAATAACCTTCAATTCCTTGAAGTACAGGTTGTTGTTTGATTTGTAACCCGTTTTTTATCAAGAAGAACGTTATTTTCTATAAATTTATTGGTTTCTCTCACTTTTCTTGTTGCTGTATGGCCTGTACAGACTCTAAGATGATCTGAAACTAGTTTTATGTTGTATATTAATGAATTATATTTCATTTTAACCTATTTAGAGGTTCTAACTATTTGTATAACGAAAGTTATCTTGTTTTTACTGTTGCTACCTACTTTCACAGTGTTCTTGGATTGAAGGGTTTCATGATGGAATTCTACCCATTCCACTTTTTGTGCCTAATGTAACTTGTGGAATGGGTCCTATAACTTGTAAAATAAATTCCTAACCTATTTAGAATGTTGTGGGTTGAAGGTTGGGTGTTTGGGATGATGTTCTAGGACTGTAGCAGGGTATTTTCATGGTGAAAATGAGGGCTTCAAGTGGTGTTTTGACAAAATGTGGGAAGGACTGTCCATTTAATGTATTATTCACTATGTTTAGGGTTTGGTAAGTGTGTTTGGTGCTTTGTATGGGTCTGGCAGGTCCAAGAGATAGGAGTTTCATTAAAACCCCAAGTATTTTGCTTGAAATTGAGGGTTTGGTGTATTAGGGGTCTAGAGGTCTTGGACCTAGAAAAAAATCAGGAAATTGGAGGTTTTGACACATAACATACTGTTGTTTGAGGAGTTTTAGTGAATATATAGTGTTTAAAAGGTACTCTCTTTGCAAATTAGGCCAATTGAATAGCCTTTTCCAAGGTGGGTCTATTGGAAGTCAATGTTGGTCCAAAGGAGTTGATGTTGGGGTTTACTTATGTTTTATAACTTGAAAATGGGTATCTTAATCATCCATGAGTTTGTCAAGTGTTTTGGAAAATCTTGGTGAAAAGGCCCTTGAACCGAGTTACCTATGCTACAAGGGAAAGCTTGGTAGAAGTTGGGATTTTCACTTGGACATCTAATTTTGCTTTGGAATCTAATTGATTCTCATTGATTTGGTGTATTGAATGGTTTTCACCCCTCTCTGCATCAAAAATGGTGTTTCTTGGTAAGTTAAGTGATCAAGTTGTGTGTAAGTCTATTAAGATCCTTCCTCTAAATCTTTGAACAAGTTCATTGTGGATCCCTACATGTACTGCATCAGCCTCTAGCTACTTTGCCAACTCTTCAAACACACTCAAAATCCCTACTCTAATATCTAACCCTACAGACATCTAACTCCATCATGTATGAAAAATGTTGTCTAGCATAGACATGTTTGATAATTCCAAACAACTTGTTGCTTTCTTTCATAAAATTCTTTGGTGTGTTTCATATTTAATGCAATGTAATCGGTGATATCAATATTTTCATAAAATGCATTACTTACTTTTGTTCTATGTGTGTTTGTGAACATGCAGCATTCAAGGTCATGCCGAGTAAACTACCGAAGCCTCTAACACGGAAAGAACATGCAGTTAAAAATGCAAGGAGAAGAGAATAAAAAAATGTAGCTTGTGAAGCAAAGGAATTGCAGCCCAAACAACCAAAAATTCTCGTGCAATCTAATAAAGATGTCAAATTGGAAAAACAAAGGGCATGAATGAGGAAAGCTCGTGGAAGGACAGGAATGGATACCGAAGTTGGGGGCACATCATCAACCATAGGTGAAGCTCAATGCACATCTCTAGTTGAAGACACATTGACAACAACATGTGGTTTTCCAAGTACATCAAAAATCACATCTCCAATTGAAGACACACCATCAAAAACATTGTGTTTGAAATTACATCAGCAAACACATCTGGGTGATCCCACAATAGTGGTTTACAATTTTTGGCCAAACTGGACACTGAAATTATTATTTTTAACTAAAACCTCACATTCGGGCACCTATAGCCACTAAACCGTGAGGAATTTGATGATGCAAACTAGAGTCTCATCAAATTTTGTCTATAGATTCTAAAAATATTTTTTTCAATTTTTTTGGAATAAAATTGCACTTCTTTTTCCATCTCCCACGAAAATTGGTTGTTTTTAGAAAACAACATTTTTAAAAAGTGATGCTCACCGTATACAACATAGCTTTTTTTTTATGAAGGATAAAATTCAAATTTTTTCAAATTTATATTTTTAACTACTATATTTAGCACTTTCATTTGGTCAAATAGTTTTTTATTAAATATTTTTTCCTTAATAGAGTTTCAAAGTCAAACCAATTGCAATTCAGACATAGGCGGACTGTACATAACATAACTTTTTCTATATGTATCTAAATTCAATTTTTTTTTTTAAATGGATCATGGACATAAATACCCAGCACAAACATATTTTTTTAAAAATTATTTTGATAATTTGCTATTTTTCCACATGTGCAAAACAGACAGCTTGATTTTCGGTGAAAACCTATGTTTAATAAAACTAAAAAAACATATACATAATAAAACCAAAACATATTAAAATTATATTTGTGGGATAGCTTATTTTGAGGAATACCGTAATAATTTCAAATAAATTTTAAATGAATTCATTTGATCACCCAATAGGTAAATCAAAAGTGATTTTTTATCAGCATTTTGATAGGTGTAAAGGAGACTCATTTATAGGTATGGTTTAAAACTAGCGAGGTTCTATCCAAGGGGGTTTGATCTAAGGTGGTTTGATCAAACCATATTCAATTGGAATCTTTAAAATGGAAATTTTAAAGGCTTAAATCATTATATTTTCTAAAAATATGTGATTTAAGCAAGATTTCAGCAAGAATTGGTTCCTCTCAAAAATTGTAAACCAGCTTTGTGGGATCACCCATCTCTATTTGAAGGCACTCCACAAACATCTCAAGTTGGAGGTACAACATTGTTTACATGTCAATCTCAAGGTATGTCATCAATTGCACCTCCGATTGAAGGTACGTGATCTATCCCCGATGTTGTTGACCTTCCCAATGTTGACACAAATTTACATTTGAGAACTCCTCCTAGAGTTTTTCTTAGAAAACCTACATTTTTTATTGATATTGATTCCAATGTTTTGAAATGGATTCCTAATAAGATTCCAAAATGTACATGTCAAAGATATGCATAGAGGATATGGAGTTTATGTTTTGCGAAGCTAAGTGAGGGTGGAAGATGCCAACTATTTTTTGAAATGATGAAGCAACTCAAATTTAGGCCCACCATGAAGGCTCTTGGGATAAGAGTTTCAAATGACTCAAGTGAAAATTCCATTGTAAAGAACTTGATGAGTGCATACGAGAGCGTGGGTTCTACCTCACACACGAAGGATAGTTGTACCACACGACGTGTGATGACAACAACATTGTTAAGCATTCAAACAAAGAACAAGGTGAACCTTACAAAGGCAAGTAAGTATTTGAAAATAATTAGATCATATCTAATGAGAGCCAAAGGAAGGCGTGAAAGAGTGGAGGATCCAAATAGCAATGAGTTATGGGCATTCTCGAGTAGAGTGCCACGAAAAGATACAAGAATTGCTCAAGGCTTGAGATCTTTAATAGTAAATTATTGGAGGGATAACACAAGGACCTCTCTGAATCAAAGAGATGTTGTAAGAAGGAGAATTGGTAGTAAAATCTATGAGCCACATCCAATGCATTATTTGGATACCACTCAAACCCAATTTTTTGCTGATTTTGTACAAAAGTTTCCTAAAATTAAAATATGTCAAAGGTATTTTGAAATGCTCAAGCCTTTTTATGTCAAAATAAATCACACATGCACTACTTGTTGTTGTAGGGTTCATATTGACTTTTCTAACCATTATGATGTTTATCGACGTATATGTGTAGATATGCATACTAACAATGTTTTGCAGGAATGTAACATAATGCCTCCACCTAAATCATCAAGGAAATTTTTGTCTTCCATTTTATGTGAAAGAGAGGATGGTCAATTTTTTTTACAAGAATTCATGTTTGGATGGCACATGTGATCATTGTGGTGGCATGCAACATTTTCCAATTTGCCAACACATGGCTAGTACACACACAATTGGAGACAAAATTGTGGAATTTGGAAAATATAAGACAATGGCATACAGTCTAAAAGATGCAAAAGAAGCAAAGAAGTGTGAATTGGTCAGTGATAAGATTCCAGTGTATCAATTTATGGGCATTTTCCATGATCAGGTGGTCTATGAGTATGCAAGGCATACACATAGAGCACAATGGTTGGACTCACAGTTCAAGTTATGCAAGGACACATTTCCACTTCATCATATCATTTCAATTGTCATTCACTGAGAACTACACACTATAGCCATAGAACGAGGTGCAATCATAGTACTAAAACTCCACACAGGTTGCTATATTTGTGCATATAGCATTCATTCATGCAAATGATAGTACAGAGGAAAATAGGAAAGCATTGAGGGAGTATCACTTTTACATCAATGATGATCACACACATTCTACAGAGTTTGTGCAAGGTTGCTTTCATATGTTCTATGTTGATCTAGCAAACAAAGGCATATCATTTAGTCAGCATATCATATGGTCAAATAATTCTACATCGCAATTCAAGAATGCCAGAATGTTTTACTGGTTGAGCAGGATGCATAGGATTAGTGGTGTTCAACATATGTGGAACTTCTCAGAGGCTAGGCATGGAAAGGGGGAGCATGATGGAGCAGGTTCATGTATCAAAAGAACCCTAGCATGAGAAGATTTGAAGTACACAGACAGTGTACAGTTGATAGATGCAAGATCAATTGTCCAGTGGTGCAATGGTGCAATGGGTCCAGGTAGTGAAGGTAATTCTTTAGTTCGTAGATTTTTTCATTTAGTAGATGATACTAACATTGCAAAATATGAGGATTGTTGTACACTAACAGGATCAAGTGAGCTACACTCTTTTAGAATCTCCAATGCAGGTACATGGACTATCCATACGTGGAATATGGCATGCTTTTGTTTTCCATGTACAATTCAAGCATGGAATGATTGTGAGTCAACAGAGTGGGTTAACGAATGGTTTGTAAGAATTCTAACCCCACTTGACACTTATCAGCTCCCGACGGCTCTACAAATCATGGAGATGCAATCATCCATTGAATTTGATCATGTATCAGACCTACTAGAACCAAGTAATATATCTTACTTACAGGTTTTATTATGATGCTCAGTAAATACATCTAACAAGATGAACATATCAATGCAGGGAAATTTTATGTAGTTATTGCAGATGAAGACAATGAAGAGCGTACATATTATTACCTGTGTCGTTGTATTGAGGCCAAAAAGAAATTGGAGGCCCCAATTATAGATGGAGAAAACATAGAATATCCTACAGGTTCGGTGGTTGTTACTGAAATATGGCTTTGAAGGTATCCAGTTAAGAATGTTGTAGTTTGGTTGTTTGAGGACTTCTACATGCATCGAAAGATTCTTCACTACTTGAACCTTGTCATTTCCACCAATGTTCATTTGATCAAATATAAGGGAAAAATTACGAACAAGAACTTGTGGAAAGTTCGTGAGTCTGGCCACGAGGCAATACTTGACACAATTAAGAGTAGAGCAGACCCAAACGGTTCCCTGGATTGATTTGTAAGTATGCACATTGAATTTGTAGAGTCATGTTATTGATCATTGCTTTCTTTAAAGCGTTTAAGTTTGATTGTATAAGGGTTAACAAAATTGCATTAATGTAGATATGTAAAATGATGGTTATATGATTGGTTAATTGCACCATATTCCCTATTAGTGTTTGATGCCATATGCATTTATGACTATCATTGATCTTTTCTGATTGTGATTGTAGGTAATAATGAAGTTTGTCAAAGTTTAAGAAAAGAACAACATCGGTTGATGGTACAAGTCTTCAGTGGTATGAGAAACATCAGTTGCTGGTGCATTTTTTGGTTGTCAATCTTCTCTTTCTTTTCCATCTTGTAGATTTATCAAATTCTTATATGCTACATGTTTTATGTTAATTATGTCAGTGTGATATTTGAAATTTATACGTAGGATCATTGAGAGATGAGAAAGTAGCGAAGGGCCACATCACCATTGTAGGACCTTCAATTGACCTCTTTATCTAGCATGCATGAAGGTGATAGTAGGTCTCATCAGGTGTATGATTGACATTATTTAGTTATTGCTCTTTTAATGATTTTTATGTGAGTCCATGTCTAAGATAGATAGGCTTTTGCAGGTTTTTTGTGGACGAAATTCATATGAGAGTACACAACCATAGAGAGGCTACTACCCATGTGCTTCGTAGGGAGCAGGGGATGCACATGTTTTGAAGCATTTTGGAATGCAAATAACTAGACCAGCTGAGGTGGATTGGAGAAATGAAATTGGGCAACAACTCTTTTTGTTTCTTCTTGTACAATATATTTCATGATCTGTGTTGCAAATGGGAGGATTATTTCCCTGCATGTATTGCTACAAGTATTGACAAATGGGAAGATTTTCAAGATGTTCTTCCATCACTATTGTAATATTTGTCATTGACTTAGTGTATTTTTTGATATACAAAAATTATGAGAAATTAATACATGCAAATGTGTATATTCCTTAATATATGCCTCAATTAAATGTGTATATTACATTTAAAATTAGTTGTAATGCTTCATGGTTTATATTTAAAGTTTTCTTCAAGGAAAAACATGTGGATTTATGAGTAAGAATGAAATAATGTCTAATATAATTGTAGAAAGACATATTTTATTGCCCCTACCTTGTCAATCCTACTGAATTGGCAAGCTAGTGAGCTCACTAGCTTGCCAATTATGTAGGGTTGATAAGGTAGGGGCAACATATGCCTCATAGAAATTGATGCAACCTAGGTCATCTCTAACATACCTCAATTCCACCAAAGACTCATTTGGAGCAACTTGCTAAAAACTTGAAAACAACGCTGTCCAACCTCACTTTTTCATGTAAAAACACCCCAAATGCCACCTAGGGCATCACCAAAAATTAGTATGTGCACCTTCCCTACTCAAGTAACAATGAAAACATGTTTATCTATCTCAACTAAGCCTATCCATCGAGTTACATCATCATACAGTGGGTGGAAGGCTTAAAACACCATTTTAAATGCACTCAAACCCTTGAAACAGGACTCACAGACCAACCTCCTACAACTGACTCCAACCACCATCATACAATTGAATCCAACCAATTTTCAAACTCTTTATGGATTTAAGTTTTCTATCCACCTAATTCCATCGTAAAGAGAGCACAATCGCTCTGAGCTATGTTCAATCAACTCGATCCCTTAAGGGTCCAATGTGCAAAAGTGAAGCAATCTTTGACGGGCTATTACTTTTAAACTGTGGTGCTTACGAAATCTCTATTTGAACCTACGCAATCATGTTTGGCCCCTCTAAAATAACCTCTTTAGGTTTTTTCTATCTCGAAGGCATTTTTCTGTGGTGTCCAGTTTTCACTTCATAAAAAAAGTGTCAAATGCAAGTAGTTGAAAGTTGCAAAGTGGTGCAACTTTCATTCTGCAGCTCGTGTGACCAAAAAGACTGTTCCAACACGTCTGAATAGGTACGTTTGTGATTGGAATGGTCCTCTTTCACATCCAAACACGCGGAATCACTCCGAGCTACGTTCAACCGGATCGATCCCTCAAGGGTCCAAAATGCAAAATGGCTGCAAACTTCAGCATGCTATTATTCAAATACCATGATACTTAGAAACTTCTTTTCTAATCCTATGAGATTATGTTGGGCCCCTCTACAATAACCTCTCTTGGTTTTTGCTATCTCGGAGGCATTTTCCTGTGGTGGCGAATTTTCACTTGGGGAAAAAGTTGTAAAATGCAAGTAGTTGAAAGTTGCAAAGTGGTGCAAATTTCATTCTATAGCTCGTGTGACCAAACAAAATTTTCCAATGCATTCGGGTGGGTACTTTTATGCTAGGCATGGTCTTCTTTCGCACCCAAACACGTAGAATTGCTCCGAGCTACATTTAATCGTATTGATCCCTTAAGGGTCCAAAGTGCAAAATAGCTGCAAACTTCAGAATGCTATTACTTAGATATCACGATGCTTAGAAACTTCTCATATAATCCTACAATATCATGTTGGGACCCTCTACAATAAACTCTCTCAGTTTTTGCTATCTCGAAGACATTTTCCTGTGGTGTCCAGTTTTCACTTGATGGAAAAAGTGTCAAATGCAAGTAGTTGAAAGTTGCAAAGTGGTGCAACTTTTGTTCTGCAGCTCATGTGACCAAATGGACCATTCCAACGCATCCAAATAGGTATGTTTACGCTAGACATAGTCCTCTTTTGCACCCAAACATGCGGAATCGCTCCGAGGTACGTTCAACCGGATCGATCCCTTAAGGGTCCAAAGTGCAAAATGGCTGCAAACTTCAACATGCTATTACTCAGATACCATGATGCTTAGAAAATTATCGTTTGATCCTACGAAATTGCGTTGGGCCCCTCTACAATAACCTCTCTCGATTTTTTCTATCTCGGAGGCATTTTCTTGTGGTGGCGAATTTTCACTTGGGGAAAAAGTTGTCAAATGCAACTAGTTGAAAGTTGAAAAGTGGTGCACCTTTCGTTCTACAGCTCGTGTGACCAAACAGACTATTCCAATGTGTTCAGGTGGGTATGTTTATGCTAGACATGATCCTCTTTCACACCCAAACATGCGGAATCGCTCTGAGCTACGTTCAACCAGATTGATCCCTTAAGGGTCCAAAGTGCAAAATGGCTGCAAACTTCAACATGTTATTAATCAAATACCGTGATGCTTAGAAAATTTTCATTTGATCCTATGAGATCATGTTGGGCCCCTCTACAACAAATTCTCTCAGTTTTTTCTATCTCGGAGGCATTTTCTTGTGGTGGTGAATTTTCACTTGGGGAAAAAGTTGTCAAATGCAAGTAGTTGAAAGTTGCAAAGTGGTGTAACTTTCGTTCTATAGCTCGTGTGACCAAACAAACTATTCCAACGCGTGCGGGTGGGTATGTTTACATTAGGCATAGTCCTCTTTCACACCCAAACACGCGGAATCGCTCCGAGCTATGTTCAACCAGACTGATCCCTTAAGGGTCCAAAGTGCAAAATGGCTGCAAACTTCAGCATGCTATTACTCGGATACCGTGATGCTTAGAAACTTATTGTCTAATCCTATGAGATCGCGTTGGGAACCTCTACAATAATCTCTCTCGATTTTTGCTATCTCAGAGGCATTTTCCTATGGTGGCAAATTTTCACTTGAGTAAAAAATTATCAAATGCAAGTAGTTGAAAGTTGCAAAGTGGTGCAACTTTCATTCTGTAACTCGTGTGACCAAATGAACTGTTCCAATGCATCTGAATAGGTATGTTCACGCTATACATGGTCCTCTTTCACACCCAAAAATGCGAAAAGCTTTGAGCTACGTTCAACCGGATCAATCCCTTAAGGGTCCAAAGTGCAAAATGGCTGCAAACTTCAACATGCTATTACTCGGATACCGTGATGCTTAGAAATTTCTTGTCTGATCCTACGAGATCATGTTGGGCCCCTCTACAATAACCTCTCTCGGTATTTTCTATCTCAGAGGCATTTTCTTGTGGTGGTGAATTTTCACTTAGGAAAAAAGTTGTCAAATGCAAGTAGTTGAAAGTTGCAAAGTGGTGCAACTTTCGTTCTGCAGCTCATGTGACCAAACGGATTGTTCCAACGCATCTGGGTGGGTACGTTTACACTAGGCGTGGTCTCTTTTGCACCCAAACATGCGAAATCGCTCCAAGCTACGTTCAACCCAAAAATGGCTGCGAACTTCAACATGCTCGTATTCTGACACTGTGATGCTTAGAAACTTATCGTCTGAGTCTATGGGATCATGTTGGGCCCCTCTACAATAACCTCCCTCAATTTTTTCTATCTCAGAGGCCTTTTCTTGTGGTGTTGATTTCTCACTTGGAGAAAAAGTTGTCAAATGCAAGTAGTTGAGTGTGTAAAAATGAATTTTTAGCCATTCCACCCATTGTATCCTACTATAAATCAGTGGAATGGCATAATTAGGGGTAGGGAATATATTTTCACGATTTTTGGAGTAGGGGAGGTGAGTTGAGTGGTTTGGTGTGATGCCCTAGTTGGAAATTTGATGAGTTTTGGTGAAATTCAGTGGTTTAAGAGTGGAAATGGTTGAAATCCTTTGGGGCAAGAGTTTGTGAGAGACTTTTAAGCATGTGCAAGTTCTTTTAAGCATGTTTGATGCATTGGCAAGGTGTTATGAGTTGTGAGAATAGGATTTTCAATTAACCCACCTGTTTTAGGCTTTTAGCCATAGTAGCAAGGTAGTGAACTATTTGATAAAATGCTTTGGTAAACATATACAAAAAGATGTGGTAGCATAGACAAGGCAGTGAATTGTTTGAAAAAATGTCTCAAAGAAACATGGTATCATGGTGATGGAGTGTCATGAAAATTCATAGATGTGAGGATTTGTGACTTGAGGATTGTGATTAATGATTGGAATTGTGTTTAGTGAGATTGCAGGACCTCCCCTACTGCATCAATGTTTTAGGGTTTTATCCATAGCAGCAAGGCAATTAACTGTTTGATATAATGCTTTGATAGACATGTATGAAAAATGTGGTAGCATAGAAAAGGTAGTGAACTCTTTGAAAAAATGCCTTAAAAAATGAGGTCTCATGGTGATGGAATACCATGACAATCAAAAGCAATTTGATTGTCATGGAATTCCATCACCATGAGACCACATTTATTTGAGGAATCTTTTGAACTAGTTCACTGCCTTATCTATTGCTTGTCATGGCATTCCATCACCATATTTATTTGATGCATTTTTTCAAACAGTTCACTGTCTTGTCTATGCTATTGCTTACTATTATGCTTTTGATATATTTTTTTGAAGCATCGATAGCTTGTTCGAAATCACTTGTTTTAGGCTTTTAGCCATAGCAACAAGGCAATGAATTTTTTGACAAGATGCTTTTGTAGACATGTATGAAAAATGTGGTATCATAGACAAGGTAGTGAACTATTTGAAAAAATACCTTAGAAATTTGGTCTCATAGAATGCCATGATAAGAAAATGCAATTGGCAACTGATCCTAGTTATTAGTTATGCAATGTGAAGAAATTGCATAACTTCTTAGGTTGAATTTGTACAAACTATATTGTAATTGAAATTTTGTCATCTATCAACATCTAGTTATTAGTTATGCAAAGTGAAGTAATGCTTTGACTTTGAAAGATGTGCAATGCAATGTAATCAACGATATGAATATAAACTACAAAAATCCATTTTTTACAATTCATTAGTTAAAATATTTATTTTATTTGCTCTCTACATCTCTATATGCTATGGAAATACCTTTCAATTTTTTTAAAAAAAGTTTTTACCTCTTGTTCTATAATTTTTCTTGATTTTTTCAAAAACTCTTATACTTTTGGTTTGTCAATTTTTTCCCCAAAAGATTTTTGCTGCTATGCATTGGAAGCATGGAGCATACACGTGAATACACACAATATAGGTGAAGTATACATGTGAATAAGTGAGGCACAAGTAATTGAAGCATTCCAAAGGATACAAACCACCACGAATGGAGCTTATTTACACAATACGCTTTAGATGGGGCTTATTAAGCATTCAACAGTAATTAATTAAGCATTAGATGTAAACAAAATTCATTCCTACAACATTCAAGCATAAAATTTACACGATACTCATGATAACATCATTCAAGAATGGCAGTAGAAAAATAAGATTTTATTTAATCAAAAAGCTGAAAAGCTATACAATGATATATATTAATAAAAGTATATACAATATATCCAAAAAAATCATACAGGCTTAGTACAAAGGGGCCATATGGACATAAAATTTCATGTATATATTGATAGTACAAAACATATGTTCCAAAATGCCACATAGGCATACAACAAACAACCCTAATACATAGTCATTTTCCTCTAGGGGAAGGAAATAGATCTCGTGCTGCCTTCGAAATTCGGCTTGATGGAGTGACTATTGCTTCTCTTATTTTTCGAACACGCTCGCTAGTCCTCCTCTCTTCACTCTAGACCTTCAACTGATACAATAAAAAGTAAAGATGTTAATACATAGAAATTGAATTGTGGAATGGCATATAACAAAATATATAATCACTTACCGCATACGTATAGTCATCATGCACATTTACAACATCACCACGTCCACGATCTAGAGTGACAACCACCTGTAGCAACCATCAAGATAGAAATTAAACTATATAAAATTATCATGAAAATTTTCTATAATAGACCATAAAAGAGCAAATATAATGTCAAATCGACTAATCTATTCCATACCTCTCTCAATGGAGCAGAACTGGCTATTGTTGCAGCAACTCCGTGGTCCATCGTGCCACCAACATCACCAAGGCTGTCTCTTGTCAACAACTGCAAGTGAAAAAATATCTCAGGTATCATTTTGATATAAAGACCAAGAGGAGATAATGGAACATAAGGTGAAATAAGAGAGGGTAATGGGATGGGAATAGAAGGGTGATGCAGAGAGTGGGCTCAAACTCATTCAAAGTGAAAAATTTCATTCAAGAGGCATCTAACAAGATTAAAATGGCCTATTAGAGTAATCCAAACAATCCTCAAAGCTTGAAAACAATCAGGAGTGTAATTTCTCACTTTCACCCATGTAACCTAGGAGTAGTGCAAACTCAATTTTTGGCCTTTAACTCCCATGCTTTCCAAAACACTTGAAAATCAGAAGGTGGATTTAGATACCCATTTCAGAGTTATACAATATATATCTTAACTAGATACAAGTATTTTGGACCAATCCCTTGAAATTAGATCCTCAACATTGTCTCAGGCCATGAATTAGGCCATATTTACAAAGCAACATACCTTTAAGCTTAACACAGACCCATGAAACCTTGGAGTAGCCTTTCCTATGCCCTCAAAGCTCTAAAACCACAATCAAAACCCAGTGTTGACACCTCCAACATAGCAAACTCCAAAACCCTCAAATTCATGCTAAGTCAAGAGGGTTTATTCAAAGTCCCACTTGCACAAACTCCCAGACCATGCCACCAACTCAGACATGTATATTCTGACCCCAATATGCTCAAAAGTTGGAAAAAACTCCACACTCTCATTGATTTCCACAAACCCTAGACCCAAGGCTCCATCTTCATGTGTTTTTCTTCACAAAACTCATCAAGACAACAGGTTTATCTCCTTAGTTCCTTCTCCACAACTCTAATCATGCAACCTACAACCTACTCAGACTCCCTAGGGCCCATTACACTAGTTACAATAGGTACAGTCAGTGTAAGGGCCCTTAAATCATGATTTTGGTTACAAAACCCTCAAACAGGGTGTCCTCGGCCTGTCACAGGAAAACAAGGATATTTACCACAAATCACAATGGATTTCCCTTAAACCTATTCCAAAATATTTTTAACACTTGATACCAAAAATTAAAATGATTTACATGGCACAATCAAATTGTATAGGCTCGTATAGGCCTGCAAATGACAAGAAAACTCAAAAATTTGATGAAAAACAAAGATATTCTTATTACCGATGCTTCAAACTTCAAGACAACGTTACAAAATGAATTTTCATGCCTTTTTAAAGGCTTCTCCTCATCAAACCAACACCAAACTGCCTTACAACTACTTTTTAAACCTCTCATGATCGTTGCATTACAAATTTGTTGCATTTATGCAACTCACAAATTTGGCACTTTCAAGTTTTGACTCTTTATTGTTTCCTAGACCCTCTTAAACACCTAAACTATTAAAAATAGTCTAATGAGACCTTATTCAACTAAGAAAATATGACTTACTCAATAAAACATCATCCTATCTACCTTGACACCCCTTGTCAACTTTGACAATTCCTTCCACATGATTTGCAAACCTTACAAGATGAATACAAAAGCCCCTCAAAGTTGATCAATTACAATAGAATGGTCACATTGGACCTTATTAAGACTCAAGGACTCAACTCAAACATCCTAACACACCTTTCCTATCAGACATTTAATGAAGAAACATAGAAAAGAGTGGTGCCCCTGCACCAAAGGGATTAATGGAACATAGGATGGACTAGTATAGATTGATGGGATGGGCTAGGATGGGATAACAAAATATAGGGTGGAAAATTAGAGGTTAATGTGATGCAATTTTAGAGAATAATACAAAATAGGGTGAATTAGGAGGTGTCTAGGGTTTGACTATAGTACATGAAGTGTGAACTTGACATGTGTGTAGCAATAATAGAGAAGAGTTATATTGGATGAAACGTGGATAAATATGGTATAACATAGGATGATATAAAGGAACATAGGGTGGAACATAGGGGATCATGGAACATCTAGGGTGAAATAATAATGGGTACAATAAGATGGGAGTAGAAGGACATAATGACACATAACATGGACTAGAAGATATTAGTGGGATGGGCTAGGAGGGGATCATGGAAAATAGGGTGAACTATTAAATGTTAATGGTAAGGGATTAGGAAGGAATAAAGGAACAAAAAGTGAATTAGGAGAACATAATGTGACACGATCAAGGAATACTTGAATGCAATGTTTGTGTTTCTCATCAATTTTTTAGATTTGTATATACACAAAATTATGAAAAACTAGCTAACATAGATTTACAACACCATTAATGAATAAAGGCTACCTGAGTGTATTTGTTTGAGGATATGAATCACGAGGTGTGGAGGAAGAAGGTGCACTAGGAAACTGTTTGAAATCCAAAGCATGTTATGAGACAAACATTCAAATATAACATTCAACTGTTCAAATGCAATAATAATATCTTTAATACTAGTTGCATACCTGTGGACTCATCGTCGAGAATGTATAAGGGTTTGTAGGAATAGAGCATGCCTCATGAACAGTGCGACCCTAAAATTTCATCATATCAAAATTCTACTAATTTAGTTATTCTTAAATTTCAAAATATAATTTAATAAACAACATTAAAATAACTTGCTAAATTTTACCTGAGTGTCAATTCGAATGTATCATTCAGAATATCATCTGTGAAATCCATCGCCTCTACAACTGATGTAGGTTGTGTAGCTGCATCATGAGCACTTGATAATCATACATGCAAACAACAACCACAAGCGCCACAATGGTGGGGTGGAGCTTGGGGCCTACATGTCTCCTCCACACCAGGCTCTACTAGAGGACTCACACACTATAAAATGGTCTTGGGTGAGTGAGCCAATTGACTTCATCGTGTCCACCTCTACACTATCCTTAACAATGGAAGGAACAATGACATGCTCCACCATGGGTCTGCCCAAGGCTTCTCGGTGCCAACTGTGGATTACGTCGGTGCAACAGGTCTATCATGTGTGGAGCCCCCACCTCTACCCTGAAAGTTCTAAGATGTCAAAATAGTTTGGCATTTTATTAAGGAAAAACTCACAATAGAGTTTCCTCAAAAATTATTGTGGCACCTCATGGTTATTGCATGGAGGTTGGTCAAATACCATCCACCACCACTCCCAAAATTTTTTTTTAATTAACTCATGGTGGCACCAATGGATGGGGAACCTCCTGCATGCATGAGACAAAGGTTCATTGGTTTTTGGGTCTATAAATAGGGCACACAAGTCGGCTTTGCTAATTTTTAGTTTTTTGACATCTGCATATGACAAACCACTAGCATAAAATTGTCTCATCTCATGCCTCTTATTTGACCAAAAATTCATTTGCTCACTCATTTCTCCTACATGAGTTACAATTGAATTCAATGATTCAACAATCCCTCTCCTATAAGGGTGGGTTTCGACATGCTCGGTTAATCTTGCAATTAATTGTTGAATGTCTCTTTTATTGTTTTCAATTTGATTTTGAATATTTTCTTGTGTTCCTTGAGGATGCCTATGAATTGATGGAGGGGTTTCGGGTTGTTCTTGTATAGGAGGCTCTTCGTGAGGGGGTGATTGTGAATTCTCAATGTTTTGAGGTGGAGATTCATTCCTTGAGAATTAGAACAAAGTTTTATTATAAAAACCTATTTAAATTTTCATTCTAAATCAAATTCGAAATAAATAGAATAAAAATACATACCTCTTTGCAATCTTTGACCTCTCCGATGTGTTGGCGGAATCCTCATGGAAAATGGCAAGCTAAGGATGCAAACAATGGAAGAGATTTGGTGAGCGTGAGTTGCAGACCTAAAATCCTCTTCCTCAAGACGGGTTGAAGACAAAATGAGGGTTTGAAACCCAATTTTTGACTTTTATGTCTACTTTACCATTTGTGTGTCAAATGACTTATTTCAGGATTTTTTGAGCGTTTTCAAATTAGCACCTAAATTATGTCACGCATTGTGCACTTACAAAATTTATGATGTTACATTCAATAAATAATAAATTGGTGCAAATTGATTAAGTCAAATTGAAGATCTATGTAAACTCTTTGTGATGAGTCAAGTATGATAACTTTACATACATGGTGTTGCACTTGATATTTGAACTATTCTGATCTTGCATTTTTATAAGGTCAAATTTTTAAAAGATTAATTCAAGGTTGTTTGAAATTTTTCATACCACTAATTCACCCCCCCTCTCATTGGTATCATACTCCAACAAGTGGTATCAGAGCCATACCCTTGCATAAGTCTAACCAACTTAAGGGGTTCCTAGTAGCAGAGTACAATGGGAAATAGGTATAGAAATAAAGTTTCTAAAAAGGAGAAAGGTCTGCATCAAAAAAAGAGAGGAGAAGATGATTTTGTTGTTGAGATTGATGACGAAGAAGGAGACCTCTTTGTAGGTGAATATGACTATGATGAACAAGAGTGTGATTTTGATATAGATGGTGAACTCTTGTGTGCTCTTGATACAGTCAAAAAACTCAAAAAAGAGAATAAGAGACTAGAAGACCAACTTCGACAAGAAAAAGACTCCAAGAACAAGGTACTTTCAGATTTTGCAAAAGTTTCTTTAGATCTTGAAGAGTCTAACAAACTAATTATTAGTCTAAAGACATAAATAGAAGAAGCCAACAGGGAAGTTTATTTTACAAAATATGATCTTGAAGTCAAAACTAGTGAATGCCTAAAGCTAGAGTTGAAATAGTTTCTTTGAGAAAGGAATTGGAAAAGGAATCTTCTAAGTTGCACAAGAATCTATAGTTTGAAAAGAGTGTTGAATGTTTAAATGAAATTTTAAGCAAACAAAAATTTCATAAGAACACTACAGGCCTAGGATATGAAGAAGGGCAGACTTCTAAAGTCAAAAGTACACTAAGGAAGAAGATAGATTTGGGTCATCATGTTGCTGCTCCTGAAGATAAGACAAAAGATAAAGTTGCTAATGTTGGAAGAAGAAGAACAAACAGGACCTCAAGGCCTCCACCTTTCAAACAATACCATTCAATAAGGTACAACTATTCTTGGTTTCATGGTCATTGCTATTCCTGTCATATTTATGGTCATAGAGCTAGAGATTGTAAAACTTATACAAGAAATGATGTTCCTGGTTTTTCAAGAAAACATGCTACCTTAACTCTCTTGTTGGGAATAATATCACTTGTTTCAAGTGTCATAATTTTAGGCATAAGGCACAACTTTGTAGGAATAAATTGAAGACACCTAGAGCAGATACCTTGAGCAAAGAAAAGAAAAAGCCTATACAAGCTTGGAGAAGAAAACAAAGTCACTTGAAGAAGGAAAAAATAATCTTGTGCATACTGCACAAGTAAAATTTATAAGTGCATAAAAAGGAGCTTGAAAATAGGGGGAGGTAATCATTGCCTTATCATTTTGCTGCAAGGATTTGAAAAAGCATTACATTAGCAGTTTAGTATAACCATGGTACATGAAAAGGTATAGATCTCAATGTTCTCCATACAATCATTATGATTTTGGTCAGCATTGTGTGTCATAATTATCAGACACTTATATGTGTTCGTCTTAGAATGTAAGTTTATTTCATCAGTATTGTCTTATAGTGGCATAGTGCATTGACTATGTTTAGTAGTTGCCAATGATTGCATATTTTTGCAGTGATAGTTGTCAAAATAGTGATATTGATTGGTATTCTGATCTTCATATTTGGGATTGGAACATTGTGTATTGAAGTTTCTTTCAAAACTTGAATCATTGATTATGTGTATCAAATGCAAGAAGTGTCCAAGGGGGAGTATAGCAGTTGGTAGATGTAATACAAGACTCCACATCCTAAATTTGATCACCCATGATGTCAATAACAACAATATATGTTTGTGCTATCATGTGTAAGCTATAATTTTCAAGTCTGGTAACAGGGGGAGTCATAGGACAGTTAGTCAAGGTCATATATTATATGACTTGTATGACAAAGGTCAGACAAGACAAAACAAGCCTATAAACTTTGTACGACTCATAAATATGTGATCTAATGGAATGCAATTTGAATAGTTTTGTCATGTTGGAAAAAAAGGTTCATGAATGTTTGAAAAAAGCCCTTGATAGAAATAAAAATCATTCATGTTGTCTTAAAATATTGCTACAGTCATGTTTATGACTAGACTGTTATGGTTGGGAAATGGATACCATACTATCATAATGCATAATCTACCATTCAAAGAATAGTCTTTGTGGAAAATGATATATATAGTGTAAGGACATGTATGTGGCTGTAAAATATTTTGAAAAAGAGAGAACATATTTGTTTGCACAGTCTTGGATTTGATTGGAGATCATTCACTTTCTTGGATAGTGATTTTTTGGACATATTTTCCTGTGCATTGGCATATTTGCATTGCAGTGAATGATGATGGTCTTTGATAGTATACATGTGCTAGTGTGTTGTGTTGGTTGATGCAAAGTTTTGATATGTATTAAGGGGTAGATATGTAGATGTTTACAGAGATTGCCGTGTTGATAGTCTTGCTATACATTCCATCACATGGTGATAGTGTTTACAAGAGTAGTTCATAAGTTTTGTTTTACACATTATTGGCACTGAGAATTAATGTGAGATACTTTTCCTAATGGTGAATAATCTTTGTTATGATTTGAAGATTTACTGACATCATTCTTCACTTTCATAGTGCACATTAAGTTATAATCTAGAGATAGTGCATATTAAGTCACCTCATGACTATAGTGATTGCAATGCTTTATATGGAGCTCATTTGTAGGGGGAATAAATGATTTACTTTGCAAGATTTGGTATATGGTGTTTAATGTCAATAGTACCTTGTCGATGCTTATGCAAAGTTCATGTTATTGATGCATTGTATTGAAGCTTGGTAATCTTAAAAGAGCTGCTGCAAGCATTGCTATATCTCAAGATATTGAGGGTTTGATGTTGAAGAACCTTACCTGTCAAAGATTCTTAGATTCTTTCTCACAGAGATACTTGTGCACATGGCTTGATGTATTTAGTTCACATTGGTGTTGATATTGGATATTCATCTCAGTTAGTTGACATGTGGAGTTTGTCATTACTATCAAAATAGTCCACAGTATGATATTAATCATGTCATTATGCTTATTAATGTTGATACTCTTCTCATAGCTTGAAGGCATTGCAACTGTTTATAAGGCTTGTTCAATTGGTTTCTTGATGCTTGAATCCTCTATATAGGTTACATTGTTGGTGGCTCTTTGTTGGTTTTCAGTCACTTGAGCATGCATTCACTTGGAAGTTGTCTTGGCAAGTAGTTTCTTCACACTACTTTCATCTTGGCAGTATTTCAGTTGGCATTGGTATATACATGGCTTGGTATATTTCAGTCCATACATACTTTGCACTTTGCAAATTTCTTTTGCATTTGGGTGGTCATATCTTTGACAATGGTGATTGGAATTCATGACCGTGGATTTTTTTTTTATTGACATTCGGTTTTGATGACAGTGATGATATTTAAATACAACAAGATGGTACATATTTCATGCACAAGTTGATAAGGTGGTTGATACTCATGCTTCTTGATATGCTCATTTCTTGATATGCCCATGCTTTATTTGTAGTGTTATCTCTTTGAGTGCATGGTTTTAGGGGGATTTTTCATGCATATTCTACACCTCTGGGTTATATTTTCAGCATGGTGATGACTTGGTTCAGTTTTCATGTCATGGAAGTCCTATATTTCATTATGTAGTGCTCTTTTCAATTTTATTCATTCAGATCTGATGTTGTTTTGTGTCACTACAACAGATTGTTGTTCATGACCAGGTATTTGTTGATTTCCCACCCCTTTGACCTTTGGCATTGTTTTCAAAAGGGGGAGATGAGCTCAGTGACACGTTTATGGTTTTTAGTCTAGCATTTGGTTCATAATGTTTAATGCTCAATATTGCATAATGTTGGTGATTGTTTGACATGGAAGGGATTGGTGCATAGGTTCTCATATAGGTTATTTTCGATTGAATTTTTTGGAAGGTTTGATATCAATGCCGAAGGAGGAGTTTCTTGATCCCTTTAACATTGGTTTTGGCATTGATGCCAAGGGTTGTTTTGGCACTTACTCTGTTGGCATATATTCTCAGGTCTTATGCATTTAATGGTTGTCATGGTTCAGTTTGGGTTGGTTGCATGATTGATTTGACACATAACTACAAGTGACATACATATTCAGGTGATATATATTTTGCATACATGTGTGGTATTCATTGAAGAATTTTGGTTTGGTTACAAAGGCAACACATATTTTATGTGTTTTTGAGTGACATTGATATTGGTGTTTGAGACAACATACGAGGACAACATATTTGGTATACATACGGTTGATGTTTTGACATCTTACATTCTTGGATTATATATGTTTTTATCATTGATCAATTTATTGATTAATGATTTATATTGGTCGTGGCACATTGATTTTGATAGTTGGTGATTATTGGATATCATTGTTTTTACTAAGGTAGCAATAGTGATTATAGTCTTGGATTTCACTTAGCACTCGGTGCCATTGAGACTTAGACTGACAAAATTTTTATAGTGTTGTTTTTGATACACATGAAAAATAGACAACACATAATGACAAAGGCCGACATAATGATATTTGGGTTTTTGATTTGTAAAGTGATAAAAGATTTAAGGAATTATCTCAATATCATTTAACCTTAAAGTTAATAATTTACAAAACTCGAAAGCAGTTGAGATGGTTGAGTTAGGGCATGAAGACTTTTATCAGGAAAGTTAGGGTTTGGAGATATTATTTTTTGCAGTCATCATGATTCAAGATGGTTCGACCTAATGTGACAATGGTCAGGAATTATGTGACTTTAACAGGTTTGGTTTTAATGTATATAGTTTTTTGTCAAACTCTATTATGCAATTCATATGTGTTTTCAATGGTTGTCGGATATTCAAGGGTATCTCATTTTTGTTTAAGCCTTGTGTTAAGCCTAAATCATTTGCAAGGTCGATAGGGGTTATGTCGACAGAGGGATTTTATTTTGGGTGCATATTTGAATGTAGAGATCGTGTCTTATTTATCCTTGCTACTAGGGAATGGGTCTTCAAATCTTCTTTCTATAAAATTTTAGGTTGTTGAGACAAACATATCACGGTGTCTTTAGGGGCAGTTATGAGAATGGTTTAATTTTGTGAAAGGAAAATTAAAGCTTGTTAATGTCAAGTCATCACAATGACTCGACAGACAATTATTGTAATAGGTTTTAAAGGTTACATTTGATGGTTGTAATTTGTGATAGATGGCAGTATTATGTGTACTATTGATTTTTTTATAAACAATGATTTATCGTTGTTCTTGGTTTGGTTCTTTCACAGAGTTATTATGATAAATGTATAAATAAAATTTTGTAAAGAAGTTTTGCAATCAATGTGCAAAATAGTGGATTGTATAAATTGATATATTTTATATTTTAAAGATTCCAAGTAAATGGGTCTTTAGGATATAGAATGTATTAGTTTTGGAAATGGAAATGTTGTGCAGTGAAACCGAGCAACCCTTTGTAATGTATTTTTTTCATGATTGAAAATTGTGTTTTACGGTCATGTTAGTGGGGCAAAGATTGACCTCTACTAGTGAGGCATCCTATAACCAGTGAGGTTCTATGGCTAGTGAGGCCTTTCCAGTGAAGTATTTTATGTACCTAGTGAGGCTTTGCTAGTGAGGCATTTTACCGAGTGGTTTTTCATCCCTATGAAGGTTTTCCACTCATCAAAAACAACTGTGTTATGGTGTGATTTATTTATTTTGATTATCTTTGAGTTTGCTCAAGTATTTCACATTTAAATGTTATGATGTTACATTCAATAAATGAATGTTTGTATCATTGAAATAACATGAGCATAAATTGGTGCAATTTGATTAAGTCAAATTGAAGATCTATGTATACTCTTTGTGATGAGTCAATTTTTTGATAACTTTACTACATGGTGCTACACTTGATAGTTGAACTGTTCTGATCTTGCATTTTTATAACGTTGAAGCTTTAAAAGATTAATTCAAGGTTGTTTGAATTTTTTCATATCACTAATTCACCCCCCCTCTCAGTGGTATTGTACTCCAACAAGAACATATTTCACATACTAGACCTATATAGCTCACTAGACTTTGGGAATAAGTTGACAAGGTGAAAATCTAGAGTTGTGTCCCACTTTGGGCCAACATAATATTTTTGAGAAAAATAGTTTCATTTGAAAGGTTTCCCAAGTGAAATGGTTTCCCCTAAACTATGTGGCACCTACATGACACAAAGGGTTTCAACCAAAAATATTTCACCATTAAATAAATAAATTTACTATATTAAAAGTGGAATCCCAAATCCCATCTACCATTTTTTAATTTTTTTCAGAATTTAAATATTCTCTTCAATTTATAAAAATGATATTTTCAATTGATTTAATAAAAAACATGAACTACACTAAAAGTTCCACATTTCATTAGTTTGAATCAATTTTAAATTTTGAACATACACATGTAAACCACTTTTAAGTGCCCCAATTTGAAAAATATATTTTTGCTAGCAATTTCATTTATAAAAGCGGGATTAGTTTTAAAATTTCTCCTACAATATTATAATTTCTATCTCACTATGCTTATAAGTTTGACACTTAGTATGAACTATGTAGAAAGAATTAAAATGCACAATAGAAGTATAGTGGACCCATAACATGTAAGTTGAGGTTTTAATTTGAGATATTACTATATGTCGATCAACTTATAAAGATAAGGTCTAAGTATATAGTTGCATTTGACCAAATAATATAGTTTAGGAGGGGAAAAATTTACCAATAAGTCAAAGAAAACATACACCATAGAAAGAGAAAGGATTTATTGAAAGGGATCATTAGATATAACAATAGTAATCAAAGGTCAAATTATGTATATATGTGATCACTACAAGGTACAATTTGTGGTGAGTGGGAGTTAATTAGATTATTGGTCAAGATGATTAGGTTAAACCTTAACTAATGTGACCTTAAAAGGAAACTCAATATTATCAAGTGTCAGACTACATCCTTTATGATGCAATAAGGAGAGTGATTTCTTTTTAATCTCTTTTCAAAAAATGAAAAAAAAGAAAAAAATTAAAACAATTTTGTAGAAGGATAAAGGTTAGCCACTAGAATTTAGTTGGTTCTAAATAGTGATTATGAAATGTATAATATTATAGGTGCAAAAATTCTAATTTTCTTATTAATCTAATCACCACAATAAGATTTGAGAATCAAAAAATCAATTTAATTAAAGAGGCCTTGTTGAGTAAGTTTTCCTTTGAAGGGATATTCTATGTGTTAGGAATAGGATCACAAAACAATATACAATAAATGATTACATAGATGAAATATTAAAAACATAGAGACACGAATATATTTGGTTCACCCAATATGGGCTACGTCCATGGAGAAACAATCAGTCATTCCTTTATTTCATCCAACAAAATGAAGGGACACAACCTATAACATATCCATTGTAACTTACTTTTCTCTCTATCATAGTATCCTCACAATACAATACAATCTACTAGACTAATACAATGCCCTCACATAAAAGAGTAGTTGATTTCTAGGGAAAAAAAAGTTGACTTAATCTCTACCATCAAATTTGTGATCTAATAATGAATGATCCAAACTTACAATGAATAAATATATATATATATATATATATATATATATATATATAATGTAGATTTTGGGGGTGCTACCCCCAAACCTCTATTGGGGAGTGCGACCCTCAAACCTCATGGGGGGCATGCAACCCCATGCTATAAATATTAACCAATAAGATCAAGCTCCATAACCAACACTATGTGCATTACTTTGGAGAAGGTAACCAAGCAACTAAATAGTTGGTCAATCTTGATATCGATCCTAATGGAGACATCATAGCATAACAAAATGAAGAATTTATTTAAGCTACTGTATTTGAGATCTTTTTTTATTTGGAAATATCAAAATTATAATAATCCAACTATAATACCCAAAAAATACCACTATTTTTTTTTTCTTGTTATTTTTTAGTTATTAAGTGTCCATTTATTTGTATAATCAAGTACTTATATCCATATGGGCTAAGAATTTTTCTAATTTGGGATAAGAATCCAACCATATATTTTAGGAAAATTCCCATATAGGAAAATAATTTATCTATCCATCCAAGATAGGCACCTATCCATAAAGGATAGGTATGTTCTCTGGCCAAAGACTTCAACTTATCGGGACCATCTAGGTCATGAATCACTCTCTAAAGACTAGGCTCCCCTATTGGAAGTGCACCAAAGTTGTCATTTTTATGAGAATAATATATAAAAATGAAGGCTTCAAACTCACCTCAAAATTAGGCCTAAAGCCTCGAGGAATCAAGCAATCCATCCAATTTTCTTCTGGGTATACACAAAATCTATTTTATCTTGATATTTATCTTAGAGATTTCACCCTTAATTGAATGATTTTCCTAAACAATTAATCTAATATTATCATTTAAGTTGTTATAATATTTCTTGAATACTCCCCAAACCCCATACCCAAACACTTGCATGTTAAGAACCTCATATGTTCACCAAACTACCTACATGCAACATTTCCAAATGGGATCAATATGTAATATATATGTAGTCCTATTTTTTAATCTATATTTGATTTGAATTGTTCATATGGGTATTTATCCCTTTCTAAGGTTTTTTTCTCATATTGTTCCTTACTACCCATAAATGAGAACATTCAAAAGTATTTGGTTATCATGACCAATAATTGTTTACCTAAATTCATCTAATACCTAGTCTTATTCAAATGAAATAGGTCTTCTTAAACAATATATCGATAGTTCTATTCTCATGACTTATAAGATGATGATTTTGTTTGCCCTTTTAAAACTCAATTTTTATTAAATTCAATCTCTTTTAAAATTATATAAATATGTTATAAAAATACATGATGGTTTTCTCAATTTAATATGAGACCCATCCTTCATAGACTATTTATTATACCACTTTATATTAATTTTATGAACATCGAGTTGATAAATTTATGGATAGTCATGTTATGAAAATTCTGATTGTTAAAATTTTGAAACACACACAAAGAAGGATCAAACAATAAATAAGAACACCTTCCATGCATGAGAGTTGCAAACAATGATTTGTTATTTCATCAAAAAGAAAAACTTACAGAATTGAATAATACAAAGAAGGAGAATGTTTATAAGAGAAAATACTAAATGAGAAATGGATTAGATCATGGCAAGTGTCAACATCCTATGTCATGAGACATAATGATCTAATAATAGTTCAATCTAATAAAAGAAAAAAAACACTCTTAAGTGCAAATTAAGCACATATAGTGAAATTAGCCTATTAATTAATTAATTAGCTAATAAATTAAATATTAATTAATTATTAGCTAATAAATGATTACTCTAACAAACCCCACCTTAAGTGTAACTTAGGGAGTAGCTAAAAAACTCTTAAAGTGAATGCATAAGAAGGAAATAAAGCATGAATGAATCTTGGCAATAAGGCCTGATGAGGTATCCATGTACAAATAATCTAATGTTTCATAACTAAAGAAAAGGATAAAAATTCATGTGAAAAACTCCTCTTCAAAAGAGAGAAAGATGAATGAAGGACTAAGAAGCATCCAAACCAATATACCAAAAAGAATAAGGTTCCCATAAAGGATCATCTTTGAAGCATGAAGAAGTTGTATACAATTGTTGAAAGATGATTGCTATAGTGCTACAATGAAGAACCTTCTCTGAAATAGATGATAAGGATCAAGAAGACAATAATATACATGAGTGCCCCTAACAACACCAATTGAGAAATGATTAGATGGAAAATAAGGAAAACATCTGGTAGATGAAGATACAAATGGTACATGAATTTACATGAGTGACCCCAACGAAGCTATCCAACCATGCAAGATACAATTCAAAAATATAGGCAACAATAGCTTGAAGAACACTAATCAAGTGAAAATGGAAGGTCACCTCTAGAAATAAGAATAAAAGAGTGTCTATATGGTAAGTTCTCTATAACGCCCCACCAAGGAACCCCAGAGAACACAACCATGCTACAATAATGGAATAATTTTTTTATAAAAAATAACAATGGAATGCATATCATAACTTATCATCTAACCTAAGTCCTCTAAGGTTCCATGACTGCATTCTAACATATCTATTAATCAAGAACTAGAATCGTTTCATTTATCATGATTTATCTAACAATCAAGTACATTTTAAACCAACACATTAAATGATTCTACAGTATATATTTCCATAACATGTCATCAGATAAGAAAATTTAAAGATCATTTCTAACAATAAATTTACTAATTTCATTACATGAGAGTACATCAAATTCTTTTACATAGCTACAATGTTTACAATAGTGCTTCCTTGAGTACATGTAGGAAGAATACATCAAATTAAAATAAATGGTACAACTAGGATACAATCCAATACATATACACAAAAGACTATTTTCTCAAACTAGAACATGAACTAGAATCTTCTACACAAGATACACCCTCCACACACATGAACAAGCAAGAAGGAAAACCAATGGAGGAAAAAACACCAACCTCCTAACCATGTGGTACCCTAAGGTCCAACCCCTATGCTAGGAGATAACATAAGGTCCCACTACCAACAAATAGTCAAGAAGACAACAGGATAACAAAAACAAGACTATACATGACTCCAACACAACACTACTAACAACATTAACAACACATACCCACATAGCTTCTAGAGGCTTTCACACAACAAAAGGGAAAAACATAACTAGGAAATGCTAGACTGCAATAGGGAAGAGTGTCATCACATGGTCCTGACATGGGTTGTCCTAACAGTCTCTCACTAGATGTCGATCCCCATCTATGGTTGTCCTGGCAGTCACTCACTAGACGTTGGTCCCATAGGGTGACACATTCAGAACCAAGATTCCTTTCCTGAGGACAAAGAAGTTGATCTTATGAACCAGACCTTCTCAACCCATCCTTAGCCTAAACGGGCAGTACACACATGGGTGAAACATCCATTATCTTATTAAATTTGAAATCTACCCATTCCCCCTAATTCATTTTAGGTTATCATTGGACTAATAAACTCTCCAATGGGTTGTCCTGACAGTCTCTCACTAGAACCAACCCCCATTGAGAGCCACTCCCCCTACTTGCAACTAGTAAACCCTACAAACAAGCAAGAAATTTACCATCTTGCACACTTAACCTAACCACATGAAACCATACACCGCACACAAGACATTGACCCTCTTGCACAGATAACACAATCACACAGATCTATACTCAGTGCAAGACTTTGACCCTCTTGCACACAACTCAAACATTACCGAACACTTCCAAAATGAAACAATCATAAATCCCAACATACAAAGATACTCCCTCCTAAGCCTTTGGAAGTCAACCTTAACCACTTGCACAAAAGACTCCCACTTTGAACAATAAACAAAATCACCTCAATCCCAAAATCGAACACAATATTTAATGCAAGCAATCAATCAAGCAAAATAACCATGAAACACATTATCTCCACATAATTCACTTAATGGTCACCTAACACAATAATTCATAATAACTATAATGAATTTTTTTCTAAATAACTAATCACATAGTAAAAATAATCAGCTTTTGATAAAAAGGTAATCTAACTTGCTTATTTACCCAAAGCTAATCACAAATCCTTCAATTAACTGAATATAAGCAAATCAATTTCCTCTACTTAGTTTTCCAATTATTTATCTGAAATAATCAATTAGTTTTAAAGGAAAAAATATTCTTTTACTTTAATCATAATAAATGTGTGTATATATATATCTATATATACATTTATATATATACCTACTTATATATTTATGTGTAGATTATTAACAAAATGCAATTTACAAAACAATACGACTATTTATGATGTGATAAACATATACATATAAACCGCAATACAGAGCATCGAATGCTTAACATAAAACATACACATCGAATACCAACCATATTGAATTCTTAACATATTGTATATTCATCAATAACCAAGTATAATGCATACTTATTGAATGAAAAATATCGAATGCCCAACCCAAAATATAACCATCGCACATCAAACATAAAGTGTAAAGAGAAATAAAAAATGTCGATCTCAACCAAGATATTATACAGTTTATCCGACTATGATTCATATGATAATCGAATGCTAGAGAAATCAGTGTTATCCATACGCCTACCTAAACTTATTAATGCAACAATAACATGCAAAATAATATTCTAATCGTATGCAAATAGGAGTGCACTGTACAGGCAGCGCCAGAGACCTAAGCGGGGTAGGATGCGCGCGACCCGTCCTTCAAGGCTGGGTGCACTCAATAGTTAATAGGGGCTCCAAAGAGGATGCTCCTCATGAGTGAGGACAGCGAATTTCGTTTTATGAAGACAAAACAGTGGGTTGGCAAAAAAGCAATGCAGAGTATTCAGATATAATAAAAGTGGGGTTCAAGAACAGATTTTCGCAAATTATGAAGGAAAACTCCAAGGATTGAGGCATAAAGTAATGAGCTTCTCATTCAAGATGGTGAATCCAAGCTTATCTAAAGTCATGGCCACGAATGTTTCTCTTTCAATCACAGAGATACAAGGAATATAAAAGTAGTTCAAGCAAGTCTTTAGAACAAAATGTAGAGTATCAAATGTTTATTAGACGATTACCAGGCTTAATGAATCGAATGTAAACTGCATTATAAGTGACGAATGCCCAAAGTAATAGCGTTGAATAGAATCTGAAGTATTCAATATAGAATATAAAACGCATGGGTGAGGCCGTCATACATGGTATCAAATAAAATGGTCTCAAGGAGTATCGATAGCTGGGTGCGCCAAAAGATTTGAGGAAGGGTCACAGGAAACTCTCAAAGCAATTGCAAATGACGGGTATATTTATATATTCATAAATATCTAAAATCAAGCGCCAATCATGAAATACATTCATCAAATGAAAAGTAATACAAAGCATTGAATACAAGAGGCATGAAAGAAAAACGCATTTAGTAGAAGAAGATAATTTTTATCTCATCTAATTGCAATGGTTGCGAGATATTCAAATATTGGATTTATTAAATCATTCAGGAAAGTAGTCAGCAGAGGTAAATAATTGTTTTCTCAAGAATGCAACGATTACAGGATATACATAAAATATATTTTTCCTAAGAAGATAAATGAAATGATTAAACCATCAAACAATCAAAACAATAACGTTAAAGAATGAAGACTTATCTATAAATTTGTTTTCCCCAAATTGATTTGGTCCAATGCCTTCCTTCGCCTCTCTTTCGACTTTCCTCCCTTCCAAGAAACTACGTACGATGGAATGAAATTGTTTTACAGAAATTTTCTTCCTAAAACTCTGAATTAATTTTCTCCAAGAATTCCCCATTTCCCCACAAAATCGACACATATGAAATTTTCTTGCAGACCTAATTTTCTCCTCTTCCCCAAAAACAAATATCCCAAAAGAAACCTCAAGTTTCCATTTCGACAATCGGTTCAAAGTTATGCATGTGCTTCATAACCAGCCTTTCTATCTTTTTATATTATTTTTACTATTTATCAATTATCACATTCCATTATAATTCAGTTTTATTTCATTCTATTTTAATATTACATTACACTTTTAAAAATTTATTATAAACCATAATCATTAATAAATATATTTATATCTCGCTTTCACCTTTCCTATTTATAATCATGGTTGAGACATTGAGAAGATTCATTATTAGGAAACACTCTTAGGGTCTTTGGAAAGGGGTTCAAATTGGAGACATAGGTTTAATAGTAACACACTCTCTGTTTGCTGACGATACCAATTTATTTGGGAAAGCTACTGTGGTAGAAGCAAAGAAGATTAAGGAAGTCTTAGACAAACATGCCTTAGTATCAGGACAAAGGAAAATGCATCAAAATCAAAAGTTTATATTCTCAACACAAAGGAAGAGACTGGGGAAAAGATAGTCAACATTCTTGGTTCCAAGAAGTAGCCTTACCTTGTACTTATTTAGGAATTCCTTTTTTCACAGGCACAAATAAGGCAACATATTGGGTAAGAGTAATTGAAAGATTGAAGTCCAAAATCTTATTATGGAAGGCCACATGGTTATCTTTGTTAGGGATAATTCTTTTAGTAAAAGCAGTCTTGTCCTCAATTCCAAATTATTTTCTAGCAGTTCTCAAGGCTCCAAAATCTACGATTCTAGAAATTGAGAAAATTATTAGAGGCTTTATTTGGAAAGGGAATATTGATGACCAAAAAAAGGTGCGTTTAATATCTTTAGAGGGCATGGCACAAGAAAAATGTCAAGGGGGGGATGGAGTTCATAATCTAGTGAGCAAAAATAAAGCATTTGGAGCAAAACTTGTTTGGATAATGTATGTAAATCCACATACCAAATGGTGTAGAATGTTACAAGCAAAGTATCTAGGTAACCGATATCCCTTAAGAATTTTCACTATTTCTAATCCCCCAAAAGGATCAACTATGTGGAATTTTTTGATCTCTTGTAGAAAGCTAATCATTACATATATCTCATGGGAAGTCAATAATGGAGAAAGTGTTAAATTTTGGAGTTATTCCTAGAATGAGAATCCCCCCTTACAGAATAACCCTGACTTTTTTCATGCAATGGAAATTTTGAAATAGGCATGGGGAAAAAATATTTTAGATTATGTGCAGTCAGTGGATGCCATTTCAAGAAAAGTGACTTGGAAAAATATCTCAGACCCTTCTCTTTCTCCACAACAGTGTATTAGGGTACAAGAAAAACTAAATGAATGTGTAGTTTTTCTCTCTTCAAAACTAGACAGATTGATATGAGCAACATCTAATGATGGAAATTACACAGTAAACCAAGGTTATAAGGCTTTATGTTTAAAACTAGGTCAATTTGCGCCTCAAAGGGCCTATTCTTTTTGCTAGGATAGTAAAATTTTACCAAAGGCTTGGCTGGAATTAAGGAAAAGAATTCTAACAAGTGATCGTTTAACAAATTTAAAAATAGTAGACCCATTTAAGTGTTTTTTGTGTAGTGAGGAGCTAGAAGAGGTAGATCATTTGTTTGTTAAATGTAACTTTGCACAACAGTGTTGGGCCTAAGCTTAATTTTCATACTCCTTTGCCAAACTCCTTATGGGACTTGTTCCAAAGCTGGCCGGTTCTATTCACATCTAATTTTTTTGTGTGCATTTGGAGAGTGGTGCCAATTTTAGTTATATGGAACATATGGTGGGAGCATAATTTACCCATTTTCAAAAAAATAGCATTATCAACTGAGATAGTAAATGGAAAAATTGAGAAGGAAATATCAAAATCTGTAAATTCAAGTGTACAAAATTTTAAGGGCCTCAATTCAATCTTTACAAGTTGGGATGATATGATTATGCATAATTGGAAGAGTCTAAAATTGCCATTTCTAGGCAGTCTCTTCCAATCAAAAGCAATGAAAAATGATAAGAAGCATTTAAAAAGTAAGGCACCTCAAGATGGTTTCATAAAACTAAATTTTGATGGGGCATCAAGAGGGAATCCAAGGGAATCGGGAGCATACATCTGTTTAAGAGATTCAAGGGGAAATGTAATAGTAATTGGTTTAAATCATCTTCCAAAAGGATCGAATAACATAGCAGAGTCAAAAGAATTGTTAATGGGTTTGGAAATCGCATTGAAGCTTGGCATTACAAATTTGTATATCGAAGGTGACTCTTTGTTTTTGAAAAGATAAGCAGCATTTACAGGGTGTTGTACCCTATACCTAGAGAGCCTCTAGGACCAAAAGAAATCATAGTTCAAACAAAACTTGAACTAGAAGAACCAACATAAACAATTGACTAGAAGCTGTCAAATAACACTAGAAACCCCAAGAATAGAGGGGGCAACACTGGAACTCAAAACCCTAGGCCTCAGAACAGAACGAGGGAGTCCCTTCTTCCTTCTCAACACAACAAACTAGTCATCTGCCTAGCGAGGAGAGAGAAGTGGAACCACAGTCTCTACCAAGGGCAAGGAGCCATTGCACATGGGAGACGGCTACGTAGGAGTGTAGACAAGATCGAACTAAGGATCAACAGAGGCAACCAACATGGTTTGAGTAGGCTCAGACAGGACAATGTCAGCATCAGTAGAACGAGCCAACAAGGGCTCCTTAGACAGGATAGTGTCAGCATCAGTAGAACGAGCCAACAAGGGCTCCTCGAAAGGGATAGTCGAAATAGGAGTTGAACATGAATCGAGCTCATGAGAAGACAAAGGAGCATCTTCCATAGCAACAGGAGTAGGACCCACCATAAGATATTCCAATAGAGCATCTTTCCACCAAGTAGCAGCACCCTTTCTACGGGAAAATGGGCAACCGAAGGCCAAATGACCCACAGAAAAAAATCTCCTACACCAAAAGGGGAGGCCCTATAAGTCCAAGAGCTACTTCCAAGGTCTGTCCTCCACCAACAAGACCACATCACCATGGAGAGGTTTGGAGATGTCCAAATCCACTAACATACAAGCTACTGTAGTATGCCCAAGCTCTCGAGTCATAGAGTCCACCATTAAAAAGCGTCCAATGGTGTTGCCAATAGCTTTATAACATGAATCCTCCCAGAACTGGAGAGGAAGGTTCGACAGTTAGACTCAAACTAGTCGGGTATTCAACGGCTCTATAAGGGGATTGAAAGAGCGAGACCAAGGTCTGATGGATAGGGAATGAATCCCCCACATCCAACCCCTATCTAGAACATGGTCCCGCTCCACGGAGGAGGCAAAGGTTGTTAAAAAGAATCCCCTAGTGCTAGGATAAAGCTCTATCTCACCAACAACCAATAGCTTTCAAGAGGTGGAAACCTAGTTATGGAGATCAGGGAGGGAGGGCCACAACCCATTAAACCTGTAGACCACTCCCTGCTTCAAATAATACTCTTTATTCTCAAAAACCTTGGGTCCACAGACCACTACAGGGGAATCTTGAGCACAAGGTAGAGGATGAACTCGAGAATGAGTAGAAGGATGAGCACCTCCTTGCGCAGCCTCAGAGAAAGACAACACCCGATTTGCAGAACCCCCGCAACCGCAACAAAAGTGACAACTCCCCATTTAGCAACATTGGCATCGGCTGGAAGAGAGGAAGGCACCCCTCTCATACTCCCAGACATACCCCCATAGACTGCATTTGTTGTGATCGGAATAGATATCAAAAGCCCACACATGGGATCCACAACCCTTCCTAAAACTTGCAAAATTTTTGGAGGAACAGGGGGAGCCCCTGCTCCCAATGAAGCCTTTGCCACCTAGTGACCAACACCCACTCCCAGCAGCATCGAGCCATTGAAAGAGCCCAGTGGCAGACCGTTTGAAATTTACAGGCTCCCGCCCAACGCTCCAACAAAAGGAAAATTCATCGCTCCTTTAGAAGGAATAAGGTGACTCTTTGTTGATCATTAATGCTTGCAAAGTAAAAAACATTCAAAATTGGAGTTTCCAATATGTTCTTGAAAGAGCTTGGTCTTTGTTATAGAGTTTTCAGTCTTACCAGACCACTCATACATACCGTGAAGGTAACAAATTAGTAGATTGCTTAGCAAACATGAGGTGTAATAATCAGGAAATCTTCTTAGCACAAGATACTAGTCACATAAAAGAATATCCACAATTAGAAGAAATAGTATTGCAGGATGCTTTGAGTCTTGATTAAGCCAAAGAAACAAATGAATTTCTTAGTGAATCATTTGTATAGTTACTTCATGACAGTAAAAGAAATGTATGGTATAATGCATAGTCAACTAACTGGTTATCTATCCAATGAAATGATCACATAAGAAATTCCCATCATACACATATGGGGCTTATACATCATGATGATCTGGAGTTAGTGGCTAGAGGAGATAGTGCATAGTTGGCAACAGATATAATATGCAAGATATCCAACTTTGGAATGTGTGTCACATGCAAACAAAGGATATCCAAGTGGAAAATTTGACACCATTTATGATCTAACAAGTGTTGATTGCAGGTACTTCATCAATGATGATAAGACAAGGGCTTGATTATCAATTTCATTCAGGCGAGGGAATATAAATGATTTTGCAGAATGGGATTTCTAGCATGAATAAGGATCATTTGAGGAGAATGCCAAATCTAGAGACCATAGATTTTAGGATTTTGTGATAATGTTGGCGATCAAATGTTTCATTAAAGATTATGTGGTCGATTGGAGTTTGCATTATTTAAGTGACTCTACCTTAATTCCTTCGTATCGTGCTTTTCTTGGGCAAAAGAGAGTCGAAGTTTCTAGAAACAAATTGGCAGAGAGTGAAGCGAGTATAGTTGCAAGGGTTTTTTTATCAGGATACAATGGCCTATTAGCCATGGAATTTTCAAGTGCAGTTGAAATCACAGCGGTGGGAGAGGTCTTTTGAGGGATATTTGGCACGAGAGGATTTAGCAGTTATGTTTAAGCTAAATTACCCGAGGGTTGAAGATTTTGTCTGCACCATCATCGAATTCCATGTCATCAGCCCCAAAGCAAGAAGGATTCTTCAGCCTTCTAAGGTGTTGTTGATTTTCCTTTCAAATTTATTGGATTTCTTTCAATCCTTAGGAGATGTAGAGAAAGTAGCAAGGAAAATTGTGAAGGAGCAATTTCTACAAACAAATGCTGTGCAAATTGTTGTGCAAAACTATAATTTTTTTAAGGGTAAAGGGTATATAGGAGGGTTATTTCCTAGGAAATTCCTCACACAACGTCAAGCCTTTCAAGAAATTTATTATGGGTTTAAGATGGCTTTTGAATATAACAATGATAATATTTTCCTCGAAGCATTGAGAAAAAATTCACAATTTATTTGCCCAACTAGGAGGTTGGTTTTAAAGATAAATATTATTTCATGTCTTTCCTCCATTCACATGATTGTCTGCTTTCTATCCCCAACCCAAGAATGGATCAATTATTGATGGCAAACTAGGTTTACTTTGTACGCTCTCATGCTATTACAAACACAATGGTGAACCAAGGAACTCGCATGTCAGGGCACAAGAGGAAAGTGTAGGAATTGGGTGCAGACTGTGAAGAATATCAAGATGGCCATGAAGAAGGCCAGGGTGAAAATTATGTGGCATGTATGGAGGAAGATTAGCACTGTTTAAAGTTAATTTTTGAAAAATGCTTGTCCAAGATATTTTTGTAAATGAAATCTTAGAATGAAAGTTTTAAATCTATGTAAATTTGGATAGTTTGGGTTTCAGTTAGATATGTAATGACGTATGGTTGGGGTTATGATCTAGGGTCAGTTGACAGTTTTGTTGTATCTAGGAAGTTATACATGAAGTTAGTCAAATGGTAAGGGTTTTTCTTGAAAAAAACATAGTTATATGATAAACTTTATGTAATATTTTATATATTAATATATATTACAGGCACACCTTGCCTTTTATCAATATATATATATATTTATATTTATTTATCAAAAATACTTTTACTTAATAATTTATATAATACATTAATTAATCAAAACAATATTTATCAAGCAAATTTAAATTAAACAACCAAATATAAACAACAATTACCTAAACTCTAATCAGGGTCGAAAAACAAGACCAACTGACCACAAACATATGACAACACTAACTGAGTATAAGATCAGATACTCATATTCTTCAAGGATGACGGCTAGGGTAGGGGACCAAGTGTTACCTCAGGTCAGCTTATTCATTGGGTTTAAGGCACGCTTAGACTTGCCAATTCAGGTGGATTCGATGCCTAGTACCTACAATTTGTAACACACAACATCTTTGCACATATATATAATCATCACATACCTAGTGAAACAAAATCAAAACATCATAGGGTTCTCACAAGTGAGAATTACAACATCCTTCCCTTCACACCTAAATTACATTTAAAACATATCATTATTAATCGTTAGTACTTCATCTAATAAAGATATTTAAATAAGGCTATCATAGACATAGAACATTTACACTTCTTAGATCATTTCACATAGATTATCAACAAAGGTTAGTATGCTAACATCCTCATACATCATTAACATGTAAACATAAGGAAATAGCTCTTAGTCTTGAAGTACACATAAACAATAAGCATCATAAAAAGGTGAATCATGGAGAGGCACTACATCCTCACCCCTAAGATTCAATTTACTCTTGGAAGTCACAAGGAAATGATACAACAAGATACATCACTTTTCAATAATTACATTAAACATAGAAATCACTCAAACACCTACCAAAAGCTATTACTCCAATAGACATCCTTGCAGGATAATATTTTCATTCAACATTCTCATATAACACACTAAACTTAAAACGTAGTAAAGTCTCAACTAGGTAGAAAGGAAAAGAATATCAACACAAGCTTATAACTTCTAACGTACACCATATTCAAATAAAATCCACACAGGTATTCATATTAATTAGCAACTTACATGATCATTCGTCAAAAGAATATATAGTTCATTATCATCTAACTATCACATATTATGTGAACTTCTTTATCCCAACACAATTTTTCCTCGCATCTCATTAAATTAAAAAGGTTATATACGCATCTCATCCTGAAAACACATTTCACTTATTCAAATCTACATTATACCATCAAGTTACCCAACGTGACTGGCTCCAATCTCTGCGGTATTCTCTCTTAACAAACTATCAAAGTTTAAGTTGAACATGATAAAAACAACACTTAGCAACTAAAACTAGGGCCAACAATATCAAAAATTCAGAATGACCGCCATAAAAGATTGAAAAGAATTCCCAAAAGGAGAAATTATCAATTTCAAACATTAAATCATGAAAAACATCGACAATTCAACAACCCATAATAACTAAAATATGACAAGTGTCACCAAATAATTAAAGAAAGGAGTTCAGTGGCCAATCCTAGCATAATAAAATCAATAAGAAAACATGCTAGCCCTTAACATTACAAACAAAAATTTAAAACATACCTTGGCAAAATGCCATACCAACCATAACCATAAAACGAGGTCACTAATATCAGCCACACCAAAGGGAGTAACCACTACATGACACCTAAGACCACATTGTCCTAAGCATGCTAGAGATTGTACACCATACACATCGGACCATATAGTTATAATACATCTCTCTTAAGCAAATTTGGGAAAAAATCAAACAATCATGATTTCCTACTTCCTACATTCATTTACTAACTTTTAATGAAATGCAATATTTTCCCTACACACTAGAGTTCATGCAGTCATCCTTTATGTAAATAACATATGCAAGAGAGAGAGAGAAATATAGTATCACATATATGTAAATTTCATACATCTAATAGGTACAACACATCATAATTCAACATCTTTTATATTTCATATCAAACTTGAAAAAGAGAGAGAGGGGAGAGAGAAAGACATCATTCAGCTAATATATGCTCATTGAACATATTTTTAACATATGCATTATGATCTATTCTAAGTCAAATTATTATGTGGAACACAAGCACGTTATCCTACTATTTATAAGGAAGCTAAGTTACATAATACTTCTTTGTAATGTAGCTAGTCGTATGAGCATTCATGGTAACATCATTTAAGAGACTACATGCAAAATGTTCAATCATACACACAACACTATCCTTAACATTCAACAAATACCCAAAAACAACTGCAAGAGGAACAAATATCACGTAGCATCATATAATAATCGCTCGCATCAAGGGCAGGCACAAAATATGAATACACATAATACACATAGCTATAATTTCTAGAAAGATGGGAGAAAGAGTACAAGCATGAACAAACATAAGGTGAGGTCTAGGGGAATGTACAACCAAGAAGACCTAAAATGAAAACTGCAAGGTTAACTATCTCGCATAATGGGCTCATATAGTGTCAAGCTAAAAAGTCTTGATACAATCTCTTTTAAAAGTTCTCAAAAAATTTCCTGTTTTGCAAAAAGTCTCCCTCTACAATAACACAAGCCTTATATTTATAGGCTTTCCTTGATAACTAATCAGTATCCACCTAATAACTACCTCCTAACTATCTTCTAACTATCTTTTTGAAAAACAATAATTGAAAAATAATGAACCTTATTTATTTATACTTTACACAACTTTCCTAGAAACAAGGTCCATTTTCTAACTGGTTAAAATGCATGACATAAACCCACTTTTCCAAAAAGATAATTAGAAACTTGTAATTTTCAAGTTATAGATTATCTTGAGGTACTTTCCATCTTTGTTTGCTCCATTTTCCCTTATAACCACGCCACCAAAAGGTCTTCTTCAATGTCACAATTTAGAGGACTCCCTCTCATCAATCAAAGCACACTTATTGTGACAAACAAGAGCTTCTTTGCAGATAGGAGTTAGAAGACAATCTACTGGATAGGAGTTAGAAGACAATCTACCAATTGAGTACAACGACTCTTTATCACTCAATAGCAAGTTGAGGATCCTGTTGCATACAAGTTTTGCAATATTGACACTAACTTTATAAATGAATTGATCATTAAAAGTACTGAGAACCAAATGTCATCATTGTTGTGAAGACCCTGTGCCTTTTGTAAAAGTTCTTAGTACTTCAAAAATTCTTCATTCTCATTTCCTTCATGTTAATTTCATGTGGCATGTGCCATGCAAGATAATTTTAAAATTTGAAAAGGAATCTCTGAATACAATTCAACGTATCACTCGCTTTCCCCATGAATTGATATCTGTCCATTCTCCACATATTGCATTAAATCAGCTCCACATTCTCTTCCCTCAAGAATTGGGTAGCCTTCTTAACAGATATCTGCAAATCTTTCCCAGTGGTCTGGTCGATGTTTTACAGTAAGAAAGAGGTTCTCCGTTTATCACCAAGCTTGGCATGCATGATAATAAGGGACTTATAAGCATTGTGTCCTTTCTTCATGAAAATCATTTTCGCTTCCTTTCAGAGTATCCTGTGGATCTCGTGCAAACTATGTATCGGTACATAAGCCCTTTGTCTTTAACCATCGCATCTCCAAGAAAATCAGCAAGCCTTCTTGCAATAGTAATAGTACATGACTTTACCCACCGTAGTCCAACGATGATTTGCTCACGGTACTTGATTCAAATAAAAAATCCAGCAATTCACCATCAGAAGTATCAACTCGTTGGGTATCAAGAAATTCAAGCCACCTGTCTGCTACATAAGCTACTACTGAATAACATTCCTCTAAGGTTGTTCCATGAAGAAATTTATCAAACACTTCAGCCTTCTTCCTTAGAGGCTGGTAGAATCAATGCTTTGTATGGTACATCCATTTCAAACTCAATAGAACATTCACTTCTCGTTGTGGACATCCGCCGGATAACATTGTCCAAATTTGTGCATAATCTGTAGTCATTGCTGTCTAGGAGAGTGCGTCTCTTTGAGGCATTATGTCAAACAGTTCACTTTCTTTTGTCTACGCTTCCACATTTTGCATACATGTCTATCTGAGCAGCAACCACAACATCTGACAAAAATTCTATAGCTCTCATCATGATACGGCTTGACATGGTAATGCTGGCGTAGAGAGGGAGGATAGAAGAAGATACAGGCATACGTGATTTTGAATTGCATTTTCATGAAAGTTTCTAAAGCCTTATCCACAAAACCTGTTTTGTGCATACCTGCGAACATGGCATTGCATGATATGACCTTTTTTTAAGTATTCCGTGAAACAATAAATCTGACCAAGAAATTCAATTTGAAAATATCCTGTAGTCGTTCCATTTCATGAAAAGATATGGGTATTCTGTTAAACAGTTTGCATGCCTTGTCCTGTGCCTAACACTTTGCATGCCTCGAGGATAAGAGAAGTTCACATGCCTGTGCTATGTTTCTACATTTTGCATGCATGTTGATCTGACAGGTAATTTTTAATCTAAAACTTTTATTATTCAGATGCCCATAACCAATAACTGTTTATGCACCTTGTTTCAGCTTCCACATTTGGCATACATACAAGAGTAGTTGCAGCAAATAACATTTGACAAGACTCCTCTTTATCAATCTTTCATACTTCAAATAGAACAGACAGGGAAGATACTGGAAAAACTTGAGGAGTTTGGCTTTATACCTGTCAATAGCATTTGTTTTGCATTTGCTTGGAAGTTTCTAAAGCCTTCTCAACAAAGAACTCCCATTATGGCGTGGGCTGCATTTTCTTGAAAGGTTCTAATGCCTCTTCAAGAGTTTTAATGTAAAACTCTGCAATCATTTATTTCATGAGGTGAAATCTCTATGAAACCGTATGGGTAACTTGCTTTTGCTGGGAGTTTTTGAAGTCTTTTCCACAGACTAATCTCCAAATTTGCATGGCGTTTGGATAGGGAGGTGCAGCAATATAGTTGTGCTTGCATGAATCTTCTAAAATTTCTTTAAAAACTATTAAATACCTCCTGCGCATATTACATCCGCAAGTTGCATTTTGCTTGAAATTTTCTAAAACCTTTTCTTCAAATCCATTTTGTACATATGCCTGCAATCTGCATTGCAGTCCATGAGAGTACATCTCTTTGAGGCATTCTGTCAAATAGTTCTCTTGCCTTGCCTCTGCTCCCACGCTGCATACATGTTTACCAAGGCACTTGCAACTTCAACATCTGACAAAAAATCTCTATCCATTATGCTTTGGTGGGTGTCCATACCCAATTCCAAATCATCCATTTTGGCATGGGCATGAGGATGATGGCAAAATCCGATATTATTTAGCCTTACATCTGTCTATTACCAGAGCTGCTCAAAAGTGTTTAAAGAACTTTCAACGAATCTATTACATGCATGTCTACAATCATTACAACCTATGATAAGACATCTCTTCGAGGTATTGAGTCAAATAGTTAATGTGCCTTCACTTTCACATTCAGCATTCATGTCTACCAGGGCATTTTCAACTATAATACCTGATAAAAACCTCCCTTTGATTATGCCCTGATGGACGCCCATACCTTGTTCTAAACTCCCACAATTTGTAGGTATGACAAAACTCCTTCGTTCCTTTTGTTTTAATCATCCTCCAGTTGGGTGCGGGCTCATACATGTATATGAGGGCACTGGCAACAATAACATCTAGCAAAAATATATTCTCCATTATGTATTAATGATTGCCCGCATGCTGATTCAAATCTCCCATTTCAACCAAGTACAGGGAGAATGGTAAATATTGTGAAATTTGGCATTACACTTTGATCATCGAGACATTTTCCCTCATCCCCACTGCTCTTATGTGTTAACACCTTCTGGTATTCCTTTTCATGATCTTCTAACTTCTTTTTCATATCTTTCACTAAGTTAAGCTTTTGAGCAGTTGTTCCCTCATCAGCCCTTAGGATAGCAGCATCCCTTTTTTCGATAGAATTTTCAATTTATTGAATACTTTTATGTAATCACTTTTTTCTCAGCTTTTAGAGTGTCTTTTTTATTAGACAATGGAGATTTTTGTTTTAACAAGTTTGTTAGAAAACTTGTCTACCTTTTCAGATAACACTTTCATGTCTCCACCCAACTAATTCTCTTTTTTCTGCACTTCACTTTGATTTTTCCTTTTCCTTATAATCTATTTCCACTTTTATTTGTTCCATGGAATACTTAAGTTGAAGAATGTTTGACTTCATTTGTTCAACTCCACTTATAGCATCATCTCTCACTTTCATTGCCTACACAAATTCATATGCAATAAAAAACCTCTCAAGTTCATCGACTTCTACATTGTCATTTGTCCATTACACATATTGCACACACTCCTTCCTCAACTTCTGAAGAGCTTGAAGAATCTCCTCTGTCAATAGACTCCATTTATTCAACTCCACTTATAGCATCATCTCTCACTTTCATTGCCTGCAAAAATTCATATGCAATAAAAAACCTCTCAAGTTCATCGACTTCTACATTGTCATTTGCCCATTACACATATTACACACACTCCTTCCTCAACTCTTGAAGAGCATGAAGAATCTCCTCAATTAATACATTATCTATCTCATTCACATTGGTGTGCTTCTTTTCAAGAGTGGTAGGTTCAATAACACCCTATTTTTTCCAGCCTCCAATTATACATAGACAATATGATTGTAATGAAAAGCTTTTGTTATTTAGATAGTACGAATGTAATAAAAGGAACCTTCAAAATTTATAACAAGTCTTAGGTAGATTAAAAATTGTATTTCAATTTCCTCATATGATGGTAAAATAAATGTCATGAATACAAAATTTGACATTTGAATCATTTGAGCACAACATATTTTGAATATAGCATTCAATGGTGTCCAACAAATTAATTAATAAAATATTTGATGATAAAATATTCTTCTTATCTTTTAATTTCTTTTCTAAGTGGTTAATTTTAGTCTTCTGATGTTTTGTTACAGTTTCACCACTTCCAACTATCGCTTTTGCATGTATAAGTTGATTGAATCAAGACATTTTCCCTCATCCTCGTTGCTCTTGTTAACACCCTTTGGTATTCCTTTTCATGATCTTCTAACTTATTTTTCATATCTTTCACTTTAAGCTTTTGAGTAGTTGCTCCCTCATCAACCCTTAAGAAAACATCTCTTTCTTCGATAGAGCTTTCAATTTCTTGAATACTTTTAAATGTAGCTTTGCAGTCACTTTTTTCTCAGCTTTTAGAGTGTCTTTTTTATTAGACAATGGGGATGTTTGTTTTAACAAGTTCATTAGAAAACTTGTCTACCTTTTTAGATAAGACTTTCATGTCTACCCAACTAATTCTCTTTTTCTGCACTTAGATCTGATGTTTCCTTTTCCTTATCATCTATTTCCAATTTTTTATTCCATGGATTTCTTAAGTTGAAGAATTTTTGAATTAATTTTTTAACTCCACTTATAGCATCATCTCTCAGTTTCTTTTCTTCCACAAATTCATATGCAATATAAAACCTCTCGAGTTTATCAACTTCTGCATTGCCATTTTCCCATTACACATATATTGTACACACTCCTTCTTTAACTTTTGAAGAGCATGAAGAATCTCCTCAGTCAATACATTATCTATCTCATTCACTTTGGTGTGCTTATTTTCCAGGGTGGTAGGTTTAATAACACCTCATGTTTTCCAACCTCCAATTATACATAGATAGTATGATTCTAATGAAAAAAAATATTATTTAGATAGTATGAAGGTAATGAAAGGAACCTTCAAAATTTATAACAAGTCTTAGGTAGACTAAAAATTGCATTTCAATTTCCACATATGATGGTAAAATAAATTCCATGAATACAAAAATTTACATTTGAATCATTTGAGCACAACATATTTTGAATATAGCATTCAATGGTGTCCAAAAGATTAATTGTATAAAATCTTGTGATGATAAAATATTCAAGTCTTATCTTTTACTTCCTTTTCTAAGTGGTTAATTTTAGTCTTCTGACATTTTTCTATAGTTTCAACAATTCCAACTATTAATTTTGCATGTACAGGTTGATCATCGAGACATTTTTCCTCATCCCCACTACTCTTATGTGTTAACACACCTTGGTATTCCTTTTCATGATCTTCTAACTTCTTTTTCATATCTTTCACTTTAAGATTTTGAGCATCTGATCCCTCATTAGTCATTAGGATAGCAGTATCCCTTTCCTTGATAGAGTTAAATTTATTGAATACTTTTATGTAGCTTTGTAGTCACTTTTTGTTCAACTTTTAGAGTGTCTTTCTGATTAGACAATGAAGATGTTTGTTTTAACAAGTTCATTAGAAAACTTGTTTGTCTTTTCAGATAAGAATTTCATTTCTACACCTAATTGATTCTCTTTTTTTGCACTTAGATATTATTTTTTCTTTTCCTTATCATCTATTTCAAGTTTTATTTGTTCAATGAAATTCTTAAGTTGAAGAATGTTTGACTTCATTTGTTCAACTCCACTCATAACATCATCTCTCACTTTATTTTCCTCCACAAATTCATATGCAATACAAAACCTCTCGAGTTTATCGACTTTTGCATTTCCATTTGCCCATTGCACATACTACACACGCTCCTTCCTCAACTTTTGAAGAGCACGAAGAATCTCCTCAGTCAATAAATTATCTATCTCATTCACTTTGGTGTGCTTCTTTTCAAGGGTGGCAGGTTTTGTAGTTCACCCTATGTTTTCTATCATCCATTTATACATAGACAATATGATTGTAATGAAAATATTTTGTTATTTAGACAGTATGAATGTAATGGAAGGAACCTTCAAAATTTATAGCAAGTCTAGACTAAAAAATCTGTTTCAATTTCCTCATATGATGGTAAAATAAATGCCATGAATAAAAAAGTTGACATTTGAATTGTTTGAGCACAACATATTTTGAATATAGCATTCAATGGTGTCTAACAAATTAATTGCATAAAATCTTGTGATGATAAAATCTTCTTCTTATCTTTTACTTCCTTTTCTGATTGGTTAATTTTAGTCTTCTGATGTTTTGATACAATTTCAACAATTTCAACTATCACTTTTGCATGTACAAGTTGATCATCGAGACATTTTTCCTCATCCCCACTGCTCTTACTTGTTAACACCCCCTGGTAATCCTTTTCATGATCTTCTAACTTCTTTTTCATATCTTTCACTAAGTTAAGCTTTTGAGCAGCTGCTGCCTCATCAACTCTTAGGACAACAACATCCCTTTATTTGATAGAGTTTTCAATTTATTGAATACTTTTATGTAGCTTTGCAGTTTCTTTTTTCTCAGCTTTTAGAGTGTCTTTTTTATTAGAAAATGAAGATTTTTTTTTTAACAAGTTCGTTAGAAAACTTGTCTTCCTTTTTAGATAAGACTTTCATGTCTCCACCCAACTGATTCTATTTTTATGCACTTAGATCTTTTTTTTCATTTTCCTTATCATCTATTTCCATTTTTATTTGTTCCATGGAATTCTTAAGTTGAATAATGTTTTACTTCATTTGTTCGACTCCACTTATAGCATCATCTCTCACTTTCTTTGCCTCCAAAAATTCATATGCAATACAAAACCTCTCGAGTTTATCGACTTTTGCATTATCGTTTTCCCATTGAACATACTGCACACACCCTTCCTCAACTTCTAAAGAGCACGAAGAATCTCCTCAAATAATGCATTATCTATCTCATTCACTTTGGTGTGCTTTTTTTAGGGGTGGAAAGTTTAATAACACGAGCTATGTTTTCCAACCTCTAATTATATATAGATAGTATGATTGTAATGAAAATAATTTTTTATTTGGATAGTACAAATGTAATGAAAGGTGCCTTCAAAATTTATAACAAGTCTTAGGTAGACTAAAATTTGTGTCTCAATTTCCTCATATGATGGTAAAATAAATGCCATGAATAATTGTGGGTTGGAAAACACAATGTGGGTTTTTAGTTATTCCATCTTGCATGTTCAAATTTAAAGGGTGTAGAGCATAGGGAGGAGTTGTAGGTGGGGGATACATAAAACTAACCAAATTGACAGGTAAGGGGTGACCAACTGATTAGGTTGTTACATACAACAATATGTGGGTTGCAAGTTTTATAACACATAGTGTTTTCCAACTTCTAATTATACATAGACAGTATGGTTATAATGAAAACTTTTTCTTATTTACACAGTAGGAATGTAATGAAAGGCACCTTCAAAGTGTATAAGAACTCTTAGTTAGACCAAATATGGCATTTCAATTTCCTCATATGATTATTGAATAATTGCAGGTTCCAGCACAATATCAATTGTTGACCAGTTATTTCATTATGTATGTTCACAGTTAAAGGGTGGAAAACATAAGGAGCAATTGTAGGTGGGGTATACACAAAACTAAGAAAATCAACCTGAGGGGTGACTCCTAGTGTTTACCATCCTCTAATTATACATAGACAGTATGGTTGTAATGAAATCCTTACAAATAAAACAAAAAAATAAAAGAAAATATTTTTTGGTTGATTCAATATTTCTCTTACATCGTAATTATACATAGATAGTATGGTTGTAATGAAATCCTTACAAATAAAACAAAAAAATAAAAGAAAATATTTTTTGGTTGATTCAATATTTCTCTTACATCGTACGATTCTCATTCATCAACTTTATAAAGTGTTGAATATTTTATATAAACTATAAAAAACCTTATAATCATTTTTGTGCAATTTTTTAAAACTTGTATCGTTACACACACTTCATTTTTGAATTAGACCTCCTTAATCATATCCAATAGGTATCGAGGCTTCTTATGGCGATTAAGTATATTATTTGCACTTCGTTGTATGAAATTTGGTGATAATAAATCTTGCTAATAATTGATTAAATGAAGGATGCTTACTTTATATATCAATAGTAATTTGGATTAATAACTTTAGTATCTATATTTTTACTAATAGGTGTTAGTTAATATTTTTTAGTTGGGAATATATGACAATTTCATAGTCAATTGGAATTATCATATCTTGTAGTATTTAGAGGAGTGCATGTTGGTTCTCAATGTCATAGGTTCCTAAATCCTTGAATCTAATTTTTTTTATCTAAGAACGAAAGGTTTTAAAGTCATAGGAACACCTCTCTATCTTATGATTAAGTAGGGAAAGAATGGACTAATTATTAGGAGTGGGTAATATCTCTTTCACTTCGGACCCAACTAGACGACAGGTGGGATTCCTTAAAGGCTCACATTTAATAGGATTATGAAAAATAAAGGTGAACAAGTTGAAAGTTTTGTAATATTACTAAACATACATTTGATATCGAAGGCTATCAATAAAAGAAAGAGCTACCTACAAGAAATAAGACATCTTATTAAGTTGATATGGAGATGATTGCACAACTATAAAATGTGTGTATATCAAACATGACTCTACCATACAATCTCATTAAATAAAGAACACCAACTCTTATAAAATTCTTTTGGTTGAACAATAATTTAATATAAATATTGATATTGATAATAAATTATATATATATAATTATATATATTAATAATAAATTATATATATATCATTCTATAATTCGCTGACAAAAGACAAGTATCAAATCAATTAAATATTTGTTTTTGAAAAGTTAAACAGCATTTACGGGGCGATGTACCCCTCACAACGAGCCACTAGGGCCAAAAAAGGACTAAACATAACCTGAAAACATTACAGAAAAAGAGAAAAAAGCCAGAGACAGCCCAATGACAACACACCAACAACCAAAAACTAGCCAACAGACCAGCAATAGGAGCAGCTAACTGGCCTCATCCCAGTTCTTGATTAGGAGGTCAACCACCTCATCACCAACCCACTCCTTATTCTCTTGGCTATTATTCCCTGCTAATTCCTCTTTTATGACATTAGATAGCGCACTAGTAACAAAGTGGTTCAATTTCATCGTGAATCGGGTCAAGCCCCTGAATCTTTTATCCAAGGTGTTCAGTCTCTTCGCCAGCACTTTAGCATCTTCCCCAACATCCCTAGTTTTTAGAAACGAACTAGGCTCATTCACCAATGGAGTGTGCGAGTCAGAAACATGGCTAGAAAACTTGCTGTCCATCGGAGTAGGCAGAGGCTTCTCACCCATCTCATCACTCTCATCTTCGAAATCATCTTCCTTATAGACCTTGCTGTTAGACTGCTCCACCTCCGAGTCTTCAATTATTAATCTCTTTTCGCTATTCTTGGCCAACCTCCTCGATCTCCTCCTAACGCTTTCCCCACCAGTCAGCTCCGCGATCCCCACCACCGTTTCCTCTCCCAAGTCTTTCTCCACAACAACCTTGCCCTTGCCCTCCTTGACAGTCGTGGTCGACCCACATTTCTCCTTGCCTTTCTTCAAATTAGTGACCTTTTTTGTCGTGTCCACCTGGGTAGCCTTTAGCTCACAAAGCCCTTCCGCCGCATTGGCATGAGCCTTGCTTCAACCACCCTTAAGATTTTTGGTGGTCAAATTGGTTTTGACACTCCCCACCACGACGGCCCAAGGAGGGCTCTTGGACTCAGTCGGGGAGATATGGATCGAGGAGATGGGTTCAATATTCTCGACACAGACAGCGATAGTTTTAGGCGGACAAAGAGCAAGATGGAAGTGGTACAGGTAGAGTATAAGCCCCTGATGGAGTGGAAGAGGTAGGGGATCATCGGGATAACAGCTAGCTACCACCTTACATTTCTCTATCGAGCTTTCTAGGTCCATAAGAAGGAAAAAAGGAAAGCTAAGTAGCATTTTGTGTCTGAGATGGTTAAGCAGCGGGAAATGATAGAAAAAATAAGTTTTATACCTACCTTCCAGCCTCATGTACTTTATCAGAGCCAAGCAGACTATGTCCCACGGCTTAGGGAGCTCAGCTCTTTCGAACCTCGTCGGATTCCTGGCCGGAGTCTCCTCGCCTCTGAAGAACACCTTAAATATTTGTTATCATAAACACATTGTGTTATTTATTTCTTATTATAAACACACAGTGATATTTATTTATTTATAGAAGTAGTGGATGAAGCAGTACTTGGAGATAAATTTGGGAACATTATGATTTGTCAGGAAACACAATCCCAATCATTGGGGGTTTCTATTATTATTTCAATTTGTTTTTTTCTACATGCCCGCAATGCTCTTTGTCATCCACATTTTTTTTCCATTTTGAGAGTAGAAGGGGAAGATTAAAGCATCAATTGCGAACTAGAAGGTCAACAATTTTGGTCCTCCCAAATAGAAATAGTAAAATCATGTAGCCTATTTGAGGGGTGCCTGTGCTATGAATCGATAAGTTCTTTAGTGTTATCTTCTTGTTTCCTCTTTATTCATCACCTTCGGTGAATTCTCTCACATAGAAGATGTTGAACTCAAGGATTTTTGTCAGCCAGCTACCCAGGAAGTCGAAGAAAATGAATGATGATTCTTTCACAATAGAGAGGCTACATTCCATTTTTAATTTTTGTTGGGAATGGTAGGGGTGCAAATAAGATAGAAACAGTGCTTTGACAGTATGGACAGACTCTGAAAATAATACAAAGAACGCACTCCGACAGCAAAACTAAACACATAGTAAATTAACTTGCATATATTCCTTTTGCTTCACAAAATACAAACACACACAGTATATTATCTGTTCTTCAACATAAAATAATACTAAGCTACTTGGACAGATGTCCAATACATATGGTGCTACTCTCACACCTATTCTGAACTGCTACTGTTAGTGCGCGACGTCTGCTAAACATCTGTGCAGTGCTGCTATAACATTCCTTGTTCTGTACTGAACATTCTCCTTGCTGTTGCTACAGGCTTGACTTCAAAAAAAACATTCTTCTTCTAATCCTGACTCCAACGAATGCAATCCGTTTGCCTTGTCTAATTCCTTTCTCAAAAAATGAGCGCTCAAAACCACATTCAAATTTACCTAACTCCATTTAATGCTGGCAGGCAACTGTAGGTTTACATTGGCTGTAGGAAGTGCTCCAAGTTCAAATTCAAAATTATCTACCATATTAATTTATGCCAGGTATACGTTGGCTGCAAGTTGATAAAACTTCTTCTTACGTGGGGGCTGAGCTGACAGTTTTGTTGACTGCAGAATATTAAATATTCTAACACTCCCCCTTAATCTGCAAGTCAGCTGTCACTCTGATGTTTCTTTTCGGAGCTAATCTTCAAAGCTATCTACAATGCCAAGCCTATCTCTTAGATGTTCAAAACTGTCTCTCGATAATGCTTTGGTGAAGATGTTGGCGAGCTGCTACTCGGATCTGCAATACTGTAATTCTATCTCACCTTGTTCTACCAGCTCCCTTATGAAGTGATAACGAATCTCAATGTGTTTGCTTTGTCTATGGAAGACCGGATTATTTGTCAATGCTATGGAGGATACATTGTCACAATGTATTACTGTGCTGTCATCTTGTTGTTTTTGTAAATCTGCAAGGATTCTCCTCAACCAAATAGCTTGAAAAGCCGCTGCATTTTCCACTATATATTCTGCTTCTGCTGTCTTGAGAGAGACAATCGGCTGCTTCTTCGATGCCCATGAGATTGCACCCGATCCCATGTTGAAGACATATCCCGATGTTCTCTTCCTATCATCCACATTTCCTGCCCAATCACTATCTGTGAAACCATCCAACTTGAACTCATTAGATGCTACATACAAAATACCATAACCGGTTGTTCCATTGACATACCTCAAAATCCTCTTTCCTGCTTACCAATGTGTGTCCTTAGGTTCCTCCATGAACCTAGATATCAAACTTACAACATACATCAAATCATGCCTTGTTGATGTCAAATACATCAAACTTCCAACCATACTCTTGTAGAGGGTTGGGTTCACATCCTTACTGCTGTCAATCTTGTGCAGTTTCAGACCTGTTGCTGTTGGTGTGGGGGCAGGTTTGTTGTTATGCATTTTGAGCCTCCTTAAAATTTGTTTGGCATAATTAGATTGAGAAATAAAAATGCCATGCATTGTTTGCTGAACTTCTATCCCAAGAAAATACTTCAACAAACCTAGATCCGTCATCTCAAATTCATTTTTCATCACTTCTTTAAAATCAGCAATTCTGTTGTTAGTGTTACCAGTAAAAATCAGATCATCTACATACAAAACTGTAATTAAAATGTCACCTTGTATTGCTTTGATGTAGAGTGTGGGTTCGTTGTTGCTCTTGTTAAACCCATTGCTTAGCAAATAGGCATCTATTCTATTGTACCACGCCCGAGGTGCTTGTTTCATCCCATAAAGAGCTTTCTGGACCCTATACACTTTGTCTTCTTGACCTAGGACTTCATATGCAGGTGGTTGCTCCACACATACCTCCTCCTTCAGCACTCTGATTAAGAAGGCTGACTTTACATCCATCTAATACACTTTCCACTGATGCTGTGCTGCAATTGCTATGATTGCACGCATTGTTTTCAGCCTTGCAACTGGTGCATATGTCTCATCATAATCAATACCGGGCTGTTGTTTGTACCCTTTCACAACAAGTCTTTCCTTGTGTCTTTCAATCTTGCCTTTAGCTGTACACTTGGTCTTATAGACCCACTTCACTCCAATCACTTGTTTACCCTTGGGTAAATCAGTCAATTCCCATGTTTGATATCTTTCTATAGCATCCAACTCTTCATCCATGGCCTTACACCACTTCTCTTCTTTCACCGCTTCCTCAAAGTGCGTTGGATCACTATAGGAGAATAAAGCGAAATCCAAATTTTCATGAAAATCAGCATACCTTGTGCTATCATAAATCTCCCTTACACTTTTTGTTTTTCTTGGCATCAATGATGCAAGTGTAGGGTCTGAGTTTGCTTCTGAGCTGGTGCTACTCTGATTCCTACAGTTGTTGTACTGTTGACTGTCGAAGCTACTGCTCTATCAAATTTTGGAGCTGACAGACTGTTGTCTCTATCCAGAACTATTGTTTTGCTGAACACTGCCAGAACTATTACTGCTCTGCTACACATCACCGGAGCTGCTATTTTCCAAAGCTCTACGATAGTTTCTCTCTAAGCTACTGCTCTCTTGAGCTCCCCCTATGTTCCTATCATCTGGAGCTTCTTCATCATCTAAAGGTATTGTAACTGAAATACCTGTGGTGTCATCCACCGATCCATCCCATGCTTCATTCTCAATGAAAATAACATCTCTACTTATCACAACCTTCTTGGTGATGGGATTGTACAATTTGTAGGCTTTTGATTCCTCACTATAGCCTATGAAGATACATTTCTCTCCTTTGTCATCAAATTGCTGCCTCTTCTCTTTTGGCACGAATGTGTATGCCACACACCCAAAAATCCTTAGGTGTTCAACACTCCATTTGCTGTTAGTCCACGCCTCTTGTGGAATCCTATCACGGACAACCTTTGTGGGGCACTTATTCAGTATATAAACTGTTGTTGCTACAGCTTCTCCCCAAAATATGTGTGGCAGCCCTTTGGCTTTCAGCATACTTGCTGCCATTTCTTGAATGGTCCTATTTTTCCTCTCGGCCACTCCATTTTGTTGTGGAGTATATACCTAGTTGTGAATTGTTTGTGAATGCTCTCATTCCTACAAAAATTCAAAAATTCATTGGAGATGTACTCTCCCCCTCTATCTGTCCTAAGTGCTTTGATATAGTGACCACTCTCCTTCTCAACTACTGCCTTAAACCATTTAAACTTCTCAAAGGCTTCCAATTTTTTTTTCAAGAAATAGACCCATATTTTTTTGCTATAGTCATTTATGAAAGTCATGAAATATGTGTTTCCTCCTAATGTGGGGGTTTTCATGGGTCCACACAAATTTGAGTGCACTAACTCTAGTGGTGCTTTTGCTCTCCTAGAATACCCGGATTGAAATGGCTGCCTATATTGTTTTCCTAAAATGCAAGCCTGGCACTTGCCATCGGGTTCTACAATAGATGTTAAACCCCTAACCATGCCTTTCTTAGATAATAAACTCAAACTTGAAAAGCTTAAGTGCCCATACCTTAAGTGACATAGTTTGGATGGGTCTTTGATGACTATCTTGAAGGAAAACTGTTGTTCAACTGCCGACTGCTGAGCGACTATTGTTAGTGCCAGCAAACAATGTTGTTGCTGACCATCTATTGTTCCTGTTACAGACATTATGTGCATCCTGAGAGGAAACATTTTGTTTCTCATCATCTGCACTGCAACCATCACTTTCTTGCTGCCTCCTCTGTCAAATATCTTGCATTCTCCATTCTCCATCAAGATTTTGTAGCCATTTTGGACCATTTGTCCAATGCTTAATAAATTATGCTTCATGCCGGGGGAATAATAGACATCTTGGATTTGTTGTCTTTCGCCATTCTTTGTTTGGATGTGGACTACACCTTTTCCAATGACGGGGACTTTCTCATCATTTCCCATCTTGATTTCAGTCTTCATACTGCTGTCAATGGAGGCAAAGAAATGCTTGTTACCACTCATGTGGTTGCTACATCCGCTGTCCAAGTACCATACTTCATCATTCCTACGTTCAGCAAGGTTGCATACAATGAAAACATTTGACTGCTTGTCATTTTCGACTTTGTTCTCATTAGCTACATTAGCATTTTGGCCTCCATGGTCACGCTGCTTCTTCCTGCATTCACTAGCATAATGGCCATATTTGTGATAGTAATAACACTACACATTGCTTTTGCCATTCCTCTAGTTTGAACTGTTGTTCCTCTTCTGGTACTGGTTTGCTGACTGTGAGTTGCTCGGCTCCTCTGTGCTGTTAGAAACTCCTCTTCCAGAATTACTTCTGCCTCTACCTCTTTGACCTCTACTTCTATTGTTTCTTCCTCTTCCCCGACCTCTTCCATTGGTCTGAGCATTGAATGCTTTCTCTAAGGAAGGAGCAGATCTGTTCAACCGCTGCTCATGGGTTTGTAGTGAACCCATCAACTCATCTAAAGTCATTTGAGACAAATCATTTGCCTCTTCAATGGCAACGACTACATAGTCAAACTTAGTAGGAAGACTTCTTAAGATTTTCTCAACAATCCTTTGCTCTTCCATTGTTTCTCCATTGATTTGTAGTTGATTTACCAAGGTTGAAATCTTAGTGTAATAATCTGAAATGGACTCATTATCCTTCATTAATAGAGTCTCAAAATTTCTTCTTGAGAGCTGCAACTTAGCTGACCTCACTTTTTCAATTCCTTTATAACTATTTTGCAATATATCCCAAGCTTGCTTTGCATATTCTGATGTTGCAATACGTGTGAAAATAGCCTCACTTAAGGCTGCCTCAATCAAACTAAGGGCTTTTGCATCCTTCATTTGGGTCTCCTTCAATTGATTCTTCTATGCATTTGAAAGGGCTGCAAATGCATTAGGGTCTATGATATCATTGAACCCATTTATGACCAACTCCCATAGGTCATTTGCAACTAAGATGGTTCTCATCTTCTTAGCCCATATGTCATAATTCTGCCCATAAAAATTCGATGGTTGCTGCCAACCTTTGTTATCACCTCCTGCCATATTTCTCAAAGGTTTGAGAAAAATAAACTAATGCCTAGATAACCTAGGGCTTTACCCAATACACCCACAAATAACAAACTAATTGGCTAGTTGATTGACTGCTCAAAAAATAAGGGCTCTGATACCAATTGTTGGGAATGGCAGGGGTGCAAATAAGACAGAAACAGTGCTTTGACAATATGGACAGACTCAGAAAATAATACAAAGAACGCACTCCGATAGCAGAACTAAACACATAGTAAATTAACTTGCATATATTCCTTTTTCTTAGTAAAATACAAACACACACAGTATATTCTCTATTCTTCAACATAAAATAATACTAAGCTACTTGGACAGATGTCTAATACTTATGGTGCTACTCTCACACCTATTCTTAACTATTGCTATCAGTGCGTGACATCTACTAAACATCTATGCAGTGCTACTGTAACATTCTCCTTGCTGCTGCTATAGGCTTGACTTCAAAAAAAATTCTTCTTCTAATCCTGACTCCAACGAATGCAATCCATTTGCCTTGTTTAATTCCTTGCTCAAAAAATGAGCGCTCAAAACCAAATTCAAATTTACCTAACTCCATTTAATGCTGGTAGGCAGCTGCAGGTTTACGTTGGCTGTAGGAAGCGCTCCAAGTTCAAATTCAAAATCATCTACCATATTAATTTATGCCAGGTATATGTTGGATGCAAGTTGATAAAAATTCTTCTTACGTGGGGGCTGAGCTGACAGTTCTGCTGACTATAGAATATTAACTATTCTAACAATTTCAACTATCTGACTATTGAGAAAGCAATCCATGAGGTCATCAAATGTCCAATGCTAATGGATCCTACATGCTGCTATTTCGAGTGTGAGATAGCTTTTTCTTTCTTGTCCAACTGTATGGACCTCTTGAGAAGCCAAACTCTGCTTCACCTTCTCTTCGTAAAGTATGTGTGAGATGATGTGGCCAATCAAATGTCTAGTACTCAAGGCACTCAAAAGGTATGAATTTGCAGAGGTTTTATACCCCCCAAGTGGTCTATTTTTAGGTTTGTTCCTTCAATCATCCTTCGAAGTGAGATGTGTGCGAGAAGCATTTAGCAAGAGCCTACAACTTGATGGTCTTGGATTTTTTGAGTGTGCAATGGAATTGTATGGTCATGTTTTCGAGCCATAGGTGGAACATGATATAAAGCACATGTTCCATGCCCTTTGTACACTGAAAGACCATCACTAACCAATGTCAATAAGAAATCAAAACGTTATTATAGATCTCGGCTTACTATGCACCCACAGTTCGAATAAGGAGGGAATTGCAAATAGCGAGTCTTATGAGGATCTAGCTTCCACTTGCGCGGAAACCACCTAATAAAAGGTTCGACTAAGTGCTTTATATTTGGACTACAATTAGTTGTCAAGGGTGGGAAACAGTTTTTCCATTTGATTTTTGCTTATAATAATGTTGAAATAAAGAGGATAACACCTCCAAATCATATGGTGTATTAGAATTTTGTATTCACGAGGTTGTCCCCTTGAAGAGGATTTTGATACTTGTAGGAATATTTTTGAATATAAGCATATTTACAGCTATATCAAAGCGTTCTGTTATTTTTGTCACATTATTGTTTCTTATTATTATGATTGATTCTATATATTTCTATTGAAAATTAGATTCATATATTAACTAGAGAAGCTTGCAAACTATAACATGCATTATCGTGCTTAAAGTTGTTTTGTGCTCTCTCCCAATTTATCTAACGTCAGTATTAAAACTCCCCCAAGGAAAGGGAGTGGCTTTACAGAAGGTTTTCAGAGATTTTTTATGGGTATAAAATATTACTAAAAAGATGAAATTACCTTTGGTGGCCTAGGAGACTTTATGCAAATCTAAAACAAATGGGGGTGCAAGTTTGAGAGATCTTTTCCTGCAAAACAAAGATTTAGGTGCCAAATTGATATGGAAGATTTATTCTAAACCTCACACCAAATGGTGCCAAATAATGAGGCACAAATACCTTGATTCCCTTGATAGAGAAATAATTTTTACCCAAAAGGACCTTCCCTCTAGCTCAAAAATTTGGAACTTTATTACTTCGTGTAGATCTATTCTCCTCCCAGATCTTTCTTAGTTGATTAATAATGGTGAAAAAACTCTTTTTTGGGAAGATGCTTTGAATGGTCATAAGCCACTCAGGTCCCTTGGCAACTGGGGTCAAATTGAGCATGCTCTTAAAACTCTCTGGGGTAACAAAGTAAAAGACTACTTGGACTTTGACCCTGGGAATCCCCATCAGAACTCAAAATGGAAAGATTTCAGTTTTCTTCTGGTACCAACACTAATGAAGGAATCTCTCTTGTCTAAACTAAGGAAAAAGGTTTTTTTTTTGTTTTTGTCAAATAAACAAGATGAAACAATATGGACCAAGGAAAAATCTGGTAATTACAATGTGAAGGATGGTTACGATTCTTTAATTGCTTCTACCAACCCAACCCCCTGGCCCTTCAAACTTTGTTGGGGCTTTGAAGTTCTTCCCAAAGCTAGTGATTTTGCTTGGATTTCCCTAAAGGATAGAATCTTGACTGGCATGAGACTTGACAGATTGGGAATAGTTCCTCTTTTCCCTTGTGTTATGTGCGATAAAGCTTTTGAATCTACAAATCATCTTCTTATTGGTTGTGATTTTTCTCATCAATGTTGAACTTGGCTTTTGAGGAAACTTGGTTGGGTAAGCCCCCTTCATAACTCAATCCTGAAACATTTCTTATGTTGGCCTGCTTTGTATCCAAATTCCATGTTCTCTTGCATTTGGGAAATATGTCCGTCTATCATTATCTAGAACCTTTGGTTGGAAAGAAACAACCACATATTCAGAAAAAATGCTTCAAACCTGAAACATGTAATTCAAAAAGTTGAGATATCTATATCTGAAGTTACAATGTCAAGCATCTAAACCTGGATCAATGCAGAACAAATGCACTCTTACAGATAGAAAACTTATCAAATGGTTGCCACCCCCACGAGAATCCATAAAATTAAATTTCAATGGGGCTTCTAGGGGAAACCCCGGAAAATATGGGGCTGCTACTATCCTGAGAGATTGGTAGGGTAATTGCATTAGTGTGGTATTTAAACTTTTAGTTGAAGGTACAAACATTGTTGCATAATTCAATGCATTAAGAATTGGACTCGAACTGGCTATAAAGTTGTCTATTTCTCAAATAGTAATTGAAGGGGATTAGATGGTTGTGATCTCTGCTCTCACAGATAAATAATCAAATTCATGGAATTTGAATTATCTTTTGTCACATATTCAGAACCTGCTTAAAAAATTTCCCAACTATCAGATAATGCATTGTTATAGAGAAGCTAACATTCTTGCAGACTCTCTAGCAAATAGGGCAATTGATGATCATATTGTTTTCAAAGAATTTTCAAGGTAAGATTATGCCTCATATTTTTTATGATTATGCTTTTGATTTAAATGATCTCTAGCTTCTAAGGTATAAAATCTTCAATTTTTTCCTATTTACATTGGCTTTGTAAAATATTGCGAGGGCCACTGCTTTATTATTTGATCAAAAGAATATGAAAGAGGTTTTTTTGTAAAGGTTATTTCGTATTTCCTGCCTTTGTTAAATCATATTGGTAATATCACTGCTTGGCGCAGACTACAAAGTTAAAAGGCATTATTTTAATCTGCATTTCTTGCAATGGATAATGTTTTTCCACCCTCGGTGATACTGATTTGTTTGGAAGCGGCCATGCATGACATGACTGGTTAAAACAATGTTTATATTGAGATGATAATCTAACATCTCTTTTAGTGTGGAGAAAAGTATAAAGATGTTCTTTTTAAAGTGGAAGTATTTTTCTTTTTCTTTTCAATATTAATTTCCCATGAGAGACGACCTCTCATGGATGGGTGATGTTGATTAGGATTGGCGACGGGCATTAAAAGTATCGTTGTGCTTTTCTTCTCTTAAGATTAGAACCGGGGACAGTCCTCTTGACGTCCACAATACCTGGTGCATGTTGTGGTTATTTTGGGGAAGCTGAAGTGTTTTGGCATGGCTAAATTTGGGAAATAATTGTAATTGGTTATGGGTATATCTCTCCACCTTTGTCATCTCGTAAGAAACATGCATTATTTGTTGACTGTTGATAAGAATATCTTTGGTGGCTCTCCTTGTTGGGGGCACTAATTTTTAAAATGCATTTGAAAAGACTTTGGTTTAAATCTGGATTGGTTGACACTCTCCATATGCGATAGCTGGTATGTTGCTTGGGAATTGGTACTTCTCCAAGCTTTCCTCTCTCTGGCTCGCTACACTCGCACCTCTCAAATGGTACAATAAAACTAAAAGGTTTATTTATCAAACTTGTGTGGCTATTTTCTGCTCATTTTGTGGGCATTTTATTTGGTTATATTAATATATCGTCTGGTGGAATTTTTAACAATGTATACATTATTTTCTTCTGTTGAGATCGATGGAGGCGTCCTTCAGAGTTTACATACCTGCAAGATACTATGAAGTTAGGGACACTGTGCCTTTCTCAATTGAGAAATTGAGGAGATCGTGCATAATTGAATGCAATCAGGTATCAGAGGCCATCTCCATGGTGCTGGGTTGGGACTGGTTGGATTTCCATGCTATGGCTCTACCAAATGAAATAGCATCTCATTTTTTATCTAACCTAATGGATGTTTTGTGGTGTTCAGAGATGGTAAAAAATTCTAGCTGGGAATTATCTCCTCCCTCGTGTTTGTCCACTTTCGGATCTTCAACCAGCCATTGATAGATATGATATTATTAATGGTACCAATAAGGTGGGAGGTATCCTTCTCCGCCAACATCTTCTTTCTGATCATTCTCTGACTGCTCTTCTCAGTTCGATGGCACATGGTTTGATAGATGGTTGCTCCTATGATTTTTCTCGCCGTCTGCACAGACTTCGCTCTCGCTTGGGCAATTCGATTTTTTACTCAATTCAAAACTTGTATGATGTTGTCCAATTCCTTATAATCAGGCATGCACTGGCGAAGCCACATTCTTCTCCATACTTCCCACCTCCTTTTGATGTGTCTTCTTCTATTGAAAGTCGAGTGTAAAAACTTTTGTGTGTGGCTAGGGTTTTTAAGTGCCCGCCACCCATTTGCAATGTTGTCTCTTTGTTCTACAACTTGGTTAATTTGTAAATCTCTTCTCTCTTCACAAATGTGTATCATCTATATCTGACCTTTGGGGGTTTTTGGTGTTATCCTTCTAATGTAATGTCAACTTTGTCTTCACTCTTTTGGTGTCGATACTATGTCTACAGTAATTTTGTATTCTCTGGAGGAGCATCTTTCTTCTTCATTCTTGCTGATTTGGCTCCTTCGTGAACATGGGATATGAAAATCTATGAGTGTGGTTAGGATTTTAAGTGCCTATCACCTCTCTTTGTTATCAGCTAATTGAGGCCTTCGGGGTTTCTGTGGTGATCATCTTTTATGGAAAAATCGGTTGTTTATCCACTCCTAAGGAGTCGATACTGTGTCTACAGTAATTTTGGCTGTGTAATCTTTTAATATTAATAAAATATTCCAGTGGCTTGCCATTTTTATTGAAAAAAAAAATCATATGCATTATTGTGAAAAAACAATTATTTTCTTCAATGTTTTCCTTTCAATTTAAGGATTTCCTTCCTTATCTTTTTGTCTACCCAATTCTTTAAAAACAACCTTATAATAATTTATTAAAGGGAAAGATTTTTTAATAAGCAATTAAAATAAAAAAATAGGATAGTGGAGATCACAAGCCACATATCACATTAGAAGACATTACAACATTTCCTTACCTACATTTACAAACACCTTTATTTCCATTATCACACAATTCTCATAACAATTCACTATTATAAATTTATGAAATCTTTGTGGGGTTTGATCATCATTAAATAAATTATTGTTCATCTATTTCAAGATAAAGCCCCCAAGGTGCCTACAATACCAACAACTCCAAATCAAGTTTTTGTTGCAAGTGATAAGTTTATGATGTCTCTACAACAAAACAATGGTATCATTGATTATATGAATGCCCCTATGCCAAAAAAGACATAGTTAGATGCGTGGTCCAAGTCTTAATCCACCATAATCCAAAAAATAACAAAGAACCTCAACCTCCAAAGAGACTATGCATTCTCAAAACTTTTTCTGTCTAATCTTTTTCTAAGAATAACTTTTATTTCTTTGGTTTAAAACAATCATATGTTACATTATTTTATCATGATTTTTGTTTGGATATAAATAATAATAGAAAAACAAATATCGACAAGAATTATATTTTCTGTTTGTTCGCTTTTATCAAAAAAATAATAACAGTGTCTTTTGAAATACAATTGTTTTTCCAACGTCCTATTTCTCATAACATACTCATACATCTACATGTGTAGGTGTGCATTTTAAATTACAAGATCATTTCACTATACTGTATTTGTGTATGGAAAATTGTAAGTTTCAAGACACACGATGATTTTTAATAGTGATAAAAAAAAAACACACTACATTTTCTAACCTATGCATTGCAAAATTATATGTTCCTTTTATTAATTAAAAATACTATTACATTGAAAGGGGGATTGAAAGGTGGGAATTCAGTTGTACAGCCATGGTTTTGAAATGAGAGTGTATACACCTTCAACAAGTTCCATGGCTCTCATGATCTAGACGGGAGACAAAAGATACCCGTTAAGGCTTACAAATTTGAGAAATTCATTCATGTTCTTCATCTACAAACCTAGCCTAAACAGATGCAAGGAAAGATATGCTTTAGAGTCCTTGTTACTTGTCGATTCAACATCAAACAGTCTGGAAATCAATCCCTCCATGCATTGGCAAGGGAGATGGGTGATTAGTTCTCGTGCACGGGCAAGACTCGGTATTGGAAATATTCTTCTTGCAATAATATCCGCTCATGTGCGCCAACCTGTAGCGTCAACCAAAACCTATATGAATTTTTTGTAGATCTCCTCATCATGGATGTGGTTGTTGCTCCATTTTGCTTCATCCACACACTTTTTAATTGCATCCACCAGCTCCTACTCATGAACCAGGAAAATACGCCTTATCCAGATTTATAGAGCTTCGTCTTCATATTCACAGGCCACCACAGAGAATTCTCTATTTGCCATATTCGACAACTGTACAACTACCACTGAGATCAAGTGGTAGATATCATGACTGTTCCACCTTTCAAGAAAAAGCGCCCAATCTAGGATATCTCCCACTCAGACATCGAGATTTCACTGTTTACATCGGTATTAAAGTGGCCTTGTGTAAGGAAAGTTTCTCTCCCAATTTAGATTTGCTTTGGATCTCCAATGTCGATTGCACAAAAGCTCGATACTTATCGGATACTTTTACAGTGTCACGAGTTTTACTTCACATCACGCACGAGCATAAAAATTGAACGTTTAATCAAATGAATTTAAGTATTTGTTATCGTAAACACAGTGTGTTATCTATTTAGTGTCAATAAAAATTCCACGTTCATTGAACATATAACACATGTATGATTTTGTTTTCACATGACTTAAATTTAGTTTCTAGTTGCAGTCCTAGAGAAGTTCAGTGCTTGCAATAACAACATCACATGCTTTGTTAGAATTCCTAGACTAGGGAATCAATAAACAATTAGCAAGTTGCATATCTATATCATTGAAAGTGTTGTGTATGAGTATTTTTAAAAAGTGTAACAAGGCACATGTGCACAAACATATAAATTACTTGTTTCTTTGAGGCATTAGTTAAACCTTAAAGTTGATCAATTTTGAATGATGTGCTACTCCAAGCTCATGTGCCCTCCTTCCAGAAGATTAAAAAAAAATAGGAAGACATGAATGTGCATCCTACCTCTAGGGATGTGATTGGCCAATATTTTTTTCCCTTTATTTTCAAATAGGAAAATAAAAAAAATTCCAGCTTAAAAGTAACGAGCCAATAAAAAATTAGAGAAACAGTTTAATAAAATTTGAAACACTACTGGTTAGTCTATGTTTGAAAATCGATAAGAATAACATGAATGGATATTTTGTTGGAAATATTTAAGTTTTTATCCAAGCCTCTTCTCATGTCAACTCCCCTATTCCACCTACCTGTCAAGGGGCTCTTTTCAACGACAATTTTTTTGGGATCTTCATCCATGTTCTGCCCCTGACTCCAAAATTTATTCTGTTAGGTAAATTTGAATTTTGAGAGGGAATTTTTGGAAGAAGACAAGCATAGACAAAAAGAAGGAACGTAATAGTCAAAAAGTAAGTTGCAAGAAGAAGTTGCAGCAACAATAGCAAAGAATGTTTTGAGAATGAAGTGCAGAGTGTGTGCAGGGAGCAACAAATAGCTCTAGATTGTTCTATGTGTGCAAGGAGCAACAAATAGCTCCAGACAAATAGGAAGAAGAAGAGAGCTCTGAAAAACTCCAGATTGTTGTAAGAATGTGTGCAACTCTATATTTTTGTCAAAGTAGTTTGTAGTTTCAAGTTTAAAAATTATTTTGTAAATGTTATTTTTTGATTCAATAGAACAAACAAAAGTTTATATAAAAAACCATGTGTCTCCAATCAATTTATTTTGTTATTCTACATTTTATTTTGGTATTCCTTATTGATTGGAAAATAGGGCAACAACTCTATGCATTTCATGTGAGTTTGGGATTTAGAAAATCCTTCAGATTGGTATTAGAGCCAAAAGGTCCTAAGTCTTGAGTGAGTTAGTCATTTATTTTCTAGGTGTTTAAAGTTTATTTTGTTGGAGACATGGCTGGAGAAGAGAGTAAGAGTTGGTAGCAGCCACCACCATTTAATGGACAAAACTATGATGTTTGGGTAAAGAAAATGAAGATCATAATGGTTGCAAATGATTTGTGGGAGTTTGTGATTAGTGGGTTCAATTTTGTGACTGATCTAGCAACATATGCTTCTCTCACAAACAATCAGAAGACCCAACTGAAGGAGACAAGAAGGAAAGATGCAAAATCATTTAGTTTGATTGAAGCAACCTTGATAGATGCCATTTTTTCCAGAATAGCGACAACTAACTATGAAAATGAAGCTTGAGAAATCCTCCAAACCAGTTACAAAGGGACTGATAAATTCATATTGGTGAAGCTCCAGATGCTTCAAAGATATTTTGAGACTCTCCAAATGGACAATGAGTTTATCTCAGACTTTCACACAAGAATCTCTAGTTTGATAAATTAGTTGGGAATGAATGGAGAAGCCATGGAAGAGCAGAGGATTGTGGATAAAATCCTTATAAGTTTACCCTCAAAGTTTGATGCAGTAGTAATTTCCATTGAAGAGGCAAAGGAATTCTCAACATTGACCGTTGATGAGTTGATGGGTTCCCTGCAAACCCATGAGTAGTACCTAAATAGGTCTGAAAATTCCTCCCATGATCAAGCTTTCAAAGCTCAAGTCAATGCAAGAGGTAGGGGAGAGGCAGAAGCAACTCTGAATGAAGCTCAAGAGGTAGAGGTATAGGCATATCTGGATGTCAAAGTGCTGGAGAAGATAGTTCACGATGACCACATAGCCAAGAGGGAGCAAGTAATTCTTAGTCCAGCTCCAGACAAGTCAAGAAGAAAAACTCGAGTCAGAAGTTTGACAAGAGAAATATTGAATGTTATTATTGCCATAAGTTTGGTCATTATGCAAGCGAGTGTTGGAAAAGGCAACGTGATCAGTCCAAGTAAAGTGCAAATGTGACTGATGAAAAAGTGGCTGAAAATAATCAGCAAAAGGATTTCATCATGTACAACATTGCTGAGCAAGGTAGTGATGAGGTATGGTTTTTAGATAGTGGATGTAGCAACTACATGAGTGGTAATGAGAGTTTATTTTTTCACTGATACAAATGTCAAGTCTTAAATAAAAATGGAGAACAATAAAATAGTTCCAGTTGTGGGAAAAGAGTCTATTATGTTTCACACCAAGCAAGGTGAGAAGGAGATTGAAAAAGTATATTTTTCCCCGGGTATAAAGCACAATCTCATGAGTATTGAACAACTGATCCAAAAATCTACAAAGTGTTGATGGAAAAGGGTGAATGCATCATTTATGAGAAGGATGGAAGCAAGAAAATAATTACAGTAGTGCCAATGACAAAGAATAGAATGTTTCCCTTGAGGTTAGAGACATGTTTCTCAACTCAATCCATAGCTACAATCCCCAGGCATGGAAAATGTACAGAGATACAACAACAAGCAACTTTCAAGTCATTCATTCAAGACCCTTCTAAACTTTGGCATCTTAGGTATGGACACTTAGGCTATGCTGGTTGGAATGTTTTGTCAAAGAAGGGTATGGTTAGAGGTTTCCCAACCATTGTAGAGCCTAATAGTAGATGTGAAGCCTGCATTTTAGCCAAGAAATATAGGTAGCCCTTTCAATTAGGCAATTCTAGAAGGGCAGGAGCACCATTGGAGCTAGTGCAAACTAAATTGTGTGGCCCTATGCAAAAAAAATCTATTGGTAAGAGCCAATATTTTATGACCTTCATAGATGATTACAGCTGTAAGACATGAGTTTATTTCTTATAACATAAATATGAAGCATTTGGAAATTTTAAAGTATTTAAGGCCTAGGCTGAAAAAGAGATTGTACATTTCATCAAGGTTCTAAGGTTAGATAGAAGGGGAGAGTATACCTCCAATCAATTTGTGAATTTTTGCAAGAAACATGGTATTAAGAAGGAGCTAACAACAACCTATACTTTGCAGCAAAATGGAGTGGCTGAGAGGAAAAAAATAACCATTGTGGAGATGGAAAGAATCATGCTTAAAGCCAAGAGACTCCCAAATGATTTTTGGGGTGAAGTTGTAGCGACAACAATATATTTGATAAATAGAAGTCCTACAAGGTAGTTTGTGACAAGATTCCACAAGAGGCATGAACAAAATACAAGTGGATGGTTGAGAACTTGAGAGTGTTTAGGTGTGTGGCATATGCACTTGTGCCAAAAGAGAAGAGACAAAATTTGGATGACAAGGGTGAGAAGTGCATCTTCATGGGCTATAGTAAAGAGTCCAAAGCCTACAAGGTGTATAACCCACTCACCAAGAAAATAGTTATGAACAAAGATGTGGAGTTCTTAGAAGATGAATCATGGGATGGATTGATAGGTATTGACAGCTCAGTATAGCTCCCGACAACTCTGATTGATGAAGAAAAAGAGTATGAAGTGCAACAAGATGATGTTATGGAGCCCCCAATAACTCCCAATAGCTCTGGATTGCTCTAGACCAGTGCACAAACAAGGTATTCTCAGAAAGAAACAACAGTAGTGAGATTTCCAACCCCACTCTCACCTCCCTAATTCCAAGAAAGACCAAGAGTCCAAGGGAGATCTACCAAAATGAAAGGTATGATGAAGAGTTTGATGAAAGTATGAATTTTACATTATTCTCTCATAGTGATCCAATTTATTTTGAGTATTTTGTGAAAGAAAAGAAAGGGTGTGAATCTATAGATGAGGAGATAGATGCAATAGAGAGGAATAAAACATGGGAGCTAACTGATTTGCCTCCCAACAAGGAAGTAATTAGAGTGAAATGGATCTGTAAGACCAAAAACAATGCTGATGGAAAAATAGAGAGGCATAAGACAAGATTAGTTGTCAAGGGATACAAACAACAGTTTGGGAGAGATAATGATGAGACATATGCTCCATTTGCAAGGATGGAAACCATGTGGGCAGTCATAGAAATTTCAGCCCAACAAAGTGGAAGGTGTATCAAATGGACATGAAGTCTGCCTTCTTGAATGGAGTGTTGAAAGAGAAAGTGTATGTGGAGCAACCACCTAGTTATGAAGTTTTAGCTCAAGGAAACAAGGTATATAGGCTGAATAAAGCTCTTTATGGGCTGAAGCAAGCACCATGGACATGGTAATATAGGATTGACTCATACTTGTTGAGAAATAAATTTAAAGCAAAAGTGATGATGAGCCCACTCTTTACATCAAGGCAGCTGATGGTAAGATTTTAATTATTGTCTTGTATGTTGATGATTTAGTTTTCATTGTGGATAACGATTTCCTCATTGTTGATTTTAAAGAGGCGATGAAAAGAGAATTTGAAATGACAAACTTAGGTCTTTTAAGGTATTTTCTAGGCATAGAAGTAAAAAAATTGCATGATGGTATATTTATCTCTCAAGCAAAGTATGCAGCTAAGATTTTGAAGAGGTTTAGGACACAAGATAACAAGTCTGTCCCATACCAACAACTATAGATTTGAAGTTTTGCAAGGAATATTGTAGTAACAATGTGAATCTGACCATGTATAAGAGTTTGGTTAGAAGTTTGATGTATTTAACAACAACTAGGCCTGATATAATGCATAGTGTAAGTCTGATTTTTAGATTTATGGAGACTCCAAAAGAGTCACATTGGCAAGCAGGTAAAAGAACCCTGAGGTATGGGAATGGAACCAAAAGATATGGTATTTTGTATAGTGCAGAAAATGATTTTGGGTTGGTCGGTTACACGGATAGTGATTGGTTAGGGAATGTGGATCAGGGAAAACTTTAGTGGTGAATCTTCGCCAATTGGTGAATAATAGAAATCGGGAGCTCCAAAAGTGGCGAATAGTACAAGCTAAAACAGAGACTGAATCGCCAGGTTTTTACAAAAAAATAATTTCATCTCGATTAATTCGCCATGTAAAGGATGCATCATTGACACTAATTCGCCAGTAGTTTATACAATAAAATTTAAAAATATTAATAATATTCGCCAATAATATTATGTAGTTCTGGAGAATCAAGAAGGGAATATACTATATTCATGCCAAGCTCCCAGAAAGATGTTTGATCAAAGCTTTGTTTGATCTCCATCATTCACTATTTCCAATAGTTCATGACATATGTCATCATCGTTGTATTGATAGGACGTCCCTAAGTGTCCCACCGATGATGTTCACTCATGCCGATAAGGCTTCCATACTCCACCTAGGGTGCACCAAGGCACAGGTACACCACTTGTGTAATTCTGAAGAATCGTGAAGGGAATCTACAATATTCACGCGAAGCTCCCAGAAAGACATCCGATCAAAGCTCTGTTTGATCTCCACTATTCACTGTTGCCAATAGTTCATGACATACATCATCATTGTTGTATCAGTGGGACATCCCTAAGTGTCCCACCGATGATGTTCACTCACGTTGATATTCGCTCATGGAATGAACTTGAAGCCGTCCGATTTAAAAGTTAATCGATGGTAAAATTTTCAAGTTTCATTTAGTCTTACTTTTCAAGTGAGATTTTTTAAAAACACTTCATATGTGTGTGTTCCAATGCATTTGCAGGAGCGTGTTGGGGCCATTGTCCCCGGACCCTGCGAGGGGGTGTTGCCCCCTTGACCCCCACAAGGGGGCTCTACCCCGTTGACCCTGTCGGTGGCTTCCGCCCTGGGGCCCCTACTTCAATATTAAACAAAACAAAAAAGATATGGGGCAACTACGTCGACCAACTATGTAAATTTTTAAAGGAGAGATTCACCATTGTAATTAATATTTTTAGTGATTATTCACTAGGATTCACCATGTTGTTATTCATGATGATTCACCAGGATTTTACAAAAAAATTAATACTGTGCATTAGATTCACCAGGAAAATTAATATTTTTGTTTCAAATAAAAGGAAAGATTCACTAGGATTTTACACCTTTGCCTAGGGGGGAGGGGGGGGGGGGTTCTTAAAGTTATCCTTGGTGTGGATGATATAAAAAGCACATTTGGATATGTGTTTCACTTGGGATCGGGAGTCATTTCATGGGCTTCCAAGAAAAAACCCATAGTTTCCCTATCTACAACTGAGGTTGAGTATATATCAATAAATGTAGTAGTATGCCAAGCTATTTGGCTAAGGAGGACCTTAGCACATTTGAAGGAAGAAAAAAAGGATGAAACAACTATATTTTGTGACAATGCTTCAACTATTGTTTTGACAAAGAATCCAATTTTTCATGGAAGAAGCAAGTACATTGAAATCAGGTATCATTTCATAAGAGAATTAGTTAAGAAAGGTGAAATCAAATTAAAATTTTGTAGGTTTGAGCAGCAACTTGTAGAAATTTTTACCAAACCATTGAGTTGAGATTGTTTTGAACACCTAAGAAGAAATTTAGGTGTTGTTGATTTGTATGAAGAATGATGTTGTTTGACAACTCAATCAAAGGGTGAGTGTTGAAAATATTTAGTTTTTTGTCCGAGCCTCTTCTCACGTCAACTCCCTTGTTCCACCTACCTGTCAGGAGGCTCCTTTCAATGACATTTTTTTTGGGATCTTCATCCATGTTCTGCCCCTGACTCCAAAATTTATTGTGTTAGGTAAATTTGAATCTTGAGAGGGAATTTTTGGAAGAAGACAAGCATAGACAAAAAGAAGGAACGTAATAGTCAGAAAGTAAGTTGCAAGAAGAATAAGTTACAACAACAACATCATAGAATGTTTTGAGAATGAAATGCAGAGTGTGTGCAGGGAGCAACAGATAGCTTCATATTGTTCTATGTGTGCAGGGAGCAATAGATAGGTCCAGACGAATAGGAAGAAGAAGAGAGATCTCTGAGAAGCTCTAGATTGTTGTAAGTGTGTGTGTGTGCAACTCTAGATTGATGTCAAAGTAGTTTGTAGTTTCAAGTTTAGAAATCATTTTATAAATGTTATTTTTTATTTAATAGAACAAACAAAATTTTGCATAAACAACTGTGTGTCTCCAATCAATCTATTTTGTTATTCCACATTTTATTTTGGTATTCCAAGTTGATTGAAAAAAAGGGCAGCAACTTTGTGCATTTTATGTGAGTTTGGGATTTAGAAAATCCTTCATATTTTGATGTCAATATATACTATGTTCAATGATGGGACTTTGGTTGTGTTCCAGGCATGCATCTTGCTGAACATTACAAAGCAGAGTATCCTAAGAAGATAGATTTTGTATTGTGGATTCTAGCTGAAGTGGTTGTTATTGCAGCTGACATTGTTAAAGGTTAATATTTTCAAACATCAGTGAATTAATTTGTTATGATTACAATACATCAAGGACAAGGGATGCATACATCTAGAGTATCTCTTGGATCCCTACTAATACTAGTTGTTGTCTAATTGTATGACAGTAATTGGATTTTCTTTTGCACTAAACATGTCATTCCACATACCTGTATGGGTTGGGGTTCTTCTAATAGGACTAAGCACACTTCTGCTTCTTGGACTGCAATGATATGGGGTAATCATTTTTTACATGCTAATTCCATTCATGCATCTAGTTATTTTAATTATTGAATCCTAATCAAGGCAAACTAGATATGAACTGTATATCCAAAAACTGGAGATGTTTTCAAATGGTGGGCTATGTGCATTATGTTTTCATATTACTAGGTTTTCCAATAAGAAGCATGCAATGTCTAATTATTCAAAAATCTAAAAGATTATTTTAAGTCATGCTTTAATTTCTCAAGCAACACCTTTTTATTTGCCTAATAAGATCATGTATAGTTTCTTCATTTTTCTCACCACCCTTATACGATCTCTTCTTTTTCCAGATTAGATTAATAGTTGGTAAAGGAGGAGTTTAAAATTTTAGTGCTCGAAAGAAAATGGGAAACACTGATGAAATAGGGTTTCAACGGACTATGAACCAGCTCCTTGTGCTTTATAGAGGAAGTGGCACATGAGAACATATTCCTTCATTATTCGTATGCTTGGAAGGTCAAGGAGTATTCTTAGGCAAATTCAGCTTGAGTTGTTATAATCAAAATCAATAAGAGTAAACAATAACCAGTGACATGCACGCTTCAAAACTACCCCACTGATAATTTGTGGAAATAAGCCCCATGAATAATCATTTCAAGTCTATGGTTGGACTAAAACTAGAGGACATTTTTCAAGGTTACAAAGGAGTTAAGAGGAAATCATTATGGGTAAGGATCAAAGTGACTCCCTCTGAATCAACAAATATCTGAATAAAAAATAATGACACAATAATAGGGAAAGAATTAGATTTTTGTAAACAATGTAATCTTGTCTCTTGGCCTAGAATTCTAACCTCAACAAAGATTAAGGGAATTTTGCAAAAACAAGGACTAAGAATATTCTAAGTCCCCTCTCCCTCCTAGGGATATGTAAAACCACATTTTGATGGTAACACCAAGGGAAATCCAAGATCCACCAGTTGTGGGGGAGTTTTCAGAAATGTTGAATAGTGAATGTCAAACCAATTTTATACATTTTATTAATATTGGGAAGGAATAAAAAAATATAGCTAAAGCAAGGGTGGTACAGAAAGGTCTCCAAATAATTGTGGGGAAATGATAGAAAAGACTTGTAGTGGAACATTACTCATAAATATTAATAAACCATGAGAGGTAGTAAAGTAAATGTTTTGAGACTAAACAATAACATCAAGCATGCATTGTGGCTATGTACAAATTAGATTTAATAGAAATGAATCACATTTAGGGGGAAGGAAATCAAGTTGCAGACATGGTTTTAAATAAAGATGTTCTAGGTATGGTTGTTGTAATAGTCAAAAAACTTACAAAGTCTTTTGGTGAAGGGTGTGGCATTGCAAGATATGGATGCCACCTATACTTGTCAACCATTTTTGGTAGAATTCCCTTCCCCTTCCCCTTCCCCCCAGTCCTAACCATTAACCCTTTCTCCCTAACTAAATCCCCTTTCCCACCATGCATACATCCTCTAAATGTATGTTCAGAAAAAACCTATATTTATTCCTTCGGAAAGGAAAACAACATAATCACACTATATGCAGTTCTGGGATGAGAAAGCATCAATGTCAAAATGATTCTTTGGACTTGTTAGTTTGAAGGCAAGGATTTTTTATTTATGATTTCTTAATTTTCCAATGCCACACCATCATGAATAATTAATGTGGAAGAACAAGTGAGGTGGTTGGCTATAACAATGGTAGAGAGAGAATAATTTCCTTGATAAGGCCATATAATCATTTGATCCTCTAACATGTTTGCATGGAAAGGAAATTCCTAAATAGTGCATTAGCAAAGAGAGCAGGGGCTATAGGGTTGTAGGTGATTTCAGGGAAGGAACTCATCTGCAACTATTTCCAACAATAAAGACATGTTGGTAATGCTAGTTTTGGGGATGCAGTTGCAAATTGTGGTCCTGCATTATGGCCCAAAGGGATGCAGTTGCAAATTTTACAACGTGATTTTTGAAATAAATAGGGAGCATACTGGGTTTTGCAACAATCAATAGTACATAGAAAACTTATTATATTTATGTGCTCTCAATTTTTTAATCTGAATAAGTGAAGAAAATAATATATTTGCTCTATAAATAGTTAGGGTGCATCATAGGTCTTAATTGTACCTACAGTTGCATATTTTTTGTTCTAAATAACATCAAACCACGACTATAAGATCACCAACTCGAATTAGCCCAGGACATTCTTTACGTTACTAGAAACTTTGTTGGGAGCATTCTTAGAATTAGTGATATAACTCATGCTAGTCTAATCCTAGATGACCAACACTCAATTATGCACTTTTAAACTAGTTTGGAATGTTTTCCTATACTATGTTATTTCTATTTCCTCATTGGAGATGAGTTTCACACTCATCTTGTCTATTTTGTACTAGTTGTACTTGTATGGCACCATTGATGGCTACCTAGTTTGAGGTCCCAACAAGGATCCAAGATAACCTTGGACACTACTCTAATTGTATATTCATTAGCTATACAAGGTAATGACATTGCTCCAAGACAAGCTTGGATCTAGTGCACAATTATACAAGCTCTCGACTTTCCCTTCAACAATAAACTTCTTTCTAGGGATATTGAATAATATATCCAAGGGTATATGTGGAAGTATCACATAACAAATATGTTTCTCTTGTTTGGATAGTAAAAATGATATTCTACATATGAAAGTATTAAGTTACTTAAGGATAGATTAAAATTCCCTATCAGAAAAAATAAGTTACATAAATTGATTATATTGTCTTAGAAAGATTACCTTGTTCTATTTATGCCACTGTAAAGAGTAATACTTTCATAGATTTTTTTATTGTTCTCTCTATTATCCTGTGAAATGGCTCTATGGATTTTGTTGGTAGGAACCTAAACCAAAACTATTTTAATGGTCACATTCCTACCTTCTTAGGGAATCTCACAACAATATTAGTCTTATGACCATATAAATTGATTATGTGCATATTTTAGTACTATGACTATTTACATAAATTCCTACAGTGGCCATATTGCATGAGTTACATTTATTTGATTCATTTTATAAAATAATTCATGTGTTGTATATGCTTTTACATTTTATAGAAATTTTCGCCAAGACAACTAGAAGCACAATGTGAGAAAAGCTTGCTTTTGATTATGCTTTGATGAATGTCACTACAAATTGTTTTGACAACAGTCCTTCCTCACCTAGTGATGAGTTATATGAAATTTTTCTTTTACCACTTCCAACATAGAAATGGGAGTATAACAAATATGCACTTGGAGTAGCAATGTGATTGCTTGAAAGAAATATGTAAAGTGGAAAAGAAAAAGATAACATACAGAATACATGTCACTACACACACAACATGCAACTAAATATGGATACTCCTAACTAGAAACTAGTTTAAAAGAACATTAGAAATATGTAAAGTGGAAAAGAAAAATCTAACATGTACAAAATGCATGTCACTACACACAACATGCAACTGAATATGGATAGTACCAACCAAAAATGTTTCAAACACAACTGATTATTGCTATAAATTAATTAAATGTTTCACACACATAATTAGTGCAGAAAAAAAAATTGATTATTGTTATAAATTAATTAAATTCCAAATTGTTCAAATAAACAAATTCAAGCTGAAATAATTCAGTCTTTAATATTATATTTGGGAATATTGAAATCCTGTCATATTGTAACATTTTGCGCATATTTTTTTCATTTGAAGAATTTTATGAAAATAATTCAAATTAAATTGTAGCAAAGAACAAGAAATTTACACTATAGGATGTTGTCTTATAAGCACTTTATGTCCTAATACATGTCTTATTTTCGGCCTCCTAAATGATACTGAGTACAACCTGGTCTTGTTCCATGAAATGTAAAAGAAGTTGAGAAGAGTGTCTCTCTCGATCTATCTCTAAATTTCCAAAGACATTATGTCTAGAAAATTCCTTCATGAGTGTAGATTGTTTCGAAGGAAGAGAAAGAGGACGAGAAAACAAAATATAAACATAACAAAACAAAGCAAGGAGGAAATAAGAATAATGTGTAGAAATTCAAACACAGAAATAAGCCAAACCAAGTTTCCATTTCATATAAATTTGAAGCTTACAAAAAATTTCATCATTAAACAAAATATAGAGCTGCTACTCTTTCTCATATAATCAAAAAATATATCAACATAAACTCCCTTGTTTTTGGCTATTGTTACAACACTGGTTGTTTCTACTAACTGCTACTGCAGAAATACATTTGCTGCTATGCTCTACACTTCCTACTCTTTTCATTATATTCCTCTCTTTACAAAATGACTACTAAATTCTATTAACAAAAATTAAGACTATTCTAGAACATACATATCACCCAACAAAAGGATGGAAAAATAAAACATTTAATTGCATTTAATTCAGCTAGTTGGGAATATCCTGTCTAAGAATATTTCCATTTGGTTTAGATTTGAATCATCATTCAAAATCTATCCTACACTTGGAATTTCAAAAATATTGATTAAATGGATTTAGTTGGAGAATGAAATCTCACACATGTGAGAAGATTTGAAAAAAATTTTGAGGACCAAAATTGAAATCCTACGGTGGTGGGAGTTAATGTGGCAGTTGGGATTAATTTTCCAACACTCTCCCTTAATCACAACGGTTGCCTTCTATGACATGCAAACTGTCTCTTTGATGAACAAAACCATCCTTTCCCAATGACTTTGTAAAAATATCTACATATTGTTCTTCAGACTTGCAATGCTCCAAAACAATTTCACCATCATTGATTAGTTCCCTTATGAAATGATACCATGTGTCAATATGTTTGCTTCTCTTATGGAAGACTGCATTCTTGGATAGTGCAATTGTTGAATTATTGTTACAATAGATTGTAGTTTCCCCTTCGTGTTCATTCCTTAAATCATTTGAAATTATTGTTATCCATATGGCTTGACATGTTACCCCTATTGTTGATGCATACTCAGATTCAGCTGTAGATAGAGAAACAATTGGATGTTTCCTGGAAGCCCATGAAATGACTTCTGAACCCAAATGAAATGAATAGTCTGATGTGATCTTTCTATCATCTAAACTTCCCACCCAATCACTATCTGTGTAGCCAACTAACTTGAAATCATTTGTTGCACCATACAAGATTCCATATCCCTTGGTTCCATTAACATATCTCAATATTCTTTTGGTTGCCAACCAATGTGTCTCCTTTGGTATCTCCATAAACCTTGAAATTATACTTACAACATACATTATATCAGACCTTGTTGCAGTCAAATATATTAGACTTCCAACTATTCTTTTATATAGGGTTGGATTGACATTGTTGATGCAATCATCTTTACTTAAAATTTTAGACCTATGGTTGTTGGTGTAGAAGTAGAATTTATGTTTTTCATTTTAAACCTCTTCAAGATCTAATTTGCATACTTTGATTGACAAATAAAAATACCATTCTTATTTTGCTGCACATCTATGCCTAGGAAATATCTTAACAACCCTAAATCAATCATCTCAAATTCATTTTTCATGGTTTCTTTGAAATCAACAATGAGGATATCATCATTCCCTATGAATATTAAGTCATCTACATACAAAACAACAATCAAGATCTTACCATCACCTTCCTTGATATAGAGGGTAGGCTCACCATCACTCTTGCTAAAGTCATTGCTCAAGAAATATGTGTCAATTCTAATGTACCATGCCCGTGGTGCTTTCTTCAAACCATAGAGGGCCTTTTTCAGCCTATACACTTTGTTTTCTTTCCCTTGAAGCTCATATCCAGGTGGCTACTCTATATAAACTTCCTCTTTCAATTATCCATTTAAAAATTCATAATTTATGTCCATTTGATATACCTTCCATTGGTGTTGAGTTGCTATTGCTAAGACTTCCCTTACTATTTCCATTCTTGCAACAGGAGCATATGTTTCATTCTAGTCTCTACTTGGTTGTTGTTTGTATCCATTTACAACTAATCTTGCTTTATGCCTTTCAATCCTTCCTTCAACATTGCATTTGGTCTTATAAACCCACTTTACACCTATAAATTATTTTCCTTTTGGAAGACTCACTAACTCCCATGTTTCATTCTTTTCAATTGCATCAATTTCTTCATCCATTGTATTTATCCATTTTTTATCTTTAATTGCATCATCAAGGATCATCAACATGTGAATATAATGCAAAAAGAAAATTCAGACCTGTGTTGTTCTTGTTACCATATTTTTCACTCATAGCTCAATCAGGTAGAGCTTGTTGATTTTAAATTGAGAAAAGGTACATTTTAAATCATTCCTTTATTACATTTAATTGCATAAATGAAATAATTAAAAAAAAGATTACATTTTACAATTATTGCATCCATGCAAGTGCATGTAATAGTAGAAGGATTTACATAAGTTTTTTCTTAAAAGGAGTAGTAATCTTTATTGAATGTAAAAATGTACATTATCTCACACAAGCCGTGAGATTGACTTTACTTTTTCAATGCAAATAAGAAAATAATATGCATGAATAAGTGAATGAAGAAATGTGCATGTAAGGAGAGGGACCAGTCATTTCCTGAATGACTGGTTCATTATGATTGTCCTATTTTATGTCTTGCCTCGAGTTACTCCTGTCCCTCCTGGCTCCTCATTGCTCCTAGGTCCTACATTTGAAAATGAAAAGGGGTTAGAGCCAAGGATCTAAGCAATAAAATATCTCTAACATCATATGCACAAACACCTATGCATGTGTAAAATGATCTCTATCCACATTGAACAAGTTTGGCATTTAGATGTCTAAGAAAGCAACAGAGTTATCATACACATCTAAAAATGCATTTGATTTTTCTAACTTGTTTGCTTCATGTACAAAAATAGGTGTAGTCATATATTGTTTTGATCTATCAAAATTAGCATGTGCAGTAAAATGTGGCTCCCACAAGGGTTCAACCCAACATGCTTTAAGGTGTGTTGTAAAAGTGATTGCCTCAATATTAGACAGTCCCAAAAAAGGAGAGGAAGGATTATCCAATATGAATAATGATTTATCAATATGAAGGACACAAAAATCTTGATGACTATATAATCATCTATATTTTACACATGAGGGAAATTTATTTACAAGACAATCACCCTCTATCATGGCACAATCCAATCAATTCAAGAGCACTATAGGTGGTAATGAGGATCATTTTAAGACACTCTTGGTCTTCATGACAGAGCAAAAAAATAGCAACCATGATGTAGTCTACATAAGGTAAGATGATGGACACTATCAAATTTTATAAAAGAGTGCCACAGTGCCTTTAAATGATGAGAATCTCATATGACAGTCCAAGGAAGTTAAAGAGAATTGACAACTCTTAGAAGAACAATATGTCTCTATCACAGTGCTCTTGAATAGAAAACATATTCAGGTTTAAAGAGACACCAATGCCGATAAGGATGACACTCTAAGGAACTTGAAGAAATGACAAGATAAAATATCATTCCAAGCTCCAAGATAGTGGATTTTAAGTTTGCTCTAGGACAGTAGGTCTGCAACTTAAGAAAGGTCATAAAATGCTAAGGTATTGACAAGGGCCTAAAAAGGATAGTGAATCATGATACTATCATTAGCCATCAAATGATATTGCCATAAGGGAAAAGCATGAGAAAATATAATGTGAAAGGGAATTCATCTGACAGTCCATGATCCTGATCCTATGTTAAAGACTTTGAGGAGCTGACATTGAAAGCTTAATAGGACAGTGGCTTAAAACAATATTTTTATATGTGCTATGGATGAGAAATTCAGTGAAAAGGACAATCCAAATGAGCATGAATATGAATTGTGCATCAAACTTTAGTTAGGTTTCCATGAAAATGGGCATGATAGTCATCAATCAGTAATCACAAGGGCAGGTGAATATCTTCATAAAATGATAAGTGATGTCACTACATTTCTAGAAAACGAAGAGTAAAGGTATTTACAGTGGAAATAAACAATGACCATGATTTCTCTTACAAGAAAACCCAAAATGGATGGAGCCAAATCTTCAAGTTAAAACCCCAATGCCAGTGTCATGGATGGTCGCGACCATTAAACTGGAGGGTTTTGATTTTTTTTTTTGTTATAGATATATATGCTAAATGTATAAAATGAAGAGTCATGGCCTGTGAGGAGGTCAAACCCTCAGCCATGAGAAAATAAATAGAGCATTCATGATTTCCAAGAAAATAACAGACTGGAAAATGAAGGTTAAACAACATATGAAATACACAGAAATGAAGAAGCATTAGGGAGAAGTGTACAGGAAAAATCAAGAAGCCCGCGACCATTTTTTTTGACAAAATCACTCAACATTATCTTCTAGGGAATTAAATGAAGGAACAAAGAACTTCTAGGAATGCTTACCCAACTGTAGAAGCAATCATCTGCTGAAATCTGCAAGAAGAACTTAGAAAATAACCATGGAGGTCACTTGGGAGGAGCTCTTTAAAACTCTATGGTGATACTTTCATTTTCTCCAAGGCTCGATGAAAAATGAAAATATTTCCCAACTTTGGCTCGACCTTTGTTTTAGGGTTTTTACCCTAGTTTATGCCAATAGAAGTTTAGGATTTTTTTTGCCTATGTTTTAAAATTAAAACAATGCACCTAGTACCCCCGTAGGCTGAGATTTTAGGTCTTGTGCCTTTTTTGTTTAGGCCTTTTATCAAGTCATGACTTGATTAAATATCACTTTGACTTCCTCGAGTATGTTTTTTTTAGTTTTGCATTTGTTTAAATTGAGAAGTTCTTTGGTTAAGTGATGTTTTATAAATCATTTAACTAAAGTTACTATTTTAAATGCAATAATGGGAACATGTGTTAATAAGACCAAGTAATGAGAAGGATATGGTTGAGAATTTATGACATGCTAGAGATATGAAGGGGCTTGGTTTTGGTTTGCCAACATGTGGAGGATATTTTGGAGGCTTTAATTGCTTTCGAGAGCTTTTGGAGGGCAGTTTGAAGTGTCGTCATGTTTGACAAAGTCAGTTTGGACATTTTCACCTATTTGGAGCCTTTTTGATGAAGATGTAGGTGCTATATTTTAAGATTTATGGAGGCATATGACCCAAGAAGTTTCTAGGATCTATTTTGGCAGATCTTGTTAAGAGTTGATGGATTTAGTCACTTGTGTGACTCATTTGTAATCAGTTCTTCTTTATGCAGATTTAGACTTAGTGACTTTTGGAGTCCTTTGTCAAATTTTGGCATACTTTTGTAACTCGGGCATTTGGGATATGAAATACAGTGAAAGCCTTTGATGCTTTTTGATATAAAAATTTTCCTTCTTATTCAGTGCATTATTGTGTGTTCCATGTGATTGATCAAATTATCTATGAGAGATTCTTCACCTCCTCTTAATTTTGTCTCATGTTTTTTTATGCCTTTATGCATAGTTGTGTTAATGTAGGTTACAGATTATGTCATAAAATGCAAAATGACTTCTAGCTGTGAGGTTACCCTCCTCCTCAAGGTTTGAGTTTTAGGGCCCTTTTGTGAAATATTTATGCAGAAAACATATAGTAGTAAGTAGTCCAAGCTCATTTTATGTCATTGCAAATAAGTGTTATGCAAGTTTGGGTTTCATGGTCCTTGTTAATTTGGTGTATCATGACTATAGAGTTAGATTTATTTTCAAGTAATCCTTCTCCCTTTCCCCCTCAAAATTCAGTAGTATAGGTGATAACCAGCTAGGAAGCTGGCCCTCTCCGGAGGTTCTTTTCCATTATAGGTGACCCACAACCTAGAAAATTCCCCATGTTCCTCTAGAATGCTAAGTTTTGCAACTTAGCTAGGGTGTAATTCTACGAGATAACAGTTCTCAACTTCATTTTGCTCATAAATATCTATTAAACTTCTGATTTTTTGTTTTCTCATGCTTTCCAAGGTTGGATTTGGCATATCTCTTGAATTTGAACTTGTAGAACATGGACTTGATGGGCCTACACTATGAGTTCCTATTGTTGTTGGTATTTTTTTTCACTTGAAGGTGTGTTTGCTTGAATTTGTGAGGTTCTCCTTGTGCTTGTTGAAGGTGTCACTTGAGGAACACTTTGTTGTGCTTGAGTGGGAGTAGGAGGAGTCACATTTGGAGGGATACTTGTTGATATTATTTCCTCTCTATCTTCTCCTTGTATGCTTGTTGTTACATTTATTGTTTTCTCTAAGCTGCCATCCCATGCTTCTTCTTCAATAAATATCACATCTATGTTGATTATTACCTTTTTGGTTATTGGATTTTATAGCTTATATGCCTTTGATTCTTCACTATATCCCAAAAATATGCACCTTTCTCCTTTACAGTCCAATTTCTTTCTCAACTCATTTGGGACATGTGCATATGCTACACATCCAAATACTCTCATGTGAGAAACATTATGTTTCCTTCCACTCCATGCTTCTTCTAGAATCATATTTTTTAGACTCTTAGTTGGACATAGATATTCATTATATAAATTGCACATGAAATAGCTTCAACCCAATACTCATTTGACAAATGTTTTTCCTTTAACATGCTCCTTGTCATTTCCATAATTGTTCTATTTTTTCTTTCAGCTACACCATTTTGTTGAGTTATGTACCTTGTAGTAAATTATTTGTGAATGTCATTATCTTTGCAAAATCTTAAGAATTCATTTGAGATATACTCACCACCTCTATCCGTTCTCAATGCCTTAATGTAGTGCCCAATTTTCTTCTCCACAAGATCTTTGAATTGGTGAAATTAATCAAATTCTTCATCCTTATGCTTTAAAAAGTAGACTCATTTTTTACTTGTATAATCATCAATGAATGTCATGAAATTATATCTTCCACCAATTGATGTTGTTTGCATAGGACCACATAAATATGAGTGGACAATCTCTAATGGTGCAGTTGCCCTCATTGACTTTCCTATTGGAAATGATTCTCTATGTTGTTTTCCTAGAATGCATCCTTCACACAACCTTGTTGGTTTTTGTATGAGTGGAAATTCCTTTACCATGTGTTTTCCTATGTAATAGGTTTAAGCCTCCAAAGTTTAGGTGTCCAAATCTTATATGTCATAACTAACTTCCATCCTTAATTTTAGTTTAAAATATTGTTTGGGTGACTGCTACACCTTTCCCTTTGTCTACAAGTTGTTGTGTTTGAGAAAATTCAACATTCAAATTTGGTTGTATCCTAAGGGGAAACATCCTATTGTTCGTCATTTGGAATTTTGCAATAAGCTAATTGCTAGGATATTTATCTAAGATTGTGCATACTCCATTTTTGAAAAATGCTCTATATCCCTTTTGAATGAGCTGCCCAATTCTCATCAAATTGTGTTTTAACCCAAGGACATAATAAACATCAAAAATAAACTTTTTCTCCCCCTTCTTAGTTAGAATATCAATATTTCCTTTACCCATAATTGAAACTTTGTTATCATTCCCCAATGTGACATCAGATTTTATATTTTCATCTAAACTAGAAAATAGTTTTGCGTTCCTATCATATGATTGTTGCATCCTGAGTCTAAAAACCATGCATCCTTTTATTGTTCTTGTGCTACATTACAAGCTAAAAACATACTGCTCTGATTTTCATTTTCTTTTGTAAAATTTGTATTTTGTTACTTATTGTCATACTATTTCTTTCTACATTCATTTAAATAATGCCTATATTTTTTGCAATAATGACATTAGACTTGAGCTTTTTCATACCTTTGTCCTTGGGGCTGATTTTGATTCAAACTTTGGGTGCTACCTCTTTCACCTGAGTTTGATGGGCTGCTTCTTCCACCTCTATATGATTTTCTTCCTCTTCCTCTTGAGTTTGATCTTCCTATGCCTCTACCATGGTTGATTGTAGCTTGTGTTTTAAAATCATGCTCCAATGATGAGTTTGTTGTTCTACTCAGCCTATGCTCATGTGAAATGAGAGATGCATGGAGCTCATCAAGAAAAATCTGAGAGAGATTCTTAGTCTCTTCTATGGCCACAATAATGGATTCAAATCTTGTAGGTAGACTTCTCAAAATCCTCTCAACCACTCTTATTTCTTCAAGTGTCTCATCATGAGACCTGATTTGATTAACCAATGCAATAATTTGTGTGAAAAATGAATCTACTGATTCAGTCTCCTTCACACATATTGTATCAAAGTCTCTTCTCAACATTTACAATTTTGATGTCATCACCTTGACCATTCCCTGGTATGTTGTTTGCAAAATATCCCAGGCTAGTTTAGATTTTTTGCTGTTGCAACCCTTGAAAATGTTCTCTCATACATTGCTTGAAAAATATAGAGAAGTGCTTTAGAATCCTTCATTTTGTTGTCCCTTAGTAAATATTTCTCTACTTGTGTAAGTGCATTGTATGCTACTGCATCTGTGAGTTCTAGGTAACCATTTTCAACAAGCTCCCAAATATCCTGAGAGAAGAATAATGCCTTCATTGCGACTGACCAATAGTCATAATTTTTTCCATTGAACTAAGGAACTTGAGGGTTTGTCAAACTTGTGCTTGGATTTTCCATTGTTTTCTATGAAACCTTTGTGTTGGGAAAACTATAAATCCTTCAAAATCCCTTTTGAAAAACTTTAGCTCTGATACCACATGAAGGAAGAGGAAAAGGATAGGAAAACAAAACAGAGCAGGGAGGAAATAGGAATAATGTGCAAAAATTCAAACACAGAAATGAGCCAAACTGAGTTGTTATTTCATATAAATTTGAAGCTTACAAAATTTGTCATCATTAAACAAAATATAGAGTTGTTTCTCTTTCTCATATACTTAGAAAATATATCAGCATAAACTCCCCTGTTTATGGTTGTTGCTACAACATTGGCTGCTTTTACTAATTGTTGTTGTAGAAATACATTTTCTGCTCTGCTCTACACTTCCTACCTTTTTAATTGCATTCCTCTCTTTATAAAATGACTACTAACTTCTATTAGCAAAAAGCAAGACTATTCTAGAACATGTGTATCACCTAGCAAAAGGAGGGAATAATAAAACATTTAATTGCATTTAATTCAGCTAGCTGGGAAAATCTTGTCTAAGAAGATTTTCATTTGATTTATATTTGAATCATCATTCAAAATTTGTCCTGCATTTGAATATAAAAAATATTGATTAAATAGATTTAGTTGGAGAATGAAATCTCACACATGTGAGAAGATTTGAAAAATTTGTTGGGGACCAAAATTGAAATCCTACGGTGGTGGGTGTTAATGTGGCAGTTGGGATTAATTTTCCAACATGTTTGCCCTGTGAAATGGAAAGAGGGATATAATCCGCCATGTCCATGATAGAGAAAGACATAGTGAAATAGAAGAATATTTTTGCAAAACAAAGGCACTCCATAATTTGACTCTGAATAAATTTTCTAGTTCAGAACAATTAAAGCCGAGGATGGGCGGTAGGGACGAAAATGTTTCCACACAATTAATATTGCAGAGAAATGGCACAAAACATTTTTATACTGTTGTAGAAAGGAGGGAGAATTTAGATTCAACTCCTTTTCACCAATTATCACTAATCTCGGTTGTAAAGTTTCTCTCATCTCCTTGAGGTAATCTATGTGCTTAAGTTTATTCACATCATCGTTGGTGATGAGCTGGCTCATCTTTTGAAGACAATAAACTGTGAGAGTTTCACCAGGAGAGAGGTGAACATTTTTGCATCGTAGGAAATAAAGTTCTTTTTGAAGAAGTATGCCATTAAAATTGCAATTGATGGATACCCACTTCCCGTAATATCACAGCTATGTTGGCATGAGCTCTTTTGATACTATCTACATCTTTAGATGCATCCATAACCCGAAGCTTGCTAGGAATCTTGCTTACACCATGAATCCTCTGGAGATAAGCAACCAAGAGGCTTCCGTTTTTATGTCCATGTCAACAAAATACACGACAACCTCATTTCATAGAGCTTCTTGCATAACGTTAGAGCCAAAAAAATCTACTCACTTCACATACAAAAGAAATTGCATATTATTTGTGGTCTTCCTCATGACTGAGAAATTGTTGGCAATATTAGCACTAACTGCTCCTATCATATTGTCTGTGAGTCGCATTTTGGTTGAACCGCTTGGACTGACATTATCTTTCAAACTTAAAATGTCCTTAATCACTTGATGGGCGTGGAGGCCCATATTGTCTAGGAAAAAAAAGATATCTGGTGCCATTGTTGTAGACATCCATGCACTGTGCAGTCCAAGATGAATAGTTTCCCTAAAACCAATTATTGGCTATGTTTACAATATTGGAGCCAACTCCTAATTTAATAAGGCGGGCTTTATAATCTTACAACCAGTCTTGATTTAATAATGATCAAATTGCTAATTCTTTTTTGAATTCCCTTAGACTTTGATCGCCTTCATCACTCATGACTCCATCAACTAAAACAAGGTATTTCCATGTGTGGGATAATGACTAACTGAATTGGATTCTGAACATGATTTTGGAGTTGGCCATGCCTTGTTAAAATTTGAAGCACTTGACAAATCTTGGTGACAAAACTATTGAAATTAGCCTCTTATCTATGTTTGTGAGCCTTGCCCTCTTTCATGGTGAAGATTCTTGCACACTTTTGTCTTATTTCATTTTGAGCACCTTAACTTATTTCCCTCAAATGAGTTCAAATTCTAGCAGGAAGCTCATGTGCTACTATTCTACATGTGGTCAACAAATCGAATGCACAACTAGGCTTTGTTAACCATTTAGACTAGTGTGTCAATATGTTATTGATTGGAACTTAAGATGATCCAATCAAATGATGCCATGTGTCTATTGGCTCACGTTTGAGCCAAGCCCATTTAATTATTTATATATGAGACAAATTTAGCTATGTGCATGATCAATTTAATGCTTTATCTATTTCTTTTGGATTTGATTATACTCTTTTTCTAGATATGAATTTCCTAGGAAGATTAAATTACTTTACACTTGGAGGAGAGCTTCAATATTAAAAATGTAAGTTGTTTGGTGTCAATTTGGACTTCTCTTATGGCAACACATTATTGAGTAACTTGATAATCAACATGACCAAGTTTTTGAGATAATTGAATAACAAAATGTAACTAAGAGATCAAATCAAGGTCTTTTATAAGTTTCATTAAATCTTAATTGCAGGTTTACACCATCTGAATTTGAAGACTATTTTGTTAATAAAAATCAAATCTAAAGACTATTTTGCTAATAAACTATGACAAAGAAGGCGTCACTAAAATAAGAATATGTAAAGAGGTTTTGTCATACTTATGGCTTTGTGCCATTTGTCATCGTACAAATAAATGCAACTTTCAATGTGTTAAAACTATCATATTTTTTTGTGAATTGAAACAAGAGCCCAACTTTTGAAATTGCACAATATAATATATAGAACAAATTTCTTTACATAAAAATTTACTTAAGAGTTATATATACTCTTTTTAATTGTTCAATAATTAATTTAATTTGTAACAAACTTTTTTTTCTAATCATTTTTATTTTTATTGAATTGAGGGAACATGCTACTTATGCCAATACACTCCTCCACTTTCTTTGCTTCGTCATCATCATTACTTTTCTTCTCCCCTTTATCCTACTTAGAATGACTGTAAATTTCATGAACTGTAATGTCAAGGATCTACTTATATGCCAACCTATTGAATCTCTAGACACTAGGGTTGTGAACATCAGTACTTGGGTAAGGTTACCTTTTACTCTCAACTTTGTTCATGTTTTTATTATTAACATCAATATCCCCCTTACCATAAATTTCTTCTTAACATATAAACTAATAGTTTTTTCTTGTTATTTTTGGTGGGAGCCTCTCTCACAAAAGCATTAGGTATTTTTTTACACTTTTTTCCGTGTGTTTATTTAAGTTCACATAGCCTAGTGGTAGAAAATTTTTGGCTCACGACTTTATGGGTTTTATCATGTTTGGGTTGCTTGGTTGTGGGTTATATATATTGTGTTAAATATCTAATATATGAAGAGGGGGGATGAATCAATATATTCTTAACCTTATTGAAAAATACCATCCAAACAATCCAAAGCATATGATAATTAAGATAAGAAAAATCATCAACAAAACATGAAGCACATGAGACCCCAAAATTTTTTACGTGGAAAACCCAGAGTGGGAAAAACCACGGTGAGGATTGACTCACAATATAGTATAATTGGTTATAAAATACTACAAAAGGGGTGGCTCACTTCCATGAATCAGTGTCCAAAATAGGAGGCTCACTGCCTACAAAATGAGGTAGCAAAAATGGCTAACCATTAGAATGAATTGATAGAGATATAGGGTGCTGGCAAGAAGTTGAATCCACTTTTTGGTCAAAAAGTGGAAGTGTTTTCCCTGATTTTTAAAATTTGACACTTTGACCTTAAAATTTGAAGCACCTAGAGATGGAATCTTCAAAAAAGTCACTAATCAGAAAATGTAGTACTCAGAGTCTACTTTCCAAATATGTAATTTATTTCAATACCCAGATTGTACAAATTGAGTTTCAATAGGAATTTCTACAAACCACTGTTTAAAAGTCATTTTTTTTACCATACCATGCACGTGTATGACATCCTTATTTTGACCCAAATTATTGTATTTTTCTAAATCCTTTTGGAAAAATATTTGTGACTCACTGAAGCTTGTTTTTGATATTTTTTTGTAATTTTTTATTGAATTTTTTTTTTTGTTAAATTTTTATTAGGCATATTTGTCGTTTTGAAAAATCATTGTATACGACACGCATAAGATGACCTAAACTTATCATTTTATTTTATTAAAATTGAAAATAATTGTCTGAGGTTTGTTCTCGTGCAATCCGTTCATAAAAATGTTATGTTGATAAAAAGTTATTAAAATATTAAAAAACATTGATAATTCAAGTTTATGGACTTAATTAGAAATTAAATGAAAAATATAAAAAATTAATCCAATTATAAAAAATTACATATTTGGAATTTACACTATCTAATTTATAATGGGTTTTAATTTCATCGAAAAACTCTGGAAAAGAAGTCGTCAGCCATATGTCCAAACTCAAATTTTTTCCCTAACATTGTTAGAACCTTCAACTTGCAGGTCAAACTAGGTTGAAGGCCTAGGTTCGGACTCCCAATGCTTTTCCTGAACCAAAATCCGAGGGAAAAACCTGGCCACAAAGCAAAAAAAAACATCAAATTTTTAAAAATGGGATCTTGTTCTACAATCGGGATCTTGTTCCCAATATTTAATAAGGTGACCGTTGGCAGGGGAATGGGAACCCGTTCCCCTACCAACGGTCCCGACAATAAATATTGGGAATGGGATCCCGATTATAGAATGGACAAACGGGATCTTGTTCTATAATCAGGATCTCGTTTGTTAAAAAAGGGGATCCCGATCTATAATCGAGATCTTGTTTGTTAAAAAAACGGGATCCTGTTCTATAATCGGGATCTCATTTGTTAAAAAAATGGGATCTCGTTCTATAATCAAGATCCTGTTTCTTTTTAACTATGTTATTTGTATTTACTGTCAAATTTTACTGTGAAGTCTGCAACTTCACATGTATGACTGAGAGCAGTAAAATTGGTCTATTTTTCATCAAGCAATTTTTTTATAGGTGGTGACTTGTTTTTGTGATTAATTTTTTTCAAAGGAGAGATCCCATTTTTACAAAGAAGGAACAAAAGATCTTCAACTTGCAATATGAATTTATTTTTTCAAAGGAGGCATGAAGAAATTGGTTTTAAAGTGGAATTGTGCTAGTTTTCTACTTGTTTTGAGGAATACAAAAGGAATAATTTAGTCCTTATAGGTCTTGAACTTCGAATTTGAATCGAATTTTTTGAAGAATTTCACTATTTACATTCATTTGTGGTTGAGAATTTTATAATCATGGGAGATAAAGCTCATAATAAGAGGAGGAATACATTGAATCCTGAAGAAATTGAATTAAACAAAGAGAAGGAGAGACAAAGAGAAAGAGAAAGAAGAGTGAGAATTAAATTAGTGAATGATGGGGGAGCATCCAATTCCACAACTGTTGAAGATGAAAACATAGAGGAGACCATGGTTGTAGATGAAGCGAATTTGCAAGAAGTCAATTTGGAGAAGAATATGATTATACAAACAAGTCCTACTATGTCTTCAAATCCCTCTTTCAATGCTATGGAGAATGTTTCAATATGCACAAATCCAGGTACGTCTTCAAATCCACATGTTAGTGAAATGGTAAATTCATATGTACAAATTTTACAAGATGTTGGACTTAATGATTTAGACATTGATAATATTCAGAGAGATGAAAATTTTATAGAATTTGTTGAAAATGAAAATGAGAATGATCCTTTTGTTGAAAATGAAATTGAGAATAATCCTTTTATTGAAAATGAAAACAAAAACCGTTTTGTTGATGTAAATGAAAATGAAAACCATTTTGTTGATGAAAATGAAGATGAAAATGTAAATCGTTTTGAATTTGAAAATGAAAATGAAAATGAAGATGAAGGTGAAGATGAAAATCTAGAATGTGATGTTGAATTTAATGAAAATACTTTTTATTTAAAATTGAAAGTGGTGTTTTTGATAATCTTCCTCGTCAAATTTCTTGGAGGCAAATCAAAACACATGCAAATAAAATATACAACGAATTATTTTATCGTAAAATAATTGCAATATAATGTCAACTAATGATGCAATTGATGATAATGCAAAAAATGAGGAAAATAATGAAAAGGCTAGGCATTTTTGTTGAACCAAAAAGAAAAGATCAATCATTAAAACATGCTATGTGTAATGTTTCTAGTGCCATTCAATCTAAAGATAAAAATGTAGCAAGAAGAGCTATAACAATTGCTATAGTTAATAAAGCAACTTTGAATAAAAGAATGGTAAGAAATATTAGTGATGTTTTAAAAATACATCTGAAAACATTGCTAAGAGCGGCAAAAAGAAGAGAAATGATCTTATCAACCAATGTTGGAGTTTCATTGGTCGACTCCCAAGGTCTGATATGAAATTGAATGTTGAAATTAAATCTTTGATTGAAAAATATTGGCATGATAATACTAGGGTTTCATCTAATGCTAGAGATGTTTTAAAATTAAGGGTGGGGTCCAAAGTTCGCGATCCTCACCCAAAACACCTATTAGATACAACACAAACTGAATTTTATAAAAAAAAATGTGGTGATTTAGTGTTACCCGGTAATATTAAAATAAGTCGAAGGTCTTTTAAAAAATGTAAACTGTGGTATGTAAAAATTAATAAGAAACAAATATCTTGTTGTTGTAAAATGCATGTTCAATTTCATTATTTTTATAATTTTTTTCGATATATACATTGTACCTTGCATCCTAACATGATTAAACAAGAATGTGCTATTAATATGCCACCTGAAGCAATATGGGAGTTTATTTCAAATTTGTTCTATGAAAGATCTAATGGTAAATTGTTTTATTTAAGTTCTTGTATTTCTAGACAATGCATTGACTGTGGACATATTTCATTCTTAGGAATTTGTATGCATGAAAGAGTTGATAATTTTATTTTGGACAACAATTAGTAGAAGTTAAAAGATTTAAGAATGTTCACTATTCTTTAAAAGATGGAAAAATAGGAAAGCGTTGTGATTTAGTTACATAAAAAGTTAGTGTGCATGCATTCATGAGTGAATTTAAGAATAAGATAGTACCAAAATATATCATGCACTCTCAACATGCTCAATGGTTTGATGGCCAATTTCGTGCATGTAGAAACACATTTCCAATTGGTACTATACTTTCAGTGGTTGATTTTGCTGAAAATTATACTCTAGATCCACAAGAGGAAATTGAATCACAGTATTACAATTCAGTGCAAGTAGCTATGTTTGTCCATATTGTTTATGATAGCACTGAGGATGATAGAAAAGTTCTGAGGGAGTGTCATTTTTATTTGAGTGACAACCGATTACACTCATTAGAGTTTGTTCAATACTGTTTCAGTATATTTTACAAAAAATTAAGAGAAAGAGGAACCCATATGAAAGAACACCTCATATGGTCAGATAATTGTACGGGACAGTTCAAGAATGCTCGAATGTTCTATTGGTTAATTAGGATTCACAAAGAACTTAATGCCCAACATATATGGAGTTTTTTTGAAGCTAGCCATGGTAAAGGAGAACATGATTGAGCTAGTGCATGTGTCAAAATAATTCTTGCTAGAGAACAATTAAATTTCGAAGATGCAGTAAAATTTAAAGATGTACGTGGGATTGTCGATTGGTGTAATACAATGTTATCTACACCTAGTTCAAGTGAGTACTCTAGAGTTCATCGATTCTTTTGGTTGGTTGAAGAAGATAACATTGTACCTAGAGTTGACTATGAGACAATCAGTGGATCTACTAAATGACATTCATTTAGGAGTTCGCCAAATAGCACATGGACTATCTAGACAAGGGAGCTTGCATGTTTTTTCTAGTTATGTATCTTAGGAGATTGGGAAGCATGTGAAAATACAGAATGGGTTGAACAGTGGCAGCAAAGATCATTGACACCTGCACAAGCACATGATCAATATGAAAGAAATATTGAAGAAAATGATCAAGTTTTTGCATTTGAAGACTATGACCGTGTTTCAGACCTTGTACAAGAAGGTAATTTAATTCAATTTATTTCATTTTATTTCACTTTATTAAGTTATTTTGTAATTCTATTTTTTTATATTGATATGTGTAAGTTATTAAATCATTTTTTGTTTGCAGGACATGTGTATGTCGTTGTTGCACCTGAGGGGAATGAAGAGAAAACAAAATATTGGTTGGATCGTTCTGTGGAGAGTAAACATAATTTAATATCACCTTGAGAAGATGATGATGGATATCATTATACAACAAGTATCATGATCCCCTTAAGATATCCCCTTAAGCAATTTTTTAGAATAAGTTTTTCATCCCATTAAGAAAATTTTGAGAACTTATATGATGATTGTTTTCATGTTTTCCAATAGGATCAGTTGTGTTTGTTGGCACTCGGCTATGAAAAATACCTAGCAAGGAAGAATGGTCTACCTGCATTCGAAGATTATGAACCGCATAAAAAATTATACATTATTCACATTTGGTGGTGGAAACAAATATAAAACTAGATCGGTATCGTGGAAGACCTACAAATAAAGTGTTATGGACAATTTCTATGGAAGAGCATGAGACAATCATAGATGCATTACAAAAAAGAGAGGATGCAGATGGTACAATGGAATAAGTAAATATAGGTAATATAGTTTGTTTTATATTATCCTTTTAAATAGAGGTAATTATTAGTTAAAATACATTTAAATACATGTTTTGATTACATATTGATATTACTTGTACATTAATAGTATTGTGACCCCTTGAGACATTGTATTATGACCCCTTAAGATGTTCTATTATGGACCCTTAAGACATCCCCTTAAGACGTTCTATTATGAACCCTTAAGACATCCCCTTAAGATGTTCTATTATGAACCCTTAAGACATCCCCTTAAGATGTTGTATTATGACCCCTTAAGATGTCCCCTTAAGACGTCATATTATGACCCCTTAAGACGTCATATTATGAACCCTTAAGACATCCCCTTAAGACATTCTATTATGAACCCTTAAGACATCCCCTTAAGACATAGTATTATGACCCCTTAAGATGTCTCCTTAAGACGTCGTATTATGACCCCTTAAGATGTCCCCTTATTTGTTTTCAATGTACCTGTTTGTTTTGACAAGTTATAAATTAGTATTGGATGCCATTATTTTTTTTGACAGCTTATAAATTAGTGTTGGATGCCATTATTTGTTTTGACAACTTATAAATTAGTATTGGATTCCATTATTTGTGTTGACAGCTTAAAAAATAGTATTGGATACCATTATTTGTTTTGAAAACTTATAAATTAGTGTTGGATTTTATTATATGTATAGAATTTATTAATGCTTTTGTTCTCTAATCTTGTATGGTTTTGTTTATTTCTTAAAATTTTATCCTTTCTGGTATATAAACAAATTGCTTTTGTTTGTAAATTATGATTTATTGATTGACGTGAATTGAATAAGTTCATTGACTAATTATAGCTAATTATTGAATGTACATATCATGTATGAGATCACTAAATTTGTAAAGTATAATTATTAAAATGTCCTATTAATTTCAACTTTATTTTCATATTTATATTTAATTTCACATTAATGTCCTATATCAATATCTTGACTATGAACATAAAATGCATGTAAATGTATATGTGTAAATTAAAATTTCAAATAATAATAAAGTCCATAATTTATGTAAATATATTAAGTGCATGAAACCAATATATTAAGCGCATGAAAAAAATTCCATCAGAGTACAACCCATGAACTAAAGTCCAACTAAGTACTCAAGAACCATGAAATATAAATTCCAATAGAGTACATGAGAAACAAAAAATATAGTCCACAAAATAAACAAATATACCCACAAAATCATTTTTCTAGGTCATGTATTGTCTCTATAATAAAGAGACCTCTTCACACTATGGACTATGCAGATGACCGGAAACACACTATACAAGAGCAAGATGAAATCATATGTAAGACAATGAAAAAATATTTAATGACAATTTAATTCATAATTCATCATATTAAAATTAAACTACCGTCATAACTGGATTTGGATGATCTACTGCACCTGAAGCAACCTCTACATTCTCTAAATCAATAGAGACATAAAAAAGATAAAGAAAGTTCAAATTAGATGCACAAGTCTATAATTAAAAATGATTTAATTGAAATTAATTTATAATTTATCATATTTTAATTGTACCATATCCATAGGTTGTGCACCCTCTTCTACAGGACATGTTTGTACATTCTCAACTACTAGATGTATCACATGCTATAAAAGAAAAATAATTTAAAACATGTATTAGCTCAAAATATATATATATATATATATATATATATATATATATATATATATTCAATTTGAAATTTAAAATTAAAAGTTATATATTCACTATATATAATTTATTATTGAATTTAAATATAATAAACAAATTAAATTTCCATTTGATCTAGAGCCTGCTCCGCATGCCCTCCAAGAGGTGTAACTATGTTTGGGTCAGGGCTGAAATTCGCACTAACAAATTCCTACAAGATCAAAATTAAAGCATGTAACATACTTGAATTAGGTATATATATATATTCAAGTTTGCACATTTTGTGTAGAAATTTATTTAAACAACTTGAAAATCAGAGGCCTCACGAGTAACCGCAACATCTAATGTTTGCATGATGCCCATTCTCATTGTGGTATCAACCTAGACATACATGTAGACATGTAACATAAGCTTATAATATTTACAAGTGTACATGCACATTTCATATATAGTGAATTAAAAATTCATAATTATAACTATGCTAATGTAAGTTAAACAATTTACAATATAAATACATACCTACCTTTGGTCTATGACGACTGATAGTGGAGGAGTGCTTGACAACCCCTCGGGTGGAATTGACGTGGAAGCCGATTGACTCGCCTAAACCAACATAAATATTTCAAACATATATGTTATTCAATTATAAATTTAAAACTTGAAAGTTAAAAATCATTTCATTTATAATAATTTAAAAAATTGAAATCAAAATACCCCATAAGGGTTGCCAATTAGTAATGGTGTCGATGTATGTACTCATGGAATAGATGATTTCCCCATCGTTACTATCGTCTGTACACCAATCAGTTTGATTATTAAAATGTATTTCAAACTAAATACTTTGATATATACATTCATCAAAATTCTTATAAAATGAACGTGTAGATACATATTTATACCTGTGTAGCAGTTTCCTCAGAATGTTCGCCTCTTGTAATAAAATATACAAATGAACCGATGTGACCAAATGAACCACCAGAATCTCCACATCCACCCAAACTAGGTGTGTCCTAATTAGGTCCATAACATTCTTGATGGAAACTAGTACATACATGTGGGATGGGCCTCGACACTCCTAGAGTGGTACTTAGACCAGCTCCATAAAACACTCATCCATCATCATCATCTCTATGCTCCCCACTCGCTATCGTAGAAGCATGTTGATCAAGGTCTCATGCGAGTGTAATAAGGGAACCTAATGTCAAGACCATTAATTGATGATGCACATGTGTAGGAATGGGAGGACCAGGAGCAACAACAAGGGGTTGTGCATGCATAGGGCATTGGGGATCAACCCTTGCCCCTAACCTCTGTTGTGGCATGCCTCCACAACACCCTGAAATGATTTAAAATCAAAATAATTAGGCTTTTTCCCCATAACAAACTCTACATTCAATTTCCTCAAAAAATAAAATGGACACTCCCAATTAGCATGTGGGGGACTATCAAAAACCATATACCATCGATCCCAAAAATGTGCACTCATTTGTGGTTGTATGCACCACCTCATGGATATTCTAGATTTGTTCGCAAGAATGGGTTGTCAAGTAACGGGGTCAAGAAAGTTGGGGGCTAGGTGGGCTTTGATTATTTTAAGGTCTAATATTTGTTTATAGGAGAGACCGTCAACATAAAATTGTCTCATTTGTTCTTTGTCTCGTTTATGCCAGGTATCTAGATCAGAATCAATGGTCTTGATGGCATCCACGACATTTTTCATTACAGATGCAAAACGTCTAACATGTGGTGGAATCAATGCTTGACTCTACATAGCATTGATTTGATTTTGTATGGATGCAACCTGATCACTTATGCGTGCCTATAAGTGAGCCTCATCAGATGCAATAGGTTGTGGAGGTGGCATATTAGGTGGAGGGGGAGGTGGAGGGCGATTGATGATATCATCAATGTTAAAATCATCCATGATATGAGATATAAGTGTGCACCTACATTAAATTATACTAAATTAACATACAAACTTAAAAAATTACAAGAAATAGTTAAATTTGAAACACACAAGCAAATTTGTTTAAATATGATGTGCATACATATACTAAGATCATATAAAATTGAAACACACTCCTACATTGATTGAACTTGATCAAGTAAACTATGTACATACGTTTAAAAAATAAAAATACCATGCATTTAACATGTACATGTACATTTAAAATAAAAAATACCATGCATTATTTGCATGCACATATACATCATTAAAGTAAACTATGTACATACATAAAATTGTCAAAATTTAGGAACTATGTGCAATTTTAATATGTGTACATAGTAAAAAATAAACTTGAAACATTCTTAAAAATCTCATTTTATGTCTAACACACACATATATATATATATTACAATTTTCCATCATGATCAAACTAGATAGTCATAAAATATATACTATTATAAATTCCTCATTATAAGTTCATAAATTCCACCATATTCATAAATTCAAGTCACTAAAAATATTCATCTAGAACCAAAATCCTAAATTTACGCTACACAAAATATCCATCATTCACCAAATTCATAAATTCATAACTATTTAAGATCATTGTCTTAATTTAAAAACTATTGTAGCTCTCTACTGCATCTGTTCATTTATTTGTGTTTTCCTTTTTAGAATCAGAAATTCTCCTCTCCTCTAGCCATTGTTTATGCTCATCTAAGATCACATCCATAGCCCTAAAAACATCAACAATGGTTTGCATCCTAGATGCAATCATCCTCATAGGTGGTGCGAAAAATTCTTCATTTTCAATAATCTTGATTTGATCTTGGATGGTTCTAACATTGGAATTGATTTATGCTTGCAAACGAGCACCATCAATTTTAGGTGGTGGAGGTGGGGGGTTATGAGGTTGAGTGGGTGGAGGTGGAGGTGAAGGTGGTGGAGATGGATGGCGTGGAGGTGGATTGCGAATATTATTGAATCGGTCCATGTGATCTCTAGAAGATATGAGTGAACCTACATTAGATTTGTAATTTCAAAAAGTAAGATACATGTTTAGGATTTATACCCTTAAACCATTCAATATAAATGGCCTAATTGAATACATATGATAAAATAAGTAAGCTTCATTTATGTCTAAGGCATGTTACTTGAATGAAAATACAATTAACTATTAATATAAAACAATTTATGAATGTTATAGGGTTTACGGTTTAGAGTTTAACATAGATCCCCTTAAGCCATCAATTTATAATTTAGGGTGATAGGATGGCTTAAGGAGATCTACATCTAGTGAGGTCCTAAGACAAAATGACATGGCTCAAGTGAATAAATTTTGGTGGTGTTGCCCAAGGAAACCAAATTTCATTAAGGGCCTAGGAGAAAATGATTTCTTTAGCTTGTTTAGGGTTTTGAGTTTTGAGTTTAGGGTTTACGGTAATACGATGGCTTAAGGGGATATTTGTTGTAAGGTTCTATGACAAAATGACATGGCTTAAGGGAATCAAATTTGGTGGAGTTGCCTAAGGCAACCAAATTTGATTTTAAGGTCCTAAGACAAAATGAATGACTTAGTGAGGAACATTTTCTTGTGGAACAGTTGATTGAGATAGGTCTTATTTCAACTGACCAACCTAGATCATGAAATATCATTCATATTATAATCTTGCACAATCTTGTTATTGTTAAATTTGGTTGCCTTGGGAAAATTCACCAAATTTTAAGAACTTCTTTGATCCCATTAAGAAATGTCATATTAGGACCCCTTGAGACATCGATTTATGATTTAGGGTGATAGGATGGCTTAAGGAGATCTAGGTCTAGTGAGGTCCTACGAAAAAATGACATGGCTCAAGTGAATAAAATTTGGTGAAAAAATGATGTCTTTAGCCTGTTTAGGGTTTAGAGTTTTGTGCTTTAGGGTTTATGATAATATGATGGCTTAAGGGGATCTTTGTAGTAAGTTTCTATGACAAAATTGTTGGGGATACGGAGTTGAGTTATGTCATTATAGAACACATCTAAGACAATAGTGCCTTAGTGATTTTCATTCAAATCACAACAAAGACACTAAAAACTATGCCATAAAGCGGAAACAAGAATAGTTGATCCCCCATTAATCCTTTGAGAGAAGTAAATGATTAACAAGATAGCATATTCAACACAAGCATAGATTCAAGAAATTGAATCAGACAACCATGAAAGAAAAAACAATGAACACACAAATATATGTGGGGAAAACCTTTTCATGTAAAAAACCCCACCTCCAAAACATTCAACCCACCTATATTATTTAGTAAATAAAATGGTTACAATACAAACACAGAGCTATGCTCTTCAGGATAATACATCTTGTTCATCTGGAGAAAGATAACATGCAACATAAAAAATAATTAGCACACAGTTACAATGTCCTCATGACATACTATGTAGATTCCCTTCAACTCCTCAGCAATGACTTTCACAGCTAGCCTCACGACCAGCCTAGCCACTTGGGTTATTAGGTTCATAGCTTGACAGATCCGAGAGTCTAAGTGTTCACGGTTGAACCACTCGAACACACTCAGCCTCTCTCTGTTAACTCATCTTCTACTTTATCGAACTGCACAACCGATCCTTATACTCTGTGCATACTTGTTCAGCCCATCCCTACAAACAACGGTCATTAGGATAATAAATTATCCACCTACAAGCACCCATAATTCACTGATAATGTGCATCTCTCATTCAGCATGCATCGAGTCACGCAACATTCAATAGGTTGTTGAAAACATGTCCGTCAACCTCCATTCAATAATGCAACCCAATCACAATCAAGAAATAAAGCTTTGGCCAGTGGGATCTCAAATAATTTGCCATGTGTTTCCATCTCATTCATCTATCGTTGCTGACTGTTGGTCAAACCGGTCCAACTCAGTCAACTGAGTTTTGAGCTCATTTGAGCTCTTACCGCATTACCACTGAGATCAACATTACCTGTCGTGGTATAGTGGTGAGCTCACTCGAGCAAATCCCACCATCAACCACACTACCACTTCCCTGATCATCTCGCCTCGCGGTATGGCAGTAAACCATCCGAGCCCCTTCAAGCTCTGGCCCACTAATTGCCACCGCGCTACTGCTGACCCATTCGACTCACCTCGCAGTATGGTGGTGAGCTCGTCGGTGCTCACCCTCGGCCATCCCACGCTACCGCCAAGCCATTCGAGCCTTACCGCGGTATGACAACATCCTTCTGGAAAACCTCTAGCGGTCACACCACACTACCGTGGGGGCCAGTAGGCCACCCCATGGTAGGGTGGTAACCACCAGGCCGACCACAGGTAGTTCAACCACGGTGATTGGAACCACTGCATGTGGTATGGAGGTAACCACCATGCCCACCACCGGCAGTCTCATCGCAAACATTGTGGTGAGAGGGACCACTGCTAGTGGTATGGCGGTAATAGCCGAGCCAGACCACTAGTGGCCTTACCATGCCACCGCGGTGAGAGAACTCACCGTGCATGCTAAGGTGGTAATCGCCAGACAGAAACCACCAAGACCAAGCCAGAGCATTGCAGTAAAGGCTAGAATCATGAAGGAAAACACCAAGTCTACAAGGGAAAGGCCAGAAACATTGAGGCATAATTTCCCAACAATGACATGGCTTAAGGGAATCAAATTGGCAGAGTTGCCTAAGGCAACCAAATTTGATTTTAAGGTTCTAATACAAAATGAATGATTTAGTGAAGAACATTTTCTTGTGGAATAGTTGATTGAGATAGGTCTTATTTCAACTAACCAACCTAGATCATGAAATATCATTCATATTATAATCTTGCACAATCTTGTTATTGTTAAATTTGGTTGCCTTGGGAAACTTCACCAAATTTTAAGAACTTCTTTGATCCCATTAAGAAATGTCATATTACAACCCCTTACGACATCAATTTACGATTTAGGGTGATATGATGGCTTAAGGAGATCTATGTCTAGTGAGGTCCTAGGACAAAATGATGTGGCTCAAGTGAATAAAATTTGGTGAAAAAATGATGTCTTTAGCCTATTTAGGGTTTTGAGTTTTAATTTTAGGGTTTAGGGTAATACGATGGCTTAAGGGGATCTTTGTAGTAAGGTTCTACGACAAAATGACATGGCTTAAGGGAATCAAATTTGGTGGAGTTGCCTAAGGCAGCCAAATTTGATTATAAGGTCCTAAGACAAAATGGATGCTTTAGTGTTGATGGTTTAGATTTTAGAGTTTAGGGCTTAGGGTTTAGCGAACTTAGGGTGAAGTTTGGGTGGCCCTTGGAATAATAGACTTGCAAGTTAGTGCCTAGTTTATGAATATTTTTTATTTTATGAATAGATTGACTATTTCCATGATAGAAACACATAACTATGTGTGATTAAGATTGAGTTTGATGTATATTTTAACTCGATGTTTTTTTAATTGAATATAAGATTATTTTATTTAATATTTTTTTCATTAATATTAAACTCACTTAAATCAATTTTATGATACAAAATGTGTAATATAAAATTAGTTAATGTTGGATTGAAAGTATTTTATTTTAGAGTGTTTTTAATTGAAAGAACCTAAAAGAAATTAGAAAACAAAAATATTTAGATTATTTAGTGTCTAGGTAACTAGTGCAAAAATTTAAATCCTAGACCAATCCTCTAAGTACATATATATGGTAAATCCTCAACCATGGATTTAATCATTAAAATTTTAAAATTTAAATTCAAAATGTTCCATCCCTTACACATTTAATAATACATTATGAGCCAACTAAACTTGCTTAGTATTCAAAGGCATTCAATTGTGTTTATTTTATCATTTAATTGCATTTGATCATTATTCACAAATCATTTAAATTTTTGAAAGTACTATACTAGGAACACTTCAATAGGAGGACCTAAATTTAATCTAATTATGCATCACCATTTCCAAGTTTGAATACTATTCTCCTCAATCATTCCCATAATCATGAACTTGATCTTATCATGAGGGCTAACCTATGAGAACATGACAATTGAGATCCAACACTCACCCCTAGGTGTTTTTAAATGTCACTACTTAATAACTTAAATCTTCATTTCTAATAGAGCTAATTTCTATGTGTCAAGTAACCCTCTCATTTAATTTCACAAAAAAACAATATTATTCATATGCCCTAAACTCTATTCTTTAAATTAATTTATATATTTCTTACCATTATTTTTCACAAAAATGTATTTAAAAACTATATTTTTCTTCAAAATAGATTATAACTTAAATCTTAATTTCTAATAATTAATTGTTCAAAATTCTCATTTTTTCTCTAATAGAATAGACATCTATATTTTTTAAAGAGAGATTAATTATTTACCATCCCTAATCTAATTTACATTTCATCAAAATACCACATTTCTTCTTAAGTAGTTCAACTTCAATTCAAGAACCCTAGATCCCTAGATGAAGCTAGATTTTGAGTTTAATCCTCACTTAAGGTTTTGAATAGACCCTAGATGAAGCTAGATTTTGAATTTAGAGTGTGTTTTTATTTTTGTTTTATTTTTATTTCATCTTTTTAATAGGACTAATTATTTGACGTGGGATTTATTATCAAAATTCATATAAAAGATAGTTCTAAATGAAAATTCATATAGAATTACTGTACTCATTTAACAAAAAATGAAAAGTTTTTCTAATCTAATTATAATTTAACATTGAAACTACAATTTAACATCTCATTTTATCCATACAATGCAAATCAAATTTAAAACATTCAAGCAATGCAAAATAATTTTCTTGAGCTCGAATATTAGGGTTTTCAAAATCAAAATGATTTGTTCGATTTCAATTTAGGGTTTTAGCAAAAAAAATTGTTTCAATTCAATTTAGGGTTTCAATTTCTAAGCAATTAGGGTTTTTAATACAATTTTTTAGTTTCAATTCAAATTAGAGTTTTGAAATTCTCTTTTTTTTGCTTTGATTTGAATTCGAGATTTCAAAAAGCTTGATTAGGGTTTCTGAATGCAAATTTTCAATTTATTTCAATTTTTAGGGTTTTGAAATGCAATTTTTTTGTTTCGTTTCAATTAGGGTTTTCAAATTCATTTTTTTTTTGTTTCATCAAACAATTCAAGTTTCAAAAGTTAAATTTTGTTTCTAAAATACAATTCAAGTTTTATTTTTTTGTTTCTATTGAAAATATTCACAATTTGACGTATTTTTTTAATCTATTTGTACAATTTCTCATTTCTATAATAACATGAAATAAAATTCTTAAAATGTAAAAAAAATTGAAATAAACATGCTAAAAACAATAAATTTATCAACAATTTCAATTTGGAATGAAAAAATGCAAAAAATGGGGGATAGTACGGTACCTGGGAGGTCTTCTCGAGGTCGTTGTTGCTCTAAAATCAGGATCTCATTTCCTCTCCGTCGATTCGGGACCCTTTAGCAAACAGGATCCCATTTTTCAAAAAGAGGGATATCGTTTGTGATTCAGGCTTGGGATCCCGTTCTTAAAAATCAAGATCCCATTTTTTCTTAGCCAATTTCATTTTTTCGGCTAAGGCAAAAACTTCCATGTTTCATGGACCCAACTTTGTGCATTTACCCTACACCTCAAGTGCAAATTCAATTCCTGTGTAATTCAGGAGAATTTGCATGCTAGAAAATAACACTTCTTTTTTTTCGCTTCCACATGTAGTCTGCTAATATTCGCTCAAACACACACACTCATTTATTCCTTACATCTCTTACAAAATTATCTTGTGTATATATATCTGATTGTCAAGGATAACAATCAGGTTGGCTTAACAAATCTTCTCAACAATAATTCAAACATGTGGCATGCTACAGTTTGTAAACATGGATTACAAAAACAAAATTTAATCTATTATATCTTTATCTGCTTGATAGGTCAGCCAACAATGGAACTAATAGAAAATTTGTAAACCAAAAAAATGATATCGGTGATGAGCACAAATAATTGTACTCACATGTTCCTATCCCTGTATGCATTTCTCAGTCATAGACCATTTCCAAAAAACGTAAGTAGTAGTTGTTTACCGGAGAGGGTTTTGGAGAAAAATACCGGAGGCTGATCCTATATTACTAGTTTAGAATACTAGATTAATGTGACTTAGAGTCCTGCAATTGCAACTCATATATCATGGTGACATCAATGACAACAAAACTGCTAACAAGAGATATGATCTTATTCATTCTTCCAACAATCTCCCCCCTTTTCATTGATGGAAACATGTGCCAAAAAGATATACAAAACTATACAGTATATGCTCTAATTCTTAGTCCTCTTCTCCCCCTTTGACATCAAGAACAAAGGTCGAACAAAAAAATGAAATATATGTACACATGGAAAAAAAATTGAACTCCCCCCGAGGAGTTATCTCATGCAATGTTAAAATTAAAAAAACAATATACCCAAAGGAGGAAGCATTTTGCAATTCATGAAGAATGCCTTGCTAGGCCGTTTTCCCATTCTCCCAACTCTGCTACGCAGATACCAGGGTTTTTTTCAAAGATTCTAAAGCAATAAAAATTTTGTCAACTTCATCTAGAGTGTCCGGAGTCAGATTTATATTTTCCAAATTCTCAGCATTAGCCAAGGAATTGGCTACTGGAGTATAGTCCATTCTCACGTTATCACCAAGCAATCAATTTTTTCTTATTATCTCTTATTTCTACTTTTGTAACATAAAGAACTTTCTCTGTGAGTAGAAATAGCTTTCCAAGTTGATATATCTCTATCCATTGATGCATTATAGGTGTTGGAGATAGTGGTCAATTGGGATTCAAGGGAGTCCATGAGATATTTTATGCTTTGAGTGGAATCAGACCACCTTATACAAAATATAAACATAGAACTGGATTCAGCTTCATAAGCCTTCGCGACTTCAAGGCTCTTCTCTACATTGGCATGTGTTGATGCACATTTATCGTGAAGGATCAATAGCCTTTTCTCATTCAGCTTTTCTTATGCATCCTGTTTTATTTTCTCAACAAGTCCTATAGCACGCTCCTTGAAGGAGTCCATTAGAAGCTTCAAGTTCTCAACTGGAGAGAGAGATGTATCTAGTGTAACATCATGTAGGGCCTTAATGGCATCTTCAATGAGTTCAATTCCCTTTTGATGCATTTCTAATATTTCTCTCCTATTAGATGCGTGAAATAAATCACCTAACAACAATTTATGTACTAGATAAATCTTGTTCAAGTCTACATAACCTTGATTCATTGGAAGTTGCAGGAGTTCTAGAGGAATTACCAGTTGGAATCTGATCTGTTTCGACAAAAATCCCTTCAAAACATCATCAGAAGAGGAGGGTTCTCCAGCGGACTTCTATGATTCTACAACTTGTTGGGATACTTCTTCATTATTTCAAGTGATATCGACAGATTGCATATTTATATTTTCTACTTCCTCCTTTTCTTTTTCTTCCTCTGTATTCTCTTTTTCTTCATTTTCTTCTTCTACATTCTTTTCTTCCATCTCCTTTTCTTCTAATCTTTCTTCTTCTACATTATCTTCTTTAATTTTTTCTTCTTATTTTTCTTCTTCCCTCTCTTTTTCTTCTTCCTTACCTTTATCCTCTTCTTCGGGGTGTACTAGAGGGGTAGCAACATGATCTTCTGCTTTAATATTTTATTCAACATGTTTTTTATTTTTTGGATTAGCATCATTGATTTCCATTAGAACATATGTACTACCTATTTTTGGAGGGATATTCGTGTCATTCACTTCTAAAGGTATATTTCCATCAACAACACCATAAGGAGTTTCTTCCATAAATTATGTAGAAGTTTCTTTTATGGGTTCAGATGTTGAACCAAATGCACCAATCATACCATATTTCTCCACAATATCCTTGATAGTGATTATTGTTTCCTTACTTATTCCTTTGATTTATTTCTTATCTTTAGTCATTAGCATATTAACTCTTCTTTTCTCCATGAACATTTTAGCACAAATCTTCTTCAAATATTCTAAGTTATCCAAAGTTAGAGAGGATGCAATTTATTTATAAGCTTTATTTCTTATTTTCTCTTCTAACTCAACTGCTTCTTCTCTTCTTTTCATCATAATTTGCCACAAATTTTTAGAAACATCACACCTAATGTTATCTCATTTAGCTTCTTAAATAATGACATATTTGATCATGGAAAAAATTATTGTTTCTTTATCCTCTTCTCCTACTAAATTATACACTTCTACTATGGACTTCGCCATGTTGTCTTGATTCACCAAATTATTTACCAAAACATCTAGTTTAAGAGGGGAACCGGGTCTTACCAGAGAAACATTATGCTCTTCTTGGTCTGATGGAACTTCTTCTGTATCTTTGGCCTTCTTTGCATTATCATCATTGTCCTCTGAGGATGACACAAGGTGAACCTTCTTTGAACTAATATTGGTCTCTTGTGATGAACCTTCACTAGAGGAAGCACTGGCCTTTCTCTTTCTTGTCAATTTTGTAGCTAGATCTTCTTCCTCTTCCTCCTAATCATTAGTAACACTCATATTATTCTCCCTAGTAGAATTTTATTTTCTTCATTTGATAGGGGCTACTAGAGGAACACTTTTTATTTTTCTTGATTTGGTAGCAGGTCCGGAAGGGGTCGACCCTTTTCCTTTATCAACGGTGTTGGGCACATACTTATTTGTAGTTGGTCTAGAAGTTGGTATGGAAGGAGAGGTCTTATTGGATCTCCTTACACTAGGTAGTTCTTTAGACTTGTTTCCTTGAACAACTCCTCCTCGAGCTAACTCTTTAGGTGTGAAACATTTCTTAAGCATTTCCTCCAAATTTTTCTTACTTTTAGCTTTGTTGTGCTCTAAGTGAACTTCCCTGGATTTTTCTACATAAGTTCTTATTTGGGGTTCATTCAAATATTTAGGACTCTTCAATAGGAGTTGTACATAGCCTTCAACATCATCTTTTGGGACTTCATAACCTATAGGTTGAATCCCGATGGTCTGGGGTTCAACCGCTTCTATCATACACTCATCAGAAGATACATGAAATATAATTTCATTTTTATACTTCTTAACAATATTTCTCAGAATTATATCCCTTTCATTCATATTCTTCTTAAACACAAAAAAGAATGTCATCAAGGCATTTTTTGCATTGTTCACATCTCCCAAACTATACATGTGATCAAAAATATGATGTGTGACTGGTCGAGATGGATCCCAATATACTATTCTAGATTTTCTCGAAAGCATCTTGAGGAAATAGAACAATAGGCACACAATTAGAGAACCAAACTTAAATGGGTACTTCTTTTCCTTTGACACTCTCAGGTTTTCAAGTAGTGGTTGTTGAAGAAACTCACACAAATCATAATTTGTACCATTTAGAAACATATCATAACCTATATAGATAGTTCTGGTAGACACAAAATTATCTATGTTGATGAAGTAGATTTTATGGCCAATCATTATGGATGCATACTTCACAACTAGATTTGTAATAGGTTTTGTTGCTAGAGCCCTTTTGTCATAGCACTACAACAAATCCATGTGATTAGCTCCCTTTTTTGCTCTGATTTTTGCTTCCACCCACTAATTTAATGTATTTTTCTCCAATTTTTTGAAAAAGTCAGTGCTATTTATTGGACTGGCACCATTTTTGGCATTTTTTGCGCCCATCATAACAAGTAGGCGCTAATTAGTGTCTAATTTAATGCAAGATTTAGCACCAGATTTAGCACCTACTTTAGCACCAGATTTAGCGTCAGGTTTAGAGTCGAGTTTAGCATCGGGTTTAGTGTCGGATTTAGTGCCTACTTTAGTGCCAGATTTAGCATTGGGTTTAGTGTCAGGTTTAGCATCGGATTTAGTGCCTACTTTAGCACTAGATTTAGCATCAGGTTTAGAGCCAAGTCAACAATGTCCTCCACTATTCGGCGTACACCTCAGTTGTCAACCAAGTTCATGTATACCCTGCACTACCACTTGATAGTTTGAAGACTCCCATAGTATGACGGTAATGGCACTACCATTTAGCTACTAGAAAGCTTCCGTGGGGTGGTGGTATACTACGCTACCGCCAGAAAGTCAGAAGCCTCTTGTGGTATGGTAGTATACATCACACTATTGCCAGGAAATAAGAAATCTCCCACGGTATGGCAGTATACTATGATACCACACCTCTCTCACAATCATCCAGCGGTACAAAGGTAAAAGCATGAATTTAACACTTATGAATTCTTAGTTGATCAGTGAAATATCCAGGGTTATACCAGTGAGTTTGAGACACATATTCTCAACCATCAACCCTCAAAATTATACCCTAAATGCTCTACCCTCAACCCTTAACCATCAACCCTAAACCCTTAAAACTTCTACCCTCTACCCTCAACCCTAATCCCTCAACCCAATACCCTAAACCATCAACCCTATAGGTCCTCAACTCTATACCCTCAATTCTCAACCCTCTACCCTAGTATACATTGGATCCTCAACCATCATATATCTTTGTCCCTCCCTCCTCTTCTAATCTCCTCTCTATCTCACTTCTCCTACCATCTCTTGCTCCATACATCCCTCCCTCTCTACCCTTATCCCTCAACCTTAAACCATCAACCCTTAAACCCTAAACCCTCAGTACCCTCGACCCTTAAACCCTAAACCCTTAAACCGGCCTCTACCCTCTACCTTCAATCCTCTTAATCCCTCAACCCTTAAACCCTAAACCCTCTACCCTCAACCCTCAACCCTCAACCATCAACCCTCAACCCTCAACCCTCAACCCTCAACCCTCAACCCTCAACCCTCAACCCTTAAACCCTAATTCCTCAACCCATATACCCTCTACCCTATACATTGGACCCTCAACCCTATACCCTTGGTGTGACTGCAAGGGCATAAAAAATCAACTACATCCCTTTTGTACATTTTATGGCATAATACACCTCATTTTTTTATTCAATCATCTACGAAATTGCCCATGTTTAAAAATTTTGAGTAAAGGATAAAAAAATATTTTTAAAGGATAATATGAAGATAATAGTATGATCTTAAATTTGAGAATTAATAGCATTTGAATTAAATGGAATATTTATCTTCTTTTCAATTAAAAATTGTAATATTTAATTTGTAAAATATTATAAAATAAATAAATAATAATAAAATTTATATGTTGAATATTAATCATTATTTATAATTTATTTTTTCACAATAATAATATGAATGGTTTGGAAGAAATGCAAGAGGCAGATATATTTTAATCAAAAAAAATATCAGGGTGCAAGGAATTTTAATGTAATATCACAATCACACATTGTTTTTAAATTATAATAATTAAAATCATAATTTAATGATTAAGTTATATATTTAATTCATATTTATTTTAGTTTTATTTAAATAAATATTTATATATATATATATATATATATATATATATATATTTAAATTAAAGTTAATAATTGTTAAAGATATTTTTCATATTTTTATTTTATATAAAATAACATCAATAGCTTTTAATTATTAATTAAACATACAAATTAATAAATTTAATAGATAATAGTAATTTTTTATTATTAAATATATGTATTTTGTTTTCTAAATTTGTTTGAATATTAAAATATTTAATAATTAAACATATTCTAGTTTTTTCACATCAATATTTTTGCCACCATGATTTTTAACTCGTATTTTCACTTGGTTTTTTCGAGCTCCCTTGCCCTACACATGCTACCATCATTAGAGTTTGAAACCTTGAGCTTTCTAAAGGAGCATCTATTAATTTTCTCACTGATTTTGAGAGTTTTCTTGACAATTTTTTTTGTTGAGACCGAATCAGGTAAAGCTTTCATGGTTCATCATTTGTTTCCACTTATCTGAATGTGTTTTCAAAGACATTCCTTCTCAGATTCTCATGCATTTTTCTCTTGCTTTACTCTGTCAATGTCTTGCTTGTCTTGAGGTTGACATCAAAGCACTTCTGGAGCTCACATTTCTTTGAACAACAAGAAGTTGAGTAAATTTCTATTCACCATTTCTTTGTATCTTACCTTTGTTTTTTGTCAAAACAAGCTTGATTTGGACTCAATAAATACAAATGAATGGGTGTTTTATTTATACCATCCATCCTTATTTTGTAACCCTGCTATCTTGGCTCGGCTTCTCTGGACTTAGCTCACTAGCAAAATAAATGAAACAAATCATACTCTCAATATTTGGTTTGATCAAATGATGAAAGATTTTTTTATTTCTACATTTTTTCTCTTTCCTGGTGATAGCTTGGTCACAGCCTCTCTAGAATATTTTTTCTACTTCCAAAAAGAACAGTGTGTAAAATTTTCTTTATTATATTTTTGAGCCTCATTCATGGCTCCATGATTATGGCTACAGGCTCTATTCAATGGAATTTTGGGTTTTTCTTTGATCTAGGGTTTTTTGAAAACCTGTGACTCCTATTACAAATACGAGCTCTTAGAAAAATGAGTGCAAGCCTTTTGGCACGATCTTTCACTTCTCAGAAAGAAAAATAAATCCTTCCACATTTGGGGCTTGGACCAAAAACCCTAAACCATGGGTTTGTAATATTTTGCATATCCTTCTCCTTTCTTGCAAGCATTTTACATTTTCTTTTTCAAAACCCGCTTCACAAGATAATTGCACTATTTTTTTGTATGTTCATTTTTCTCTAAACAAGAAAAAAATGGAGATGATTGATGCATAGCATGGTGGGCTTAAAATTTCTTCAAAGACACAAACATAGTTTTTGCAAGATCACTTAAGCATTCACAAATTTACTATAATGAAACATGGTTGTCCAAGCTTCAAATACACCAAAAAGAGCTTTTAAGACACCAAAATCTTACTAAACCTTTACCATACCTTGAAAATCATATAATTGATAGGTTTAAGCCAACAAAACACTCTTAGAATAAAATTTCTTTCATTATTTCATTATTCATACCCAAGACAAATTACTTGTAGTGTTCCACATAGAAAAAATCAAGTGTATCTTTTAAACCATATTGAATCTCAAAAATAAAAATAAAAATTCAAGAACCCATTTCATCCTTCTTAAACATATCAAAAAATAGGATGGGGTTGTTTTGGAAAGAAACCCTCAAAAAATGACTCTCTGACTATCCTAGAGGCTTAATTTTGGCTCATATGCAAGAGGGTTTATTGGAAATAACTGCTCCAAACCATAAACCACTTTGAAAATGTTTCAAAAACCTTATAATAGGTCTTCACATGCTATGCAAACTATATACAACCCTTTAACATTGCATTTTTAGAAAATCCCAACTTGTAGCTATGCCTTCATGCTCAACATTCACAAATTTACTTTAATGAAACATGATTTTCCAAGCTCCAAATACATTTAAAAAGGTCCCAAAATGTTACTGAAAAAACACCTCCATTTAAAATGGTCCAATAACATTGAAAACTTTTCACAATGATGAAGACCCTCAAATTTCTACAAATTTTCTCCCAAGGAGGCTATGCCTTCATAGTTACATGGTGCCCTGCACCAATGATATGGCTCACAATTATGAAAATAAATATGGTTCTAATTTCCTTTTGATGTATGGTGTCTTAATTTTTCTTGTTCTCAGATAATGAAGTTGTGTTCTTCTTTCCATAATTTCATTGATCTCTTCATCATTCCCCAATAATTGAATAGTGAAGTTACATACCAATCATTACATTTCCCTGGTTCTCAATGAAGTTGTGTTCTCTTTCCAGGTAGTGTTATAAAAGCATTACAAAGAGGCAATCTTAGGTATTAGATCAATGGTATGTTTCATAATGCATTGCTTAGGCCATCCACTGGGGGAATGAAAATTATCCTTGTATAAGTAATGTACTAGAGGATTCAGCTCAATAATATGCTTCACGATGCACTTCATATGCCACTGGGATATATTTTTACAACATAAAATCCTATATTAATCATACTAATTGAAACTTCAAGGTCAAGTGAAAATTTTTGTATTAGATTTTTTATTTTGAAACTCGTAAATATTATGTGGTTGAAAAATCTTTCCAAACAACTTTCTTATGTTGTGGAGCCAAACAGTTACCATGGCATTAATTTTATGATCAAATTTATGAATGTCTTCTAAGCTTCTTGATTTGTCTCTTGTGTAAGCCTCTAAGAAGCTTCTCAGGCTACTAATTTTTAATTAGTTTGTATGGGATTGTTTGCTCTTTCTTTTCCAATTTCCTATTTTATAGGGAGTTATGGTTTGTTTCTTTCCAATCACAAGGTGAATTTCAGTGAACTTGACCATTTTGAATTATTTAAATGTAGACACCATATGGTCAATGTTGATTGTAATTTTTTTTCTAAGGCACTTTGACTTCTTCCTTAGATAGTGAGATTCCCTCAAGACATGAATGTGGTTATCATAGCTCTAAACACTCATTTCAGCATGAAGAATGCATCAATGTGTAGTAGAATTTGTAAAGCACTTGTCTCTAATTATGAATGTTTTAGATTGTTACATATAGTCATGGTCAGATTCTCATGATAGATTCCTTTGAAACTTGTGACAGGTATGTATTTGAGGACCAAATTGTGTTTATCAAGGAATCACTACTTGAAGGAGAATAGGTACTTTAACAAATTACCTCATATGTTGATGTTTTGAATTGTATATCATATATCTTCTTTTGATTTAAATAGTAATAAGATATATGTGTCTTGCTTTGGTTGATTGGACTAACTTTAGAGAACAAATGGAAAATGTTTTGGAGTTTTATATGTATATTTGTAAGAATTTTTAACTTTACAACATAGATTATGTATTATTCATTTTTATTTTTTTGTTAATTTTCTCATTATTGATGTTTTATCCTAAATCAGGATGAGGGTGATGATTTTGAAAAGGATTCTAGGGAAAAAAAATGCCACACAAACTCTAGGTGGGATGCATTTTCTTAATGCCTGAAATGAGTGTAGCATTTAGCTATAGAAGGCATCAAAAATAATTTTGCACCATAAACTGTTTAATGTACATTTATTATATGAATCAACTACTTTTAATTTTCATTTTACTCCACTGAAATTCAATGAATCCTCATTTTCAATCATCAAGCCACTAGAAGGAACACTATTTCCTTTTATTTTATTCCTAACATAGCAGCAACTAAAAGTTTTCATGTTATTTTTAAAATTGTTGGTTATTTGATGCTAGCTTAAATTTTCTTGCAATGGTTGTATAGGATGAAAATAATAGCCATATCAAATTCCTTTTTCCCAAGTCCTACTCTGTCAAGGTTAACAATCTCAATCTCACTAATAGTGATTACTAACAAAGGTAATTCCACCAAATCTACCAAATAGTTTACCATAGGAACAATAAAAGAAGATGCTTTGAAAGGAAATCCATGAAAACCAAGCTCTCTAAATAGTATATCAAACTCTAGTTCAAAATATTTTAGATGAGGCTCCTCCCATAGCTCTATTACTTGCTTGACAAATCCTTGAAACTCTACATTGATTTTATTTTTCTTGTCCCTATCTTGTTCTTCCTCAATTTCATCAGGATCATACATTGACCTTCTTTCCCCTCCTAAAATTTGGACCACATCCATTACCTCCACATAAAACTAGACATCCTTGGTCTTCTTGGTGTACACCATGATATGGTTATGCAAATGAAAATGAAGCAAAGTAATCATCTCCTTCTCCGTTGGCTGGAAGAATGCATGCTTAATGTTTTGATACATGATATCAACTCTCTCTTCTACTCTCATGGTTGAATATCGAAATCCATTATGGTGGGCCTCCAAAGTTCCAGTCATCTTTCTTCCTCTTCCACCAAATGTTGGCATATTTTACTAACGCTTATTAGAATTCTTGTATGTTTTACATCATTGGAATGATATATTAGCTATAACTTTTTTGAAATTTTATTATGGTACATGTGCACTTTAATATGATGTAATATGATTATGGTTTCATTTAACATGTTGTAATATTAGATATATAACAAAAAAATGAATAATTGCATGAAATAAATAATAAATTTTCATTTTAAATGATTTTTTTTGCAAAAAATGGGTCTTCAAGAAGATCAAGATGATCCTCATGATTTAGATCCAAAATATGTTGGTTCTAGTACATATCACATGGAAGAGAATGATGATGACATAGATACAAAAGACACTGAGGCTGATGATGATGATGATGATGATGATGACGACGACAGTGATGATGATGATGACGATGATGATCACGATGGTGATTGTGATGATGAGGCAGTTGCTAGTAGTAGCCAGTGACATTCATGATCATATATACTGCATCATGGTTCATTGTTGATATATCGTTATGATGACTCTTTTCATGGTTACTGTAATATGTATCATTTTAACGGCCTATCGTACCATATTATTGATTTGTATCATTTTGAATTATATCATTTGGACATGTATCATTTTGACTTGTATCATTTTGAGCTATATAATTTATTATTTTTACTTATATCATTTGTACATGTATAATTTTGACTTATTTCGACTATTGGACATGTATCATTTTGACATGTTATTAATCTAGTGGCATATTTGACTCACTTGTTTTAATCACTTGTTTTGATCTACTTATATAGATATTTGAATCACTTGTTTTAATTATAAATGATGATCATGTTATAATAATTATCTTTTTATTTAATCATATGAGTTATTTAAGAGACATGATATATTTAACTAGTTAAATTGAAATAAAACATATTAAATTAATAAATAGAAGCAAAACCTGGCGTTATCTAGGAAGCAAAAACATAAGCAATTTAGGTAGCAAACAAAGAAGTAATAATGGAAGCAATTTTAGAAGCAACAAAAGATGCAATAATATAAGCCATATTAGAAGCAACAAAAGATGCAAAAATGGAAGCAAAGCTAGATGCAAGAAGCGACATTATATAAGAAGCAAAATTGGAAGTAAAATCAGAAGCAAAATAGGAAGCAAAATAGGAAGCAAAATTGGAAGCAAAATCGGAAGCAAATTTGGAAGCAAAACCGGAAGCAAAACTGGAAGCAAAATGGAAGCAACACAAGAAGCAAAACCAAAAGAAAAATTGGAAGCCAACTGGAAGCAACAAAATTTGACGCTAAATCTAGCGCCGAAGTGAGCATACCATTTTGCACTGATTTTTGCACCAACAAAAGTGCCCAATTCATGAAATCGAATGCACTAAAATTTGGCGCTAATTGCCTTTTTTGTTGTAGTGTAGGCAACATGAGTGAGTTTTGATACCATTTCATTTTTCACTGTCTTAAGCATGCGTACTGGTCTAATGTCACAGAGTCCAGTGAGGGCTTTGATTGATTCCTTGTTTATCAAATGTGATTCATGATTCCATAAGAACTAATCATGCATTTTGCTGAGAACTGGATTTACATACGAGTCATCTACTATAGAACAAAAATTTGGAAAGTTGTTCCAACAATCCAAATTATTTGTCACAAGATCCGAATATTCAGGTTTTAACAAGAAATAATCACCAGTGAGTTCATTCATCCATATATCAATTAGTTTGATGTGATTGAATTATTCTGACTTAACCCTAATATACATTCTAGTATCCTCTATCGGCATGAAACCATGAGGAATCGAAGAGAAGGCGCCCATAGGGTCATCTTCGAAAACCTTCATCGAATATTTCTTGTAGGAGGGCCTAGGTCTTTCTATTGTTTGTATGACTACAAGAGTTTCCATTTCTATATATCGAGCTTTTAAGGATTCAAGAAATAAATTTTCATAAGCTCACAACAACACAAAATTGAGAAATACCTTTTTCTTCACAAATAGCTAAAACTAGGGTTTGCACCAGTCGCACCTTAATTCACTCTAAATCACTCCAAGTTGTTCTTCACCTCTTTCGAATGCACAAGTGATCAAAATTCCTTTATGTTTTCACTTTATAGATTAATGTGATTCCCTAATTCACATTTAATGCTCTTGAAATTCGAAAAGCTACTAAATTTCTTTAATTATGCTCAAAACCCTAATATGCTCTGCAAACGAGCATACAAGCCTCTTTTCTTCTAGTTTCTTTTTCAAAACCTCTGCATACTGATTTCTTATGAATTTACTTCATGTCATGGATCTGACACGCTTGCAATCAGGGGGTTTTAAGGATTTTTTGTTAGAGCTCCCCCTAAGACCATACTAGGTCTAGTTACCAGAGGAATTATTTGCACCGAATGAGGGTACAAACACATCAATAGTCCTTGACTCTTCTTTCTTTTTCCATAATTTTCTCATTTCTTGCTTAACTTCTTCTTTATCAACCTTCTTCATGGGTTCATTCTTCTCCACTGGAGAAATTTGATTTCCCTTTTTGCTTCTACATACCTTTGAAATATGTCCTAATTTGTTGCAATTATAACAAAAAAAATTTATGTGATTTGATTGACTTCCACTAAACCTTGTTCTACACTAATTCACCTTATGCCCATATTTATTGCATGTGTAGCAATAACCAACAAAGGATTGATTCATCCTTCCTCTATTAAACCAGTTCATCATCTGAGTTCTGCATTCACTAGCTCTATGTCCAACCTTATTGCAGGCATAGCATTGTCCAGGGAAAGAACTAGAAAATTGATTCATCCTGCTTCAGCATTCAATTGCCTTATGCCCAAATCTATTGTAAGAAAAAACAAGTTCCATTGAAAGATGGGTACCTTTATGCATTTGGTTGTCTGACAGGTGGTTTTCTTCCTGAATTTATTTTCTACTTCCCTTTATCTTGAGTCTTTTGATCATTTACTGCTTTAGAGATTTCACCTATTTCTAATCCCAGTCCTCCTTTTTCTTTAGAGGGTTTATGTCTTGCAATAAATTTATCAAGCCTGGTGGATCTTGTTTTGAAACTTTCCTCACAGAATTTTTCCCTTTCTAGTTCTTCTCTCAGATTTACCACTTCTTTCTCAACTCTAGAGCATTCATCAGACTTGTTCTTTATCTCTATATTCAAGCATTCTTCAATCCTCTTATTTTCTTCCACTTGCAGCTTCAGTCTGGTAATGTATTCATTTGATTGTTTTAGTTGGTCAGTGACTTCTGTATGTCTCTCTTTGAACTTCCTCAATTTTTCCTTCAATTTTTGCATACATTCATTTGCTTCATCAAGATTCTCTTTCAGATCTTTATTCTCATTTTCAGCTTTTTCAAGATCATCAAGGGCAGTCTAGATTTCTACATTATCCTCCATTTGTTCAATCTTTAGGATCTTCCTCAAGCTGTTAGACTTCTCCAGAGGAACAAGGCTCTGATACCAATTGTTAAATATCCAATTTACCTAGAGGGGGGGTGAATTAGTATATTCTTAACCTTATTGAACAAATACCATCCAAAAAATATAAAGCATATGATAATTAAGATAAGAAGAATCATCAACAAAACATGAAGCACAAAACATAGGAGACATCATAAATTTTTATGTGGAAAACCCAGAGTGGGAAAAACCACGGTGAGGATTAACTCACAATATAGGATAACTGGTTATAAGATATTACAAAAGGGGTGGCTCAATGCTAGGACTCACTATGCAAAATAGGAGGCTCATTGCCTACAAAATGAAGTAACAAAAATGGCTAACTGCCAGAATGAATTGATAGAGATACACCTCAAGTGCAGATTTAGCTCCTATGTAATTTAGGAGAATTTGCATGCCAACAAATCACACTTCACCTTTTTCGCTTCCACATGTAGTCTGCTAATATTCGCTCAAACACACACACTCATTCATTCCTTACAACTCTTACAAAAATATCTTGTATATATATATATATATATATATATATATATATATATATATATTTCATTGTTAAGGACAACAATCAGGTCGTCTTGACAAATATTCTCAACAATAATTCAAACATTTGGCATGCTACAGTTTGTTGGCATGGATTACATTTTTTTTTTTAATTCATTATATCTTCATGTACTTGATAGGTTAGCCAACAATGGACCTAATAGCAAAGTTGTAAACAAAAAAAATGATACCAATGATGACCATGAATAAATTTTCTCGCGTGTTCTTTTCCCTGTATGCATTTCTCAGTCACAGACCATTTCCAAAAAAATGAAGTAGTAGTTATTTATTGGAGAGGGTTCCAGAGCAACATACCAAAGGTTGATCCTATATTACTAGTTTAGAATACCAGATTAATGTGACTTAGATTCTTGCAATTGCAACTCATATATCATGGTGACATCAATGACAACAAAACTATTAACAAGGGATGTGATCTTCTTCATTCTTCCAACATATTGTGCATTAATTTGTAGGTAATAAATATCTGTATTTATCATTTTTTTAATACATTATTTAAATATAATTTAATGTACCTTTTTTTGAGGGATCTTTAGGATTCATCTTCCTTTGATCTTTAGAATAGGTGCAACGCTAGTATATTTAGATGAGATTTTACATAATTTGAACTTGAACATTGTAAGAAAAAAACCTAGGAAACTGGGACTAGATGATAATACTAATCACAATAAGACAAATTGTCACATTGAATTATTTAAAATGGCTTATATATTTTCTTATTGGTTTCTATTTCTTTGCATTAGTCTCTAACAACTCAAATTGAAAGGGTGCCTAAGTATTCTATTGCTCATGCACAAGGTTATTTTAAGAAAATTAATGATTACAAATATATTATAATTTATATAGTTTAAAAGGGTATGGCTCCCTTAAGCCAATGTCAATGTTACTTGGAATCCACATTTTAACCTCTACCAATTAATTATATTATATTTTATTAAAATCTATTACTTTTTTTAATACATAATATATGGTAGATTAATTCCACAATTAAGGATGTTGAAGTAGGAAAATGTACATCATGCTATTTTTTTGAACCCTTGCTATCATTATGAATTTGAGGGTTTCACTTCTGTACAAATTTTGAGTTATACAAAGAGTCTCTTAAAATTCCTTACTGTTCTACCATTATTCATACACCAAATTTAATATCCATATCTATGTATAAATTTATCATTTAATGAATTTTTTATGGCCGTAAAGGATAGAATAAGAGGTAAAGGTCTATAGCTAACTAAATTGATTATAATTCAATTTAAAACTAATTTTAGTTACAAATTTTATCTCTTAACATTACAAAACATTTATAGTTGTTACTACAACCAATCATTATAGAAAAAACGGAATTGTAAAACAAGTAAGAAAATAAAGAAGTAAATGATTGCAACTATGTACTTGAAAATAATATTTACATTTACTAGATGTCAAAGTAATCGAACTTGCATATCTATATATGATCCAAAATGCTCAATACCAAAATTTCAAACAAAAAATACCTAACATAATTAATTGATTTCACACAACTAAAGGTATTTTCTTTTACATTACATTATAATTATTTTATTTAATAATTATTTTTGTCCAATATTAGAAACCCGACCAACATATCCTTAATGACTAACATACAATACCTACTTGTCTACTTATTTTTAGATAGAATATCATAGTCATAGTAATCAATATTATGGAATATGTTATTAAATATTATTACAAATATTTACAATCAATATAAACTATCTGTATAGCAGAAAATTTGTACCCCTTAGGAAAATTCCCCTTTTACACACCCTCACCTTAGAAAACCAAATCCGAAGGAAAAATTCCACAAAAGCCTGCTACCTTTGTTCCACTTGGCATTCTTTTTGTGTGTCGATAAAGGAATAATTGTCAGGGATGCCCATGCAATGCACAAATGTCTGAATGGTGCGCTTATGTCCTTATTCATGTGGTTGTAGCCTACAGAGGCATTACACTTCCCATTGGAAATCGATTTGTAATGCCCCCTTCATTTGATCAGCCCAAATATGGTCATTTTCTTCATTCTCTCCTTCAAATCCACTATTCATTCATTCATTTCACCTCTAGATGATCTCTTCCATAGCTCCTTCACAAATTCTAAGCCTTTGATTCATCTCGCTTGGCTCTTCACCATACTCTAAGCATTCAATCCATCACTCTCAAGCAATACTTTACACTCCATAGCAGCAACATCAACACTCCATCAACTCAGTAGAGAAAGTGTAGAACAACACCATTATAGTAGAGGCTTGAGTCCTCTTATTTTCTCCCCCATTATCCTTGAGCGCTCTTGGTGGAGGTGGTAAGATTTCTACTCCTCTCCTCTATTATTTGGTTGAGTAGCATAACACTTTTTGTAGTGCTTTTATGTTCTTGACTTCATTTCCTACTTTTCTCTCTATCTATCTAGCTATCTATGGAGGTGGGAACACCAAAACGGGGGTTTGACTGAGGCAAACCCCTATACAACCCCAACAATTTCTCTCTCTCTCTCTCTCTCTCTCTCTCTCTCTCTCTCTCTCTCTCTCTCTCTCTCTCTTGTGTGGAGGTATTGAATATATTCACGTGTTGGAGGCTTCATCACTTACGCGGTTGTAAGCATTTCCTTCCTTCCTCTTATCTTTATCATTTACATTTTACCTTATTTCAGCTTTATCACTTTCTACCATTTTCCTACATTCCAGAAGTTCTCAGCAATTGGAGTAGAAGTAGTCATTTAGCTATTTTCTATGAAATTCTCACTTTTTGGTTCGAACAAGATGCCAGCACGCCTCTAGGATTCCAATGCGCCATGTTGTCGTATGTATCCTGCACTGATGTCCTTTGGCTGAGAGCTTGTCAGTTTGTCTATAAAATCTATGTGACTTGCTCTTTTTGGTTCTAGAATTCTCACTGTTGTTCCTTGAGGTAGTTTAGGATAGTTTTCCTCATGAGGGTCTATGAGAAGAGAAATCATGAGTAGCGAATCCCCCTTCTCTACATTTTGGTGAGCTTGATGTGAAGATAAAATATTTTGAAAAACTAGGAAATTATTTTCCCCTACTTGGTGGGGTCATAACTTTTGACTTTGTGCTCAAAATTCAGAACCGTTTGCACCATTGGAAAGGTCTCATAGAGAACTAGTTCAGTCCCTAAAATAATATGCATTTGGCTATCAAATTTTAGGGACTGGTGCAAGTTCCATCCTCAAATTATGCTCCGAAGACCTCCAAAATTACAAATTACTAGAACATAGAAAATACCGGAAAATTTTGTAATGAATTTAATATTTTCTTTTATTAGCTCGGTATCTAATTTTGTTCAAAATGTTAATGACATTCCATTTCATGCATGTGACGATGACTTGGATTTTCCTATGTCACTCGGTGTCTTTGATCCTTCTCATGAAAGTCTGCCTGCTTCGGAGGTTATTTTGTAGCAAGAAGATGAAATCATTGATACCTTTCTAAATGTTACTCTACCTTCTATCCATTCTGATGTACTCTCTCCTAGAGATGATGCATTTGTGAATGATGAATCTCTTATCTATTCCAATGCACTCTCCTCTAGAGATAATGTATTAGTGCATGATGAATCTCCTTCCATATCTGATCATGTTTGGATCGATGTTGAGAATATGTCTTCAAATAATTGTTCTACTAGTTGTGATGATTCTGTAAATGTAATCTATGTCTCTTCTTCCCCTCAAAGGCCTAAGAGACTGGTCATTTATGTGACTCTAGCTAGTCCATCTCCTAGAAGGGTTTGTTCTATTGATGGTGTTCCATTTGATAGTAACTATCCTGACCTTCCTATGGCTCCCTCTTACAGAGTGGTAACACATACCTATGAGAATAGAATGAATAAGCAACCAAGTCTTCCTCAAGAACCTAAGCCTACAACTGAAGCACCCAATAATTATGATCTTGTCCGAAAACTTTGAGTTACCCCAACTAAGATCTCATTGTGGGACTTGCTTCAATCTGCTATGGTTTATCAAGGTATGCTTCAAGAAGGCTTGAAAAATATCCTCTTGCCTTCTTCCGCTTGTAATGACCTAAAATATCCTGCAAACATCAACAAACCAATTAGTTGTACATGCAAGTTAATATAAATCAAACAATGAAAAGAAAAGGAATTAAATAAATAAATGGAAGAACTATTAAGAAAGATCTCACCCATCTAGAATCCCATGGCTGACTTCCATTGCACCTTCTCCAGCTTTGGAATGATGGATGCCCTCAGCCTTAGTGTGAGCAACTCTCTAAGCCTAGCCTCAACAAAGCTTTTGAAGGATTTTAAACTTAAACTAATATTCAAACTAGAAACTCTATTCTAATATGCAAATAGTAATCAATAGCTTATGGTATGAAGAATCCCTATAGTAAAATTTTCTCAAGCGAATGATCATGGATCCGAAAATGAGATCAAGGTTGTCGTTTTATAGAAAATGCAATCTTAAATGGATGGACAAGATGAGAGATTGAGGAATACCCTAGAATCAAAGGTCAAGATTCAATAAGGCAACCTCAATTAGGGTTAGGGAAAAATACCCATAGGTGTGAATAAGATTTAATTAAATGAATTAAATCAAGACTGAATGTGATAGTTGAGATGAAATTAGTAAAAATCAGAAGACAAGAGGATGAGATTTTAGAAAATTAGTAATTTTAGAAATTACTTGATTTGTAGAAGAATATTTCCCTTTTTGAATTAAATTAATTCAAAATAGAAGATTTTGTGAGGTAATTAGTAATTGATTTTTGAAATTAATTACTAAATGAAGAATCAGTTAAGTATGTGAGATATTTTTAAATGATTTGTTTTACTTAAAAATATAGAAGTGTCACATGCCATAATTAAATAATTAAAATAATTATTTAATTTAGAAGAAGTGGTTAATTAATTAAATAAATAAATGAATTTATTTAATTAAGAGAGGATTTAGGAATTAGTGACACATTAAATAAATATATTTTAAATATATTCATTTAATAATTAGGAGGACATTAATGATAAGGATTAATTAAATAAATTGATGACTTTATTTAATTATTAGAAGACTTTGACAATTAGTGACATATTAACTTAAATAAATAAGATTTATTTATTTAATAATCATGAAGAATGAAAGATTATGAATTAATTAAATATCATGAATTCTTTAATTAATAGTTGGATGTGGATTAAGGACATAATTCAAATGTTACAATTATGCTAGGATGGAAAGTGGTAAAGTAGTGTTCGCAGGCCTAGGTCATTTTTAGGTGTCTACATTTGCCCCTCTTTGTCATAATGCAGCTTGTTGCATTGTGGCAAAGAAAACAAGTCCAAAATATGCCCCAGCGGAGGTATGGAATGCCTATGCCCCCTTGAAATTTTTTTTAAATTTTGACCCGGGGTCAAAAAAATTTGGAAAATATCCCAATTAGCTCAGTTAATGACCGGATAAGTAATGGCACGAACGATTTCAAAAACGAAGGATGCCAAGTCAGCCAAAATGCCATTCAAAGGTGGTCAAATGAGCCTCTAGTACAGCCTACTAGGTCAAAACCCTAATTTTCAGCCTATAAATAGGTTGAAAAGGTTAAACCAAATGTCACTTTCTCATTTCTCATATATAGAATTCAGAAATTGGAGCTCTGAGCGACGATGGTGATTCGGACGACTACACACTGTGGATATCGCGTGCGTTCATTCCGATGACCTGAGGGCGCAGGTGCACTGGTAAGTACCCTATCCAACTTGTCAAATTTTGATTTTGATGCATTTATGAGGGTTAAGTGGGGGGAAAACAATTACGGTGTGATGCAAATGCTATCGCAAAAGCCGCAAATGCCTTTGCATTCACCGCATTTGAGTGCATCATGACGCAAGTGCGATGGGCAGGATAGATTATTTGTGCAATTGCGCATTCGCAAGTCTACATGACGCAATCGAAAAAGTGTAACGCAATCGAAAAAATGCAACGCAATCATCAGATTGTGAGATGCATTTGCAAATTTGTGACGCATTTGACATGTCGCACGACTCATATGCTATTGAATCGTGCATTCGTTGTTTGCTTGCGCATTTGCTGGGCAGAACGACGCATTTGACGTATTGCAATGCATTTGTCTTGCGTCGAGCCGCAATTGAAACATTGTGACGCATTTGCGGTCAACGTGACGCAATTGATGTTGACCAAAGTTGACTTGTGTTGACCTTGCCTGGATTAATTTTTATGTACACTTGACTTGCCAGTAGTACAGAACTTTTCATAATGTTGCTCAGTATGTGCTAATCCTTGCCCTTTCCTTGTGCAAAGTCGGTTGGTGCCCATTTATACAGGAGAGTTCCGACCAGCTACGTATGCTTTCCGAGATCATCTTAGTGAGAGACAAAGATGGCGATTGATGTCCTTGGGCTTGTACCATGTTGCCTATATGCCCGTTATTCGGGCAAACAGAGGTTTGCTCACAGCTCTTTGCAAGAGGTGGCATTATAAGACCTGCTCGTTTCACTTGCCTACTAGAGAGGCGATAGTGATGTTAGAGGACGTGTATCACATTCTTCGGATTCTGATTAGCAAAGAGAGGGTGGTCTATGATCCCCACAGAGGGCGACAGGTCTTGACAGAGAGATATGAGGGTGTCGACGGTGCGCAGTTGGCTCTGGACAGTTATGAGATCGGCTGGGATGTTGTGGCTGACCGATTTCTCAGGTTCGATGCCATACTCATGACCTTGATTGCCGGAGTACTGATCCCCGTTCATCGTGGTCATGGGTTTCCCATTGGATGGGGGGATGTTCTAGTTCAGATGCATCTACATAGGACTATCTTTGCTTGGGGGCCCTACTTGTTGGCCATGTTATACCATCAATTGCATGAGATAGTTTACCATCAGGATCACAGTATTAGCTGCGGGACCACCTTACTCATGATTTGGGTATGGGAGCACGTTTCCATTTTTTGACTGCAAGTATAGATGCAGTTGGGTGATGGGATGCCATATGTTTATCTGATGCAGGATCAGTTAGCTAGACTTGTGTTGGAGATACTGGGTATTGGCGTCATCGGATAGACACGATGATCAGTTTTGTCTGGAGACCTTACAGAGATTGTGCTCAGTGGTCAGATGAGGATGGCCACCTATCCTTCTGCAGACAATTCCGATATCTTATTGGTCACACAGTTCAGACACAGAGGATCATTGAGATGTACCTACCCCAGCGGGTACTACGAAAGTTTGGGGAGTAGCAGATTGTGTTAGTAGGCACTGTAGAGTATGTTGGTTCATCTATGGAGACCATGTGGGGGCTGCACATATCAGTCACAGTGGTAGAGCAGCAGGTTGATAACTTGGTGGCAATTCAGTGGGCATGGAGAGGTGGTCTGGTAGATCCAAGGATGTCTATCGAGTTTGATACCTAGTGGCAGGTTCATAGGCCCATCCCTTTGACAGATCCAGATGGTCCACCGCTGATAGATCGTAGATCCGTCATTCCACAAGTACCAAGGAGAGGTCGAGGTGGCAGAGATGCCAAGGGTAGAGATGGAGGCAGGGTAGGAGGAGGTAGAGATGGGGGAGATGGAGGAGGTGGGGGAGAAGATGGAGATGATGGAGGTGGAGGAGGTGGAGGGGGGGGAGGCGATGGCAAGGGTGCCAGAAGGAGGAGGGATGACCGAGGGTGGAGGCAGCCTAGGAGAGTGAGGCAGAAAGTGGGTGGTGTACCATTGTCACCCATTCAGGAGGAGGGGGAGGAGAGAGAGCCAGAGGTGAGGGCCGATGAGGTCAGAGGTGATGAGGAGGATGTGGAGGTGGTGTTTGAGGAGGAGGTGGTTGTGGTGGCAGAGGAGCGAGTGGAGGCAGAGGTGGTGGCGGAGGAGTGAGTGGAGGTGGATCCACTTGTTGGGGGACACCCTCTCGACATAGATGTGGAGGAGGTTCAGGTGGAGGAGGATAGGGATGAGGAGGAGGAGGAGGATGAGCAGATCAGAGGTTGCGGGAGCGGATGATCTCTTGGGATGATGAGGGTGATAGATCACTCATTTTTCCTGCAGATGCCATGATTGACTAGAGGCTCACTGATCTTCAGAGCAGACTAGATGTAGCCTTGTCTCAGAACAAGACACTGGTAGCATAGTTAGAGGTCACCCAGGTTGAGAGGGATCAGGCCATCATTCAATGATTGGAGTCAGAGCGGTGGGTTGCAGAGTTTATAGAGTTATGTTCTGGGCTGACAAGAGATATGGCCTGGGAGTTGGCCAGGGTAGCAGAGAGCAGGGGCTGGTATAGAGCATTAGATGAGCAGGCTCTCCCACCAGATAGACGGGATCCAGGGTTGTCCCGATCCCACAGCAAGACAAGTAGCGGCAGTCGGACACACAATAGCAGGTCTCATAGCAGTAGTTACACCAGTGTTGGGGGGTCCACTGCATTAGGGCAGTCGTCAGGTCATAGGTCACATAGCTCTCATAGGCACTCATCAGGGCACAGTCACCGGTCAAGGTATGGACATAGATCAGTGTCATCAGGACACTAGGTAGAGCAGAGTCAACCTCCCATTACCGATCCCTCAGGATCACAGAGTCAGACACAAGACACTCCTCCCATTTAGGTCACTTTCCACGTGGTTGATTAGGCACAGCCACCTCGCAGTTCACCTCCATGGGATGGAGGCGGACCATCTTAGGACTTGTTTTTAGACACATGTATATTTTGATATTCGAGCCTGCGAGCTCCATTTTTGGGATATTATATGACTCTATCCTCTGACATGACATGTTTTTGAGATTGTATATATATGCGATGCAATTTTGATGTGGCCTAAATGATGTTATGTGTTATGGTATTCTAATGTTCTATGATATGCTTATGTGATGCTTTTTATGATGCTATGAGGTGTATGGATTTTATGCTTATGCTTATGAATGCCATTATGGATGTGGTTTATGTTATGTATCTATTGTGTAATGTGATGATGATGTGATTCCTATATGTTAGTGCAAATGTTTCTTTATGATGCTTATATGTTTATGCAAATGATGGTCTTATGAATGGATGTAAATGATAGCATTTATGCAATGTGAATTATGGTAATTAATTTAAGCAGATGTGAATATGAAATGCTCATGCCATTATGTATGCAATTTTGTTTTTGTATGTCACAAGATATTATCAGAGAACTATAGAAGAGAAGGTGAAGATGAATGTTAGTGCGAAGAAAGACATGCATGTTAGTGCGGAAAATTAAAAATCCTTCAAAAGCCTTGCTATAGTGCTATCCTAGTTGCTCTTTAATCATCATTAGGTGAAAAATGTCATGATGGTCAACAAACACTATGATATGACATAGATCAATAGTGTGCAAGGCCGAACCATCACGTAAGTCAATAGCCGCAGACACAGGATGATCATAACTCATGTAAGGAACACAGTTGCTCCTAGCCACTTATCATGACCAAACATCAGAAAAACCAAACTAATCATGAGACATCGCCGCTTCTCTAAATCCGGATGATAGGATATCGTGGAGAAACTAGCCACATGATAGTAAAACAGACAGTAAAATCATCATACTATGTCGCTGCTTCTCTAAATCCTGAAGTTAGGACATCCTAGAGAAGCTAATAGTAGAGTGATAAGCAGACAAGGATAATCATCATGATATGTCGTTGTTCCTAAGACATAAGAAACTAATATCATGATAATTATCAAAAAGATAGAAAAAGTTTGCCAAGTGTTTGCCAATTGTTTTTAATGTCAAGGGTTGTTAAATGTCAAGCGATATCAAATTTAGGAAGGACACATCCTAAATGACATTGATATCTAGGAGATTGATTCTCGGAGCTAGGAGAATCTATCAAAATGCTAGGTGATGATGACGATGCTTAGGAAGGACACATCCAGAAGCATAAAGAAGTGACGAAAGTTGCTCTTTAGAAGGACACATCTGAAAAAGAACCCAAAGTTTTGCCAGGTTCAATTGTCTTGATAGAATTTGATTACATGTCATTGCTGACATGCTGAATTGACTCGAAATGTTGATGGAACATATTGCTGATAGATTGATAAGATTTGCTTGATTTGAAGATAGTTTGACGTGTGTGAATGTACAGTGACATGAACCCTAATGGACTGACCTAGTGCGGCCTCGGGGGTCCATCAATTGATGGCCTTACCTACGTCGTGCACTCAGAGACCTCATAGTTCGACACAACCAATGATATTGTCTGAAGGACAAAAGCTTGAATCATGATTTATTTTGCGACAAACCTAGGAGGACTGACCTAATGTCTCGGGGATTCAAAGATGAATCTTTCCTATGTAGCAAATGCACAGAGACAAAGTAGTTCGAACATGGACAAAATACTGATGATTGATCAGACAGAGATTGACTTTGAATCTATTTTTGGTTTTTGACATTGATTTGGATGTTTTTGCATTTTCTTAGGACTTTTTCAGATTTTTTATGATTTTTTCAGGATTTTTTAGAATGCAGAATCATGTGCGGTACCCACTGTAGTTGCATGATAAAGGTCTTGCCCCTAGACAGAGCGAGGAGTATCCGAGTTCGAAATGAAATGGAGATAGGTAAACACAAGGCCACAGTAAGGATATGCTAGGAATGATGTCAACCAAATGTTAACCATGATCTGAATTGACAAGACTTAGGATGGATGTCATGAATGTACGAGGCCTTTTGTGATTATGGAAAATGGATAAAAGTCATTTTGAGTGACAGTAGATGGCGAAGCAATGATCGACTATGCATGGCGCCTGTTTGCCAGGTTTTCACCATGGCACTTATCCAAAGCACCTATTTGCCAGGTTTTCACTATTGGATGAATTGATTTCTTTTTACTATTTTTGTCATTTTCAATTTTTTTGGTGTCACCAAGATGCCTGTTTGCCAGGTTTTCATCAAGGGAAGATTTTTTGTATTTTCCGTTTTTTTGTATTTTGTAGGTTTTTAGCCCAAGCTCTTTGATGCTATGTGTAGAACTTTCTTAGGTGTAAACTATTGATAGGTTATGTCAGTTGTTCTCCATCAGGTGTGGCCAACTGATAAGCTCTGGAACCAAATGTGGTAGTAATGATATACAGACCAAGCCAATTAGCCTCAGACTTGCCTGGTTTTTCACGGTCTGCTTGATTTCTAGGATTCTGCATGAGAACCAAGTCACCAATTTCAAACTTTCTCACCATGACTCTTTTGTTATTACTTCTGCAAAGATGATTTTGATATGCCTATAGATGATTTAAGGCATTTTTCCATCTTTCTTATAGCATTTCCAGTTCATGTAGGCGAGTATGTATGTACTCTTCATCATCAATCATTCATTTCAAAGAGACTCAGAGAGAAGGAATTTCGACCTTGATGGGTAATATGGCCTCAGATCCATAAACCAGGGAAAATGGAGTGGCTCCAGTGGGGGTGCAGATACTAGTACGATAGGCCCATAAAGCAAGATTAAGTTATAGGTGCCAATCTCGGCCAGCGTCGTTGATGGTCTTCTTCAGAATGCGAAGGATTGTTTTGTTGGACACCTCAGCTTGGCCGTTACCTTGTGGGTAGTATGGGGTGGAAAAATGGTGTTGGATGTGGAATTGCTCATAGAGTTCATGAACGTCCTAATTTTTTAAAGGACTGTCGTTATCTGTGATGATGGATTGTGGGACACCATACCGGAAAATGATGTAATTTAGAATGAACTTGGATATTTGCTTACCGGTGATGTAGGTGAGAGGGATGGCTTCAATCCACTTAGTGAAATACTCAGTGGCGGTTATTATGAATTTATGGCCATTTGAAGAGGATGGATGGATCTTACCCACAAGGTCAAGTCCCCATTGTGCAAAAGGCCATGGAGAAATGATAGGTCTCAATTCTTGTGCAGGTGTGTGAATTAGATCACTGTGCACCTGGCACTTCTGACATGTTCTGACAAATTGAAGAGCATCTTTTTCCAATGTCGGCCAATAGTACCCTAGTCTGGTGACTTTCCTAGCTAAGGTTGGACCACTCGAATGAGATCCACATATACCCTCATGTACTTCTCGTAAAGTTGTTTGGGCTTCATCAGTGTCGAGACAACGAAGAAGGGTTTTGTCAAAGCCACGATGGTATAAAGTGTCATTGACGATGGTATGTCTGGCCGCTTTTCGGATGAAGGATTTTCTTTGGTTATTAGACAAGTTGGGTGGGAGGAGTTGGGATTTTAGGTAGTCGTATATAGCCTGATACCAAGGTGAGTTGGGACCAACAATCTCACACACCATTATTGACTCTGGAATATCATATGCAGGCATCAGAAGCTGTTCCACTAGGAATTCAAACTACGACACATTCTTAGGAATGTCTAAAAGAGATCCAATGGTAGCCACTGGATCAATTGCTTTATTTTGTGTTCTTGGGATTTGTTCAAATGCAATCATTTTGAAGTACATTAAGAAACTATCCACCATGCGCTTGTAAGGAAGCAACTTCTCGTCCTTTGTGTCATAGTCGTCATTCACTTGGTTGATAACTAATTGAGAATCCCCAAATACAAGGAGTGTCTGAATTTTCCATTGAATTACTATCTTGAGACCTATGACCAATGCCTCGTATTCTACAATATTATTTGTACAAGGGAAAGCTATCTGAAATGACTTAGGAATCGAATCCCCTTGAGGTGTGATGAATAATATGCCTGCTCCTGAGCCATGCCCAGTGTGGGATCCATCAAAGTATAATTTCCATGGTAAAGTTGGTTCTGCATGAAAGATTGATTCATTGAGAAAATCAATGATCAACGAATGAGTGGCTTGGATTGGTGCATCTGCCAGTTGATCTGCTATAACTTGACCTTTTATAGCCTTGCGCTCCACATACTGTATGTCATACTCGCTTAAAATCATGACCCACTTTGCCAAGCGACCTGTCAATGTTGCTCGACTAAGGAGATATTTTAATGGGTCAATCTTCGCTATCAAATGTGTTTGATGACTTAGCATATAGTGTCTTAGTTTTTGTGTCGCAAAGACAACTCCCAGGCATGCCCGTTTAATGGTTGTGTAGTTGAGCTCATATTCAATTAATGTGCAACTAATGTAATATATGGCTCTTTCTTTTTCTTCATGGTCATTTTGTGCGAATAATGCCCCCAGTGCATTTGTCATTGCAGATACATATAGAATCAGGGGTTTTCCCTCAATAGGTGGCATTAACATTGGAGCTGTTAATAAATATTCTTTAATTTTGTCAAAAGCCATGTTGCACTTATATGTCCATACAAATGGAATGCTTTTGAGGAGTAGATATTGGAATGGTTGACACTTGTCTGCCAATTGTGCAATGAAGTGACGAATAGATTGTAGTCTGCCCTGAAGTGTGCACAACTCACTAATTCCCTTTGGTGGAGGCATGTCTAGAATTGCTTTTACTTTTGTGGGATCAACATCAATGCCTCGTCTTGAAACAATATATCCTAGCAGCTTGCCTGAAGTGACTCCAAAGACACATTTCTTTGGGTTCAATCTAACCTTATAATCCTCAAGTTGTCTAAAAATTTTATCTAAGACTTTGAGATGTTCTATCCTTGTCAAAGATTTTATCAATAGGTCATCCACATAATCTTCCATTAGAATGTGCATCATGTCATGGAATATTGTTTTCATGGCCCTCTGGTATGTTGCGCCTGCATTCTTTAAGCCAAAAGGCATGATGTTCCAACAGTATGTTCCCCAAGGACAAGTGAATGTCATTTTATGTTGATCCTCTGTTGCAATTCTGATTTGGTTATAGCTTGAAAAGCCGTCCATGAGAGATAGCATCTCATATCCTGGCATGAGGTCAACAATCATGTCTATGTTTGGTAGGGGGAAGTCATCCTTTGGACAAGCTTTGTTTAAATCTCTGAAATCCATGCAAATATGGATTTGTCCATTCGGCTTGGTAACAGGAACAATGTTTGATATCCAATTTGCATAATCAATTGACCTTATGAATTCAGCATCTAGTAACTTTTTTAGTTTTGCTTTGACAAGTAGTGCAATCTAGGGGTGCATCTTGCACAACTTTTGTTTGACCGGCTTAATTCTTGGGATTAAAGGAAGATGATGCAGAACCAATTCAGGATCAAGCCTTGACATGTTAGCATATGACCATGCGAAGTTAACTTTTCTTTCTATGAAGAATTGTTTGAATTCAGGTTTTTCTTCATCTGACAATGATGCAGCCAAGAGAATCATTTTGGGATTCTCTGGCATGGCTATGTTAACTTCCACTGTGTCTTCAATAAGCATAGCTGATTTCTCCTATGTTACGGGAAGAAAGTCCAATCCTCCATCCTTAGGCGCCTCAAAGAGGTTTTCACCTTTGGATACGTCCTTTGTTTTTACTATTTTATTGCCATAAGGTGCCTTGCGGTTTTCACCTAAAGGCATTTCTTTTTCTTTTTTCTTTTTTGTATTTTTGCGACTGGAGGATTGCACAGTCTCCCCAAAGTAAGTTGTACAATCTAGATCTATGGAGAACCCTGTTTTGTGATCTCCCCATGGAATGCTTTCTCCTAGCCCCATGAACTCTATAATTGCCTTGTCATTCTGAAATATGTCCATCATCGGTGGATCTTGTTGGTCCCAGTCAATCAGTTGTGGATAAACAAGAGGGATTCCGTCGTCAGTGTTGGTGAAGGATGGGGAGGATGCGGAAAGTGTAAAAATTGATGCTTCAAGTGTAAAAGCAAAGTTGTCAATTTCTACTTCCGTGTCTGATGCAATGGAAGGTCCATATTTTGAGTCGGATGAATTGAATTCAAAGTGATAATATGGGATAAAATTATCATCGTCACTAGTGGTTGGCTCAGATAAGTTTGGCTCATGGGTGGGTTCAGGAATGGGGTGGGATGGTTCGGGTATGGTTGATAACACCTTGTGTGTTTTTGGATTCCAAGGAATGCTTACCCATTCCTTGTTTTTAGAATGGCGGTTAATACGGTCAATGTCATATTTCATGTGGAATCTCTCTTCAAAGGAAGGTTGGCCAGGTTCTAGGAATATTTCATCAATGTCATAATCACTTATGGTTTTGTCAGATCCCCATTCCCATTCATTTGAGTCTGTTTCGATTAGGGATTCTTCGCATGTCTCAACACTTTCTGTAGCCATTACAACCTTACTTGAAAGTTCAAGGGTACATTGATCGTCAGTTCCGATTTGGTCATACCCTAGCCCTATGTATCTTGGTCTTGCCGTTATGATAATAGGTTCCTGTCTTCCATTGTTGTTCTTTCCAAGGCCACCTGTACCATCAAAACCTTATGCTTTGCATATATCATATCCTTTACCATAGAGATGCAAGGGTAGTGGAGGTAACTCTGCTAGGTATTTGTAAATCCAGTTTTCCATATCAATAATGATTTCATTACCCATATCGCCCCACCGTGTGAAAAAACTTTTGGGTGGAACTTTGAAAGTTATTTTGGGCTCTACTACAAAGCATGGTCTACCATAGACCTTAGGTGGCTTTGGTATTGTGGTTATACACTAAGCCGTATTTAACTTGAACTCTCCACAACCAAGGTCCTGGATCTGAATATCTTTACTTGGGATGGAGGTCGATGGAGATGGTGTGGTAGAAGATGATGGAATGGATGATTTCATAAGTGTCGATGGGTCAATGTATTTGGATGAGTTGGAAGATGAGGCTTCCCGATTGATGGGCACCTAGTGCTCAGCAGTAGCTCGTAGGTTGGTACAATATTAGAATGGATCAGGATCTCTTGGGATGGTGATCTCAGTTCCATCAAAAGGAAATTTGAGGCACTGGTGGTAGGTGGATGGAATAGCCTTGAGAGCATGGATCCATGGACGTCCAAGTAAGATATTGTAGTGTATATCGCGATCTAGGACCTGGCATGTTGTATCTATGATGACAGGTCATACCCGAGGAGGAATTGTAATAACACCTTTGGAAGCGCGTTCTTCATCATCGTCTGCCTTGATGACGATGCTCTTGCTAGCATCTACACATGCATCCGAGAAACCAAGAGCTTTGACCCATTTCAGAGAGCAGATGTTCAATCCTCCTCCACCATCTACTAGGACTCGTCTAACCTTATGCTTATGGACAAAAACCTCAATGTGAAGGGCATCATTATGCGATGGTTTGGGTGAGGAATAGTCATTGTCGAAAAAGGTGATGTGGTGAGGTGAATTCAGGTATTCGACCATGGACTCAAAATGGTTGACATCAATGTTGGTAGGGATAGATGACTCTTGCAGTACTTTGTCGAGGATGGCTTTATGCGTGGGTGAAATACGGAGTAGTTCAAGAATGGATATTTGAGCAGGTGTTTTATTTAACTGCTCAACAATGTTGAACTCCGGTTTGGGGTTGGACTATCTGGCGGATGGACCAGGTATGGTGATCTTTGGTTGTCAAGCAGAAGGACCTGGGATAGTGACCTTGCCTTTGCGCATAGTCACATTGCATTCTAGGGCTCTTTTAATGTTGATGGTATTAACAGATTCATCTTCCTTAGCAGCGCGAAGATTGCTAATAGTGCCATCAGGATAACTGTATGTAGGATGAGTAGTATTATAGGCTAGACGGATGTGGTTGGCTTGATGGTTTGTATGCTTTGTGCCAGACGAGGAAGCTTTACCATGATCCTGCAGTGGATTTTTGTGTATGGTATGATCTGCATTAGATGAAAAAGATTGACCACCCAACTCAATGGTGTGGTTCTCTATGAGATCTTGCACTAGATTTCGCAATTGGCGACAAGAGGAAGTTTTGTGCCCTTTGGCACGGTGGTAATCACAGAATGAATTGTCATCCCACCATGATGGCTTGAATTGACCAGGGTCATACAATTTTGGCTCCTCTAGCATTATGATTCCGTTTTGAAGGAGTTTCTTCAAGACAGTTTCGATAGGTTCACCCAATGGGGTATATGTGTGCTTTTGGAACTGTCGTGGTTGACATAACTACCTTTGATTAGATTGACCATGATTATTTTGGATAGCATTGGCAGTTGGTGTTGGTGTAGTTACAGGTGCATTTTGATTGTGTACTCCTTTGATTGTGAGTACATGACCTGTTGCATTGACGGTTTTTGCATCAACTACACCATCACTTGTGATGTGTTTGTTCTTAACCCAGTATTTGTTTTTGTCGTTTGAGCTACTTGGGTTATTATTGGTGGTTGTGTTGATGGTTTTGCCACCATATTTCAATTCACCTTTGGCAATCAAGGCTTTTTCCTGTTGAACCCCCTTCTCAACAAGGTCAACAAAAGTGGTGCAACAATGGACTTGTAATCCATACCTTAGTGGTCCAAGGAGAGTTTGTACAAACATGGTTACTTTCTCCTTTTCAAGTTTTTCTATTGGTCATCTGCTTGCTAAGGTTCTCCATCTTTGAAAGAATGGAATGAAAGTCTCTCCTCCATCCTCTTGGGTAAGTTTGCATAAGGAGGTGATGTCAATGTCTGTGTCAATATTGTAAGCATAGTTTTTGACAAACTTGTTTGCCAATTTGTCCCAAGTTTTTATTCCCTTAGGCAAGAGTGAGAACCATTCTAGTGCATGACCTCCAAGACTTCTAGAAAAGAGTCTCATGAGATAATTTTGCTCATAAGCAATGTCGATACAACTAGTTGTGAATTCCCTTATGTGTTCAAGGGGGTTTGTTTTTCCTTTATACTTGGGAAAATGAGGGACCACATATCCATGAGGAAATGGTGGCATATATAAAGTTGTGTCAAACGGATAAGGACACAAGTCATGTGACATGTATGACTTTTTATTGGATTGTTGCAAGGTCTCCACTTGTGTTTGAAGAGCAGCAAGTTGGTGTGTGAGTGCTTCCACCATTGGATGGTTGGTAGCATCACCTATGTTGGTGGTGGAGGAGATTTGATTCCCCAAATGTTGTGAGATGTGTTGATTGGGAATGGGTTTCCAGCGAGCAAAATCATTGTTGTGATGAGGCAGTTGTTGGAAATTAGTATTTTCATGAGGGATGTGCTGTTGCGTATGGACTTGAGAAGCATAAGTGGGAATGTGATATCCTGCCATATTGGACTGGATTTGAGGACCTTGCTGGTTTTGACTTTGTTGATTGCCAAATGGATTGAAGAATTGAGTGCCTTGTTGATTTTGAGCTTGTTGATGCCCAAATGGAGTATATGATTGAGCGCCTTGATTGCCTTGCCCAAATAAAAGATTATGACCTTGAGGAATGTTGGTGTTTTGGGTCGTAGGAATGCTGGAATTGACCTGTGATGAATTGGATTGGGTGCCTTGAATGAAAAATCTTCATTTATTTCTCCCAAATGGGTTAGATGAGTTGGTTGCTATGGCACTTGAAGAACCTAATAATAGGTTTGCTGATGTATTCATGGAACTAGATGTTGTTCCAAAGAGGTTTGATGTGGTTGCCCCCATTGTTTGTGAAGAAATGGTGGATGTTTGTTGGGGGATGGATTGTGATGTGGTGTTGGTTTGGGAAGATGATCCCCCAATAGATGTTGTGTTGGTTGTGGTGGTAGTGTGACCAAGGGAGGTAGCATTGATTGTGTTGATGATGTTTTGCAAAGAGGCTCCCATGGAGGAATTGTATGATGTTGGAGTGGGAGAAGTTGGTCTAAGAATGTTAATATCGAATCCCTTTGGTAACTTAGCCCCTTGGTCAAGGAACATAGCTAGGAATCTAGAAGAGTCATTTAAGACCATTTCTTCCACAAAAGAGGCCACTTCTAGGTTTTGAGCGGCAGCTTGTATGTCTTCTTCAAAGACATCCCCATTTTCATCCCGTCGGATAAATGGTTCAAAAAGATGTGATGGAGATGATGGGATGTTCATCTCACTAAAATGATTGAAGTTGGAATTTTCCATGTCAAAACAAGGATTATTCGTGGCATTAGTAAATGAACTCATGCCAGTTGTGAACCCAAGAAAGTTGGTGTCTTGTCCAAAGGAATCCATGAGTCTTTTCTTTTTCTGTAGTCTAGTTTCAACCATACAAAGTTTTTCTCAACTTGGGATGATGGAGGAAAATGATCTAAATATGAGACTATGTTTTTGGTTTTTTTGGATTTTTAAAAGGATGCTATGAAAAAGACTTGTGGATGCAAGTGGAGTGATACTAAATGGTATGCAATAAATGATCCTAAGATGTACTTACTAGTGAGAGATCTAAAGAGGACAAACTTTGGAAAACAAAGTTCTTGCAATGATTCAGTTTTGGAGGATCAATGGACCGTAGAAGGATTCTAAATGAGACAAAGTGAAATCTCCACACTAGAATATTGAGTGGGAAATGCTTCACAAAAGGATTGACAAAGTGACAAAGGTAATTGGGTCCAATGATAACCTACTAATGAATGCAAAGTTTGGACAATGAATGGTAAGAGTCAACTCCTAAAATCTGCAAAAGTGAGTGTCTAAGGAGGTGGTGAAGCTACCAATGCAATCTAATGGGCTAGATGGTATCTAAAAATGTAATGTTTAATGATAGTTGAGAAATCCAGAGTCTGGTTTGACTTGATTGGATTTTAGAAAAGTTGTGAACTTTCTGTTTTGACAGTGAGAAATTGTTTGTAGGTTTTGGAAAATGCGTCACAACAAATGTGTTACGACAGAGCCAATGCGGCTCACAGAATTGAATGTGGTTCTAGAAGCGTCGATTACGACACTATTTTCCGAATGCGGGTTTGTGTCTGGCAAATATGGCTCAATTAACCGAATGTGGCTCACTGATTGCAAATGCGGCTCTGTAAGTGATGAATGCGGTTTAACAGAGTGAATGCAGCTCTTGATGGCTCAAATGCGGCTCATCAGAGTGAATGTGGCTTTTTAGCTTTTGAATGTGGTGCAGCAAAGCGCTTGCATCGCAATATGCAATTTTAGGGAAAAACCCGAACACAGTTTGTAGCTTTTGACAAGTTTTTGTGATTCCAATTTGTGATTTTTTTTTGTTTGAAGATTTTTAAAAATCCTTGGCAAACACAGAAATCAAAAAAATATGAAATGCTTGTTCAAACAGACTCACTCTTAATGGTCAAGTGGGTCATCCTCACAATCACAGCCCACATCTTAAAATCACGTCGACTCACACAGCCTTGTCACCCCCTAGAGGGCGCCCATGCTTTTGTCTTTTATAGGTGCGTACTCAAGGTGACGGAAGTGGATACCGAATCCCCTGAGCAAACAATCTATGGTGATTATATGGTGAGTGTACTGGGGGGAGATTCTTCCCTCCCCTTGCACCGTGATTGAAAGGATGTTTGGTTACTAACTTAGCTGGCCACTACACTAAGTTCTTAGTAAGTCTTTCCATTCAATGTGACAATGGATATACTCCCTCGAGAGACCTCCCAACCTTTAGAACAAAGGCTTTGGGGATGGTTATCCTGTCAACTACTGTCAAGTTGGATTTTCATCAACAACTTGCTTTTGATTATAGTGGGTTGGAAACCTTGGCTTTAGGTGTTCCCACTTAGGTCGTTCCTCTTGGGTGAGTACTTTTTCCCACAAGAGAAGGCCTTCTAAGGGTTGTAAGAAAACATTAAATGCATAAGTATGAAAAAGGGATAGGTCTAGCTTTTTGATCACCCAGTAAAAGGGAGAGCATATGCCTATTATCCAAAACACATAAAGCAAGATTGTTCAGTTTTAAACCCAAAATAAAGATTTTCTAATCTAGGTGAAGATGTTGCTTCACAAAGACATGGTGTTCATTATTAACCAAAATGAAAGTATGGTGGCTACCCTAGATTGATAAATTCCAATTAGATTACCTATCCTAGGATTGGTAAATTAAAATTTATGTGTCTATCCTAGGGTTGGTTCTTTTTAAATACCAAAAATGAAAGAAAACATGAAATTCTGGCTGTGGATGCATCGGATCCATATTACAATAATGACCAAAAAGAAAGACAATGATTACCAGTTACCTACGGCTCGACAGAGCGGATGCGGCTTGGTTTCTGTCAAATGCATCACGGTTGATCAAATGCGTCACTGGATGGCTCGTATGTGATGCGACAGAGCGGATGCGTCGCTCGCGATCGCAAATGCGATGTGATAGAGCGAATGCGTCGTTTGGGTCTTCAAATGCGTCGTTTCGTACCCTGGACCTACAAAAAAAAGTCGTGTTGGAAAGTTGGGTGCACTAATGTAATGACCTAAAATATTCTACAAACATCAACAAACCAATTAGTTGTACTTGCAAGTTAATATAAATCAAACAATGAAAAGCAAAGGAATTAAATAAATAAATGGAAGAACTATTAAGAAAGATCTCAGCCATCTAGTATCCCATGGCTGACTTCCATTGCACCTTCTCCAGCTTTGGAATGATGGATGCCCTCAAGCTTAGTGTGAGAAACTCTCTAAGCCTAGCCTCAACAAAGCTTTTGAAGGATTTTAAACTTAAACTAATATTCAAACTAGAAACTCTATTCTAATATGCAAATAGTAATCAATAGCTTATGGTATGAAGAATGCCTATAATAAAATTTTCTCAAGCGAATGATCATGGATCCGAAAATGAGATCAAGGTTGTCATTTTATAGAAAATGCAATCTTGAATGGATGGACAAGATGAGAGATTGAGGAATACCCTATAATCGAAGGTCAAGATTCAATAAGGCAACCTCAATTAGGGTTAGGGCAAAATACCCATAGGTGTGAATAAGATTTAATTAAATGAATTAAATCAAGACTAAATGTGACAGTTGAGATGAAATTAGTAAAAATCAAAAGACAAGAGGATGAGATTTTAGAAAATCAGTAATTTTAGAAATTACTTGATTTGTAGAAGAATATTTCCCTTTTGAATTAAATTAATTCAAAATAGAAGATTTTGTGAGGTAATTAGTAATTGATTTTTGAAATTAATTACTAAATGAAGAATCAGTTAAGTATGTGAGATATTTTTAAATGATTTGTTTTATTTAAAAATATAGAAGTGTCACATGCCATAATTAAATAATTAAAATAATTATTTAATTTAGAAGAAGTAGTTAATTAATTAAATAAATAAATGAATTCATTTAATTAAGAGAGGATTTAGGAATTAGTGACACATTAAATAAATATATTTTAAATATATTCATTTAATAATCAGGAGGACATTAATGATAAAGATTAATTAAATAAATTGATGACTTTATTTAATTATTAGAAGACTTTGACAATTAGTGACATATTAACTTAAATAAATAAGATTTATTTATTTAATAATCATGAAGAATGAAAGATTATGAATTAATTAAATAATCATGAATTATTTAATTAATAGTTGAATGTGGGTTAAGGACATAATTCAAATGTTACAATTATGCTAGGATGGAAAGTGGTAAAGTAGTGTTCGTAGGCCTAGGTCATTTTTAGGTGTCTACATCACTAGGCCGACAGATGTTGATGCATTGATAGCTCATATATGTGTGGATTCATTGAATACTATGTTCTATCTGCAATAACTCCCACCTTTAGAAGTGCAGAAGCAAGCGGTCCCTCTAATTATCATAGTTAACATTAATAAAATCAGCATTAGACGTACTCTCATTGATGTTGGCTCAACGCTCAATGTATGCAACATTGATCTATTTCCTAATATTAATATTGACCCATCTTCTCTTAATGATTCTTCCATTGAAATTCATGGGTTCAATAATGTTGGGAAAAAATCTCTAGGTACAATAGTATTACCTTTGCAGCTTGGACTTGTTACTGTACCCACTCTTGTATATGTTGTGTCAGAAAATTTACCTTATAAACTTCTTCTTGGTAGACCGTTGATTCACGCTATGGGTGTAGTCCCATCTACCTTGCATAAATTTATTAAGTTCATCACTAACAATAAATTAGTCACAATCAAAGATGACCCTGATGCTATGCACTTATGTGAGATGGCAGTCGTTGGTCAAGTTTTGGCTATGCCTACTCTTGTCCCTTCAATGTCTTCTAGTGTGTCGATGTTTACTCTAGTAGTACCTACTACAAAGGGTACTCTTGAGGTAGATGTCCCTAAAGAGGATCCTTCTTAAGCAATAAATCTCAATTCTACCTCTTCTCAAAGGGATTCATGTCCTAGTGATGATTGGGATCCTCTAGACTTTACATAATCCTTCATTGGGGAATATAAAGTCGGCCCGATCCACTCAAACCTTCTGATAACATTATTTGAACCTGCTACCAAAGATGGTCATTCTTTTGTATTACGGGATAAGGTGATTGCAAATTGTAATGTTCTTAGTGTTGATCCTCCTTCTAAGGAAGATTATCACACTTATGTGAAGGAGGTTAATGTTGGTAGTCCTATCAAGAAGGCTAATATTTATCCTATAGAAGACTGCAATCCCCATTGTTGGAATAATGCTCTCTATGAAGATGCTTCCCCTTTCTCTTCTATCTTTGTATCTATTTCTTGTGAGCAGTCAAACTTTTATCCACAAGAGAAAGGGTTGCTTCTTTTTCCTCATCCTTTATTTGAGAAAGAGTGTATGTTTTTCAGGCTTCTAAAAGCCCACGTAATTACTCTTCCTCCTCCTACACGTAAGAAAACTCATAAAGGAAAACATTCTTTTTGTGCATACCATTGAAAGCCTGGTCATTCCACTAGTGAATGTAAGGCCTTGAAGGATAAAATGCAACAACTTTGTGATTCAGGTGTCATCACTCATTTGTTTGTTGATGCACCTACTTCTTTTTTGTATGACAAGCGATATTGATGTTTACCTCTATCATGCATGTTCTAAGTATCTTGCACGGTTCTCCTCCCTTGTATGTTGGGGGCAGTGATAAATTGTTTTGGAGATGTGTGTCCCTTGAATGGACCCCTTTTTCTCTTAAAGGGTGCTTGAGGGACCCCCTTTGAATTTTTTTATCTCAAATGAATCCTATGGTGTCTAGCTTGGGGGGAGCCCAACTAGACCTATTCCTATCTTTGCATCTAGCTTGGGAGCAGCCCAACTAGACCTATTTCATATCTTTGTGTCTAGCTTGGGGGTAGCCCGACTAGACCTATTTCATATCTTGGCATCTAGATTGGGGGAAACTCGACTAGATCTATTTCACATATTTATGTCTAGCTTGGGGGTAGCTCGACTGACCTTTCTTTTCAAATAGTGTGTCCCTTTAGTGGACCCCTCTTCCTTTTGAAGGGTTCCCGAGGGACCCCTTCGAAATTTTTTGAACTTGATGATGGTCTATGTGAATATCCACTTAGTTGCATGTGTGGCTACTTCCTAACATGTTCTATTTGTGGGTAAACATGTCACTTCATGGGTGCGCTTGTGAAGCCATTTTTTGACTTAGCAAAGTCTACTTTTCTCGGCTTCCTTCATGTGAGAGTTCTTGGAGGATACCTTCCTTGCAGGTCTGCGGGTTTGTAAGGCACTTTTCTCAATTTCCTTCATGTGAGAGTTCTTGGAGGATACCCTCCTTGTAGGTCTACGAGTCTATAAGGTGCTTTTATTTGTTTCCTTCATGTGAGAGTTCTTGGAGGATATCTTCCTTACAGGTTTGCGAACCTATAAGGCGCTTTCTTTCTTGACCTTCATGGCTCTATGGAGCTATGAAGTCCTTTGCCTGTCCTACACTCTCAATTTCTCCAGATCATGGCCAACTTCCTCGATGATTCAAGTATACATTTCTAACTCTACTACTTCTTCAATCTAATTTACTGAAGCACTTAGCAGTATTCGTGCTATAATACCCCTCTATTTTGATTTATTGTTAGAAACTATGTTGTTTCTTTTCTATGCTTTAGTTTTGGTGTTGTACTTGGACTATGTACTTGATTACAATGGATCACTATTTTATCGTGATGTATTTTGATGTGATGATACTATATTTTGATGTGATTATTATGGCATGTTTGGAATTAACATATGTGGATATTTAATTTATGATGTTTCATGCTTTCGATTATGTTGATATGTTAGATGCGTCAATTAGAACTATTGTATTGGTGAAGAGGATGGTATCGCATCACTCACTTGTAAGTGCCCTGTGATCTCATGATTTCCTCTTCACGGTGTGCCTTAGTTATGACATATTATTGCATGTGGATATATTATGTGTTTGCAAGTTGACAGGTACAGGACATCGACTCCACCTGGTTTCACAGGTTTGAGCATGTCCATTGCCCAACGACATACGATTGGGAGATAGTAGCTAGTATTTCCGTGTCGAGTCGTCACCCTAGTCGTAGTTTGTCGTCAGTCCTAGTGTGATCCAGATGTGCTATTTTGTTCTAATTGCCTGATTTCAGTTATTTGGGGAGTTAGAATAATGTAGGAATTGTGATTTAATTATTGAGTAATTTAATTTAATTAATTTAATATTTAATCTTATGGTAGATTTATTTATTAATTGATTAAGTTATTTATGTGCAAATGATTTAGATTATCCATTTTTTAAAATGCATGCAAGTTTGAGTTGAAATTGAAAATTAAGAAAATGGATTAAAAATCAATTTAGAGATTCAAAAATTCAAAAATTCAAAAGAAAGACTTTTTCTATTGTGTTTTCAAAAATTTATGAGGGTTGTTGTGGGATTTTGGAAGAAATTTTGTATTATCTTAAAAATTTCTTCACAAAATCAAAAATGGAGTTTTCGGAGCAAAATTGGAAAAGAGAAGAGGGAGGTTGCTAAATTTTGTGGGTTTGAACAAAAAACTCAAGGAATTTGTGGAGCTCAAGAGGGTTTCAAAGCACCAGTAGGATCTTCAACATACTCCAAGAGAATCAGGTTCACACCTTGTTTTATTGAAATTTTGTTGATTCAATGATGTTGAATAATGGAAGATTAATTGCTATTTTTATATCAATTTTATTTTATTTTTTCTTGTGTTCTTCAATTTATTTGAAGTCTCAACTTGATAGAATGAGCATTGAGTTATATATTCATATATAGATAAATGATTAGGCTTGTGTATTTATTCTATATATTTTTTTATATTTTCATTTTGTAAGGTTATGCTAGCAAAATTTTATAAAAATAAATTTTTGCCAGAAAATTTTGTCCATGCTTGCCTTTTAAGTTTCTGGTTTCTTTTAAAAAAAATAAAAAAATAAAATAAAATGATAGTCTTATTTTTTTGATGTAAAATAAAAGAGAAAAAAAAATAATAAATCAAAAAAACTAGGTGAGTGGGGGACCACCCCACCGCCACTCCCATGGGGGCGGAGTGGGGGAGTCGCGCCCACTCCCCACTGTCTGCGGCCCGTGCGGACTACGTAGGCAGCGACTGCCACAGTGGTGGCGATGCTGCCGGCGCCGCCCGCATGGTAACCGTGGCGGGTGCTTTGTCCACAGTGCTCCACAGCAGCTCCGCGCCCTGCACGGGTTCTTCCGCCTTCCCCTTCGTCTGGTGGGGCCACCTCCTGCGACCACCACAACCTCCGTCGGGCCTTCGCCAGAAGAACCGACTGTGTAAACACAGTCGGCAGGAAAACCTAGACCCACAGCCCCAACCCTAATCGAGCATGCGAATCGAGGAGGGTGTTGGCCTCTTTTTTTTTTTTTAAATAAATTTTTATAAAACAAAAATATAATAATAATATTTTAAGTTATTTCAATATTATAATTTTCATAATATTTAATATTATCAATTTTATAATATTTGATATTAAAATTTATTATTATATTAAATATTAAGAATTATTAGAATATAAAGAAAGCATTTAATATTGTAATAGTATGATTATAATATCGAAATGCTTATGATGGAATAATTTTATTATTCTTTTATGATATTATGAAATTTTTAACAATAGTTATAATAATAATGGTATTATTTTTTTGAATATTATGGGAAATTTTAAACAATCATAGTCATATTAATATTTTGAAAAAGATTGTTTTATGTAATTATTGCATTATTTAAATGCGAAATATTATTTTTTTTGATGAGTTTAATTCATTATGGGATAAATATTTTATTTAAAATGGGATCTTGTTTTTAATTAAATTATGGGGACACAGGTAATGTTTTATGCATTTAAATGCTGCGTGGAGATGAAATGATTTTTAAATGGCATAATTAATTTTGTTTATTTAACGCAATGTTTATTGAATGCTAGTGAGGATATGGGTTTAGTAAACCCAAAGTAGATTTGATTATTGTCCTGATCTATGTGCATTGTCATTTGGGAAGTGTGGGTTTCAATATTTAACAAGTCTTCCAGTTGGGATTTCAATGTGTGGGTTGTCGTACTATGTAGTCAACCATAGATGGCCTTGGGTAGTGCGTTAAACCAGTTTGTTCCCCGGTTCTCACAAACGGGAGTGTAATGACTGTATGCCATGGGTAGGTATGTGGTACCTTATGTCGCACTTGTGTACCCTTGGGTTGTGGAATTGTTCCACATGTCATCTTAGAGAAGTGGCTTGTAACGAGGGCTGACACACAAAGTGGTGCCAGGATAACTCGTTGTAAGTTAGTTAATCCAGTGATAACTAAATTAAATGATTCAAGTATCATGTAGTATCAAATATTTAATAAGATAATTATGCCTTGCTCATGATCATAAGGGCTTGTAAAGACTTGGGTTGAGACGGGAAGGCCTGCAATGGCAAGATCGTTATCTTGTCACCACGAAAGATAACTGATTCCACATTGGTTTACACAAGGGGTCAGAAGTCGTTAGAGGTTTACCAGGATAACCCAAGATGAGGGTCAGGACCTAGGAAGACTCACCAGGATAACCTATGTAACATTGTGATGATGCTTCTCCTAGGTCGACAATATGTTCGCATCAGTGATGCAATTGATTATGTAATTTCTGGAAGCATTGTAACCCTGTGATTAAGTGTTGTTACTATATTTATTTCAGTATGGTTATATTAGTCTATGTCTAGAGGTACCCGTCCTTGGTTAGAAATTTTGGTTACTATCTCCTAGCACGGGGGGTGGACCTTTGGGTTCCACTTGATTGGGTGGAACGTGCACCTCACTCCGTTGGGTTTGCTCCTTGTACGTGTGGACAAGACTTCCACTTGGAGAGCTCATGGTTGTTTCTGTTGCAATTATTTCTTGTTATCTTTTTAGTCATTCTTGTAATTTTTACCCCTCTTGTTATCAAGGTGGAATTTCTATTTGTAACCCTATTTTATTGGACTTGCCGCATTCGGGGAATGAGTGATTGTAACCTTATGTTTAATGAATGAATTAATGAATTTGAAAGTCTTATCTTATGCTTGTTGTTATTTTACCTTACTTGGAATGTATGCATTAATTTATTAATTAAATAATTGTCATAATTTACATTCATGTTTTTTGTTGAGGTTCTATATAACCTATGTGTCGTAACCTTAGAGGTTGTTGGCATTAGTTAGTGAACTTACTTATTATTTATCCTTTAAAAAAAATAATTATTTTGTTTAAGTAGTTAAATGCAACTTCCTCTAGGGTTACATGGGCGGGCGTTACACATGATGTCAGAGCCTAGGTTTAAACACTAGGTACTCTGGTATTATGATGGAACCATTAAACTTTTGTTGTTTAAGATTTTGAGTTGTGTACCTTGCCTAATACCTTGATGTGTTTGTGTAGGATTATGCCGCCCAAATGCGGAAGAGGTAGAGGGCGTGTTCATGGCCATCTAGGTGGTCATGGTGAGAGTCATCATGAATCTCCTCCTTTAGTTCCTCTTATTCCCAATCAAGAGGAACAACAGGCATCGCAGAATGTGCCTGGAGTTGGTAATCTGCAGTAAGATCCAGCAGGGATCGAGGCAGTGCGTAGAGCGTTAGAGGAGGCTTTGGTACTCCTTGGACCTAGGCAGGCAAAGGTTCAAGTTAACCCTGTGGTGAGTGAAGCTCCACCCCAGTCTGAGGCTCACATGAGGGACTTGCTCAGGGGGCAGCCTCCATTATATGATGGATCTAGTAGGGGGTTAGAGGTTGAGACCTGGCTGATAGATCTAGATAGGTGTTTCGCCATGCACCCGTATGGTAGCAACACCAGAGCTCATTATGCCATTATCTAGTTGAGAGGATTTGCATCCACTTGGTGGAGATTAGAGGAGCAGAAGCTCCATATTGACATTCACACTACATTATGGGAGATCGTTTTAGAGAGATTTAGACCTTGATTTTTATTTGAGCATTGGCATCAATGTTGAGGCGACGAGTTCCATGCCTTGCATTAGTTAGCATTATCTGTTGAGTATTATGAGCATCATTTTTACGAGCTCAAACAATATGTAGGGATTGGTGACGACGAAAGCATGTTAGTTCACCATTTTTTCAGGGGATTAAATGCCCATCTCAGCGGTGGTGTGAGGGTTTTCGAACCCAAGACCATGGAAGTGGTAGTAGAGAAAGCACGCCTGGTTGAGGAGAATCTGAGTATGGCACTTGGAGGACACATGAGTGTTCCAATTGGTAGTAGTGCAGTGGCAGGATCTAGTGCTAGAGGAGGGGAGTCTCAGGGAGGTTTACCTCCTAGGTCTTAGTAGGGGCCATCTCAGGGTGGTCAACAGCAGTAGCAGGCATCATAGGGGAAATGTAATGGTTTCTAGCAAAGACAGGGAGACAGGAATTGGAGGCATGCGAAAAGCTCCAGCTTTGAGCAACTAGCACAGAGTTCACAATCTACTTTCAGGGATAGTGCGCAGCAGTCTAGTGCACCATCTGGAGGTAGAGGTTTTAGCAGAGGCATTGAGTGTTTTACATGTGGTCAGTAGGGTCACATGGCTAGAGGTTGTCCCAACAAGGGCACAGTTGGGTTTTCTCAGGGACTAGTAGCATCTGAGCCGACACTTGATGATGCAGGTAGAGAGCATCGAGTTTTTGCAGCGGTTGATAACCACCAGGTAGAGCATTAGGGCACGGTCATTGAGACATATGGTATGTTGATGGGTAACCCAGTTACCATCTTATTTGATTTAGGAGTGATAGACTCCTTCATTTCTTCTTCAGTCATGTCACGATGTAGACTGGGTGCGGTAAGGCAAGGCGATAGGTGGCAGGTAGAGCTATCTTCAGGTGTGAAAGTTGCATCACATTCCCTTGTGCCAGAGTGTAGGTTGGAGATTGGACCTCTTCAGACTATGTTGGACCTTCATGTTATTCCTTTGGGTTCTTATGACATCGTCATTGGGATGGATTGGTTGGAGGCACATAGTGTGGTCTTGGATTGTCAACGCAAGTCGATTCAATGCATTGATGCATCTGGTAGAGAGTTAGAGATAGTGGGAGTCCTAAGGCCAATTTCTCTGAGGGTCATCTCAGCTATTCAGTTAAGAAGGTGTGTACACCAGGGTTGCTAGTTGTTTGCTGTTACAGTGGATGACTTGGTTCTAGGTAGAGGAGAAGAGAAAGTCTCTCTTGATAGTCACCCCATCCTTCAGGAGTATTCTGACGTCTTTCTAGATGAGATTCCAGGGATGCCACCTCAGAGGGATATTGACTTCAAAATTGATCTTATACCTGGCTCACAACCCATCTCTTGAGCTCCCTATCGTATGACTACCTAGGAGCTGAAAGAGCTTCGTTTGTAGCTTGAGGAGTTGTTAGAGAAGGGCTTCATTCACCCTAGTGTTTCACCTTGGGGAGCACCAGTCATCTTCATGAAGAAGTATGGTTCACTTTGGTTATGTATTGATTACAGATAGTTGAACAAAGTGACCATCAGGAATCGATATCCGCTTCCTAGGATCGATGATCTCTTTGATCAGGTCAAGGGTGCCACCATCTTTTTGAAGATTGATCTTAAGTCAGGATATCATCAGCTTCAGATCTTTGACTCTGATATTCATAAGACATTGTTTCGAATGCAGTATGGCCACTACGAGTTCAGAGTAGTACCATTTGAGTTCACGAATGCACCTTTTGTGTTCATGAGTTTGATGAACGATGTATTTCATACATACCTAGACAGGTTTGTCCTTGTGTTCCTCGGTGACATTCTAATTTATTCCAGGACTATGGTAGAGCATGAGGAACAATTGCGGCAGATATTGCAGTGCTTGCGAGATAATCAGTTGTTTGCTAACCTGTCAAAGTGTGAGTTCTTCAAATCTGAGGTACAGTACCTTGGGCATGTCATCTCAGGGAAGGGTATTTCAATGGATCTTGCAAAGATCTAAGCGATCTTAGATTGGCCTATGCCCTTGAATGTGGCAGAGATACGTAGCTTTATGGGGCTAGCAGGTAGTTATAGATGCTTTGTGCAGGGTTTTTCGAGGATAGGTTATCCTATCACTACCCTTCAGAGGAAAGGGAAGAGGTTTGAGTGGTTAGAAAAGTGTGAGGAAGCGTTTCAGAACCTTAAGGAGATGTTGACTAGTGCACCGATACTTGTGATACCAGATCCGACTGGGGACTTTGTAGTTTGTACAGATGTGTCCTTGGAGGGTCTTGGTGCAGTGTTGATGCAGGATGGTCGAGTCATTGCATATGATTCTTGGAAACTCAAGGACCATGAGTTGAACTATCCCACCCATGATCTTGAGTTAGCGGCAGTTGTGCATGCATTGATGAGATGGAGGCATTTCCTTCTTGGCCATAGGTTTGAGCTGCATAGTGATCACAAGAGTCTTTAGTATATCTTCATGCAGCCCAACCTTAATGCTAGGCAGAGGCATTGGATCGAGTTCCTTTGTGAGTACGACTTTGAGGTGAAGTACATCCAAGGGAAGGAGAATGTTGTAGCGGATGCACTCAGTCAACGCAGACATGAGATATACGAGTTGAATCTAGTTGTGGATCTATGAAGTCAGATTCTTTCTGCCCTTCCAACAGATAGTTGGTACCAGGAGGTTAGGACACTGATAGAGGCAGGTAGACCTCTTGAGGGCAGACATTTAGGATATACTCTAGATTTAGATGAGCTATTGAGACACACGAGATGCATATGCGTTCCTCCTTTAGATGGTCTTCGCACCTTGGTCATGACTGAGGCACATCGTGCACCTTATTCAACCCATCCTGGGGTCAAGAAGATGCATGAAGATTTGCGTCAGTTGTACTTTTGGCCAAGGATGAAGCAAGATATCATGGATTTTATGTCACGATGTCGAGAGTGTCAATGAGTTAAGGCTGAGCACCAACATCCAACAGGGCTCTTGCAACTGCATTTAGTACCAGAGTGAAAGTGGGATATAATCTCATTGGATTTCATTGTTGGTTTACCCAACTCTTCGAGACAACATGATGCGATAATGGTGATAGTAGATAGGTTGACGAAGGTGGCACACTTCTCACCTATGCGCTCATCCTACACCGCATCGTCCATAGCTAGAGTGTTCATGGAGGATATTGTGAGGTTACATGGCATTCCGCGTCGGATTACCTCTGACAGGGATCCAATGTTTACTTCAGCTCTTTGGACATCATTGCAGCATGCGATGGGGACACAGTTGAACTTCAGTTCAGCTTATCACCCCAAGACAGATGGACAGGCTGAGAGGGTTAATCAGATCCTTGAGGATATGTTATGTATGTATGTGATGGACCAGCAAACGCGATGGGAGGATTATCTCTATTTGGTTGATTTTTCCTATAATAATGGTTTCCAGAGTTCCATTGGTATGCCTCCATTCCAGGCATTGTATGGGAGACCATGTCATACCCCTTTGAGTTGGGATCAACTGGAGGATAGGATAGTGTTAGGTCCTGAGATGCTACAGGATATGGAGCAGCAGGTGGATAGGATTAGAGAGCACTTGGTGGCAGCGCAAGATAGGCAGAAGAAGTATGTGGATGCGCATAGAGTGGATCGTCAATTTGTTGTAGGCAATAGAGTCTTCTTGCGGGTACGTCCGTGAAAGAGTCCCATCCATTATGAGAAGGGCTCTAAGTTGGCGCCTCACTTTGTCGAACCTCTCGAGATATTCAAGAAGATTGGTCTTGTTGCTTACCATCTTGTTTTACCGCCCAGTCTCTCACGCATTCTTGATGTGTTTCATGTTTCAATTCTTCGGCCGTACCATCCAGACATTTCTCATGTCCTTGATTGGAATGCATTGCAGGTAGAGGATGGGCAGCTGCCTTTGGAGCTCATGGATGTCGTGGAGCGCAAAACGCTCGACCTTCGAGGGTGAGATATTGATCAGGTTAGGATTTAGTGGGATCCTAGGGATGACACGTCATCCACATGGAAAGATGCAGTTAGAATGAGGGAACTTTATGCCTATTTGTTCGTAGGCTTCCAAGAGTAAGCCTGACCCCAGGGGGGGAGGATGTAATACCCCTCCATTTTGATCTATTGTGCGAACTATTTTTTTTCTTTTCTATGCTTTAGTTTTGGTGTTGTACTTGGACTATGTACTTGATTACAGTGGATCACTATTTTATCGTGATGTATTTTGATGTGATGATACTATATTTTGATGTGATTATTATGGCATGTTTGGAATTAACATATGTGGATATTTAATTTATGATGTTTCATGCTTTCAATTATACTGCTATGTTAGGTGCGTTAGTTAGAACTATTTTATTGGTGAAGAGGACGGTATCGCATCACTCACTTGCGAGTGCCCTGCGATCTCGTGATTTCCTCTTCACGGTGTGCCTTATTTATGACATATTATTGCATGTGGATATATTATGTGTTTGTAGGTTGACAGGTACAGGACATCGACTCCAACTGGTTTCACAGGTTCGAGCATGTCCATTTTCCAACAGCATACAATTGGGAGATAGTAGCTAGGATTTCCGTGCTGAGTCATCACCCTAGTCATAGTGTGTCGTCGGTCCTAGTGTGATCCAGTTGTGCTATTTTGTTCTAATTGCTTGATTTCAGTTATTTGGGGAGTTAGAATAATGTAGGAATTGTGACTTAATTATTGAGTAATTTAATTTAATTTATTTATTTTTTAATCTTGTGGTAGATTTATTTATTTATTGATTAAGTTATTTATGTGCAAATGATTTAGATTATCCATTTTTTAAAATGCATGCAAATTTGAGTTGAAATTGAAAATTAAGAAAATGGATTAAAAATCAATTTAGAGATTCAAAAATTCAAAAATTAAAAAGAAAAACTTTTGCTATTGTGTTTTCAAAAATTTATGAGGGTTGTTGTGGGATTTTGGAAGAAATTTTGCATTATCTTAAAAATTTCTTCACAAAATCAAAAATGGAGTTTTTGGAGGAAAATTGGAAAAGAGAAGAGGGAGGTTGCTAAATTTTGTGGGTTTGAACAAAAAACTCAAGGAATCTGTGGAGCTCAAGAGGGTTTCAAAGCACCAGCAGGATCTTCAACATACTCTAAGAGAACCAGGTTCACACCTTGTTTTATTGAAATTTTGTTGATTCAATGGTGTTGAATAATGGAAGATTAATTGCTATTGTTATATCAATTTTATTTTGTTTTTTCTTGTGTTCTTCAATTTATTTGAAGTCTCAACTTGATAGATTGAGCATTGAGTTATATATTCATATATAGATAAATGATTAGGCTTGTGTATTTATTCTATATATTTGTTTATATTTTCATTTTGTAAGGTTATGCTAGCAAAATTTTATTGCTGGCAAAATTTTATAAAAATAAAATTTTGCCTGAAAATTTTGTCCATGATTGCCTTTTATGGTTCTGGTTTCTTTTAAATAAAATAAAATGACAGTCTTATTTTTTTGATGTAAAATAAAAGAGAAAAAATAATAATAAATCAAAAAAACCAAGTGAGTGGGGGCTCACCCCACCGCCGCTCCCATGGGGGCGGAGTGGGGGAGTCATGCCCACTCCCCACCATCCGTGGCCCGCGTGGACTGCGCAGGCAGCGACCGCCATAGTGGTGGCGATGCTGCCGGCGCCGCCTGCATGGTAACCGTGGCGGTTGCTCCGTGCACGGTGCCTCCACAACAACTTCGTGCCTTGCGTGGGTTCTTCTGCCTTCCCCTCTGTTCGGTGGTGCCACCTCCTGTGGCCACCACAACCTTCATTGGGCCTTCGCCAGAAGCACCGACTATGTAAACACAGTCGGTGGGAAAACCTAGACCCGCGGCCCCAACCCTAACTGTGCACGCGGATCAAGGAGGGCGTTGGCCTTTTTTTCAAAAATAAAATTAAATTTGTATAAAAAATAAATATAATAATAATATTTTAAGTTATTTCAATATTATAATTTTCATAATATTTGATATTAAAATTTATTATTATATTAAATATTAAGAATTATTAGAATATAAAGAAAGCATTTAATATTGTAATAGTATGATTATAATATGAAAATTCTTATGATGGAATAATTTTATTATTCTTTTATGATATTATGAAATTTTTAACAATAGTTATAATAATAATGTTATTATTTTTTTGAATATTATGGGAAATTTTAAACAATCATAGTCATGTTAATATTTTAATATTAATATTTTGAAAAAGATTGTTTAATGTTATTATTGCATTATTTAAATGTGAAATATTGTTTTTTTTAATGAGTTTAATTGATTATGGGATAAATATTTTATTTAAAATGGGATCTTGTTTTTAATTAAATTATGGGCACACGGGTAATGTTTTATGCATTTAAATGTTGCGTGGAGATGAAATGATTTTTAAATGGCATAATTAATTTTGTTTATTTAACGCACTGTTTATTGAATGCTAGTGAGGATATGGGTTTAGTGAACCCAAAGTAGATCTTATTATTGTCCTGGTATTGATCTACGTGCATTATCATTTGGGAAGTGTGGGTTTCAATATTTAACAAGTCTTCCAATTGGGATTTCAATCTGTGGGTTGTCGTACTATGTAGTCAACCATAGATGGCCTTGGGTAGTGCATTAAACTAGTTTGTTCCCTGATTATCATGAACGGGAGTGTAATGAATGTATGCCATGGGTAGGTATGTGGTACCTTATGTCACACTTGTGTACCCTTGGGTTGTGGAATTGTTCCACGTGTCGTCTTAGAGGAGTGGCTTGTAATGAGGGCCAACCCATAAAGTGGTGCCTGGATAACTCGTTGTAAGTTAGTTAATCCAGTGATAACTAAATTAAATGATTAGAGTATCATGTAGTATCAAACATTTAATAAGATAATTATGTCTCGCTCATTATCACAAGGGCTTGTAAAGACTTGGGTTGAGACAAGAAGTCCTGGAATGGGAAGATCGTTATCTTGTCACCACGAAAGATAACTGATTCTGCATTGGTTTACATGAGGGGTCAGAAGTCGTTAGAGGTTGCCAGGATAACCCGAGACAGGGACCGGGACCTAGGAAGTCTCACCAGGATAACCTATGTAACATTGTGATGACACTTCTCCTAGGTCGACAATATGTTCGCATCAGTGATGCAATTGATTATGTAATTTCTGGAAGCATTGTAACCCTGTGATTAAGTGTTGTTACTATATTTATTTCAGTATGGTTATATTAGTCTATGTCTAGAGGTAGTCGTCCTTGGTTAGAAATTTTGGTTACTATCTCCTAGCACAGGGGGTGGACCTTTGGGTTCCACTTGGTTGGGTGGAACGTGCACCTCACTCTGTTGGGTTTGCTCCTTGTACGTGTGGATGAGACTTCCACTTGGAGAGCTCATGGTGGTTTCTGTTGCAGTTCTTTCTTGTTATCTTTTCAGTCATTCTGGTAATTTTTACCCCTCTTGTTATCAAGTTGGAATTTCTATTTGTAACCCTATTTTATTGGACTTGCCTCATTCAGGGAATGAGTGATTGTAACCTTATGGTTTAATGAATTTGAAAGTCTTATCTTATGCTTGTTGTTATTTCACCTTACTTGGAATGTATGCGTTAATTTATTAATTAAATAATTGTCATAGTTTACATTCATGTTTTTTTTTTAGGTTCTATATAACCTCTGTCTCGTAACCTTAGAGGTTGTTGGCATTAATTAGTGAACTTACTTATTATTTATCCTTTTTTTTTTTAAATATTCCATTTAAGTAGTTAAATGCAACTTCCTCTAGGGTTGTGTGGAAGGGCATTACACGTGCTTACTAAAGTGGGGGAAAAATGTATAGGAGCAAATTTGCACCCCTTAGGAAATTTCCCCTTTTACACACCCTCACCTTAGAAAACCAAATTCGAAGGAGAAATTCCACATAAGCCTACTTGCAAGGGTTTCATGGTAGGCACATAGGGATGTTGATTGGATTCCATAATCTCTTCTCGAGTCCTGTTTGGTTTACTGGATGTGGGGGTCTCTCAGGCCGAGGCAAGGGTGATAATGAAGCGTCTATTTAGTAAGGATATGTTGGTGGGTCTAGAAATGGCTCTGGTTGCAGCTTTGATTGGTATTGGCATCCCTCACCCATGTGACCTCACGCTCTTGGACGATCTGAATGCCCTAGTTGTAAGAGTTATTGATGAACTCGAGCACCCAGGATCACCTACAAAACCAAGATAAACCTTCCACACGAGAGCAGCAAGAGATAGAATGCAGGAATATAGTGCAATAACAAAATGATGTTATATCACACACTAAATGATACAATATGCCTCAACTCTCCCTTGAATTGATTGAGTTAATATGAACTCATCTAGACTAGATAGGAGCTAGACCTGAACTAGTTAGGAGGGAGAGGTGAGTGCAGAATATATAGTAGAATATGGGCAAATAATTCCAAGAGGGGTAATAACTCCCAAATAACCAAATTAGGTGGGAGTTATGCCTACTTGGAAAATGCCAAATAGGTGGCATAACCTACTCAAAAAGAGACAGATGAGTGGTTTTGTGAGGTGGCATATAAGGCCAAAAGAGGGTGTGAAACTCAACCACCCAAGTGTGAGTGGGAGCAACACATGTAATCGATGGATTATGCCACGTGTCCTCACATGAACCACATCTCCTATAACCTAAGGTATGCTTAATAATGTGTAGGAAAAATAATATTAAAAAAACCTACACTAACACCCCCCCTTAAGCATAGCTTAGGTGGGTGAAAGGATGAAAGAATGCAAAGATGCAAATATGGGTCCCGGCTACTAGGCCATGTTAGGTACCCATGTACAAAATACTCTCTCACAAATGGAGTAAAGGAGAAAACCCAGTGGGACAAAACTCCTCCCCAAAAGAAAACAAGTTTCCCAACACAAGAAGAATCCCATGCAAGGAAGAAGTCCCCTCCAAAATAGAAAGGATAGGAAAGACCATGTAGCCTTCCCCAAAGTAGTCAACTATGCCAATGGTTGAAGCTCGAAGCTGAATGTAGAACATGGTCCACGATCGTCGAACAATGTTCCTCCCCTTAGGAAGAAACAAAACCAAAGGTGTATGAAGAATGTCTTCCCATTCCTGAAAGGAATATGAAGGAAGAATGATGAAAATGTATGAAGTCTCTAAACTCTGCTCAAGTGTCTCCATGTTGATGTCGAAAGATGTCACCATCAAATCAAGTGTTCTAGGCCACACTGTAGAAGATGAAAATCCAGAACCTAGTGGAGATGGATGTAGAACAAAATTTGAAGACAAAGATATCTCCTTTGAAGACAAAGGCGCCTCCTCCAAATGTTGCTCAAAAGTATCCTCACTCATGTCAAAATGTGATGAATGATCATGTGGAGAATGAACAAAAGGATCCAAAGGTTCCTCCATAACAATTGAAGAAGAATCAACTTCATCAAAGAGAAGATGGATGTCATGAATAATGTCTCCCAAGTCTGAAATATGAGACTCTATGAACAAACCTGCAATGTCTGTCAAGTAGTCATCTGAAGTAGCTATGTCTGGAAGACAATGTGTATCTTGCTGCACTGAATCACAAGAAGCCATGAATGTAGCAATGCAAGTATCTTCAGATGCAATAGTAAATGGAGGAGAAGGAATACAAGGCTCAAGAACTGGATCACATGTGAGAATACCCAAGTTCAAGTAGCCAAAGTTCTCCTCAAAATCAAAGCTCACACTAGGAGTGTGATCAACAACCAAAGGATTAGAACCATCATCAGGTGCAAAGTCTAAAAAGGTATACAATCGAGATGCATGATCAACCACCCCAGTAGCAATTATCTCTCTGCTCTCCAAGTCTCTGATGATAACTAAATCAGGTGTGAATTCAACAGTCTTCCCTGTTCCACCATGAGTGATTTGATAGATGGAAAGAAGATTGTTTGAAAGATGAGGTACACACAAAACATCATTGAAAGTACCATCTCCAATATCAACAGATCCTTTCCCAATTACATCCATGTATGTATTATTTCCCATCATAATAGGTGGCATAGCACAAGGCTCAAAAGAAGAGAACATAGACTGTGTAGAAGCCATATGATGAGACGCTCCAGAATCTAGGAGCCATCTCCTTGATCCAAGACCTGTAGAAGCACAAAGAGCTTTACCTTTTGATTTACCTGCACCTGTAGTATGGCCCTTTTCCTTATCAAATTCTAAATTTTTGGAATTAGAAGAAGAAGCTGAATCAACCATTCGAGAAGGAAAATTGATGTTGTTCTTTGCTAAAAGATTCTTCAACTCATCAATTTGTTTTAAGTAACATTGATGTTCATCATGCCTAGATTTCTTGCAATATGCACAAGTGAGCTTCTCCTTCTTAGATGAATCCTCTTTTGAAGAGAATTTAGAGTCTACTTTAGAAGTAGATGAATATTTATCTGAATCTTTCTTTCTATCACCTTGGTTCTGTTGTTTCTTGTTTTGCTTATTAGTGCCTTGTTTTGCAGTCAAGGCTTGAGATTTGGAAGATTTAATAATGCCCATTTGAATCAATTTATCTTGCTCCTTTGTGAGATCAGTTGCAAACTCACTTAGAGAAGGCATAGTAAATCCTTTTCCTAAGGCTCTTTTCATTGCATGAAATGTAGAAACAAACACTGCATAATCAGGACCAAGTTTTGAAAGAATACTCAAAATCAATTGTGAGTCATCCTTTTTAACTCCACACTGCTCTAACTGCAATCTTATGGCATTCAATTTAGTAAAGAAATCCTGAATGGTATCAAAATTGCATGGGCTCAATCCTATGAGCTCGTTCTCCAATGAATGTGCTCTCAAATCATCCTGTTTACCAAAGAGAGTATTCAAAGTATTCCACACTTCATTTGGTGATTTTGCAGACATAATATGAAAGCGTAGATCAGGAGATACAGCCATGCATAAGGTGCCAAAAGCTTCATCACACTTATTGAACCATTTAGGCTTATCTTCATCTTTTGTAGGTTCCTTATCAATACCCATTGTTATTCTATACAATTTTAACTTCCTTAAGTGAATTTCCATTTCATTTTTCCACTCAAAGTAATTGTATGGTGTGAGTAGAGGAACCGATTTATCCATTTTAGATTGTTGTAGCAATGTGAGAGAAAAAATGCAAGAAGAACACACATAGACACCCCCCTTTTTCACTCAAAGAAGAATCCCCCCCAACAAAAAATTATTTGGCACTTTATAAATTAGTGCGTTTACAATGCTGGAGTTGTTTTCCAGAGTTTTTCAAGTGTCCAAAATGGACTCAAATACTGAAAGTATAATTAAATCTCAAATTAGAACTTCAAAATAGCACCAAAGTATAGTGCTAAAAAAAATATCAACTTTCAAAAAAATAATCACCTCGATCCGAGGTCATATCTGAAAGTTATAGCCGTTTGAAGTTTCAAAAATGAGAACTGTCCTTCAGATCTGCTGTTAAAACTGATTTTCTGAAGCATCCGGATTACTTGAGAAAAAATGGATCACACCACTGCAAAGCCTGCAAAATTCTACCCCAAATCAAAAAAAAATTCTCTGAAAAAAGAGCTCGTATGACTAAATTATGGCCCTCCAAAGCTTGAAAATCTCTCAAATTTGAGAAGGGGCTTGCAGATCTGACGCTCTGATACCACGTAAGAGTTATTGATGAACTCAAGCACCCAGGATCACCTACAAAACCAAGATAAACCTTCCACATGAGAGCAGCAAGAGATAGAATGCAGGAATATAGTGCAATAACAAAATGATGTTATATCACACACTAAATGATACAATATGCCTCAACTCTCCCTTGAATTGATTGAGTTAATATGAACTCATCTAGACTAGATAGGAGCTAGACCTGAACTAGTTAGGAGGGAGAGGTGAGTGCAGAATATATAGTAGAATATGGGCAAATAATTCCAAGAGGGGTAATAACTCCCAAATAACCAAATTAGGTGGGAGTTATGCCTACTTGGAAAATGCCAAATAGGTGGCATAACCTACTCAAAAAGAGACAGATGAGTGGTTTTGTGAGGTGGCATATAAGGCCAAAAGAGGGTGTGAAACTCAACCACCCAAGTGTGAGTGGGAGCAACACATGTAATCGATGGATTATGCCACGTGTCCTCACATGAACCACATCTCCTATAACCTAAGGTATGCTTAATAATGTGTAGGAAAAATAATATTAAAAAAACCTACACTAACACCAGTGAAGTTTTAACCTTTTCTTTTGAACATAAATGGCCTGGAATTGGTGGAGCATCACTGTTTGGTTTTTGCAAGGGTTGAATTCTTGAATAAGAAGTTTCACCTAACTACAGTTTCAATTCAACTTGGATGCATGAGTTATGTGTGTTTGCTCAGCAAAATATCTAGTAATTGTGTGGGTTTAGTCTCTCCTATGGTTGGTTTTCCCAGTGGTAAATATATGGTAGGGTTTATATCTCAGTCCAATATGTAGCTATCTCTGTTCACTATTATAATTTCATAGTCCATAAGTAAAGGCTATATTGCATTAGTGGTTGGTTCGTTGGTTTTGACCCTGCGCGGTCCTTTTGAAATTTTGAGAAAGTCTGTAATGGTGGTTTTCTACCCATAGTCAGGGGCTCGAAACTATAAATCCTTTTTTGATATTAATATTAAATTTATCTTACCTATAAAAAAACTATCTAAACATGGGTCAATGAGTTTGACTCGTAAAACTACATGGTTGAATCCTGATAGCAATATCATAATTTGACATGCTGTGGAGAATACCTCCTACTTATCAATTGATGAGATAAAGGGGCTCTATAATGAATGGTTCATAAGACACAACACTTGTTGAAGGTTTTACAAATGGGGTTGCAAGCTAAGTGGGTTTAACCTTGGAGGAAACTTTGTGGTTAAGTGCGCTTGAGCTGGTGTAGTACTAGGATGGGTGACCTCCGGGGAAGTCTGAGTGCTTCACCTCTATGAGCATCACCTAGATGCAATGAGTGCTAAGTGGACCATTCACTATCATGAGAGATGGGTTCTTGTGAACCACTACTCATGAAACATGGGTCAATGAGTTTGACTCATAAAACTACACGGTTGAATCCTGATAGCAATATCACAATTTGACATGTTGTAGAAAATATCTCCTACTTATCAATTGATGAGCTAAAAGGGCTCTATACTTAATGGTTCATAAGGCACAACACTTGCTAATTTTTTTGCAAATGGGGTTGCAAGCTAAGTGGGTTTAACCTTGGAGGAAAATTTGTGGTTAAGCGTGCTTGAGCTGGAGTAGTACTAGGATGGGTGACCTCCTGGGAAGTCCCAATGCTTCACCTCTATGAGCATCACCTAGATGCAATGAGTGCTAAGTGGACCATTCACTATCATGAGAGATGGGTTTGTGTGAACCACTACTCATGAAACATGTTTCAATGAGTTTGACTCGTAAAACTACATGATTGAATCCTGATAGCAATATCACAATTTGACACGTTGTGGAAAATACCTCCTACTTATCGAATTATTTTATTTTATTTATGTAAGAGTTATTTTATAGTATTTTATTTACTTAGAAATTATTTTATTTTACTTTATAAATATTCAAGATTATTTATTTTTATTTAATTAAGAGATTTTATTTTCTTGAGAGCTATTTTATAGTTTTAGTTTTTTTAAATAAACGTTTGTTCTAAATCGGTTTTTAACAATATATTTATTATGTAATTTAAAAAAACATAAATTTATATGTTCAAGACATGAAGCTTCATGATGTCATTGTAGAATGCCTCTCCACCTAATTACATTAAAATTAATAATAAACATTGTAAAATTATAATATAAATATTTAACCTTATAATTCATACACAAAAATTGTCTATTTAATAGATTAATTAATACTTTAAAAAGTATATCTTTGTTATATTTAAGAATTAATTTATTTACTTAAGAGTTATTTTATTTCTTTAGAATTGTTTTATTTATTATATAAACACACAAAATTTAATTTTAATTTTAAAATTATTTTATTTATTGTATGGACACATCAATTTTAATTTTAAAATTGTAATTATTTTATTTTATTATATTATTTATTTTAATAAATAATTTTTTTATTTTATTTTTTTAAAAGTCACCATTATTTTGATTCTTTTGTTTTATTTGAACTTAAGTATCAAATATTATATATTATATTTTAAAATTAAAAATGAAGAGGTTTGGTAACTATTGAAAAAGATGTAAAAGATCCTCTTTTTATATTTTAGAGGGGATCCCACTTAGAAATTTGTGTGTAAAATTTTGAGTGATTGTAAATTGAAAAATCATCAAATCAATTAGAAGAAGGGAGAGAAAAAAAACTTAAATTTTTTAGTCTATATTAAATTACAAGTATATATGTAAGTTTTCTATTTTTTTTAATGAGATTTTTAATTCATTATATATTTTATCTCTTATCATTATTTTATTAAAGTTTAGTTTCAAAATTAAATAAAATATTTAAATAAATCAATATACCTAGTATTAGAGACAACTCACAAGTCACGATCCATCAATTTTTTGTGGTTGGTTGCCACAAATTTTTATTTGTATTTGTTGTTGGTTGTGGGCGCCATAGTAATTGGTAGATCCTCCTCATCCATACAATGCCTACAGAAGACAAAAATGAAACCTCATCTTTAAAATAAATTTATTAATACATTTTCTTTTGTGGTTGGTTGCCTCAAATTGACATATATATTTATTTTTAAATTATCTTTCTCCTTTCTTTTATATCTAGTCAAGTTGACTTAATGACCCCTGTTTAACCATACAAGTTGACTCCTCTTTAGTTAAGATTTTTTTTTAATGTAATAGACAAAGTAGTATATTTGATTATTTAGTGATCTATTTTTTAAAGATTAAAAATTTAGATTTTAAATTTGAAATAATTTTTAATTTATTGTTTAAATTTATTTAGAAATTTTAAATTTTTGATTATGGATTTTTATTGAGGGATTAATATAGTTTTATATTTAAGGTTGAATGGTATTTTAGTTTGAATGGTCTTATATGAGTTGAATGTCTTTTCCTTGGCTTTGTAGATGGTTTCCTCCTCCTTTCTAATTTAGACACCTCAAATCTATTTTGATTTCTCCACATCAACTTCCCACAAATTAATTAAATAAATCATTATTTAATTAATTTGGTCAATTATCTCCAAACTGTTCTCCACCATAGGCTTGATCACGACATGGGAGCATTTATGCACCTTAGGTGGCCCAAGGGATGGGAAGGCTTGGTCAATCGCCTAACTATGACTATAGATAATTCCTTAATTCTACCAATTTAATCATCTTATAATTAATTAATTCAACTAACTTAATCAATCAATTTTACATTACAATTAATTAATTTGACCAATTTCACAATTCATTAATTCAACCAATGTCACAATTAACCCCCATCATATCATAATGGTGATTAATTAAACATGTTTAATTAATTGATTACATGCAACATAGATAAATCTTGGTCTTTCATTCCAAACTCAAATCTTCACCCTCCACATGCATCCTCCATCTCTTCCCTTTGGCTTGCATCTCATCTCATCCTACATTTTAAAAAAATCACATCCCTTCATCAAGCATATCTTACCACATGTGATGAGGCTAGGATGCACACCCATGCAAGCAATCCTAGCCCTTTATTTATGTTGGAAGTTTGAGGAGTTTGTCATTGCTATGTCTACTTAGTATGCAGTGTTGTCATTGATGCCAACATTGTGGTCACATATGAAGATCGATATGCAAATCATTTGGTGAAGCATGGGTGTGTATATAGATGATAATCCAATGCTTAGTTGCAAGAAGGTTTGATCCCGTGCAGACAATTTAAGTGAAAATTTGTTGTGTCAGAAACATGTTTTCAATGTACATGACATCTAGTATTTTGGCCTGCATTGGTACGCCTTGAGGAATCTTGCTCTATGATTCGAAGGAAATCTTTTTGGATGTTAGAGGAGTCTAAATCCAAGTTTTCACATTTTTTTGTTTTCTAGTGAAGAAGTTATGAATAAAATAAGTTCTACTCTGCCAGTGACAATGGTTACCAGTACAAAATGTAAGTTTTGGTGAGTCCGCACTTCATCGCAGATTGGTATCTAGTCTTACAGATTTATGGGAGTGTTGGCAGGTGTCAACTATATCCTAATTCAAGTAGCATGAAGTTTGGAGGTCCACGTGTTCATTTGTGGTTGATCAGTTGGTGAATTTTGATGTTAGGTCACTACTGGTGGTGACGTAATATGATATGAGTATTTTGGAGTTTAAAAAAGTTGATGCATTATGTGGGAGTTAATAGAGATCCATACCAACCTATTTGTGTTTATCATAAGGTTTGTGGCATGTGATGTGTGGCTGAATTCAACAAGTTATATATTGTATGATGCATCTAATTAGGCTGACCTAATTGATGTTTGAGGTCATGAAGGATATATATTTGAGTTCATTAATTTTTGTGTTGGACATGTGTGTTAGCGAGTATACAAGTGTAGTGGATTTCAATTGTGCAAAAGTGGTGCAAGTATAGAGAAGAGCAAAGTGTTAGAGAAAAGTGATGAAGTGTGTTAACTCTATGTATTGAGCTTTAGTGGAACTGTATTCCAATGTATTGTAGATGCATTTGTAACAATTCATTCTAGTTGTTTGATACCTCTCTCTTCTATCTTTTCTTCTTTCTATGGGCAGTGATCCACTTGTAGTGAGCACTTCTATAATATCTTATAACTAGTTATAATATATTGTGAGCTAATCCTCACCATGGTTTTTCTATATTTGTGTTTTCCTTGTAAAAAATTGGTGTTGAATGTGTTATGTGATGTTGATCATTGATTTCATGCTTTCCTTTCTTATTGAAAATTAAGTATGTTATGTGTAATGAATGTTTAAATATTTAAGTGGTTTTAGAGAATATTGATTCACCCTCCTCTCAATTTTTTGGGTGTTCAACAATTGGTATCAGAGCTTGGTTCCTAGGATGAAGTTTAACCGCTTGGGGAATATCTTGTAGGTTGAACACATGGATCTCAAAATATATCCTCATAACTCAGAATAGCCCTTGAAGATCTGGAAAAGACTAAAAATGAGAAAAAGATCTAAATGAAAATGTCAAAGATGTAGATAAATGCATTAGAAAGTTGAGAGAGAAAATCAATAAGTTCATAGAAATACAATAGGAGGTTAATGAGTAGCTAAAGCAAGCCGATGAAATAATTACTAGTCTAAAAGTACAAGTTGAAGAAGGAAAGAGAGTTAAAGAATGTCTGAATGCTAAGGTAAAAAGTAAAACTAAATAACGTTAAAAACTTGAAGAAGAAGTTGTGACCTTGAGATCAGATCTTGAAAAAGAAAAGAGTCATGGAGACAAATTCAAGATGAGCTCTACAAAGCTTGATGAAATGATTACAATCCAGAAATGATCTAAAGAAAAAGAAGGATTAGGTTTGAGAAAGGTGAAAGCTCAAAGATAGATCAAACCCTAAACCGGGCTAAAAGAAGATTGGGGACACGAAGAGTAATGGAAAGCAAGTCCAAAATCAAAGGAAAGACTTCAAAATACCACCAATCAAATAACCAAATGCACAAAGGTACCCATCTTCTAATGGTTTATTTTATTCCTACAATAAATTTGGACATAAGGCTATGGAATGTAGAAGTGTCAGAATGAATCAAAATATTCAATCTTTTTCTAGTTAGTGCTTTATATGAAAAGGTTCGTCCATAAGGCTAGGAATGAAAAATCAAATGATGAATGGCTATAACAATGGTATGATAAATTAAAATCTTCCAATGGCTATTGTTATGCATGCAATGGATTTGGGAATAAAGCTAATCAATGAAAATTAAAAATGGGTGGAAGTAAGATTGTTCGAAACTCTATCATATGTTACAATTGCAATAGACTAGGACACATTTCCAAATTTTGTAAAAGTAAGAAAGTGAAGAAGAACAATCTGGTAAAGAAGAATGATCTGGTGAAAAGGGTTGATCCAATAGAGATGAAGAAAGAGATGGATAATATTTAGAGAAATAAGGAAGATAGTGAGACTAAGCCTAAGTCTATATCAACATCTGGTGGAGATGTTACCTCCAAAAACTATGAAGAAATTTTTTGATTAGGGGGAGCATTAACAAAAGATCTTTATCCCTTGCTAGAGAAATGGTGTGATGTTTCAACACATGGATATAAGGTGTATGTTGAAATTTTTAACCTATTGGTGGAAGAACCAGTGAAAAATATTGAGATGTGGAAGTTTTTGAAGCATTTGAATTTGATTGTGCATACAGTTAGGGTTTTTACCAACTTTTCAAATTGTGTATTCAATGTGAATTAGTTCAGTGCAAAACATTTATAAGTGATTTCATATAATTTTTCATTCGCAAACAAGCATTTGAGGAGAGAAAAACAGTGAAGGAGTGAAGTAAAGTGTTTGAAGAATTTTTAGAAGTTCTTGCACACAAAACCCTAACTAAAAGGTGACCAAAGGTATTTAAAATTTCTATTCACCCTAAGTATTGAAAGTGGTTTGAATTTGTTGCACAATGTATAGACCATTATTAGTGTGAATGGAATTATTTCCTAACTAGTTCTTAGTGACATTCTAGAAACTAATATTAATGGGGTCATGTCTCATTAATTAGCTTATAGTTATCTAGGCATTTAATATTTTACTCATGCATTTAAAATTATGCATTAGACATTTAATATTTTCAACTAAGGTGGTTATCCAACCTCCCCTTACCTTTCCTATATATAAAAGGTGCTTGTACATTTGTATATCATTCTAGATTAATTTGTCATAGATCATCATTTGATCAAATTGTCTTCTTGATCGTGATGCATCACTTTCTTGTTCATGTGGATGGTGTTCTTCTTGGTTGATCCATTAAAGACTGCAACTTCAAGTGGGTTATTGTTCATTCATATTTCCAACATGGTATTAGAGCTTACGCCATAGAAGATCCATCTCATATCGAGAGGTTGAGCGGAGGAGATTATCGCAAGTTGAAGGGTTTGCATAAAGGGCTAGTTGACTTTGTCTGGGAAGCAACTAGTTTTTGAAGCATATTGGGTCAAATCTGACCCCACCATTGTGATCATGAGGTCTAAAAACCCTAGGAATGCCTACCCATTCGTCGAAATTTGACATTTTCATTTGGAGTCCATCAAAGCTTTTTACAACAATATCATAAGGGGCATCTGTATGGATCGTACAATTGCAAAAAAAATATTTTGCCCCCCCTTGGTTGCAGATTTTTTTTTTGAGGTATCAATCAATCATCATATTTTGCAAGTTAAAAATATTTCTTGGGATTATATAGTCTTCTATAGTTTTGGTATAAAATATTTATCAAGGCATATTATTTAATTGGTGGTCGATATATTATTTCATTCAGAAATATTAAAATTTATTTTTGTGCATATATATTTGGTGGCATTATCTTTTATTCTGTGGAAATTAATTTTTTTGTGGTCAATACATTTAAAAGCGGGTTTGAAAAATTTAATAACGAAATTTATTTACAAATTTTAATTGCCACATAGGCAATATTAAAATTTGCATGTGTTATCCATGCTTATCGCTTTTCAAATAGTCTACAAGTTTATTGGCTCGAGCGTACATTCTATGGTGGATTTCTATCAATCGATACAAGGATATTTATTTCTTTTATTGGCCCACTTGGACCATCCAAAGGTGTAGCATACTCCTACCATCAACTGCTTTGTTTCCACCGATACCTATCGCTTGGTCGATGAAGTTCCTTGACTACATTCCATGAGCACCTACAGCCTGAGCCTGTGGTCACATCCAAATCTGAAGGCTCCTCTCTTCTAGCAATGTCGTCCTGGCATCAACAAACCTCCACTCCACTGCCACCGGTCTTAGCGATGCCATTTCTTTTTTTCCAATGCCTAGCCTGCAGTCCTGTTGCGGACTAGGGGCTTCTTTTTTTGCCCCTAGGTGCTTGATTTTTGTACTTTTTTAGCTTGCACACCCTAATAGGGTTTGTTTTCTTCAACGGAGCATAATTTTTTTCCAAGATATCAAATTTTCACAAACAAGACATTGTTGGAAAGCTAGTTTCATGTACTTCAAAAAAATGCAAAGTATTTTGCTAGATTTTGTTATGGCTATGAATTATATCCAGCTGAAGTCAGTGCTTCATTTTGGACTCTTGAGCTCGTATCTTTTCACTAGTTTTTCAGATTTTTTAGATTTCAGTGGCATTATGAAGGTGATTTAATGTTCTATCATTCTGTTCATCCAAATTTTTCAGATTCAATCTAGGTACATTCTATTAATTTTTTGCAATTTGTGGCATTTTCTTGATATATTGGACATACTATAATTTGGAGAAGGTTTTCTTACATTGGGAGGCTTCATTTTTAGTGGCGCATCATATTTTGGGGGTTTCACAATATTTCTATCAATAATTTTTTCCTCTTGGTAGATTTTTGTTTTGGCACTCGTGGCTGAATCGGGATTTGAGCTTCTTACTCCTCACAATTGTCACACACGGAAGGTGAAGATGTAGAGGCTACTTTGGTCTAAGAGATTATGGTCTACCGTGGTTGAGGAACAAATAGAATTCATTAGAGAATATGAGAAGTTTGCACATCATAAAAAATGGGATGAGGCGATGGGATTGATTACATGGCATGTTTTTGACTCTTTGTTCTTCCACATTGAGAAGTGTACTACACCTAGATAGGTATGGGAAAAATATAAGGATCTCTTTGTTTTTGTTAGTGATGTTAGAGAATTGCAATTAGAAGTTGAGTTGGAATCCCTTTCCACTGATGTATATCCTATAATTAAGGACTATTTGGTGAAGTTTAAGAATTTGCATACTCAGTTAGTAGGGTGTGGGAAGGATAAAACTAATAAGGAATGCATGTTTTTTATCTTATCTAAGTTGAAGGGTGCATTTTCCTATTTTTCTAATTCTATTCCAGTATGGATGGGTTAGGTGATAATTTTGCCATGCCATCATTTGAGGTCTTTTGTGAGGGATTGACTAGCGAGCAATCCAAACTTAGTCGACATAATTTCACTTCCAAGTATCATGCATTGCTCACCACACCACCTAAGGGGAAAGGGAAGAAAAAGGTAAAGCTAAGTCAAGATCTAGTTAGACTTCCTCTACCTCTTCAAAAGAGGATAAACATAAGAAGGAGAAACCCGCATGTACCTTTTGCAAGGGGTTAGGCCATAATGAAAAGGCATGCTTTAAGAGGAGATTCATGAGTTAGAAAACTTCTCAAGGATCACAATATTTCAGTTCCTTCTTCATCTAGTTCACCTTCTTCTTCTACCACACAAGAGGAGACAACACATAAAGAGGATAAAGGAACTACTGGTAGGCCAAAATTGGGGTAAAGAATTAATAAATTGGATTCAACTCAGTCTAAGTGTCAATATGGGGATCACAAACTTGTGAAAGGTATTGTGGCTATATGCACAATGGTTGTAGGTAGTGAGGTGAGTGTTTATGAAATGCACCTAAAAATCATAAGAACTACCTAAGCAAAAATCATATCAATATTTTTGTTTTTTCTTCTGCAACAAGAATAATAGTAGTAATAATTCTGGAAATTAAATTCATAGCTATAAAATTAATATAAACAACCATTAACAAAGATAATCATTAGATCCCACAATTAAATCATAAGCAATTAACAATAAATAATGAATAGATTCAAATAATAAGAGAAATAAACATGTTGCTCGAATGAAATTAAACACACTGCTTAAAGAGAAATAAATAAGTTGTTGGAATGAATTAAACACACTGCTTAAAGAGAAATAAACATTCGGCATAAATAAAAATACACACTATAAAAACTGCAAAAATTATCAAGAATTCCAAGAAGTGGGCACCCTGCCTCCTTAGTCCGCCTGGTGCTGAAATGATATTTATTTGCGCTAGTTTAATCACATGAGAATATTATTTTATTTATCAAAAATAATTCAAATTATATATCCCTCTTTCTTCTCACGTAGCTCATATTTATACAATAAATATGTGCAGGCTATTCCTATTTTCATGCCACATTACTATTATTTTGTGGCTCATATTTAGTTGTTTTATTTGTTGAAAAACAACCCACCTTAAAATGTATGAACTTAAATAGCTCACCCTAAAATGTAGGAGCTTAAATAGCTCACCCTAAAATGTAAGAGCATAAAAAGCTCAACGTGAGGACATTCTCCTCCATAAAATTAAACATTAATTGGTTATAACTAAATAACCAAAGTATTTTATGAGCAAATAATTAAATACACGTTGCATGATATATCTTCTTAACATAATGGAATTGAATATTAGTAAATACAATCTACTATTTATTATTCACATATTTTATCTAAAAACTAAATTAAATATTACTTATAAATTAAATCATATGCAACATAAAATGGTAAAATGGTATAATATGGAATGGAAATGGAATGTGGGAATGGGTATGAAGGCTTATGCAACAGGCTAAAAAATGGCATAAAATGAGACATAATTGGCTCTCATCATTCCCCCCAACTTAACATATTACACATCCTCGTGCAATCATTATTTCTGAGAGGGTAGACTTTAGATTGTGACTTAGGATTTCCTGTTCACCTCTTTACTATCATAGCTCATTCACAATCATAAATTTTGTCTATCACTCTACAAGCTTCATGGATTTTATTTTGTTTTGTTTCATTTTTTTTTCCAATTTTCTTTATATTTTTGCTTTTCATTTACTTTTTCAATATTCATATCTCCTTCAAGGTTTAGTTTTTTCATTTTCCCTTTTCTCTATTTCCACTTTTTTCATAGCATTATTTTCTTGGAAGATAGACAATATGAAAAGTGAAATGAGTGAAATGAGCTCACGATCTAAATGATAATGAAAAATGAAAATAATGGATACTTATGATGAAATAATGAAGGATAATAGGTGAAAAGATGGGTAATAAGGATGGTGGACCTCCCCCCAACCTAAAGAGATGATCATCCTTGGGAAACAAAGAGATTTGGGTTGAATGTTTCTTATATGATTAATATAATAAGGAATGTTAATAAAGTTAAGAGATAAAATAATGAAAAATAAAATTGATTATTTTTCCAACTTGCATGCCCATTAAGGCCAAGACCTGGTAGCCGATGTAGCACAACAACTATGAATGTCCAAAGAGGAATGAACCAAAAATTGTGACACAAACTACAACACATGAAATATCTATGTTTCATTGTAGCATGATGGATCTTTCATGGAGGATAGTTGTTTCGTGTCCACACCCCCAAGCACCTAAATTGAACGTGTAACTGGTGCTCCAAGTAATCAAAGATGTGTGGACCATGATAAATACGAGCACATCAACACAAATAAGTGACAAGAGGTGCAACAGGAACTCAAGGAGAGTAAAATAACCATAGAAGCATTTGTGTGTACCTACAAAATGATTATCCTAGAGGAAGAACAGCAATTATTGCATTTTCTTTCTTTTTTTTCATTTTTTATTTTTTCCTTTTTTCAATTTTGATAACGACAATAGATTGTCAGTATCTTGGTTTTCAACCTATCACCACCTAGAGGCGTCGAAAAAATCGGTTTTCACCTCTAAGTTTATTTTGTCGTTAATATCCGCCGGAATTCGATTTTCAAATACTAATTGGCCAACAACGCCCGAAGGTTTTCATTGTTGGATCTTTTATTGCTTTCTTTTCAATTTTTTTCATTTTTCCTTTTTGATAAATTGCATATAATGACCAAATAAAATGAAACTCTCATATAGATGAAAAAATGATACCATCCAAATCCTAAGTTCCATCTAAATCCCTTCAATAAAAGTAATTGTGAATTTCTTGTAATACTTGAAAGACACGTCGCCTCAGCATGAGCTCTATCTGAATGGGGCCCACATCGCAGTTACTTGTGTTAAAGGTATGTTTTGAGGTGGTTTAGCTAAGACATTTTTGGCATGGCTAAAGATAGTTATCAGTATGGCAGTACGGGATACTTGCATACTCAGAAGTGCACAAATATCAAAGCAGACCTCAAAAAGAGGAGTGACCGCATCACAAATAAAGTGGCTTTGAAGCTTTTCCGGTCGTTGCCATGTGGCATCCAAATGGAGCTTCCCTTTGAGATGCTTCTCTTTCTTTTTTCCAGGCTCTGGTTTCTAGACACATTGCCTTAGCTTGCTCTATGTTTAGATGGGGCCCACACAGTAGTTACTTTGGCCAAAGGCCTCAGACAGAGGAGTGACCGCATCATAAATAAAGTGGCTTTGCAGTTCTTTTCGCCACTGCCACATGGCATCCAAATGAAGCTTCCCTTTGAGATGCTCCTCTTTATTGTTGTCGGGCTCTAGTTGCTTAACACGTTGCCTCACCCTGGTTTCTGGTCGGATGGGGCCCACATCGCATTTTTCACCAGTTGGTTGGAGTTGCATGAAATAATTAGAGGCAGTGGGTGGTGTAGTGGAAGGTTTGGTAATAGTGTGGTGTGAAGGTTGGGAGCACGCTTATGGACATGCTTTAGGATGGTATGGAAGTTGAAACCATATCTGCTAAAGTGGTGAAGTCAGTTTGTTTCTAGAAGGTGGGCTAGCGAAGGCTTTTTAGGGGTACGACCTATAGGAAGGAAATGGATTTGTAGCGGGTATGTTCCCAAGCATTAGCTACTAAACATAGCAACCTTCCAAGCATTGTTTATTGCAATTAATAAAACTCTATCTCAAAAGAGAATACAGATACATGTTAAGGGATTTGCAGAGGTAGTCGACTTGAAGTCATTTTGTGATTGTCAAGAAGATAGCCTATGTAAGGGGTGCTTGTTAAGGGTTGTATTTTGTATTCCATTTATAAAATAATTTTATCAGTTTTGAATTTAAATATGCTACAACAGAAGGTTTTCTTCCTGATTCTTTCCTCTCGGTATGCATCTTGAATCAGGTTTTGTAATATTTTATGATATTTATATTAATATATTATAATGGCTATGTCATTTTTTGCTAAAAAAAAATGCTTGAAAGGATGACCAATAATAACCTTAGTACAATCTGGAACATAAAACCACAGTAACTGTGAATTGCTTGTAATGCTTGAAAGGATGACCAATAATAACCTTAGTACAATCTAGAACATAAAACCACCACTACAAGCAATCTTGATCTCATTTATCTCATCCCACTATATCTGGAAGGTGATTGGAGAACTTTGGAATTCATGTCCACTCACTTGGTTGAAATAACTACCCGTAATGGCTGCTATCTTTGAAAGATACATTTTTCTAAGATGAACAACTTGAAACAAATCATATTGACATATCATGAAGCTATGCTATCCTTTCTTCTTGAGCATGAGAGATATCTGTAACTATTCCAAAATTTGTATGAAAAGCTAGATTGCAAATAATAAAACTTCCTTACCAAAGATAAGGTTGCATAGTGAAAGACCAATTGGAGTCTCTCAACTTGTCAAATGTGGCCTCACAACTTTAGGTGGGTAGATAGTCATCTCAGAGTGTGATGATCTGCATTAGAATATATTCAAGCTCCTTGATTATGTCTACAAGTTATCTCTGGATGTGTAGCTCAAGAAAATAGTACTTGCAAGATTGATGGATCTCATAGACCAAGTTGCATGTATTGCCTTCCACATGGTCTGGTATCAAAAGAAGTTCTACCCATGAATATTGTTCACTTTTCTCCAAATAATCCTCTTGTGATCTCTAAGATGAAAACCCAAAAGAAACTTGAGGCTCCCCATACAACTAACATAGCCACAAAATGTGTTTTTGGATGCTTGTGTAGAGAACCATCATCAACTAGTATTGGTGCAAAAGTGTTGGATAACCAAGATAAGAAACTTGCAACCATATTCCCAAGACCAAGCATATCAAGTATAGTAATGTTAAATTTGTACAATATCAACCATGAATAGTTCCACCATTATGAGTGATTTATTATTAGAAAATGGAGGACAAAGTTATTACAATAAATACTTGAAAAAAAAATAATCGATAAATTCTATTAAAATGAAAACTTGTGTAGAATCAAATCCAATTATCACAAGAATACATACCTTGATTTGTTCCAAAGCTCACATATGTGTTTTTATTAGAAGCACCAAAGAAACAATAAAAAAAAGGCTTTATTAGAAGTCAACCAAGAATCATCAAAATTCAAGAGATTCCCCTTAACTTCATACTACAAAGGCATGAAAGCATTAAGATAATCCAAAGAATGAAAAAAAAAAAAGTGGCATATTTGAGAATAACTTGAGCCTTGAACAAACAACCAAAGATTTCCAAGATTTAATGGATTCCCCCCCCCCAAAAAAACTTAATTTCATACTTTAAAATCATGATGGTATTAGGATAATCCAAAGGATCAATAAAGACAATGACATATAATACCTTGATCATTATTTAATGAAAAAACATCCTTTGTATCATGTTCGATATGGTCATTAATGCTTTCAAACCCATCTATTTGTGCTTAATAAATTAATTATTGGTGGATCCAAATCAATAAGTGTGTGTGGGATACGTATTTTGACCATAGGTCTCCAAAGATCTAGATTTTTAAGTATAAGAACATTTATAAATGATAGATGTTTTAGGATTTTATTGTGTATCTCAGACAAATCTTGAATCATTAAGGCATATAGTTTACCTTTTCTTATTGCATGATTAATTTCAACACACACATTTATGAGCTCAATGGTAAAATTAGACTCATATTGAGACATTTCTTTATGTTTGTGAATGCCTTCTAAACGGTGTGATTCATTAAGTAGATAATAAGAACTAAATGGATTATCTTTTAATTGAACATATTGTTCTTCAAACTCATTTATACCAAAATCACATCCATTAGTTATTTTGAATTGAGATTCACCAATTTCAAGCATATTAACAAAATGTAAAGGGGTCATTAAAATCTCATTATTATATGCAGTTTGAACCACCTTATTATGTAATGTTTTATTAGGAATTGTAGTTTCCCTTGGTGGATATGTTGAAGTGGATGGTGGGTGATATGAATGGGATAGTGAAAATGGTAAAATTTGTTGTGGATATAGAGTAGGTGGTAGTAGATAGGATGGATATTATGGAGATGATAATATTAAAGATGGATATGGTGGTTGTTGTGAGCATTCATTATACCATTCTTGGTAGTATGGGGATTGTTTCCATTCACCATACATACTAGATGGAGAAGCATTTTTTGAAGAAACATATTGCCTTTCAAATCCAATAGATTATAAGACGTTTTAAAACCATTAAGAATACCTTGATCTTCTTGATTTGATGTTTGTAGTTGTCCCTGAGTTACAAAGAAGAAATTATCACTTCCACTGTTGTTGTGTCGAGGATCACTTATAAAATATATCTCCTTTACCATTTCCTCTTGAAAATTTGGGCACGTGCACTCAGCTTCTTCCTTGCAACAATCAAAACAAAAAATGGTCAAACCATCATTTTTGAAATTCCATTGTCCTAAAAATTCATCAATTATTTTTTCTTTCTCAACTATGGAAATAATATTTGTAGATGTTTGTGAAACTGGTATTGAAAGATCAAGTTTATCTAGTTTGCATTCATCAGGTAGAGGGGAAATAAAAACATCACATTATGCCAGCATGACTTCCCCCAAATTTTTATTTTTGGTTTTGAAATTTGGTGTGTTTGAACTACCTTGAAAATGCAACATTTTTTTTTTCTTTTTTTGTTGTTTCTTCCAAATTACTTCTTTCTATCAATCAACTCACAATAAATGGTGTAAATATAAATGATTTAATATTTTAAGATACACCTACAAACTCAAATTGTGCATCTATATGATTTAAAACAACATAAATTAGGAGTAATCACTTAGGAAGGGCTGGCAATTGTGAAAACTTTCTTCCTAATGCATTGGTCCTAACTCATCTCACCAAGGTAATAGGCCTTCGACACCTTTCCTCGGAACGACGTCAAAATGATAGGCCAAAATGGGGGTAGAGAATTAATGAATTGGATTCAGGTCGGTCTAAGTGACAATTTGGGGATTGTAAACTTGTGAAAGGTATCGTGGCTATATGCACAAGGGCTACAAATAGTGAGGTGATGTTTATGAAATGCCCTAAAAATCATAAGAACTACCTAAGTGAAAATCATATCAATATTTATGTTTTTGCTTCTGTAACATGAATAACAGTAGTAATAATTCTGGAAATTAAATTCATAGATGTAAAAGTAATATGAACAACCATTAACAAAGATAATTATTAGATCTCACAATTAAATTATAAGCAATTAACAGCAAATAATGAATAGATTCAAATAATAAGAGAAATAAACATCTTGTTGGAATGAAATTAAACACACTACTTAAAGAGAAATAAACATGTTGCATAAAAAAAAATACACACTATAAAAACTACAAAAATTACCAAGCATTCCAAGAAGTGGGTGAGTCTGTTGGTGCTGAAATGATATTTCTTTATGCCAGTTTAATCACATGAGAATATTGTTTTATTTATCAAAAATAATACAAAGTCTATATCCCTCTTTCTTCTCATGTAGTTCATATTTATACAATAAATATGTGCAAGCTATTTCCTATTTTCATGCCACGTTACTATTATTTTGTGGCTCACATTTAGTTGTTTTATTTGTTGAGAAATAACCCACCTTAAAATGTACGAACTTAAATAGCTCACCCTAAAATATAGGAGCTTAAATAGCTCATCCTAAAATGTAGGAGCATAAATAGTTCATGGTTACAATAGAATATTATGTTTAACGTGAGGACCTTTTCCTCCATAAAATTAAAAATTAATTGGTTATAACTAAATAACCAAAGTATTTTATGAGAAAATAATTAAATACACAATCAACCCATTGCATAATATATCTTCTTAACATAATGTAAGTGAATATTAGTAAATACAATCTACTATTTATTATTCACATATTTTATCTAAAAACTAATTTAAATATTACTTATATATATTAAATCATATGCAACATAAAATGGTAAAAAAGTATAATATGGAATGCAAATGGAATGTGGGAATGGGTATGAAGGCTTATGAAATAGGCTAAAACATGGCATAAAATGAGACATAAATGGCTCTCATCAATTACCTTCAGAGATTCCAGAGGCAAGGTTTTCCATTGATTACTATGTTTGTTGATAGACGTGAAGGATGGATTATTGATTCAAGTGCATCAAGGCACATTGCTAGCTCTTTTGATCACATTATTCCACAGTCACTTAGAGCACCCGAGCTTGACTCAATGTTGATTTCCAATGCTAATATGGTTCATGTAGCTGGTATGTGTGATATAGATTTGGGTATAGGTCATGTCCATGATGCAACTTATATTCCTAAGATGGCCCATAATATTCTTTCAATTTATCAGATTGCATAGGGAGGCAATACAGTTGAGTTCACATCTGAGTTAGTTCTCATTCAAAATGATCTAGGAAGGCTGATTGTTGTAGGGTCGGATGATCATCATTCAAGGGTATATAGCTTCTCTCACTTCTATCACGATGATGATCCTTATGTTCCTAATTCTCGAGATTCTAGAGTGGGTAGTAGTTCACATGATGACAATGGTGGTTGGTTGAATTTAGCTCTTCTTTTTGTGGCTCCATCATCTCATTTAGTACAATAGGATATATTCAATTTCCAGACTTGGGATTATAGGATGGTTTTTTTTTAAGTATTACAAACCTAGATATTTCTACAGGTTTGGAGGACATTCTTGAGGTGATATCTCTCTTCTATGCAGATTGTACATTATAGGATTTTCTTGAATCTCCACATTCCATTGTTTCCACCTTGATTGGGGGTCCTGATTTTGGTGAAACTACCTTGGAGGCACTTGATTTCTTCTCAAATATTTCATATATGAGGCTTTTTTCATCCCATTTCATCATGGAGTCGAAGTTTCTTCCTCATCTACCATCAGACTTGTTTCTTCCTAGAGGGAGACATGTGGCTTTTAATCATTGGATACTCATTTTGCTTCAGACTCTCTTTAGTGGTCTTGGCTATGCTTCATTCAAGGGAGAAATCTAGTCTCCATCTATTCCTTCATTGGAGAGATCATTATATTGTATTCTTGTGATGGTTGTAGCTCTTGGGGGGTATCAATGTTGAGACCTCCACTCATCACTTCCATTACTTGTACATGATTTGCATTAGATTTTTCATTATATCTCTTTTTTGGAGAGGAGTTTAACCTCATGAGGTTTTCTCCTTTTCTCGATTTGTAAGAGATTGCATTTTCATTTCTATATGGGTACCTAACATGGCCTAGTAGTTGAGACCCATCTTTGCATTTGCATCATTTTCATAATAACTACACTCCCAAGTTGCACTTCTGGGGGGTGTTAGTGTGAATGGGGTTATTTCCTGACTAGTTCTTAGTGAGGACCTATTCACATCATTAATAATTTTACTTAGGATTTATTTTCCTAGGTGGCATTCTAGAAACTAGTATTAATGGGGCCATGTCTCATTAATTAGCTTATAGTTATCTAGGCATTTAATATTTCACTCATGGATTTAAAATTATGCGTTAGGAATTTTATATTTGTAAATAAGGTGGTTCTCCAACCTCCTCTCACCTTTCCTATATATACAAGGTGCTTGTACATTTGTAAATCATTCTAGATCAAATTCATCATAGACCATCATTTGATCAAATTATCTTCTTTCTCATGTGATGCATCACTTTCTTGTTCATGTGGATGGTGTTCTTCTTGGTTGATCCATTGAAGACTACAACTTCAAGTGAGTTATTGTTCATTCATATTTCCAACAACCACAAGTTGTAGAGGTAGTGGATCATCCTTGGCCCAATTTCAAATGGCATCCCAAAAATCCCTAGTGGATGATCCAGATGGTGCATTCTCACACATCCCATATGGTGTTCTATACACATAAGATGTAAGGGTTGTTGGCATAATGTTTTCATTGATGTCAAAAGGTGTCAATGTTGTCAAAGAGAAGATCTGTGGTGTGCCTAGATGTCATGGAGATCAGAGGATCAATGTTTGGAAGAGTTGGTGTAGAATGATGAAGAGAAGAAGGTTGATCAATGACATCAATCAACCTTGCTAATCAAACAGTCCTCACTAGCCCTCAAAGCATGTAGTGGGGTCCTCGTATGGCTTTGTGTATAGTGGGTTGATGACACATGTAATGTGGGACCAGTATGATGATTGGCTTGACTAATAGAAGGTGATATCATCAATGACACAAGGCATGATATTGTGCCCTTGCTTCACATCATTGTTGTGAAGCTAAGAGGAGTTATGTTTTATGTAATGAGAGATAGAAGTAGAATGTCACATTAAAAGTGGACAGGTGGTTGCTACTCGCTATCCTATTAAAGATTTAGTGGGTCTCAGTTTGGCTCTGTGATATGGCAAGCTTGTGACATGTGTGCATGAAGACAGGTGGAGGCTAGTGGTTCCATCACACACTTAATTCACATCAATGTTATAAATTGAACAGTAAATGAAGAATAGTGATGTGAGATAAAAAGGAAATGGTGGGTCACCCAGTCTATATTTGTGATGGACCAATAAGTTGGACAAGTATCCTAGTGGACAGGTGGGAATGAACTATTGCATCACCTCATTTATTCACATCGTTGTTGTGAATAAACCAATGTCAAGGGAAGTAGTGATGAACAAGAGGTAATGGAAGATGGCATCAACAATTACAGGTGGTAGTTGCGCATTGTCTCATTAAAGACTCTATAGTCCTTTGGATCAGCCTTGTGGTATGGTGTGCTTGTAACATGTGGAGTCAAATATAGGTGAAGTCTTGTGATTGTATCACATGTGTTCTTCACATCTCAATTTATATGCTCACTAGATGAAGCATTTGAGCAATAAGTGATGAACGACATGAGTTAGTGGAATATGATGATAACCAAGATAGGTGGAAAAGCTCTATTACATCACATAAATCTTTCTTTTCCCACAAATGAATTTGTGATAGGAAAAGAGGAAGTGTTGTGGATTCAACAATGGATATTGAGTGAATATGATTGGACAGATTACATTGCACCTCTTCACATCACGGGAATGGATATTGATACCCAATATAAAGTAGTGATATGCTAAGTAAACATGATGGATACAAATTAAACGAATACATCTGATCAACAATGAACATTTAAAAGGAGTTAATCTACCATCTGTGGTTTAAAGGTGTCAATATGAATGGAGATTAGTGGATCATTGTGTGAAGACTGGAGATCAATGGCCTACGTTCAAAGATGAAGATACACAACAACAATGACAGTGTGAATTAGGGTTTCGATAGGAAACCAACTTTGTGTATAAATTTAATTGTGCCAACTACAGCATCAACGAATATAAATGAAGATATGATATGCACAGTGGTTGCACAACTTGCAAAGGTGATCAAGATCAGAATCGAATCACATAATCAGGAGATTGTATTTAATTTATTCTAGGTTTAGGGTTTTCTAGAATTCAATAAATCAGTATTGAGTGAGTGTGGCTCGATGAACAAGAAGCTTGTTGGAGAAGGGAGCAAGTGAAGGAACCCTAACAAAAGTTTCTAGATTGCAAAATTTGAATATGCAATTAATATGGATGGTGGTGCATGGCTCAAGGTAGGGTTTTGATTGGCAGTGAAGAAATGAGAAAAAAGAAGACACTCAGGTAATTTTATAAGTGTTGTGTGTGTGTGGACGTGAGAGGAGTGTGTTGAGCTGTAGACAGAGAATGCACAAATTGTGAATGAGTAAAACACAAACAAAAATCAGAGATTTCAATCAGGGTTAACATTCAAAGAGTAGAGAAAAGCAAGGTGCAAAGTGTGTATGTGATCCTTTGAGGTAGGTAGAGAATGCACTAAAAGAAAAAGGGTTGTAGAGAAAATTTCTAGGGAGGTGAAAAATAGGAGATTAAGTTACAAAGATTGCAACAAATTATTGTGTAGTTGCAACATTGAACTATAACAAAATATAATATCTTGAGTTGTAAATTTGATTGGTGGGTGCCATAAGATATCTGTGTAGGTGCTCAGATTAGGGAATGGGTGCTCCTAAAACCAGGGGATTTGTGTCTCCTTAGGTTTGGTGCCCTTAAATATTATAATAGATCATTTGATTGTGAAGCTAGATTAGGACAGTAGATCCTAGTAGAATTTCTCACCATGGTTTTTCTGATATTGGGTTTTCCACATATATCATGTGTTATGTGATGCTATGTGTGTGAATTTTTAAGTCTATGCTTGTGTTGTTTTAATCAACACTGAAATATTAAAAGGAATCAATCTGATAAAATTATTTAGGGATTTTTTCTAAGTGATCTACTGATTCACCCCCCTCTCTGTAGATTTTTTTGTTCCAACAATTGGTATCAGATCCCAGGTTCCCTAGGAGAATCTTAATCAACTCGAGTAGCTCTTGGATAAGTGAACATGAAAATGGTTAGTCAAGAATTCTTATCTATAAATGAAGCACCTTTCTTTGATGGACCAATCTACTTAGTTTGGAGCATTAGAATGGAAACACGTTTTCTTTATTAGAGTATGATGTGTGGATGTCTATAGTAAATTCATAAATAGCTCTTGCTACACCTCCAAATACCAAGGCTGCAAAGAAGGCATATGAGGATAATGCTACGAAAAAAGACCCAATTCTTTGTGGGCTATCAATCTCGATGTTTGTCAAAGTTATGCATTGTCAAACTGCTCATGATGTTTGGAACAAGTTAAAGAGGATGTATGAAAGTGATGAAAATGAGGATCGGACTAAGATTTAAACATATAGAGGCAAGTTTGAAAGTCTGAAGATTAGTGAAGATGAGAAGATTGCAGATGCATCCATGAGATAAGTTATAACTAGAAGGGATATGGTAGAAGCATCTACTTTCGGATCTGAGGAGACTAATAAGGAGGAAGTTGATTTCATCAAAATGTTGAGAAGAGGATTTGGGAAATACAAAGGTAAGCCACCTCTTAAAGGTATTAACTTTGGTATAATTGGTCATCTTGCTTATAAATTCCCTTATGATGAAAAGAAAAGAAGAAAAAGAATCTATTCACAAGAGAAATAAGCAGTTCATCTGAAGCCAATAATTGCTTAGATGATGGGTATTCTTGTACCTTGATGGATAAGGGAAATTAATCCTTTCTTATGGAAAAAGGATTTTTATTTCAAGAAAATGGTAAAGTTGATGACCCTATGAAGAAGGTGAAGAGGACGTCAAATTTGACCTTGAAGGGGATTTAATTAGTGCTTTAGAAGAAATTGACAACCTAAGAGAGGAGATTGATGGTTTAAAAAAGGAGAATGAACATTTGAAAAAGTGTTCTCAAAAGGAAACTGATAAGTTAACTAAAGATCTTGAAGAATCCAATCAGATGGTGGTGAGATTAAAGCTACAAGTGGTAGAAGCCAAAATAATACAAGTTGTAAAGTCTAAGTTATAGTTTGAGGTTGATAAATGTTTGGATCTAGAGGCAAAAATAGTTGCTCTAAGAAAATATTTATAAAAGGTTAAAGATAAAATTGAAAAATGCCTAAATTTGAAAGGGGGATCAAAAATACTTAATGAATTTGATTAATTCACAAAATCCATCAAAACCAAAAGAAAAGTCTAGCCTTGGTTTTGAAAAAGGAAAGAGTCCCTCTACCAGTTCTACAAAATTATGTGATAGATTTAAAGCAGAAGAAAAATGTTACACAAGGGATGAAAACATTTTCACAAAGAATGCCATGGAGAATGGAAAACCAAATAAGGGTGCTACTAATAAGAAGAAATTTAAATAAGAAAAGAGACCTCTTGTAGACACAAAGAAGAACAACCAATTAGTTTGTGATCACCTAAGGAAGAAGCAAAACATAAGGAGAACTAATGTAGATGGATTTAAAAGGATGAGTATGTCAAGAATCCAAAGCAAAGAAGACTACCTCATCCTACACAGAAAATATATGACCATGTATTCCTCATTTTTCTATGGTTATTATTATTCATGTAATCAGTATGGTCATAAAGCTTGTGAGTGTATAGTTGCACCTAAAAGGAGCACACAATATATAAATAGGAATTCATTTTCTCTTGTAATGAATATGAATGCAATGTTCTACTATTGTAATAATTTTGGTCACATAGCTAAGAATTGTAGAACAAATTATGTAATACCAATAACATAGAATGAAAGAAAGAATAAATCCCCTAGAGTGAACAAAAGTTCACATGTTTTTAAGAAGAAAGCTAACGAGATAGAGAGGAAGCCCAAGAAGGTGAGGAGAGTGAATGGTCAACATACATCAATCAAAGTGGTTGCTTCTACCTCACATCACTAAATCTTAGTGATAGGGCATGGGTCTAGGGGGAGCTTCATAGGTATTTCCTTCATCATTGGAAATGAAAAGAGAGATCAAGTCAAGTAAAATAAGTTTTAAAAATTTCTAATGACTTGATGGTTGTAGATTTATGAACATATTATTTATCTTGGCATGGCTTGTCAAAGAGGGATAATATATGTAGTTGGGGGAGAGAAGTTGTGTAGGTGCTCTGCTAAGAGAAAATGTACAAATTTTCTTTTTTTGCAAGAAGAGGAGATATGTCTGAGGGGGCGTTGTTCTATATATGCACTTAAAATTGCTTTTTTTATAATTGGTATAGAGTGGTTCCAATAGGTATTGGACCATTGTTAATTGGTATAGAGTATTTTAGTTGGTACAAATCCTAGAGTGGAGCAAGTGCTCAAGTGTGTAGGGAGAGAAAATGGAGCAAGGTCTAAGGGGGAGTTGTTATTGTTATCAGACCAATGTCATACTTGGTACAATACAGTCCAAGCAGTTAATTGGTTCAAAGCATGAAATGACATAGAATTTGGTATCAACACTTGTTGAGCATTTATTTTTGTCATCAAGGTCAAAGGAGGAAAGCTCAAATTGATAACAGTTGGTATTAGTCAAAGGGGGGGAAAATTCCCTTTGCCATTGCTAAGGAAAAGTAGAAGTTGCAGAAGCATAGTTTCCTATAGCAAGATGTTCAAGAGCATCCATTTTCTATTAGTGCCAAAGGGGGAGGAAGAAGTGAAAATTCTTTGTTGAGAGAGTTGTGCAAATGCTCATTAATTAGTGTTAAGAGATGAACAAAATTAAGAAAATAGGTGTTTTCTTTATTTAAAAATGATTATCAATAATTTAGATTAAAAAGTAAGTATTCCTAACCTAACCTAAACTAGCTAACAAAATTTTTGGGACTAAAGACACAATCTAAAAATAAAATTAGGAAATGAGAAGAAAAAATAGGAAAAACATAACTTATGCACCTAGAAATTGGAAAGTCATCACATGAAAATATTTAGATATACTACAAAGAGGCCCTTGGAAATTTTTAAGGTTGTCTTAAATGGATGGGGCTAGTTGTGATAGTGGGAATAGATGTCTTGCTAGTTGTATAGGGGACACATATGTCCCAAGGGAAATTTTAACATAGTGGTAGAATTGTTAAAATTGAAACACATGACTAGTGAAGTGTTGTGGAGTCTAAAATGACTTGTCACTTGGTCTAGAACACCATAGAGATAATGAAAAAGAAAAAAAAGTGGTTATTGTACAAAATTAATACTAGGAAAGTGAGTAGAAAATAGAGAAATTGGAACATCTACACTTATAGCAAAATAAAATTAAAAATTGATTGGAGTTGATAAATGTTGAGGTAGTTTTCCATGAGATTTTGGAGGTAAACTCCATAAATTTGGCCCTACTAGTCAATGAGAACTAGATCTAGTATTAATTTACCATAGGTTACATGGCCTTGGACATAACATGGTATAAATAATTAAAAATTTCATGGAAGGTTTGGTAAGTCTTGTAAAATGAAGTTTTAAAGGGGATGCTACATTGGTCAATCCCCCTATAAGTAATTTCAATAAAACTAATGTATTGGAAATAGTAAAAGGATGAATGCAAACCTAGATGAGGGTTGAAAGTTGAAATAATGATGGACAAGATAAAACCTTTGGGATAAAAGGCTAAACCTCTAGATGTAGTGTGTACAAAAAAGGTGATGGACAAGGATTGGAAAATCATGATCAAAAGGATAATGAAATGGTTTTGAATGATAGAGGATGGTAAGTTGGGATAATAGCTAGGGTGTATGTAGATTGGGCATGAAAATGGAGGCTCTAAGGATTTGGGATGGATAAGATATATGGATGTAAAGAGTGATTCCACAAAAAAATCATTATTTCCACACAAAATTTGTGTGGTTGCATGATGATGAGAAGTGGACGAAGAGGGATCTATTAACAAATATAAATGAGACACATTAATTTTTGTGGCTAAAAATCATCAAAAATATCCCCTCTAGTCAAGGAATGTGAGAAGATATGGGGATGTACACTAGGGGTGTGACTAATATTTAATGCTAGGAGGCTTTGAACTCTATAAGGAAGTCTAAGGAGATAAAGTTAACATGGCTAAAGGTGAATGTGCATATTTTTTTATTATTAGGGAGGGATTTATAAGGGGACATACAACTCAAATATAAGATGAACAAGGATAAACATGGCTAGATAGGGATAAGACAAGTAAAAAAGAAGATAAAAATACATACAAAGTGGACATCTAAAATGAGTGTAAAACATAGTAAAAGAATTCATGAAAATAATTTGATCTTATTGAGATCTAGAAGATTATTTAATTGAAAAAAAAAAATCATAATTTATAATATAAAATATGTACATACCTTCTTTTTTAGCATAATATCTTTGCATCCTTTCTTCATGCAATTTTTGTTTCCTTTCTTTTGAATGATATTGTGCAACCTTATTTTTCTTTGTCCTTAAATTTCTCATCTTCTTCTTTGAAAAATATGATCTTGATAATTCTTTGCCAATTCCATGTTCCAAATTTGTAAAACACTTGTGAAAAATGACCTTTTGAACACACCTTACAAATTTTCCTTTATTTTTTTTATATTAAAATCATAATAATCAACCTTGTATATACACATGTAATTCAAATAGACATATTTTTTTGGAATGTAGGCTAAAATGGCTTTCGATCAAACGTTGATCGCTAAAATTAAATAAACATTATTTTATTAAATTACCTTTGATCAAAGGAACTTTGATGATTTTTTTCTTGGTCAATAAGCCCTTTGTTTTAAGGTACCTTTGAATGAAGGTAAAAATTTTGATCGAATGTACCTTCAATCAAAGGGCCTTTTAATGAAGGGGCTTAGCTAGACAATTTTAGTTTTTGCTTCAAAATTTCCTCAAAAAATCTAGTTTCAAACCTCAAGTTGAATCTTGAGATGTGCTTAAATTGACAAGATAACTTGCCAGGCCGTAATCCCTAAAATGAGTTTTCCAACAAGTACAATTTTGATATGTTTTCATTTTATTATGTATTCAATTTTCTATTTTCACTAAACATAGGTTTTCACCAAATATCAAGTTCTTCATTCTACATAGGTGAAAAAATAGTATTTACCATTGTAAAAAAAATCAAAAATACCTTTGCACTAGGTATTGATGTCCTTGTTTCACCAAAAAAAAAAAATCATATATACACAAGTTATGCTAGACAACATACAACTATGTCCAAATTATAGTTATAGTGACTTCAAAAATTAATTAAACAAATGTTACAAAAAATTCATGAAAAAACTATCCGTACACTTGATATTGATTATAACAATTTGTATATTAAAAAATAGAATTTTATCCTTTCTAAATTTTTTTTATGTTGGACAACATAAACATTACATTCTAAAAATGTTGTTTACTATTAAAAACTAGTTATTAAAGGAGATGTTGAAAGATTAATGATTTAATTGAACAAAATTTAAAATATATATTTAGAATCCACACATAAATCGCCACAAATCACTAGTTTGCATCATTTTCAAATTCTTAATGGTTTGGTTATTTTAGATCTCATAAAGTGAAGATTCAATTAAAAATGTTGATATAAATGTCCATCTTGGCCAAAAAGTGGGACTCATTATTGTGGGATAGTGTCACTTTGTTCATGAGATGGTTCGGATAGAGTCATAATATAGAAGGTTGACACTTTGTATAATGTTGCAAATTCTCTTAGTAAGCTAGTAAGCATAGATAAGTTCTTTTGGTGTAGTGAGACTATGGGATTTGCCTCGTCTTACACCTAATTATTTCATTTTAGTTTCCTATTATGTATTTTCAATGTAAATATCAAATGAGACATTGTTAGGATTATGTGTTCTTTTCACCTTGTAAATTTTATGTCTTGATTAATTATTTTTAATTATATAGATGATATATAGCATATGATATCCAAACATCATGAATTGGGAAAAATGGAATGCCCGTGTGAGGGTGGGGACAATATTTATTTATTATTTAATCTTTACAATACTTAAAATATTGTATAATAAGGATTTTAATAGGAGGTTACTTAAAAAATGTAAAAATTGTGAGTTACATAGAATCTTTCCAATATGGTTATTATGACAAGAAAATGAATACCCTCATGGAGTGCCTAGATTTATGAAATTTTTCAATATGATAGTATGACATGTAAGAGAGGTGTAATAAGAGTTACTTTCTATTCTAGTTTTCTTGACCATGACTATGGTGTTCTTGTTTGGTTGTCATTGATGTCAAAGGTTCTATGAAGAGTGTTGCAATATGGTTGTTTGGTTGACATAGTCTCTGAGAAATACTTTGCATTTCTCCGCTAATGATGTATTGGTCTTGTAATTTGTAGGATAGCTTTATGTTGTATCATAGCATGTGTGTTCCATGTTTCAAATCATTTGAGTTATCGAAAAATATTTTTTGAGAGCAGCGGACTAAAGACTATGTTGATTCTATGAGGATGTTCTCAAAGGTGTAAAGGTTGGCTCTACATATCTCTGCATTTGAAGATATGGTTGCACGGGTCATAAGTTAAGTTCATTGAGACGTGAAGGTGTTATATCCAAATTTTCATGTCAACAATCCTTTCACAAAGGAAGTTAGAAGTGATAGAGTACCAGACTATGATAGGGAAGTGCAAAGTGGTTCAAAAGACTTGTTGGAATGCTTTGCATTCCACCGCATGTGAAGTTATGGTCAATAAGTTTTGAGGACATAATCAATGATGTATAAAATATGTTATATTGAAGTTTCAAGTAATATGATGCTTTGGAAGTTTAGTTTTCAAAGTGTGAGAGTGATACAATTGGTTTTGGATGCTTAATCTTCATCAAAACAAGTGTTTTGAATACTTGCATCAAGAGAAGGTTGTGAAGTTCAGTTGTAAGAGTTTGTGTGGACACTCCACATGTCTCATAGTATCTAAGATATGAAGTGAATTAAGATATTTATTGCTTCTAGTACCACACAAGTATTTCAAGTTATTTTGTGAGGTTATGCTTTTAAGGAGTGATTGAAGATGTTGTATGGGCCATTTTGACTCATTTGGAAGAAACACAAATAATGTTTTATCATTATTTTGTACAGCCAATGTATGTTAACGCCGAAATGCTACATGTTACATGTTTTCTTATTTATGGTCAAGCTAATTTTAATTTGCAAAGCATGTGGATGATGTTTATAGAAGATCAAGATGTGAATATTGTTTTGGGACCAAGTTAAGTGTGTGTTGGGATCCACAAGTCATTTTCCTCTTCCTGGTGTTATGTACATATTCTTTTGGGTCTTGCCCTCTTCACGTTTCATGGTTTTTTTTATCCTTGGCTGACTTACATATGTAATTTTTTTATTGTTGTAGGTTGACATGTAAAATTTAATCAATGTAATATCATGTATAAATTGTAAACCTATTTGATCTAGGGTGTTGTGTGATGATGATTGTGTAAGTGATTGAAAGAGAAAGAGAAATTATGTTAGATCCTATTTGGTTTCATTTTGATCATATCCTTGTGGTAAAAGGCATGTGAAGAAGTGTGCTTAATTATTTGTTGGAGGCAGCGAGCTCAAGGTAATAAATTCTTAATTATTGAAAGTAGTGAGCTATTTGGAAACTAAGAAGACATTTGGAGAGTTTGTAAAGTAGAATTGCAATCATCAAAAGAAAGTGAGCTTAATTGCAAGTTTTATACAATGGAAGGACTTTCATTCTATAATCATTCTTGAGTGTGTGCTCAGATCAAAGAGTCATAGCTTCCTTGGGTGTAACCCTAAAAACTATAATCAAGGATTTGTAGCTTCCTTTGGTTGCAACCCTAAAACAAAATTATAGAATTTGTTCATTTCATGAGCCTATATTAGGACAGTAGCTCCTAGAATATTTTCTCGTTGTGGTTTTCCCCTATGGGGTTTTCCACATATATCTAGTTTGTGTTGTGCACTATCTTCATCTTTCATGTTCTTGTTTGTGTAGTAGACTTTTAAGTATTTGTTTGTTCTATAAGGTTTGAGAGTTACTAAAATGTTGATTCACCCCCCCTCAATATTTTGGTGTGTTCAAAAATTGGTATGAGAGCCAAGTTCCTTAGAAGAAGTCTAACATCTTGAGGAAAATATGAGATGGCGCAAGAAGGGTCTCACAAGGCACCTAGGTTTGATGGAAAAAAAATATTTCTATCAATTTAGGATGGAAACCTATCTGACCTTTTTAGGGTTTCATGTTTGGAAATAAGCCTAGGATGGTTATACTATTCCTTCTACTCCTCTGACTGATCTGATAGAGATTAAGGCCCATGAGAATAATGGAAAGGCTAAGAATTCTATCTTTAGTAGGCTACAAGACTTTGAACTTCTAAAATTAATGCACTAAAAATCAAAAAATGAGGTCTGGGAAAAGCTTAGTGGCATCTATGAAGGAGACATTAAATTAAAACTAGCCAAGTTGCAAATCTACATAAGTAAGTTTGAGAACCCGAAAATGTCAAAGGGTGAAGATATTATCAGATATTTTCCCCACGTAGATGATGTGGTCAATACAATTAGAGGACTTGGTGAAGAACTGGAAGAACTGGTGGTGGTAAAAAAGGTATTGAGATCTATTCATAAATATTATAATCCTAGTATATTCTATTGAGGAAGCTAGAGATTTAGATAAATTTTCAATGGATCAACTATATGGTGCTCTCACTCCCTATGAAATGAGAGAGTTTGAAAAAGAAGCTCCAAATAAGGAAGCACCTTTCAAAGCGAGTAAGAAGGAGAAGTATGAAACATCTTATTAGAGTAGTGGCACTGATGAAGAAGAAGAAAACTTTGTAAGGAATTTGAAGAGGATTACCGAAAATTACAAAGGTAAGCTACCTATGAAATGTTTTAAGTGTGAAGAGATTGCTCATTTTTCTTCTAAATTTCCCTTAAAATTTTATGAAAAGAGAAACTTATTTCTTCTAAGAAATAATTTTAAAAAGAGACTCCAATCATGTATTGTACTAACCCTTATATGAAGCAAAAATTTCTAATTTTACACCAAATTAAAATAAACAAGTAACATGCCATTGTAAAAAAAATCTTTTCTTTATTGATAATTCACAAACAAAATGCATAACATATTACAACATGAATTCCTTTTCATTTCTTATAATACATCGATGCAATAAAACACACTTACATACATAGCTCAAAGAGCTTTAGAACTAATAGTTGTAAGATGGTCCAAGATCTTTCCTTTCAAATCTTGGTTCTTCTGTCACCTGTTGTAGAGGAGAAGCATCACTCAAGCGCTTTTCCACCAACCATAGACTCATAATTTGGTCCCCCACATATTTATCATTTGATAGATGGCCCTTCCCTTCGATGAAGAGATTGGTAGAGTAATTGATAATGAAAACAAACTAAGAATAGTGTTGTGTCCTACATAACTAGAACTTGTAATCCCACAATCTTTGTCTAGCATGTAATACTAGATCACGGTGAACTGACAATGGAGCCAAAGGTCATCACACTACTTTGGCCAAAATGTTTCATTTAGTATGTTCTACTGAGGGTCATCTATCACATACACTACCCAAGGCTGATTTGACTTAAGGTTATCTTAAGCTATACATAGGTATTTCCTTCAATAGATAGTCCATCATCCCAGATAACCTACAACCATATTAATCTACTATGAATAAACCTACTTACTAGTAAGTTCACAAGCTAGGTATTTTTGTTCAATGGATAGTGCTTCATTCCAAAGATAACCTATATACTTGGATAACCCTACTCACAAGTAAGTAAACAAATCCCTCCCATACTGGATTATCTCTCCTAGGAGTATGCATAAGCTTTCCTAGTTAAATAAATTACTTAGCTGAGTGCACCATATGTTCTTTTCATGCTCAATCAAACCTAGTATATAATACCTATGATAACACTCATCCCCAACTATAGAGAACATAAAAATACAATAGATTCAACCTCATTTTCAAAATAATCTACATTCACTAATGCATATATTGGAAAATTCATCTCAACCATGCAAGCAAGACACATCATTCAAAGTAAAATATCAAATAAGAAGGGATCATCATGTCTATTCTTGCTTATCCAACCTAAAGACAGAAAAGCAACCTTCTCCAACAACAACTAGCTTGACAAACAACTTCTCAAGAAATGTCACTATAATCTCAACCTCTCAAGTTGATAGCTTACTCCTCTCAAAATATAATCTCCTCACAAACTATAAGAACTCTCTTAATATCTCCCTCTCAATTTTAAGCAAAGTATGGCTAGTTATATTGCAAAAAATAGGAGTTGCAAAAGATGTATAATCTCTTGAAAGGAATGCATCCCTCACAATGAAAATTTTCAGCTATTTATAGAGCATCTAAGCAACCTCAAAGCCTACAGTTTAGGCATGCAAATAGACAACAAGCTCCATACAAACCAACTTAGCATTAAGGTGGTGATCAACTAAGCTCAGACTCAACAAAACCTCCTATAGATCAACTATTTTACAAGACAACAATTCAAATACTTATTCCAAATGTATAGGAGAATTAAAATTGTAACAATGAGAGAAGACATCTACAACAAAACCAACACAAAGGTGGTGACATCTGCTATTTTATTTCCTCATATTTTGCACCATAAAACTCAGTCAACTTCCAAATAATGACAACAAACTTTAATCGTTCCAAATGGTGTATGAATCAACATAACATCTTAATACGTGAGACAAAGTCAAGCATGGTCTCATAAAACACATCGACCAAGTCAAGCATTCTTCTTCTACAAATATCAAATGCAAATCCACACCATATATTGTGTGTTAATCATAATGATAATCGGTTTCCACTTGCAGTCTAAAGCTTTTAAATTGGCTTCCATAGACTTGTTCAATATCGACCTTAATACATAGTCTATATTGACTATAACTTAGGCTTATGAATCGGCTCAAACAAATAAGAGATAGTCAATCTCTAGTATCATATACAATATGTATATAATATATATATATATATATATTTATATATATCATTATATAATTATATAATTATAAATTTATATATTTATATATAAATATTCACTAATATATATATTTACACATATATATATAAATATATATATCTTAAGTCTATAATGTAAGCACACATTTGATATATATATGAGTACATGCAAGATAATATATAATAAACACATTATATTGAATGTAAGCATACATATATATGTATAAATGTATATGCATTTATGTACACATATGTATGTGTATATCTATATCGATGCATCTATATGAGCATGTCCATTCGCCAATGTATGCATGCATCCATATACATATAGATACATTTATATACTATATACATATATATGTGTTCACATTTGTTTCACATAAATCCATTCATGTTTACCATCATATTGATAAGTGTGTATGTGTGGTATATTTATACATATGCATATATGTGATGTTAGATCCCATTAGCACACATGTGTATATATATAAACATACTTCCACATAAATCCCACTTGTCCATATGATCATAATAGCACAAGAAAGATCTCAAAAGCTCAAATAGATAAACATCACCCACTGCATGCAGAAGTAAACAATACTCTCAAATGAAAACATACGACTAGGGATGACTTACCTATTACCCTCAAACTGACTCAACTCAATCTTTCTAATGTGGTGTGTGTATATGCTCATATCTAGTTTACTTTTACCAGTTACCCAACCAAGATCTTCTCCTAAGTGATACTTCCCCTCTGCACGAAGGAATGGAACACATACCTGCATCCACTAACGCATGCACACAATAATCAATTGTTCATAACAATATGTAGTATACATTAACATCTCCAAAGTTAGAATAATAATAATTCAATAACCTTTCATTCACTTATATGCAGTATTTCACCATGTATAACATCAACTCCGGTAATATCAAATGAGATAACATTCATATTGATAACAAGGTACAAGCATAATTTATTCATCTCCAAAATTCACATTGCATTCCAATTTACCCTATGCATCAATAGTAAATAATAACTCTACATTTGGGGTGTAACAAATCCAAGGAAGATTCCTTCTCTTCAAAAGATGAGGAATCCAATGGTTCAAATATTGAGGATAAAATCCTCTTCATGGATACTAAGAATATTGAAGATGAAACTAAAGATTCAAGGGTTGTGTGGAATACTTTTCATGCAAAATATGAGGAAAACTCCTAGGTGATTGACAGTGGTTGTTCCAACCGTGTGATAGGGGATAGGAGAAAGTTTATCAAGCTTGTAAGTGGAATGGAGGCATAGTCAAGCTTGGAGGTGATACTTTAGTAAAGATCTATGGAAAGATACAATAAGTATTGATGGAAAACACAAGATAGAAGATTTTCTCTATGTTAAAGGTCTTAGGAACAATATTCTTAGTGTGATTAAAATATGCAACAAAGGATATAATCTCATATTCAATGAAAGAGGATGTGAAATAAGAAAATGGAAAGTCTAGAAATTTGGTAGCAAAAGGTTCTAGGACTAATGGTGACATATACAGTCTAAAGGATGTCAATGAGAGAAGTTATCTTTTGGGAAAAATAAGTGAATGTTATCTTTGGCATATGATAATGGGACACATCAATTTTGATAACAATGTGAAAATCAGTTCATCACATGCAGTAAGAGATATGCCTAAGATAGTTAAGCCTATAAATACTTTGTGCAAGGAATGCTAGTTTGGAAAGAAAACAAGGATAAGATTCAAGTCTAAAGAGTATTATTCTTCTAAACCGTTAGAGATGATTTATACTAATTTTTACAGACCTTCTAGAAAAAAGAGTCTTCAAGGAGAAAGGTATTTTATGCTTTCTATTGATGATTTCTCTAGGATGACATGGGTTACATTCATAAAAGATAAATCTAAAAAAATTGATAGATTCAATATTTTCATATAAATGGTTGAGAATGAAGTGAATGTGAAAGTCAAGTGTTTGAGGTTTGATAGAGGAGGTGAGTTCTCATCAAATGAGTATAATGATTTTTGTGAAAAATGTGGAATAAAGAGGCATCTATAGTTAGCTAGAACTCCTCAGCAGAATGGAGTAGTGGAAAGAAAGAATAGTATTATTCAAGAGATGGCAAGGGCTATGTTGAAGGAAGAAAAACTACCTGATTTTTATTGGAAAGAAGCAGTCCATATTATAGTTTATATCCTCAATAGAAGATTATTAAGGGTGAATATTACTAAGACCCCATATGAGTTATGACATGGAAGACTAGTAATCACCAGTTATTTTAGAATATTTGGAAGAAAATGTTACATCAGAAGAGTTGATCTAGGTATTTTCTTGGATATTCAACTCAAAGTAAAGCATATAGGTGCTATAGCAAAAAAAGATTGGGAAAGATAGTTGAAATTACAAATGTTAAGGTTGATGTAGATTTACATCATAATATGTATGAAATTGAGGGTTGTGGATTTGATGCACCTCCTTGCTCAGAAGAAGAACAAGAAGTTGAAGAAAAAGAAGAAACAACAGAAAATCATATTAAGACTCCTTACCAAGTTATATTCAAAGGAATCATTCAGAAGATTAGATCATTGGTGATAAGAATGGAGGAGTACAAACCAACAGAAGGCTTGAAAGGACAAATGAACAAGTAAAATTTTGTTTATTATCAAAGATAGAACCAAAAACTTTCATTTATGTTAGCAAGGATGAAGGGTGGATACAAACAATGGAAAAAGAATTGAATCAAATTGAGAAGAATTAGACTTGGGAACTAGTTCCAAGGCTTGTAGAAAAGAATGGATATAAGAACAAAGTAGGTATTAAGGAATAAGTTGAATGAAGATGGAGAAGTTGTAAGAAACAAAGCAAGACTGGTATGTAAAGGCTATTCACAGGTAGAATGAATTAATTTTGAGGAGACATTTTCTCCAGTAGCAAGAATGGAAGCAATCAGAATGTTTCTTTCCCTTTCAATCTATAACGACTTCAAAGTATATCAAATGGATGTCAAATCAGCTTTCTTGAATGGAGATTTGGAAGAAGTCTACATATATTAGCTTGATGGATTTGGGTTATCAGAAAACCCAAACATGGTGTGCAGACTCAAAAAGGCATTGTATGGTCTCAAACAAGCTCCTAGGGCTTGGTATGCAAGGTTGGACAATTACTTGCTTCAACAAGGTTTCAAGATTTAGGTACCACAGATAGTAAACTTTAATTCAAGATCAAGAAGATGAAATAATTTTGATAGTTGTTGTATATGTTGATGATATAATCTTTGGTGGAAATGATGAAATGTTCAAGAAGTTTCTAAAGATATTCAAAAGGAATTTGAAATGTCTATGATAGGTGAGTTGCCCTTCTTTCTTGGTCTTCAAATTTCTCAATTAGATTATGGTATCTTTATTTCTCAATTAAACTATGTCAAAGAGATGTTGAATAAGTTTGGTATGGAAGATTGCAAACCTATGAGTACTCCTATGGTAACTGATTGTCATTTAAGAAAAGACAATGTGTCTCCCTCGGTTGATCAGACTCTATATAGATCTATGATTGGAATCATTTTGTACAAGTAACTACTTCAAGACTTGATATTATCCATGCAGTATATTTGGTTGCAAGATTTAAAGATAATTCTAAAGAAACTCATGTGAAGGTAGTTAAGAGAATCTTTAGCTATTTGAAGAGAACTTTGGATTATGGATTATGGTATCCAAAAGTTAAAGAATTTGATCTGAGTGCATACACTAATGTTGATTGGGTTGGTTGCATTGATGATAGAAGAAGTGTCAATGGCGGTGCTTTCTCTTTAGGAAACAGGTTGGTTTCATGGCATAGTAAGAAGCAAGATTCAATATCTTTATCAACAGTATAAGCAAAGTATATTGCTACAACATCTTGTTGTACTCACGTGTTGTGGATGAAGAAAACATTGAAGGATATCAAGATAAAGCATGATGAGCCCATTCCTATTCTATGTGATAATACAAGTGTTATCAATATTTCAAATAATTCAGTGATGCATTCTAGAACCATGCATATATCAATCAAGTATCAATTTTTGAGAGAGAAGGTTGCAAATAAAAAGTGAAGTTGGAGTATGTATCTACAAAAGATCAAGTTGCAGATATTTTCATGAAGGCACTTGCAAAGGATACATTTGAATATCTCAAAAAAAAGTTAGGGGTAATTGCCCCTCCTTCTTGCTAGATGCATAGTTGAGTGCATCTTTCCAAGAGGAGTAATTCAATTCATATCTTTATTCTTGGACTGAAGGGGACAACCTCTCAAGGGGATCAGGTAGTGGTTGTTGTTGACAGGGGGAGCACATATGTTGTTTGAAGAGGGAGAGAAATTTCTATTTTCCCTTTGTCCTTGATGTCAAAGGGGGAGAGATTGTGCACCAAAAGGGGGGAATTAGTTGGTTTTTCTGTCAATGACAAAGGGGGAGATTGTTGCAATTTGGTTGGCATTGATGTCAAAATTTCTATGATGAGTGTTGCATTCTAGTTGTTTGGTTGCCAAAAAATGTGTTTCAAGTCATTTTGTGAAGTTATGCTTTTTGTTGAGGTCGACTAAGGTATGTTGATGATGTGCACCACTAGTTCAAGATTGAGTGGAGTTTAAGGAGAAATTGAAGATGTTGTATGGGTCATGCTAACTCATTTGGAAGAAACACAAAAATAAATTTATCATTCTTGTGTACCACCAATGTATATGAAGGTTGACATGCTACATGTTAAATATTTTCCCGTTTATGGCCGACCTAACTTGTATTTGCAAAGCATGCGGATGATGTTTATAGAAGATCAAAAAAGTGAAGATTATTTTGGGACCAGGTTAAGGGTGTGTGGGATCCGAATTTTTTTTCCTCTTCCTAGTGTTGCGTGTAGTCTTTTGGGTCTTACCCTCTACATGTTTCATGTTGTTTGTTTTATCCCTAACCGACTTACATATGCAATTTTTTTATTGTTGTAGACTAACATGTGAAATGTAATCAATGCAATATCATGTATAAATTGTAAACCTACTTGGTCTAGGGTGTGGTGTGATGATGATTTTTTAAGTGAATGAAAGAGAAAGAGAAGTTGTGGTAGGGGAGGGTGCATGGAAATGGGTAGCAATTTCGTGGAAACCTTTCAAAAAAACTTTCGAAAATCCATAACGCGAGCGTGTTATAACACGCTCACGTTATTGCTTCTTAAAAGTAAAAAAAAAAGTGAAAACCTATCATTGTTATTGTTATTTTGATTGTTTTTTCTTGTAGTCACGACCAAAACCCCCATATTTTTTCACTTGTGTTCTAGAAGGAGAAATTCAACAAATTTCTTCACCAACAATTTCTATTTCTTCGCAACAGTTGAATTTGTTAGTTTTAGGTTTAATTTTATATATATTTGTTTGAATTTTTAGGAGATGAAAATCAACCTGCAAACCCTCAAGATCCTCAACAGGAATACTAACCGAATCCTCAAGATCAAAATCAACCACAACAACAACCTCCTCCACCAATCACTCAACCCCCTCCTGGCACTCAACAAAATTTAATGAGTGAAATTGAGAACAACAAAAACAAATTAAGGATTTTATCAATAGGTTGAGTGATCCAAATGGTTCAATTGTAGAAAGAATGACCCTAGCAAATTCATTGAAAGATATGTTAAAAAATGTAGATTCAATTAGCAAACAAATAACTGGATGGCAAGATAAGAGGCAAGTGGCTAGGGATTATTATGAAAATAAACTATCATACAAAGATGTAAAAGATTTTAAAATTACAGAAGGTAATTTGTGCTCATTATTCATTGATCCATGCATAAATCAAAATCTTACCCTCAATGCGAAGAGGTTTCTTATCCATTGGTGCCACCACCAACAGATTAGGGACCAATTTTATGATAGGTGGTACATGATCTTCAATTTCCCACCATGCGACAATTCCGAGGTCCCGCAATGTTTCCTTAGGAAACTATACAGTGAGTTCATATTGAACAAAATCCCAAATTATTTTGATATGAGGCATTTCCAGGGGAAAGGTGGGGGGTCAGCTCAAGATAGAGCTAATGCACAGCCGGATCCTACGTGGCAAGGTAGATGAGCTCTTGCTAGGCCACCTCATGAGCACATTGTTATGCCTTCCATCAAGAAGGAAAGTGATAATGTAGAGACATTATAGGTGATCAATACTTTGACCTAGAGTTTCATCCATCATATTATCCCTATTCTACAGTGTCATCTAGGGGAGTCTTCTAGTGGTAACCTTCAAACACATGTGTATCAATCTTGCGGGGCTACTTATTCATATGACCCCACCGACACTCAGGAGACTGGTACATAGGATCCATTTTCAACTATGGATATGGAGAGGGCAACTAAAATTTTGCATGAGGCATATGGCATTGATAGTCAGGTAAAATTTAGTGCATGTTCATTGAATTTAATTTATTAAATTTCAATTTTGAAATGCAAGATTAACTAAAAATGTTTATGATTTTAATAAAATTGTAGGGTCACAATGTTGAGACTAGATACACCAACCCCCCAACAAATTATTTTTGCAGTACACCTATTGTTGGGGTATGTAACTAGTAAAAAATTATAAATTTATTGCATGTTAATAGCACTGTTTTATGAATGGTAATTTAATATGTGATTTTGGATGTTGAAAAGACTAATATTGGAGTTTTTGATGGAACACTTCCCAGTGGCGGTGGATTTACCCAAACCTACATGGAGGTAGTAGAATAAAGATTTTAACTCATGAATCAAGTACTTAATATATTTGTGTAGTTTATATGCACATTGTTGATTACATTGAATAATTTGTTGTTTTATTTTCAGATGTTGCAAGCCGAAACACCTACGAATGTGATGAGGGAAATGGATATTGGTGTGTCATCTGCTATACAATCCTCGATGGCTCTAACAGGAGAGGTATGAGGCAAATTAGTAAATTTCAATTTACATTTGTTGTTATAGATGTTAGTTAGTGAAAAATAGAACCATTATTGATTCACGTAGTTTAATTTCTATTTGTATGGTTTATACAGGGCTTGAGCATGCCTGAGCATGCGCGTGAGAATATTTCCCTCATGGAGAGAGATCATGAGATGGAAGTAAGTGATTATTTTTCTAATATATCATTTTTTATAATGTAATTTCTATATATTCATGTCTTTACTTCTTATTGTAATAGTTAAAACTTTACCATGAACTAAACCCTAGGAGGAGCAACAAGAGCACTCCTCAAGTGCAGCAAAAATGAGTGACAGACCTATCGCCATGCAATCGAAAAGGAAAGGGAAATAATTTATTTCTAGGGCATGGAGAGCAATAAATTTTGATTCTAGAGCCCTTTGTTGTATGCCTACATGGCAGTTTTGTACATATTTTTATTGGGCATATTTGACATTGTATGCCTATATGGGATTCTCATAAGCCCATATGGCTATTTTGTACATAAATTTCCTACTTATAATGACGTTTATTGAAGTATGCCTACATGGCTATTTGGTTAATACAAATATGTTTTATCGATGTCTGTCCATATTTGCATTCTAAATTGATGGTTCAATAGATATGAGTTACGTGTATTCAAGTGTATACTTTACAACTTACGTGTATACTTTGTGACTTATGTGCGTTCCAATGTATACTTTGCAACTTATGTGTTTTCCTGCGTATACCTTGTATTCATGCATTTACTTTATATTAATTTGTATATACTATGTATTCGTGTGTATATTTTTTGAGGCTTACGTGTTTTTGAGTACTTGTGCTACCCTTATTGACATGTACATGATTGAATTATTCATGTGTATAATTATTAATTGGTTAGCCCTAGCATTGATCATTGTTATCCTTCATGATTTATCTTGAATATTAATTGATTGATGCTAAACAACTTTATCTAAAAGAAAAAAACATGTTTACAATTGGCATTCCATGAAATGATTCATAAAAAGATTCCAATATGTTCTTGATCTGTCACTATCGAAAGATTTGTATGTCAAATTTTTGCAATATTATTTCTTGTAAACAAAATGGACTCAAGAGAAAGCAAGTTATAATTTATAACACAAATAAGAAATGGACTCAACATTGTCCTAGACCCTCAAATAGGTCTATTTAACAAAGAAACGTGCTCTCAATCACTCTTTGAATTTCAAAGAACCATTGGTGATGCAAAGTGGCTCAACCAAGTTGTGATTTGACATAGCTTATCTCAAATATACCCACTAAGACTCCAACAGTCACTTGACTCAGCGATAAGAACTCTCCTATTCCTTTATGGTTTTTCACCAAAACACCGCCAAAAGAAAGCCAACTCAGCCCTCTTTCAATCCATGTCAGCCTTGGGACCTTATAGGAAAGTTGGAGGTCCTACCAAGTACAGAATCAACAAGTTTGTATCAAAAATCTAAAAAACAGAGAACAGTGCAAATAATTCTTATTAGATACTCTCCAAAAATTCATCAACAACCTCCATTCAAGCCTCTCAAGGCTTTACATAGTTTTTTACAACCTTCTCTAACTAATCCACGCCCTCAACTAAATAAAAAGCAACTTTCAAAAAATGTAATCGTTGCATTTCAAATTTGTTGCTTTAAGCAACTTACAAATTTGCAACTTTAGACTCCTCCAACCTAATGAGTACATCTAATGACCTCTAAACCCACACATATAGCATAAAAATAGCCTTATTACATCGAAAAAACTCCATTCTTTCATAATCATATACAAATTCACAAATTTTCATTCAAAGGCTACAAAGACAGATTCTAGTACAAGATTGAAATTTTCACATTTTTATCACTAGACCCAAAAGTCACCCTAAAACATACTTAATGGTCTTAATTGACCTTATTCAAGCCAAAACATGCTCAAAATACCCACAACAACCTATTGACCAATCTATTCACAATCAGATAATCACTAAAACCATTGAACTAGACCTTCTTCATCAAATGGAGGAACAAGGTGCTCTGCACCAATGATCATATGCTTTTTGTGTGGAATACTCAAACTTCTCAACCGTCATTTGTATGTTTCTCTTTTCCAGTGTTTTGCATGCCATCATAAGGGATCAAGTTAGTTAAACACAAGTAAGATCAATTCCATGTGTTTGGGTGCGGAAGAGGACCATGCCTAGTGTAAAACTACCTATTGGGATGTGTTGGAGCAGTTAGTTTTGTCACACAAATTGCAAAACGAAAGTTACACCACTTTGCAACTTTGCACAGCTTGAATTTGACAGTTTTTCCATCAAGTGAAAATCCATCACCATGGGAAAACCACTCTGAGATAGCCAAAAATAAGAAAGGTTTTTGTAGAAGGGCCCAACGCAATCCTATAGGATTAGATGAGAATTTTCTAAGCATCACGGTATCTAAGTAATAGCATGTTGAAGTTTGCAACCATTTTGCACTTTGGACCCTTAAAGGATCAATCTGGTGGAATGTAGCTCGGAGTGATTTCACATGTTTCAATGTGAAAGAGGATCATGCCTAGCATAAAAATACCTATTCGGATGCATTTGAACAATCCACTTGGTCACACGAGTTGCAGAGTGAAAGTTGCACCACTTTGCAACTTTGCACAGCTTGAATTTGACACTTTTTCCATCAAGTGAAAATTCGCTGCCACGGGAAAACCACTCTGATATAACCAAAAATGAGAGAGGTTTTTGTAGATGGGCCCAACATAATCTTGTAGGATTAGACAATAATTTTCTAAGCATCACAGTATCCAGGTAATAGCATGCTGAAGTTTGCTGCCATTTTGCACTTTGGAACCTTAAGGGATCGATCCGGTGGAACATAGCTCGGAGTGATTCCACGTGTTTTGGTGTGAAAGAGGACCATTCCTCGCATAAAAAAATACCTATTCAGATGCATTGGAACAGTCTTCTTGGTCACACAAGTTGCAGAATGAAATTTGCACCACTTTGCAACTTTGCACTGCTTGCATTTGATGCTTTTTCCATCAAGTGAAAATCCACCACCACAAGGAAACCACTCCGAGATAGCCAAAACCGAGAGAGATTTTTGTAGAGGGGATCAATATGATCCTATAGGATCAGATGAGAAGATTCTAAGCACCATGGTATCTGATTAATATCATGTTGAAGTTTGCAACCATTTTGCACTTTGGACCCTTAAGGGATCGATCTAGTGGAACGTAGCTCAGAGCAATTTCACGTGTTTTGATGCAAAATAAGACCATTCATAGCATAAAAATACCTATTCGGACATGTTGGATCAGTTATTTTGGTCACACAAGTTGCAGAGAGAAAGTTGCACTACTTTGCAACTTTGCACAACTTGAATTTGACACTTTTTCCATCAAGTGAAAATCCGTTGCCACGATAAAACCACTCCAAGATAGCCAAAACTGATAGATTTTTTTGTAGAGGGGCCCAATGCAATCCTGTAGGATCAGACGAGAATTTTCTAAGCATCATGGTATCCGAGTTATAGCATGCTGAAGTTTGCAGTCATTTTGCACTTTGAACCCTTAAGGGATCGATCCGGTGGAACATAGTTCGGAGCAATTCCGTGTGTTTCAGTGTGAAAGAGGACCATGTCTAGCATAAACATACCTATTCAGATGTATTGGAATAGTCCACTTGGTCACATGAGTTGCAGAGCAAAAGTTACACCACTTTGCAACTTTTCACAGCTTGAATTTGACACTTTTTCCCTCAAGTGAAAATTTGCCGCCACGGAAAAACCACTCCAAGATAGCCAAAACCGAGAGAGATTTTTTAGAGAGGCCCAACGCGATCTTATAGGATCATATGAGAAATTTCTAAGCATCATGGTATTTGATTAATAGCATGATAAATTTTGCAGCCATTTTGCACTTTGGACCCTTAAGGGATCAATCCAATGGAACGTAGCTCAGACCGATTCCGCGTGTTTCGGTGTGAAAGAGGACCATGCCTAGCCTAGCCTAAAAATACCTATTCAAACATGTTGGAACATTTCACTTGGTCACACAAGTTGCAGAACGAAATTTGCACCACTTTGCAACTTTGCACTGCTTACATTTGGTGCTTTTTCCATGAAGTGAAAATTCGTCGCCACAGGAAAACCACTATGAGATAGCCAAAACCAAGAGAGGTTTTTGTAGAGGGGCCCAACACAATCTTGTAGGATCAGACAATAATTTTTTAAGCATCATGGTATCTGAGTAATAACATGTTGAAGTTTGCATCCATTTTGCAATTTGGACCCTTAAGGGATCGATCTAGTGGAACATAGCTCGGAGCGATTCCATGTGTTTTGGTACAAAAATAGACCATGCCTAGCATAAACATACCTATTCAGACGTGTTGGAGTAGTTATTTTGGTCACACGAGTTGTAGAGAAACATGTGCACCACTTTCCAACTTTGCACAACTTGAATTTGACACTTTTTCCATCAAGTGAAAATCTGCCGCCATGGGAAAACCACTTCAGGATAGCCAATACTAAGAGAGGTTTTTCTAGAGGGGCCCAATGTGATCTTGATGGATCAGACGAGAAATTTCTAAGTGAAATGGAATAATTTTTATGGGGTTTGTGTTGCTGCCCCTATAGATTTTGATGGAAAAGGGCATGAAAAATGAGGTTTCACCCTAGGGTTTGATAAAAAATTGCATGTAGAGGCTGGATGATTGTCTTTTGAGTTTGTGCGGGTGATTTTAAGAAGGTTTGAGGTGGTGGCATGTTTTGGTAAGGTGTGGAACCATTCCTTTTAATAAACCCTCCTTATACTAGCATAAAATAAGGGTTTTAGTTTGGCATGGTGGAGTGAGTTTTTCCTAAGACAAATTGTGGATCTGAGGGTTTGGAATTTGGATACATGATAATTGCTGCACCAAAAATTTAAGGGGGTTCTTGAATTTTTAAAGGTATGTTCCTTTGTAAATTAGGCCTAGTTAGCCTAATGAGGACAGTGAAGAAGGTCATTTTTGATGCACATGTTTCAAGAGTGACTGTTGATTTTGAAGTATGTGTTGTAACTCAATAATAGCTATCTAGATCAGTCATTTATTTGTGAAGTCATTTGAGAAGATTTCCTCAAAACACCACTTGGAGCCACTCTTTTCACTTGAAAATTCATCATAAAACCCTTTAGTAGCAACTCCACCTTTGTTTCTTGAATTCCCCTGCACAAATAAACACACACACACCGAAAACATCCTTATTCAACCTTTACATGTTTTATATCACTTCTCTATAACCTTATGACCTCTTTGAGACTTTGAATAAATTACATATGACATTTACATGACCTTTTTCACATTTTTTACATTTCAAAATTCATTTTTTGCAAATTTTCCTATTAAAAGCATTTATAGAACAAGGTGCTACTACACCAAACATGAACTCCAAAATTACAATATTTGAGTAAATCTCATTATGTAAGTAAATCTCATTACAATGCCTTAGGTACTTCATTCTAACAAATGTTTTACAATGTCAGTCATACTTTCAAGATTCTCTTTAAATGTCTACATCATAGGTGTTCGTTGTGAGGTTAACTTCAATTGAGTAACTTTAGATTCCCTCGCTAAGCTTCACGCGCTCTTTGTTAATGGCTTGAAATCAAAATTGGGATTTTTCAAGATCATCAAAATAAGGATGTTGCTTTTCTTTTTTGGTTGAGATTCTCTTTGATGGCTCATAAATCAACATTTTATGCAATGAGAGATCAATCAATTTTTAGTAGTTTACTTACAAATACACAAAGTAAAAGAGAAAAAGAAAGAGCATCCAAAATGGAAATGAAATAAAAATGGATGGAAGGCACTTACAGATAGGAATGCAAGTCTCACAACCTAGTCACTCTTGGTCATACATCTTCATTGTGAATTCCAACATACCTACTGCACACAACACCTCTCATGAATATAGTAAGTTGAAATTTCAGATGCTCTTATAATGTCTACATCATAGCTACTCATGATAAGGTTAACTTCAAAGGAATAACTTGAAATTATCTCACCAAGATTTGCACACACTTTTCTAATGGCTTGAAATCATGATTGAGATTTGTCAAGATCATCAAAATAAGGATGTTGCATTGCTTTTCTAGCTAACATTCTCTTGGATGGCTCATATATCTAGATTTTTTGCAAGGGGACACCAATCACTATTTAGTATGTTACTTACAAATACAAAAATTAAAAGAATATGATAGCATTGGCATCAAAAAAATTAATGTGCATACAAGTATAAATTAATAAGAAACAATGTGCATATACTTACAAATTAATCCAACGAACCATCTGGGTTTGCTCTACTCTTTATTGTGTCAAGTATTGCCTCATGGTCAAACTCAAAAACCTTCCACAAGATCTTGTTCAAATTTATACCCCCATATTTGGTCAAACAAACATTGGATTCCATTACAAGGTTTGAGTAATGAAGAATCTTACGATGTGTGTCAAAGTCCTGAAATAGCCAATGTTTAACACTTGAATGTGGATACCTTCTAAGCCATGTTCCAGTAACCACAACTGAGCCTATAGGGTATTCGATGATTTATCCATCTATAACTAGGGCCTCCAATTTATTTTTGGCCTCAACACAATGAAAGAAGTAATAGTTTTCTCCCTCTTCATTGTCTTCATCTGCAATAACAGCATAAACATGCCCTGCATTGATATGTTCAAAAAATATCTTAAAATTTGTCAACATTATGAATATAGTACAAAGTAAGATAATGATATGGAATTTCAACAACTAAGCAAGTACATATATCACCCGGTTGAACTAGATCTGATACATGGTCAAAGTCAACCGATGATTCCATCTATGTTAGTTCCAATTTTGACGGAGGGTGATACATGTGAAGTGGGCTAAGATAACTTGTCAACCATTTGTCAACCCACTCCCCTAGCTCATAATCATTCCAGGATTGCATTGTACATGAAGAACAAAAGCATGCCATCTTTCGTATATCGATACATTGGGATTTGTCAAGATCATCAAAATAAGGATGTTACTTTTCTTTTTTGGCTGAGATTCTCTTTGATGGCTCATAAATCAACTTTTTTTGCAACGAGAGATCAATCAATTTTTAGTAGTTTACTTACAAATACACAAAGTAAAAGAGAAAAAGAAAGAGAATCCAAAATGGAAATGAAATAAAAATGGATGTAAGGCACTTACAAATAGACATGCAAGTCTCAAAAATTAGTTACTCTTGGTCATACATCTTCACTGGGAATTCCAACATACCTATTGTACACAACACCTCTCATGAATAGAGTAAGTTGAAATTTAAGATGCTCTTATAATCTCTACATCATAGCTGCTCATGATAAGGTTAACTTTAAATGAATAACTTGAAATTCCCTCACCAATATTTGCACACACTTTTCCAATGGCTTAAAATCATCATTGAGATTTTTCAAGATCATCAAAATAAGGATGTTGCATTGTTTTTCTAGCTAAAATTCTCTTCTAGATGGCTCATATATCTAGGGTTTTTGCAAGGGGACACCAATCACTATTTAGTATGTTACTTACAAATATGCAAAGTAAAAGAAGATGATAGCATTGGCATCAAAAAGATTAATGTGCATACAAGTATAAATTAATAAGAACCAATGTGCATATACTTACAAATTAATCCAATGAACCATTCAGGTCTACTCTACTCTTTATTGTGTCAAGTATTGCCTCATGGTCAGACTCACAGACCTTCCACAAGGTATTGTTCAAATTTCTACCCCCATATTTGTTCAAACAAACATTGGATTCCATGACAAGTTTTGAGTAATGAAGAATCTTATGATGTGTGTCAAAATCCTGAAATAGCCAATGTTTAACTGTCGAATGTGGATACCTTCTAAGCCATGTTCCAATAACCACAACTGAGCCTGTAGGGTATTCGATGTTTTCTCCATCTATAACTGGGGCCTCCAATTTATTTTTGGCCTCAACACAATGACACAAGTAATAGTTTGTTCCCTCTTCATTGTCTTCATTTGCAATAACTACATAAATATGCCCTCCATTGATATGTGCAGAAAATATCTTGAAATTTGTCAACATTACGAATACAGTACAAAGTAAGATAACGATATGGAATTTCAACAACTAAGCAAGTAGATATACCACCTGGTTGAACTAGATTTGATACATGGTCAAACTCAACCGATGATTCCATCTATGTCAGTTCCAATGCCGTCAGAGGGTGATATGTGTGAAGTGGGCTAAGATAACTTGTCAACCATTTGTCAACCCACTCCCCTAACTCATAATCATTCCAGGCTTGCATTGTACATGAAGAACAAAAGCATGCCATCTTTCGTGTATCGATACTCCATGAACCTGCATTTGAGCTAAGGAAAAAGTGTACCTCACTTGATCCTGTTACTGTACAACAGTATTCATATTGTGCAATGTTAGTATCATCCATCAACCAAAAAAAGCTATGAACTGAATACGTACCTTCATTACCTGGACCCATCAAAGCATTACACCACTTGACGATTAATTTTGCATCTATCAACTATGCACTATCTTTATACTTTAACTCTTCTTGTGCTAATGCTCTTTTCATGCATGCTCCTACACCATCATGCTCCCCCTTTCCATGTCTAGCCTCACAAAAGTTCCACATATATTGAACATCTGTAATGACATGCATCCTGCACAACCAGTAGAACATGTGCGAGTACTTGAATTGTGTTGCATAGTTATCAGACCATATTATATGTCAGTTGTATTTTGTGCCCCTCTAAGCCAAATCACTGTAGAACATCTGGAAGAGACCTTGCACGAACTCTAGAGAATGTGTGCGATCATCACTAATATAAAATTGGTACTCCCTCAATACCTTCCTTTGGTCATATGTACTATTAGATGCATGAATGAATGCTATGTGCACAAATATCGAAACCTGTGTGGAGTTTTAATACTGTGACTGCACCTCATGTAGTGGTTGTAAAGTGTAGTTCTCCACAAAGTCAACCACTAATACTATGCTTCCAACTAGAAAGGTGTCCTTGCATAGCTTGAATTGTGTGTCCAACCATCGCGCTCTATGGGTATGCATTGCATACTTAGTCAGTATATTGTCATGAAACATGGACATAAACTGGTACACTGGAATATTCTCAATAACCAAATCACATCTTTTTGCTTGAGACCCATCTTTTGTAGCATATGACATTGTTTTATACTTCCCAAACTCTACTAGTTTTTATCCCACCTCATCTCTGCTTTCCATATGTTGACATACTGGCATACGTTGGAAGCCACTGCAATGCTCACATGAACTATCCAAGCGTGTTTTCCTATAGAATATCTAGCCATCCTCTATTTCACATAATTTTTTTGATAAGAACTCTCTTGAAGATTTTGGTGGGGCTTCTATGCCACAATCCTGCAAAAAATCATCAATATGCAAATCTACACATATAGAACGATAAACATCATAATAGTTATAAAATTTAATATGCAGTCTACAACAACAAGTAGTGTGTGTGTGATTTATATTGACATAAAAAGGTTTAAGAATTTCAAAAAATATCTGAGAAATACTAGTTTGAGGATAATTATTTTCAAATTTTTGAAAAAATTGGGTTTGAGTCATATCCAAAAAATGCATTGGATGTGGGTCATGATTCTGACTACCGATTCTCCTTCTTACCACATCCCTTTGATTCAGAGATGACCTTGATTTATTCTTCCAATACTCTTCAATTAGTGTTCTCAAGGCTTCAACAACTTCTTTATCTTTTTGTGACAGTCTCCCCGAGAATGCCCATAATTCATTTGAATCATTGCCCTCAATTCTTTGCTGCCTTTGAAGGGCTCTTGATAAAAAATTTCTACTAATTCATGTTTGTTCACTCATATTTTTAATGAGACGAGCTCTCTTTGTTTGATAGCTTATCAAAGGCGATGTAATGACACATCGGGTGACATTAATATCCTTTCAGTGTGAGGTCTTACCCACACTCTCATAAGCATCCATTCGATTCATCACAATAGTGTCTTCACTCGATGCATTCGATTTTCTCAACCCAAGAGTCTTCATGATGTTCCTATACTTTATACCCTGCATCATTTCAACAAATAGTTGACATCTTACAATCTCATTTAGCCTTTCAAACAATCATTCTCAAATCTTATTAGTATATCTTCTACAAGTGTGTGTTGAAATCTTACCTTCCATGTGCTGCAAAATCTCATCGTCAATATTAATCAAATACTTTGGCCTTCTACACGAAATTCTAGGTGGTTTTCTCCTAGGTACATACATCTCAACATTAGGAATTTCATCAATTTTTAATTGAGGTGGGCTAGATTGCGTACCTTTGATCAAGGGTGGAGAAGAAGACATACCTTGAGGTTCACATGGGGATTATGGCATACCTTCTTCGTCAAATCCGAGTGATGATGTACTCTCAACTGGAGATGTTTTGGATGATGTCCAACAATATTCACTTGAGGTAGATGGTGTCCCTCCATATTCACTTGCAGTAGATGGTGTTCGTCCATATTAAATTGTGTTAGATGGTGACCCTCCATATTCGTTTGTGCTTAATGGTGTCCCTTCATATTCACTTATCGTAGAGGGTGTGTCTACAACTACAATATTTGAATCTGTCTTACGACGATGCTTTCACATTCGTGCCTTTTGTGCTGCCAATTCTCGTTCTTTTTTTGACGGTTGAGGTTCCTCTTCAATTGGCTTGTTTTCATCAATCGTTTCCAATTTCTTAATTTCATGATATGTCACCACCTGAACTATCTCCTTTTCTTTGAAGGTTTAATTCTCTTCATCTATTAGTTTCCTCTTTGTCTTTTTCTTTGACATGGAGGATAATTTAATTTGTACCATGGTAATGAGATGAATATTAGTTCCTAAAAAATGTATCCATTCAAGTTAATTGAAAAATATATGTCATTCAAGGCTTCATTTAAATAATACTTACAATCATCCTGTACAAAATTTAACCTAGCATAGACAAATGTGACATGATTTTTTTCAATCCATAATGCCTTAAAGAAAAGTGGTAATGTGGCATGCAATGATTGCAAGATAGGCTCAAAATGAAAGCATGGACATTTGAAAAAAAATGCATTTTTTGGCAAAGTTGTGAAGACATAAGTTAGTTAAGAAGTTAAAAAAATAGTTAGATATGTTGGGAGAGTTGATTTTGAAGGTAAATAATATGAATATCATGTGGGTTACAATCATAATGAGTGTAATGGCATTGTGAGTGTTTGATAAGTTTGTGGTGCAGGAGCACCTTAACAATCTATGCTTCCATTTTGAAATTTGATTCAATTTTGGGTATCTCCTTGTTGTAAGAGGGTCATTAAATAAATTTTCCATGTATTGGAATCATTAGGAGGTTTAATTTTTAAGTCCTATGTGTATTTTGTAAATTTTTCACTATTTGCAAAAGTTGCACAAATACAAAATTGTGAAAAGTTACAAAAACTGTGAAATAGGGAAGGTGAAAAGTCATATGGGCTTATTATCGCTTGGAGGAGCTTTTAATTTGATAAGACATGTATTTTATTCATTTATAAGGCCTCATGTACGTTTGGAAATTTTTGGGTGATTGAATATCTGATTTTGAATGAATAAACACACTATTTTTTTGTATTTTCTTTAGAATTTCACTGTTTCAGGCTCTTGTGCGAATTTGTACGGGAAAGAATTCTTGGTTGGATGTTTTTAAGTGTTTTCATACTCAATAACATCCCACATACAATTTTTTTGATGCATTTTTCTTAAATTTTGAGTCAGATATTGCAATTTTTCTCTAAAATTGTCAAACCCTTTGTTAGGGTAAACAGTGAACTTGAGAAATCGTGTTTCTCCCATTCTAATCAAATGAAAGTTCTCAATTTTGGTATAAAAACTCCTTGTGACATTTAATTTCATATTTCAAATGTTACCAATCATATGGTGAGGACTAAGGTGTGAAGAAAATATTTTTTCTTGACTATAAAACTGTGTTCAAACTGGTAAAACAGGGAATTGTGAAGCTTAGATCTTAGGTTTTATGGAAATGTGTCTGGAAATGAACTTCCAATTGACTTATAATATTTTTAAGGTAAAATTAAAGGTATTTGATGTATTGGTTATGATTTTTTGGTGTTGGGGGTAGCAAAACCAATAACCCATGTTTGCACTAAGGCTTAGTTAGGCTTATTCTCATACTGAAACAACTAGTTTACAAGCATTTTCTCTAAAGGACTTAATGTCCATCTTGTAATATTTTTTGTATGAGGGAAATGGGTTTCCAAAATGAGTATCATAGTCTGAAGTGTGTGCATGGTTTGGGAGATACATGTGACAGTTTGCAGATGCTTGGCTACTAGTAATGTGTACAGTCAATAAAGGAATTGAGTTTGTGTGTAAGGGCAGACTTTTGAAAGGTTTCATTTTTGTTATACTAACTCAAAAAAATATTTCTTAAGAAAATAATGGTTTGGTTGTGCCTTAATAATTATAGTTTTTTTTTTTTAAACAATGGTGTCATTATGGAAGATTTAAGACAACTTGTGAATGACATAATCATTGGTTGATATTTTGAGGAACCTAGTTGATTGTAATCAGTTATTTTCAAGATTTTTAAGGTTTTTTGAAGGTCCACCCTATAACCACCCTATAACTAACCTATAACCACTTTTTAACTACCAAGACCTTCATTTGTCTTAAAATTTGCTAACATTAACAACTTTTGCTAAATAAGCAACATTATGCAACTTTGTTGTCCAAGAAACCTAAGACCACTCAAACACATTTATTTCATCCCTAATACAACTTCTAGACTCTTTTCCTGCACTTCCATTTATAATTTGAATAATTTTCCTTCAAATATTATATGGCAAAATTGACAATTTTTGAAGCAAGAGTGCATACTTGCAGATTTGATCACCAAACTCACAAAATCCCTAAATACATGAAATATTGGTCTCTTTAGACCTTATTTTCAATAAAATCTATTACAAAGCATCTAAAAAATCTTGACCTCACCCAAAGACCATAAGACATATTGTCACCAAAGTAGATTTCAAAACATGGTTGTAGGTGCCCCTACAACACGGGTTTTGAATACTGCAAGGGGAAGCATGCTCAAAGGATGAATTTTGGTGAGATATTTGGAATGTGTATTTGGTTTATTTTAATCAATAACATGTTGATTATATTTTCTTTGATGTCCGGATAAATTTTGGTAGTTACCTTCCATGATTTGTTGTTATTTTGCCATGTAAGTTGCAGCATTGAGTTCTTGAATTAGTGAATCATGAACGAATTGAATGGTTATGAGTTTCTAATCAGATTTTTTCTATGTTACAATCAATTTTATGATGGTTAATATTTTTTTTGAGTCTGACAAAGAGTTGAAACCAATTTATAATATTTTGTGAAAATATGAAATCAAGTGAAATTGAAGGATTTTGAAGGATTTTGATGAAAAGATGATTGAGTTTTATTCGTTGATCTTCTTCAATTTAAGTTAGGGTTAGAAGTACCCTTGATTATTTGTGGATCCTAGTAGATGTTGTGCATCAAGTTTAAAATGGTAATTGGAAAGTTTGTATAATTGTGTAATTTAAAATGTGCATTGACAACATAAGGTTATAATGACAAACAAAAATGAAAGCAAGCCATAATAGAATGAATTAAAATGTGTAAAGACTTCACATACGTAAAAAACTAGACTTTCAAATGGAGGAGTTCAACCCAATTATGTAGCCTTAGCTTCTTCTTTCTTCAAACTCCACAACAATTTGACTTGTTCAAAAGCTTGTTCCCCTCCAAACTTCAATTGTATATCAATTTTCAATGGAATCCAAACTTCAAATGATATTATGTCTTTCAACATGGAAACTCTTCTATTTCATGCAAAGGTGGTAGAAAGATCATGGAAAAGGTGATGGAATGTGAAAAACATGCTTGCACACTTCACAACATCATCAAAAAGCTACTTTTTCTCGGAGCATGCGTAGAACTAGGAGAATATGCAGACTATGGGCCTTGACATCACGGGTATATTGAGTTTTTTTACCATTTTTAGTGGAATTAAAAATGTACTCGCATTATTTCTTCCTAAAATGACAACATCTCTACTTCTTCAAAATGTGCACGCGTTATATAAAATATGGTTTTCTTAATATATTTATTTTCTTCCTCTTTGTCTATACCCTCTATCCTAATTATATATCTCTCCCTTGCACCCTTATAGTAGAGGAGATAGAGGTGAGTGTGTGTGTGTGAGAGAGAGAGAGAGGGAGAGTGGGAGAGAAAGAGATAATGGGAGAGAAAGAGGGAGGGAGAGAAAGAGGAGGGAGAGAGGGAGAGGGAGGGAGGGAGAAAGGAGGGAGGGGAGAGGGGAGAGGAGACAAAGAGGGAGAGAGATGGAGGGAGGGAAGGAGGGAGAGGGAAGGAGGAAGAGAGAGAGGGAGGGAGAGGGAGAGGGTTAGAAAGAGATAGTAGGAGAGATGGAGATAGATTGGGAGGGAGAAATGGGGGGAGTGGGAAATAAATATGGAGAGGGAGAGTGGGAGAGAAAGAGAGAGTCGGAGGGAAAGAGTGAGAGGGAGGGAAAGAGGGAGAGAGGGAGGGAGGGAGGGAGAGGGAGAGAAAGAGAGAGTGGGAGAGAAAGAGGGAGGGAGGAGAGGAGGAGGAGAAGGTTAGAAAGAGATAGTGAGATATGAGACATATATAGGAGGGGAGAGGGGAGAGGGGAGAGAAAGAGGGAGAGAGGAGGGAGAGGGAGTGGGAGAGAGAGAGGGAGGGAGAGGGAGTGGGAAAGAAAGAGGGAAAGAGAGAGGGAGAGGGAGAGGGAGAGGGGGAGAAATAGATAGTGGGAGAGATGGAGATAGAGAGGGAGGGAGAGAGGGGGAGAGTGGGAGAAAGATAGAGTGGGAGGGAGAGGGATTGAGAGAGAAATAGGGAGATAGGGAGGGAGAGAGGGGGAGAGTGGGAGAAAAGAGAGAGGAGGAGAGAGGGGAGAGGAGAAAGAGAGAGTGGGAGAGAAAGAGGGAGAGAGGGAGGAGAGGACTGGGAGAGAAAGAGGAGTTTATGACGCTTTACATGCACATTGCCACATTTGCTATCAAGATCAAAGCACATGCACATATACATATTTTATATTACATGCATGCATGCATGCATGATGCTATTTTACATGCATGTATATATGGCTGACAACGTACACAAGCATAAGACAGATGTGAGCAGGAGAAGATATTGCATATGATGATACATGATGAGATGATGCATATGCATACATATGACATACACCTGACATATGATGCATATATGCACATGCATACATATATGCAAAACAAAAAACACTTACATGACGGAGACCCAGTGCATAAGCCATATATGTATATATTATGCATAAAATGCATGACTGCATAAGACGTATGATGAGATGCATATGCATACATATATGCATATTACTAAATATATGATATATTGCATATATTATATATGATGCATATGATGGTATATGCATATTTATTAGCACATATATAAATGGAGCATGCAATGGGAGAAACAGGAGAGATAGAGGAGAGGAGACTGACAGTGAGAGGGGAGAGACAGTGGAGAGATGGAGATAGAGAGGAGGGAGAGAGGAGAGGAGCAGGGAGGAGAAGGAGAGGAGAAAGAGAGAGTGGAGAGAGGAGGAGAAAGATAGATGGGAGGAGAGAGGGGAGAGGAGAAAGAGAGGGAGATAAAGAGTGAGAGAGGGAGGGAGAGGGAGGAGAGAGGAGAGAGGGAGGAGGAGGGACATGGGGAGAAAGAGATTGGGAGAGTGGGAGAATGAGAGAGTGGGAGAGAGTGGGAGAGTGGGAGAATGGGAGAGTGGGAGAGAGTGGGGGAGAGTGGGGTAGAGTGGGAGAGTGGGAGAAGGGGAGAGTGGGAGAAAGATAAAGTGGGAGGGAGAGAGGGGGAGAGTGGGAGAAAGAGAGAGTGGGAGAGAAAGAGGGAGAGAGAGGGACAGAGGGAAAGAGAGGGAGAGTGGTAGAAAGAGATAGTGGGAGAGATGGAGATATAGAGGGAGGGAGAGATGGACTGAGAGAGAGATAGAGGGTAGAGGGTTAAGAGTTAAGGGTTTAAAGGTTAAGGGTTTAAATGGTTAAGAGATAGAGGGTAAATGGAGATAGTGGGAGAGATGGATACCCCTATACCCTCGTAATCCCTCAACCCTCAACCCTTAAACCCGAATCCCTCAACCCCTATACCCTCTTCAACCCTCAACCCTTAAACCCTAATCCCTCAACCCCTATATCCTCTTAATCCCTCAACCCTTAAAACCTAATCCATCAACCCCTATACCCTCCTAATCCCTCAACCCTCAACCTTCAACCTTTAAACCCTAATCCCTCAACCCCTATACCCTCTTAATTCCTCAACCCTCAACCCTTATCCCTCAACCCCTATACCCTCTTAATCCCTCAACCCTCAACCCTCAACCCTCAACCCATAAACCCTAATCCCTCAACCCCTATACCCTCTACTCTATAACCTCTTAATCTCTCAACCCTAAACCCTTAAACCCTAACCCATAAACCCTCTACCCTCTACCCTAATCCCCCAACCCTTAAACCCACTTAGTAAACTCTCTACGCTAATCCCTCAACCTCTTGACCCTTAAACCCTTAACCCTTAAACTCTTAAACACTCAACCCTAAACCCTTGACCCTCAACCCTCAACCCTTAAACCCTAAACTCTTAAACCCTCTACCCTCTACCCTCTACCCTAAACCATAATCCATCAACCCTAATCCCTCAACCCTTACACCGTTAAATCCAAGAAAACTATCTACCCTAATCCCTCAACCCTCAACCCTTAATCTCTCAACCCCTATAACCTCTACCCTATTTATTGGACCATCAACCGTAATCCCTCGACCCTATACCCTATACCCTCAACCCTCAACCTTAAACCCTCAATCTTCAACCATCAACCCTTAAACCTCTACCCTCTGCCCTCTACCATCTACCCTCTACATTAAACCCTCAATCCTCAATTCTCAACCCTCAATCCTTAAACCCTAAACCCTCTACCCCTTATATTGGACCCTGAACCTAATCCTTCAACCATATACCCTCAAACCTATACCATAAACCCTCTACCCTCAACCAAGTAAACCCTTAACCCTAAACCCTTCAACCCTAAACCCTTAATCCTTCTACCCTATACCCTCAACCAAATACCCTCTACCATCGACCCTATTCCCTCAACCCTCAAACCTTAAACCCTAATACCCTAGAAACCATCAACCCTATAGGTACTCCACCCTAATCCATCAACCATATACCCTCAACCCCTATCACTTTCTCTCTATCTATACATATCACCTCTCCCTCCCTCCCTCTCTCCTACCCTCTCTAATTGTATCTATCTATTGTCTCCCTCTTTCTACATATATCTCATTCAATCAATCCCTACCACCCTCTCTCGCTCCCTCTATCCATCTCTCTCTATGTCCCTCCCACTTTATCCCACTCTCTCCCACTCCCTCTCTCTCATGTCTCTTCCTCCCACCCCCTATCTCTCTCAGGTCTCTCCCTCTAGCAACCTACCCAGGTAACTCTGTCTCTGTCTCTCTCCCCTCTCTCTATCTATCCCTCCCACCCTACCTAGATAAGTCCCTCTCACTCCACCCCTCTCTTTCTCTACCTCTATCAGGTCACTTCCTCCCACACCCTCTCCCTCTCTCAGGTCTTTCACTCACACTCCCTCTTTCTCTCACTCCCTCTCACTACCTATCTCTCAATTCTCTCCCTCTCACCCCCTTACACTCTCAAGTCTCTCCCTTTGGCACCCTACCTACATAACTTGCTCTTTCTCTTCATCTCTCTCTCCCCCATCTCTCTCTCTCTCCCTCTCTCTCACTTCTCTCTCTCCCCCCCCCCCCCCCTCTCTCTCTCTGTCCCTCTATCCCTCCCACCCTACCTAGATAAGTCCCTCTCACTTCAACCCCTTCTCTCCCACTCCCTCTCTCTTAAACTCTCACTTCCACCCCCTCTCCATCTCTCCAAACACTCTTTCTCTCTAAATTCTCCCTCCCTCTAAAGACATATGTAAATACATACATACAAGCATAATACATATGTACATATAATCCTACATCCATACAAACATACATGTGTAGATACAATCTTACATATATACATACAATATATATGTATTGATACATATAGGCATATGTACATACATACAAGAATGCATACATGACATACAAGCATACATGTACATACAAACATACAAATATATTAACATACATTCAATATATAGGCATTTAACATAAAGGAGGACATAACGTGAGTGTGTTATAATGTGCTCGCGTTATGTCTTAGTTGACATGTTTCCCGCATAAGCAAAAATAATGTCAAAACTGAAATATAACATGAGCACATTATAGCACGCTCACGTCATATCTTGCTTTAGGAATTCTCGAGCCTTAGGCTTTGTATTTTCCTTTGAATACCAACCCAAAGTTTTGGAGGGCATTCCCAATGACCAGAGACGTGTTTTTAAAAAATCTACCATATTTCACATAATCGAGTTTGTGCTCACCATCAAGATTGCACGTGGTTCAATATCGAAAAAATCAAACATATGGGTAATGTTGGGTTCTCTCTTAGCTATCCAACAATGTAATTTTTTTCACTTTCTGAAAATGTTAAGCCTTTCATCCATAATTTATTTTATTTGTATGTCTTTTTTTGCCAAAAAGCAGTGTTTGGTATTTTTTTTGTTATAAATTAATCGTTCATCGAATTTTCAAATAAATTACATTTTTAGAAACTAGACTTCATTCTACAAAAAAAAACATCAATTAGTTTCCAAAATTTGTAGGGGTAGCACGGCCAAAATTTTGTTTTTTAGGAAATGTCCACTTTGAAAATTAGTAAAAAATCAAATATTCATTAGAACATTATCAAAAAAATCGTGCATCAACTACATACTGTTAGCTAACTTCTGATCATTGTGATTTTAAAAATACTAAAAAAAAATTCACCGTACGAGGGTCATACAAGAGTTGCTATGTTATGTTTTTTTGACAAAAACAACACCAATTTGTGTATGTCCCTCTTTTGAACTCCTTAATCTAAACCATTTTAAAAATAAATTATTAGTTTGGAAAGTAGACTCGGAGCACTTTGATCCTTGTTTTTGTTCCATCTCAAAATTTTGAGTGTAACTATCCTCAATTTCACATCCAAGGTCAGTATTTCTTGATTTCAGAAAAAATTTGTCCACTTAAGTCCCCTTTTTGGGAACCATCTTGGTGCACTTACCCGTAGATCTTGTCTTATTTTATTTTGATCATATCCCTATGATAGAAGGCATGTGAAGAAGTGTTCTTAATTGTTTGTTGGAGGTAGTGAACTGAAGGAAATAACTTCTTAATTGTTGAAAGTAGTGAGCTATTTTCCAACTGAGAAGACATTTGGAGAGTCTACAAAGAAGAATTACAATCATCAAAAGAGAGTGAGCTTAATTGTCAGTTTCAAAAAATGGAAGGACTATCATTGTGTAATCATTCCTGAGTGTGTGCAATCTGATCGGGAAGTTGTAGCTTCCTTGAGTGTAACCTTAAAAATTGTAATTAGGGAGTTGTAGCTAACCTTGGGTTGTAGCCCTAAAACAAAGTTGTAAATATTGTTCATTTTATGAGGTTGGATTAGGACAGTAGCTCCTAACAACTTTTATCATTGTGGTTTTTCCCTTGTGAGGTTTTCCACGTATATCTAGCATTGTGTTGTGCATTGTCTTCATCTTTCATGTTCTTGTTTATGCGGTAGAGTTAAATTATTTGTTTGTTTTGGAAGGTTTGAGAGTTACTAAAATATTGATTCACCCACCCCTCTTAGTATTTGGGTGTGTTCAATATATGGCATGTTTTATTTTTTCTAGTGGCTCATGGTTTTGACTCATGGTGGTATTTTATTTTATATTTCCTTATAATAGAGGCATGAGATAGTGGTTTGTAATATTCTTCTCCAAGTATTGTTATGTTGCTAGATTGTTATTACTTAATGTGATAAGTGGATTGTATTTGTGTACTATTTAAGATTTTAATAGAACCTTGAGTATCTTTGGTGGTAGAGTATTTTCTTGCAAGGGTCTCTACATGGCATATATTTAGGGTTCATATGGTTTGCTTATTTGTGTTTGTTTATCCATTATTTCATTGATATAATTTACGGTATAGATCAACTATTTAATTAAATTGAAACACTTTATTTTTAATATTTTATCACACTATTCACCCTATAATGAATAAATAGGAGGGAAAACCAAGTTACATGAAGGGATCCCTCCCATTCTTAGAATACCAAAGTTAGAACATGCTAAAATAAAAAATTATATGATAAATATTTTTAGGTGATGTTGATCACCCAAACTCATGACTATAAATCCTAGAGGTCAAAATAGGGGTGGATAGGGTGCGACGAAAATAATATCACACAATGAAAATATTTTTTTTAAAGGAGATATGATAATGAAGCATACAAAAAAGTTATAATCCAAACCCTAGTGAGATTTGAAATATTAAATGTGAAATCAATGAAAATAGATATGAAGACCTAATGAATGCATGATAAGTTGTAAGGCAAAAACCTTAGGTCATGTAGAAATGTAAGGTTCACCAAATAAATTTGTGGGTAATGCATGAACTTCACATAAATATTCTAAGGCAAATTATTAAATAATAATGAAAGCCTAATATTTTAGAGTTGGGATTCTAGGAACAAGAAACACCAAAATGAATTTATACAATTTAACTGAATTAAATGTGATGGAGGAATATAGTGTTAAAGATGTTAGGAAGTGATTCACCAATGTGTCAAAAATAAGGTCTTGTTAAATGAATTCCTTAGAATGTGTAATCCAATTTTATCTCACTTTGGTTCATATCCATGCATTCAAAATTAATCTCTACACCTATGAAAATGAGTATATATCATGCAAAAATGAACCTACTTTGTAGAATTGAACCGATATAAAATTTATGACTATTGTAGATGTGTATTGGCTTGTTGTATCTATCTCTAAAGTGGGGTAGTGTCGAGAGACACTCTTTACAAACTTTCCTTAGTAAAGGATTTGTTCTCCTTTGGTCAAGTCTATAAGAAGACAAACCAATTTAAGATAAAAATTAATGGACAAGTATGCAGTATGTCAAGGATGGTAGTACATGTTGATAATGTAATTATCGATGCTATATCATGCTCTTGTTTTCCTCACTTGTAGAATTTCTTGTATTATAATTAAATTATACTTCAAATAGATAAAAAAATGTCTTTAAATAATATAATGTTCACTTAAATACACATGAACGTTAGATTAACTCATTACAACAAATAAGAAAAAATTGACAAAATTTAATTTAAAATTTGAATTTTAGAAGTTCAAAATTTATATCAAATCTACATGAAAATGCTGAAAAAAATAAAATGATTTCCAAAAATAACTGATGAAAGAATATAGTTTAAAATAAAATCATCAGCCCAATTTATTTATTTTTAAGTTTTACCCAAAACATAAAAGGAAAAAGGGGATAGTAAAATTGTTTACCTATATCTTAGTTGAAAAAGAAATGAGAATTGACTAATTGGCCCCCTAAGCTATGCCGTTGTACTATTATATGCAAAATTTATCAGACAATTACATGTCATATCACGCATCTAAGTAATTGGATAAAGTATGCTAAGGCCCCACGAAAAACCAGCATCTGATTCCCTTGAAGGTACCTCTGCTAGTACGGGGGAAAACTGTGTTTCTACCTAATGACAAACCAGAGGAGTAAAAGAACAGAAAATAATATTAAGTTTTTGTTTAGAAGTTGTTTGGCAGTCTCCTTCCACGTTCATCATGTCCATAAACTTTTTCAATTCTCTAATTTTAAAAATATTAATGCCCACCATAAAATTTATTCACCTTCATGTTTAATCATAGACCTATTCCAACAGAAAACCAATAATTAGAAAATGATTTACATCGAGGATGATTCCATAGACAAATCTTTTGTTGTCTGGTAAATGAGAAATATATTATATTCATGATATTAACGAAAGATGGATATATAAAACTGTATTAAGCACATTGATAATCCATATAACAAGTCTGAAAAGCCTGGTTCAGTAGACAAAGTAGATAACATTATTTAAATATATATCCTCACAAAAGAAATGATAGTTGGTTACTCAATTAGTTTTGGTAGGGCATAGCCAAGGTTGGTAAATGCTTGTTCATGGCCACCAACCATGTAACTAATTAGGCAGTATCACTCATAATCACATTTCACTGTCTAGAGAGGCTGAAGCTTGTTTCAATGTCAAATCTCCTATCTACATTGCCCTGTCATAAACTCCATACCTCATTTAACAGGGATAGAATAACTGAACCAGTTGATTTGCTTCACCTAATAGAAAAAGGAGCTATCACTAAGAGTATAATCTTATCATTTGTCCCCAGACATAGACACTTGCTTGACTTAACAAGGTGTTTTCGTGTCTTACAATGCAAATAACTAAACCACCAAAATCAATGGACTTAGCTCAAAATCTAAACCTTTTTTAAGAAAAATACATATTTAAAACATGGGGTGAATTAACTCATGTGTGAGACTGAAGTAATCTTTCGACATTGTACCAACTTAGATATTACCTTTGGAAGTTTCTCAAGAAGAACAGATTTACCAGATGTGAGATTTTTTATAAATATGGGTTGTCATTGATGTAAGCCCACCATCCTTCAAATTGGTCTGCCAAGGAAATCAAAAAATGGCAGAGCTCTCGAATTCTATAATGTTGTGTTTTGTTATATTTGTTCTGCTGTCTGTTACTGCCTCGGTCGAGGCAAAAACCAGGCATTATAAGTTTACTGTAAGTTGGTGTGAATTTATGTAGTTGATTTCTAAGACTAGTATCACATAGTCAGGCAATTTTATTTTTTAATGGGTTTTGTCTGATTTATGTGCTGCAGATAAGACTCAAGAATTATACACGTTTATGCCACACAAAGCCCATTGTGACAGTGAATGGGAAATTTCCAGGCCCAACATTATATGCAAGAGAGGGTGACACAGTGCTAGTCAATGTCACAAATCATGTGAAGTACAACGTTACCATACACTGGTAAAAGTTACTAGAATAAGCCTGTGGATACTTTTGATTGTTCAAGAAAAATAAAAATAAACCATCTTGTCTGTTTCATGATTTAAGACTTATCAGTGAGTTTGCTTTATATGTGAACAGGCATGGAATCAGACAGTTAAGGACAGGGTGGTCTGATGGGCCTGCATACATCACACAGTGCCCTATTCAACATCGCCAAAGCTTTGTATACAACTTTACAATCACTGGGCAAAGAGGCACACTGTGGTATCATGCCCATATTCTGTGGCTACGCGCAACATTGCATGGCCCCATTGTCATCTTGCCAAAGAAACATGTGCCATATCCTTTCCCCAAACCTCACAAGGAAGTCACCCTGGTTCTAGGTAAGCTTGGTTGATATAACTTATTTGGCTCTTTACTCTGTCATAGTTATACTTCATAGGCAATTTGAATAGGACCCATTTGATGCAATCTATAAAAATCTACTCTGAGCTGTTAGTATTTTTAACGTACTTTTCCTCCAACAATAATACCAAATCTTGACTTGAGTTACAACCATTGCTTTGTATGGTAACTTGTTCCTATCCTCTTGCTTTGACTCTACAACTCACAAAATCATGTGACATCTCTTCTAATGAAATTATTTTGTCTGACTTTAACAGCATCATAATTTGAGATGAAATACATGATTTTGTATCTTTTGCTTCCATGGAACAGGGGAATGGTGGAATGCAGACACAGAAGCTGTAATAAATCAGGCTCTCAAAACAGGAGGAGCCCCAAATGCATCAGATTCTCACACCATTAATGGGAAACCCGGGCCTTTCTTCAATTGTTCCACAAAAGGCAAAAATTCTTTATCTTTACCTAGATTACATTTTTAGTAACTTTATAAGAAGTTTAATAAAATTCTGTTCAAATATATTAATTAGAATGATCTTTACACTCACCCAAGCTTGCCTAAAGTGGTCGACTTTTATAATAATTCAAACTCCCTTGTAAAGATAAGTTTTTGTTAGCTCTAAGTTCTCTGATATTGATTGGTTGCAGATACTTATGCTTTGGCAGTAAAGCCTGGTAAAGTCTACCTCCTTCGAATAATCAACGCTGCACTTAATGATCAAGTTTTTTTCAGCATAGCACACCATCAATTAACAGTGGTAGAAGTGGACGCGGTATACACCAAGCCATTCAAAACCAAGGCAATAGCCATATCTCCTGGCCAGACAACAAATGTTCTTCTCAACACAAGCAGGAAAGCAGGAAGATCTTTCATGGCAGTCCGAGCATTCATGGACGCCCCCATCCCAGTCGACAACTTGACTGCAGCCGGAATACTTCAATACATCGGAACACCCAATACTTCCAACCCCATAACGCCTGCAATCCCTAAGATAAATGATACTGCTTTCTACACCAAGTTCAGCAATAGACTCAAAAGCTTGAATTCTGCAGCATATCCTGCCAAAGTCCCGCAGACAGTAGACCGTAATCTGCTGTTCACAGTGGGACTTGCATTGGATTCATGCTCAACTTGCGCTAATGGCAGCCGAGCATCTGCATCAATCAACAATGTAAGCTTTGTCATGCCCACAATTGCTCTTTTGCAGGCACATGTTAACAACATCAGCGGGGTTTTCACAAAAGATTTTCCAGATAATCCTCCCACGCCCTTCAATTACACAGGCACGCCGCCAAAGAACCTCTTCACATCCAAAGGAACAAGACTCACTAGTTTGACATACAATTCAACAGTGCAATTGGTGCTTCAGGACACCAGCATCCTTACAGTGGATAATCATCCAGTCCATCTCCATGGCTTCAATTTTTTCATTGTTGGATCAGGTTTTGGTAACTACAACCCAAAGAAGGACCCAGCTAAATTCAATTTGGTAGACCCTCTAGAGCGTAATACAGTGGGAGTGCCAACAGGCGGGTGGACTGCTATCCGATTCAGAGCAGATAATCCAGGTGGGTATACCTTCTATTAGATATTTTACCTCTTATTTAGTAGATTTTCCTTACACTAGTTTGCCTGCACTACCCATGATAGGTTTGACCTCTATCTCCAGTAGCCTAATTAAAATATAAAATTGCCCATAAGCTGTTGGGTCAAAAGCTTAAAATTTCTTATAGAAGAGATAAAAAAAGAAATACAATGGTCTATAATATATAGTGATACTATTTTCTGAATAACTACAGATATGAAAAGACAGTTGCCCCATTAATAATTTTGTATCCTCAATGATTATAGAATTAAAATGGTTGATATAATCATAGAACAGCCTAGCCAACAAGATCAGGAGACATTTTACCATTGTCTGATTGTTATATTATTTTACAAATATATGAAATAGAGAAAAAAATAAAATAGAAAAAGCTCTATGTTAGTTCTGAGTAGTTGATAAAAAACTAATAGCTACTATTTTTTTACCAATTAACAGAATGGTAGAACTTATTGTTCACTCAATAATTGTAAATGCATTAAAGCATAATCATTAATAATATAGAATAATAAAAGAATAAGAATTAATTCTGATGTGTTGAATATGATGTACAGGGGTGTGGTTCATGCATTGTCATCTGGAAGTGCATACAACATGGGGACTGAAGATGGCATTTGTGGTGGAGAATGGAAATGGGCCTGAACAATCCGTATTGCCTCCTCCAGCAGACCTTCCAAAATGCTAAAATCACTTGTAGATTTATAACTTTTTTACTGCCATTTGTTGAGTAAGGCTAAAGTATGTTATGATTTATTATCCATAATTGAAGCAGTGAAAGTTTCTGCTCTCTACGAGGGATTTTGTAATAATTCAATGTTTTTCATGATGACATATCAAAATAATGAGATGCATAGTTTCTATCATGTCTAATGTCATTATTGATGTAGAAGTGGACTTCTTTCATTATCATCTAATCAATGATACTTCTTTCTACTACATTCATATTAAGTTCCATTTGTCTGGAACACATGCACAAAGATTGCCAGTTACTCTGAGTCATAGTATTGACTTGGAATCTCATTTAATCGAAGACTAAATGTATAGTTCCTAGTAAAGTCTACCATAGAAAGAATACAATTATGTAGGAAGCAATTTTTCTACTCGTGTTCCATGAGAACATTGGATATCTTGATATATAAGATTATGAAATTTAATAATGAAATCATTACAAATCAAATGAATTTCTTTAAGAATAATTTTAAAAAATAAATAAAAACAAATCATAATTTTTATTTTTTTTTATGTTGATTGGTTTTTCAAACAATTCTTATTAAATCATCAATATGATCAATTGCTAGAAGTTTCTCCATTTTCCTATAGTTTACACATGTGCTTTGAATATAATCCACATCAAATTCATCTAAACCTTCTAGTATATGTATAAAATAAACTTCACAAATTGACTCATAATTCTAGTAATTACTAGATTCAGCTTAAGTGTTTTCATTACTTGTTTGTACATTTCAAAATAGAGATCAAATTCAACATGATTCTAACATCTTTAATATATTTTATTTATAAGGAAAAATGAGAGCCTCAACATTCAAATGTTTTTGGAGAAGTCTTTAGTTGTGAAATTTTTTGTTTGAATGTTTCAAAAAACTCACTCCAAATATTTATAAATTGTTTTGTACGAGGAATATTAACTATTGAAGTAAAATCACTTAATATTTAATTAACCAGTACTTAATTATTAGGGCTCTTATTACTTTAATTACTTAAGAAAAACTTAGGAGTGCTTTTTATTATTAGATTGGATTATTTATAGGTCAAGTTGTATCATTGCATAGGATTAAAACATTTGTCAAAATCTAATCAAATCCTCATCTAGGTTTTGCACTTTTTCTTTTATAAGAATTCATTATTTTACTTTGTAATAACATTCACAAATCAATCCATTCTAATCATTCACATTCATTATTCAATACAAAAGGAATATATCAAATGCTTGTGTCAATCAATCATTCTCTAAAGGTTGCATGAGCATAACAATTTATTTAATCTCTCGTATGTGATAGACATTTTGGTTGCAGATGATTTTTGGGAGTTGTGGGGTTCACTATCAACTCTAGTATGGTATCAAAGCACCAAATTGTTGGGTCGTTGCACCAAAAGATCGACCTATTAATGTCTGATACAACTACCATAGTTAATGGATCCACGGGAGGCGGTTAGTCCATGTCATGAATCCTGAGGGGAGCACTGACCATCTGCCAATAAACTCCCCTAATTTTACCTGAGGGGATTTGAACCCGATACCTTTGGCTCTGATACCAATTGTTGGCCCCATAGTTGTCATTGCACCAAAAGATCGACCTGTTAATGCCTGATACAATTGCCAGGGTTAACGGATCCACGGGAGGTGCTTAGTCCATGATGCAAATCTTGAGGGGGGCATTAACCATCTACCGACACAAACATGTGACTTCTTGTCTAAATTTTGAGAGATCTGACCTTGAGGGGAAAATAGGCTCATCATGAAGTAAAATGGGCATCATCGTTGAGTCAAAAGTGACCAAGACCCTAAGATTTCCCATTGTTTCATTAAATTTGGAGTAGTTACAAAAAAAAAAGAGAATTTAAGAGCCTTATATATATATACGCCCATACAACTCCGAGAATCTTGCTTTAGCGACTGGTACAAGCATATGGTTTAAATTCTAGATTTTCTTAAACTGCAAAAGAAAATTAAAAAGTTTGTAAGAAATTTAGAAAAAACAAAAAAATTTAACCATACCAAGAGGGTATTGGGTAGTTGCAGTGTTGTTTATCCCCTGTGGGCCCCACATAGGAAGTAGTGGCTTAAATCTAGCTAGTCGATGGCAATAAAACACACATTAGTAGTATAAACACTGGAAATAACATGAAAATATGACCACAAATGTTGATGTTGACAAATATTTGATGAATTCACAGGATCGGTGGTTTCCCTACAACAACAAGCATATTTTGAGGCCGCAAAGAATATTCTATGTATGAGCTTGGCTTTCCCAATGACTAATTTTTTTCCAACAAATCGATAAAAAAATTTAGTTAGAGGGAATATTCTTAGAATATTATGCTAACATCAACACTATGCAACTAACCCCTTTCCCCCTCCTTGCCCCCATTTTCCCTAAAGGAGCTATTTTTTCTTTTTGGCATAACTTGAGAATATAGTGTCAAAATTTGGAGAATGAAATATTGTTAGAAAGTTAGTTCTATGTACTTTCCAATGGTGTAGGTCTCATCATCAGATTTTTTTTGTAGGTTCCTGTTATTCTCAATCAAAGTTTCATAAGTATTTTCTTCTTTCAAATAAAAATATTAGTACAAGTATATAGTTTTCTACTAAGAAAACATGAAATAACCTCCCAAAATGAATGAGAATTGGTAGTAAACTTGAAAGTTGCAATCTTAGCAGTATGTATTTATTTAGGATGATTTGATGTGGAGCATCCATGATGGATAGTTGTTCAAATTACTTAACCAAGAACAATCCAATACAATATTGAATGAATGGCATCAAGAAAAAATTTGTGACTATTTTAAGACAAAACCCACTATATACAAGATTCTAAAAGAAGGATATTGGTGGCCAATAGTATTCACTTATATATGTGGTTGAAATAGTAAGGAAGTTTGATGATTACCATAAATTTTGAATTATAATTAAAATCTGTGGGTTCCCTTCCCTTTGTGTCCATGATAGTGGAAGCTTTGTTTCAGTAGTAGAGCATTGAAGGTGAAGTTATGGAAAGGTTAAGTAATGGGTACATGTGGATACTTGTAGAAACTAACTACTTCATCAAGTGGGTTGAGGCAATTCCTACATGTAATGCTACATCTAAAGTGGTAGTTGATTTATTACTAAAAACTTTGATAGCTATATTTGGTGTGCTTGCAAGAGTTATTGAAATGATAACATGATGTTTTGTAGGTCTCATAAAATTTTAGACATATGTTCTACATATGGGTTTAGTTCCATCCACTCATCCCTCTACCGTTTCCAAGGTAACAAAAAGATGAATCCAATAAAAATTTCAAATTTAGATCATTAAAGAATATTAGATATGAATAAGAAGATATAATATGGTAGGGTAAAGTATGCACTTTGGGTAGACATGATTGCTTATAAAAGTTCCACTAGTAGGAGCCCATTTAAGTTGGTTTATAGAATGGAAGCAAAGATTTTGATTTTCCTAGAGTTATTGGTATAAAATTTGATGTAGGAAGTTAAGAGATATAAGAAAATGATGGCATCTCCTTGGGAGTGTGTGAGTTGATAGAGTTGGATGAAAATAGAATAGCTACATGTGACAAATATTCAACATAGTAGAAGAAGATACAAAACTTGATTATCAAGTGATAAATTAAGAGATTTTCATGTAAGAGAGATGGTATCAATGTATAATTCCAAATTAGAGACCAAAGGAAAATGTGGGAATTTTGACCCCTTGTGGCTTGGGCCATATAAATTTGTAGATGAATGTGGTCAAAGAACATACTATCTCAAGAGTTAGGATGGAGAGTTAATGGAGTTTCCATCCCATGACTCACATATTAAGCATTATTTTCCTTTAAAGATGGGGTATTTTTGATGCAGTACATATTATTTTCCATTCGTGTGTACATTGTCTTTGTTAAGTTATGATTCATATTGGTTATAGAAAAATGTATTTATTTGAGATTCTTCCTTTTTCTCCTTTTTTTGGTTGGTTTTATATTGGCCTTTCTTTCAACTGAACCATTTTGGTTTACTCTTAAATGAATATTTCTAGTTTTTTTTGCATCTAAAAGTGGCATATATCCCTAATTAGAGCTTATATTGGGATCAAATCTAACAATTAAAAATTTATATGTTGTATGCCCCTTTTTTACTCTATCCTACCTTGCCTATCAGTTATTTAATTGATTAGAATCTCATTTAATGAGACCCCTTGGTAATTTTTATGCCCAATGTCATGTTTTTTCTTCCCTCTTACTTTGGTCATGTGCCTAAGTTGAAAAGATCTAAAAAATTCTAAGTATGAAACTATTTGATTCTATTTATGGACTATATCACATTTTATGGCTCCCTTTATTCCTTACATCCAATTCTCTCATTTCTAGGTCTAATTCCTTTAACTATTTCATTGTTTTGGACTTGTTACTTGATTCCCTTATCATTAATTTCCATAAATATTCATTCATTTATCTTTCTCCTTGATTTCAAGTCCAATCTTTTGGGATTACACCTAACTAAGTAATGAGTAAGTGAGATCATTGATCATTAAACCTTGACATCATATATATTATTCCCTTAGACTTTCAAACTTATGCTTGTATTTTTCCCATCCCTTTCCCCACATGTTTTCCTCTCTAATAGGATTTCAAACCTATTCATGTGCCAACATGCATTCCCTTAAATAACTACATTTCAATTTTCTTTTTGGTGGTAACCCTTTTTCTTTTCCCCAGTGCCCCTCCATGTCATTTTTTACTCCCCAAAAGGTTTTTAATATTTTGGTTACTCATATCTATAGTATTCATTTGTATATTATTTCCTTGATCCTAATAATCGCATTTGTCTCATTTAAATTTCACTTCCTTCTTTGCCTAGATAAGCATATTTTTTTAGAGGTACATTTAACTTTGTGTTTTATAGCCATAAGATCGAACCCTAGACCTCCATAGATTCTCATTATTTTCCCAAGCCTTTATAATTTTTCTCCTTCCATCATATTCTAGTTTGAGGTACATTACATATCCATAATTCTTATTATCTAATGGGTTTCCCTTTCCTCTTCATCTTCCTTCACACTTATTACATCTCACTTCTCTAAGCCTAATGTTCTCCTTATTCTAGAATCCTAGTCCTAACTATGTTAGAATCCCCCAATAATTTATTTTCCATATTACCTTTCAGATGTGTATTATGGTTCATGCTCAATATATGAACCTTGTTGTCCTAACTACCTCCTTCCTTTCAAGTTTTTGGACTTCCATATTTCATCATCCCTTTTCTTCTTTCAATGTTTCCTAATTATTCTCTTCTTTCTAGATCTCAAAATCATTTCACCACTTTTCTCTAGAGGTATGTGATAGTGCACATACTCAATCCTTGATCCCTAATTTTTTCCCTCTCCCCATTCCCACTTCTTCTCCTTGTGTATCATGTTGTACCTATTGGAGTAAAAAGACACTGAGGGTATGCTCTCATTTATCAATGATAAAATCATTCATGTATTGAATGCAATCACAGAAACTGAAATGAGAATAGTAAACCATAGAAATTTAAAGCACTAAAGTAGTAAATCAAATGAATCACAAATACTCAAATAGACACAAGATATGTCGAGTGGAAAACCCTCCTGGGGTAGAAAAACTACTCCTAAACCTGTTGCCTTTTTCAGGCTTTCATTTCAATAATCATTTTTGACAATGCCTCATAAGTTGAATTTTGAGCACCAACTCAAGGAGAACCATCCCCTCCTTTTAGAGACACCAATCTCAAGGAGCACCAACCCCTCTTTTTAGAGATGCCAATCTCAAGGAGCACCAACCCCTTTTCTATTTTTTAATAGAACATACAATGATACAGAGGATCTCTTTGTTTCCCTAATTTTTGTCAAGTGCCTCTTGACAGACAATGTGTAGAATTTTCAAATGTCAATTGTGACACTTCAGAGTTCCACCCATTATCAAGCCTCAAGACATCTTGAGAAAAATCTTGTTACTATCTCAATACAAATTCTCATCAAACTGTATTACCAGTGGTGTGTACAACTTTCTTTTTCTCACACTATATTTCATACATTTTTTTGCTCAAAAGATAAGTACCCTATCTTTTCAGTGAGTAGAACTACACTCATCTCATCTTTTCTATTTTTGGTTTTTCTATAATGATAAAGCCCTAATCTCTCTATTTTCTTATTTTTACATTTTACATCATTACAACCTAGAAGGGTTACAATAGTTGCTCGTTTTTCACTTTCAAAGAATTACTCAAAAATGATTATCAGGTTACCATGCTACTGTCAAGAAATAGTTCCAGATAATACTGTGATCATGAGGGAAGGATCAGTCTGAATAAGGTCTTCAGATAGGAGTACTCAAGCATTGAGAAAATATAGAAGGCAGACTAAAAAACTGTCCTCTTAAGCAGCCTGAGAAGACCAAAAAAGAATTCGCCATGAGCAATTTATCGGATCAGCAGAGTAGCTAAGAAACTCGTGCCACATTTCTATTTAGAGCATTCACTCGATGCCAAGAACCTGACAAGAGAAACGATCATAGTGATGGTCTTTCAAGCATCCTCATTCATTGTCCAAGAGTTGCAGAAAAATAGTCGATTAAACAGTGAAACGGCTGAGAGAGAGATTCCATGGAGTCGGCAAGAATATGGTTCCAAACCCTCGAACAAGAGAAGCACAATATTTTCCCTAAACTTCCAAAGCAATCAATCAAAAAAACTTTACCAAGATTGATATCATTTGACATCTGTTTACTTACTGCACAGACGCGATCTCCCTTTGGACTACCCGCGGTATAGAGCTAGTTCCTTGCATACCGCTAATTGTCTCCATCATGCTACCACGGTTACACTTTTGACAGCTCGCGATATAGAGGTAGTTTTCTTGCATGTCGCTAGCTGCTTCCACCGCACTACCATGGTTACCTTTCTAACTACCCATGGTGTAGCGGTAACTGTCTTGTTTATCACTAACTATTTTTACCGCACTACCACGGTTTCCTTTTTGACAGCACGTGGTGTAGCGGTAGCTGTCTTGCTTGTCGCTAACAACTTTCACTGCACTAATGTGGTTACCAGCTTAACTATCAACGGCACCGCAGTAAGATGTCCATGGCCTTACCAAACACATGTCAACAAACTCATTACTGTTTGACAATTGTTGACTATAAGAAATGTTGACAAAATCGTGCCATGAAATATTGCCACCAAATGTCGATGGCTATTGACTTTTATATTCCCAAGAAATCAAGGCTAAGTCACTTCCAATGTGACAAATAAAGACACTCAAAAAATTATTTTTGTTGTTGGCTTTTAAGCCATGTGAATTAGCCAACTCATTAAAATCCAATGCCATATAGTGTGCCAAAGATAATGGTAAATTCCTTGAGAAGTGATAAGGACTAAAAACAAGTTAAGTTCTCAAAGCCAATAAGCACAGTAATGATCAATGCCCTATGTTATGCCAAAAATATATAATCAAGTGAATCACTAAGGCACACATTATCAAATCAGAAATATGTCACCTGATCAATGGAACAAAGAACTTGTAACCAAAATGCCTCAACTAAGATTTGCACATGGAGTCAAGATATCAGTACCACCATATATAGTAACAACTGAGAAGTAAATATTCCAGAGTAAGATATATTGTTATCAAGGATAAATTTGCATCAAAGAGATTTAGCAAACTCCCCCTTTGTCCTTGATGGAAAAAACTGAGCCACCAAGCTAGGATGAAGTACAGGAACCGAATGCTCATAATTCTCCCCCTTTTTGTCACAAGGATAAAGGGAAGTCAACACAAATAAACCAGAATCAATTGTGAAATTTCAACAAACTGTAGATGTAACCTTTGAGCAGAAAAGTATGAGCTGCAAGAAGAGCTAACCAACTCCCCCTATCACCAGAATAGACTGATTAAGATAATAGAGATTGAGAGACAACTCCCAATCTAGACCTAAGTCCTTCAAAAATATCTTTAGCAAACGGTTTTGTAAAAATGTCAGCACCCTATTCTTATGTAGGAACATATTGCACAAAAACCTCATTAGCCAGCACCTTTTCACGAAGAAAATGAAACTTAATACCAATGTGTTTAGTGTGAGAGTGCATTACAGGATTTTTTGAGATATTCATTGCACTAGTATTATCACACAGAATAGAAATAGGTTTAGGGATTTCAATACCCATGTCAGATAATGTGTGTGACATCCATATTACCTTAGTACAACAAGAAGTGGCAACAATATATTCTGCTTCAAAAGTAGAGAGTGAAACAAATTCTTGTTTTGTTGTTGTGCCAATCCACTAAATAATCACCAAGAAAGAAAGCAGCACCACTGGTGCTTTTCCTATCATCTAGACATCCAGCCCAGTCACAATCAGTATATGCCACTAATGAGAAATCATTGCTTATGGGATACCAAATCCCATAATCAATTGTGCCTTGGGGTAAGTGCACTAATCTGCGACACAATTTTGGCTCTTAAGATGCCACTTTTTTTTTTAAATCAGCAAAATCTGATTTGCACGAGAAAATGAAGATAGTTATGCTCAAAATTTCAAGATTCGGAAACAACAAAAGTTGAAGTGCTCCGAGTCTAGTTTCTAAGCTACTATTTTTTTTTGAAATTAATGAAGATTAAGGGTCTCAAAAAGGGGGGGGGGCAAAATAGGTCATGTTTTTATCAAAAAAAATAGCATAGCGCCTGAGGGCTCCGCCCTTTTTGATTAAATTTTTTTCAGAATTTCAAAAATTCCAACAGTGAGAAATTAGCCAACACCATGATGTTTATCCTCTTTCTTTCGGATAATTTTTTTAATGAATATATAATATTTTATGAATTTTCAAAGTGGACACATCCTGAAAAACTGAAATTTTAGCATGCTCCCCCCCAAATTTTTTGCAAACTAATCAAAAATTCATTTATTTATTTTTCATCATGTGTAGAATGGAGTCTAGTTTGAAAAAATGTAATTTGTTTCACGTTCTGATGAACGTGTAAAAACCTATCCTAAACCTAGCACATGTTGGTTTTTGACCAAAAATGAAGGCATTTACAGTAGAAGCCATGGATCAAAACCTTAACTAAATCAAAATGAAAAAAGAATTATATATTTAGATAGCTAAGAGAAAGGTTAATGTTATCACAGTTTTTTTTATAAGCTTGCATTGAAAGACATGCAAATGAGATGGGGAGCACAAAGGAAAATATGAGAAAATTTGGCAAATCCTGTTAAATAACACGTCCAAAGCAGGCCATTTGGCGAGCACCAAATTGCTTGCTTTGCATACAACTAGAATTTCCCCTCTTTGGTGAACAACTTTGATAATTCTTAGAGTGCACAGTTTATGATCGTAGATGGATAGTTGAGGTTTTACCTTTCATACCTTCTCTAACTCGTTATCATAACTGGATAACTCTTTGTCCCTCTGAAGTCTCTATCTTTTAGGTCTCACTCCCTCCCACGCGACCTAGACTACTCTCTCAGTCCAATCCCCTCTGTTAGGTCTCTTTCCCTCCCACTTAGGTACCTAAATAAATCTATCTCACTCCAACCCCCTTTCTCCCTCTCCCTCTCTCTCCCTCTTTGGTCTTTTTATCTCTCTCACTCCATCTCCCTCTCTTAGGTTGTTATCTTTCTCTCTTTGTCTCTCTCTCTCAAGTCTCTCCCTCCTACCCCCTCTCCCTCTCTTAGGTTTGTCACTCACTCCCTCTATCTCTCCCATTCTATCTCTCTCACTCACTCTATATCTCCTCCTCTCTCTCTCACTCTCTCGGGTATCTCCATCCCCCTCTCTCTCCCACTCCCTCTATCTCTCTCCCACTCTCTC